>CM060421.1:16737398-17937398 GCA_030545235.1 Helianthus tuberosus | reverse complement strand
GTAACATCTATAATATTTTGACCACGACTTTTCTACGTGTTATCGCAAAAGTATTAAAAAACAAATAAAGAATATTCTATATATTTCGGACTGAAAGTTATATAGTTATATCATTGTTAGATCACCTGTAGTGGAAGGTTTTTGAGCGTTTTCCCCAAAAAAAACGTCCCAAAACGTCGTATAACCGCCCCCATGGGCGCTATTTTCAGAAAAATAGGCTGAGGCGTGCTTAAAAAAATGCTGGTGCATGCTTCCTCCGCTTTTGTTTGTCCAATAAGAAGCTTCCAACTAATATTATTTGTTTTATTTTGAGTAAATTGCCATTTTAGTCCCTGAGTTTTGTCTAAATTTGCCATTTTAGTCCAAATAGTTTTTTTTTCGCCTCTGGGTCCCTGACTTTTCCATTTTGTTGCCATTTTGATCATTTTGTCTAACTCCATCCAAAAAACCAGTTTTTAACAGGGGTATTTTTAGGATTTCCATAAAATATGTTTTTACTTGCATTTTTGATCCATTCTTTTTATCCCATATATAAAGACATTTTACCCCAATTAAAACCCTAACTTTCACCCTAAGTGTCAGCTTCTTCCTCATATGATCATCAAAAATCTTCCATAATCACACAGTTCAGTCGACAACGATTGGAAAGCAACAACAAGCCTTTTTTTTCTTCTTCCTTATCCCCCTAACTGCCCTTTCTCTAACACTTGTCTGCTCTTCATCACTAAGACTATCAAAATTGTCTATCTCAAAGTCATCAACTTCTTGCTCATCCTGAGCCTCCCCTTCATCATCACTGATATCAAATTCTACAACAGCTCTAAACTCAACCTGGTCCATATCAACATCATCTACGTATTCCTCATCTACTATGTAATCAGGATCCTCACTATCACTACCTTCCTCACCTTTATCACTACCCTCCTCACTTTCATCAGTACCCTCATCCTCATTACCACTGTAATCAGGATCACCACCACCATCAGGATCAATAAATTTTGCATATTTTACCTCAGTTTCTTTGCTCTGTTCATCGTCTACTACATCAGCACTTTCATCACTGTCATCTGAACTAGAGTCAGAGCTTACATCTACTGCACTAACCTCTTTTTCATCATCCCTAACCTCTTTTTCTTTACCTGCACTTCAGCTTGTGTTAAATCACCTAAGTTTGCAGGATCAGCTTGTGATTCATCACCAAAGTTTGCATCATCACCTTGCTTTTTATTAACCCAAATATGCTCAACATACACCTCAATGACCTTGTAAGTTTGCGTATACTTGATCATTCTAATAACATCACTATCACTCATTAAAGATCTTATCCCGAATTCAAAACATTCCCCTGGAATCCTAAAGTTGTATCTTAATCCCCCTAGTTCATCTTCTGTGTAACCTAGCTCACCCATCATATCATTAAATATGATCAAAGAAAAGTAGTCAGGGTTAACCTTGTCGATATACGATACTTTACCCTCATACCCAAATTCTGGAAAGTCAATCAACTCCCCTCCATGATGTATCTCAAACGTGAACAGTTCTGGCTCGTCAGCTGAAATCAACAACAAAACACACCCTTTAAAAACCCTAATCGAAGAAAACAGGGGATCATTACACTAATTTAGCACATACCATAATCTAATTCGGGATTAAAGTTTGAACCAGGAGGCCGAGCATTCCACATTCTTGTTGTTGCTTTCCAATCGTCGTCGACTGAACTGTGTGATTATGGAAGATTTTTGATGATCGTATGAGGAAGAAGCTGACACTTAGGGTGAAAGTTAGGGTTTTAATTGGGGTAAAATGTCTTTATATATGGGATAAAAAGAATGGATCAAAAATGCAAGTAAAAACATATTTTATGGAAATCCCAAAAATACCCCTGTTAAAAACTGGTTTTTTGGATGGAGTTAGACAAAATGATCAAAATGGCAACAAAATGGAAAAGTCAGGGACCCACAGGCGAAAAAAAAAACTATTTGGACTAAAATGACAAATTTGGACAAAACTCAGGGACTAAAATGACAATTTACTCTTTTATTTTTTTAAAAGATAATAATTGGGTAATCATTGATGGGACATTATTGGGCATTATCCCACTACACTCATTTATGAAAAACATCCCATAATGCCCCTTTGCTGACTGGACTGACACGTGTCGCAAAACGCCCATGGGTGGGGTCATTATTCATGTGTACCACTACACAAACATGTATTATCGCAAAAGCAATTCAAAAAGGGGTTATGGCGCAGTCTGTTACCGTTTACATGCGATTTGTTTGTAATTTGTTTTTTGCCATTCTAATGACATTTAATCAATATAAAAAAATTATGGGTACTGGGCTGCTACATATATACTGGGCTGGTGGTGCTATGAATTTTGGGTGGCTGTACCTTGAAATCTGAATGAGCCAAAAAAAAAAGGGTAATTACTAAAATAAATAAATTTGACCAAAAAATTTCAAAATCAGACATGAAAAGTAGTCTTTACCAAATTAATCATCCCTCATTTCCTCGGATTAGAAGTTGCCATATTAGCTCCGCCTAAGATTTAGCCTACATTTCTTTAACTACTAGGCGTCGGCTAAGCCTACGTTTTTGGTGAAAAGCGCCAACTAAGCCTATGCTTTTTGATCAAATGTGTCGGCTAAGCTCACAATTCTGGTGAAAAGCACCGACTAAGCTAACGCTTTTCTAAAAAGCTCCGGCTAAACCCGCTCTTTTGGTGAAAAGCGCCGGCTAAGCATGCCCTTTAATAGTCAACGTATATTTTCGATTTTTTTTGTTCAACTTTGATTGTTTTTATAATTATAATTTTCTCGCCAAAATATTATACCTTGCTTTGACTGACTGAAAATAAGTGGATTGTTCTAGAGGTGTTAATTGATTCTTAGATAAGTGAAATATGACAGGGGTAAGTTATATGCTTTCCAAAGTAGAGTTTTGATTTCCTATGATCACTAGGATTCTGACCTGCCGCGCGTTGCGGCGGCGTCAAAAGTTAAAGTAACTCGTATTTATACTGTATATTTGACCTGACTTTTTACTTCAAAAAATTACATCGCCATCGAATGAAAACGTAGTATATTTGACCCGACTTGCTTTCAAATGCAGTTTATGAACGTACACAAAATAAGTAGAACATCGATAAAAACAGAGGCGGACTTAGAGTATTATTAGGGGTAGCACGGGCTACCCCTCAACCTCGTCTCCGTAGTGTAAAAATACCCCTTAACTCCATTTCCTTAGTGTAAAAATATCTCTCAACTCCGTTTCCGTTATATAAATGATACACCTGAGCCTAAAAAAAAAGTTAGGATACCCCTAACTTTTTGGTCTAGTTCCGCCACTGGATAAAAAAGTATAATAATTTGTACACGTTGCGGTGTAAAGTCGTAAAAGTCATTTAAACCAAAGGAGGTGTCAAGTTATTAAGTAGAAAAAGTTAAGAAGGTCAAAGTTGTCAATTACTAAAAGTTAGAAGTGAATGTGCAACTTATTTAAAGATAAGGGTTAATAGTGTTTCATGTCAAAAAATTAAGGGTGTAAAGTTGAGAAAGTTGAAAGTGTAAGGGCCTTAAAGTCAAAATTTGAGGGTTAAAAGAGAAAGGTCTCCACCGACCTTTCTCTTTAATAGTAAGTAGAAAAGGTTAAGAAGGTCAAAGTTATCAATTACTGAAAGTTAGAAGTAAATGTGCAACTTACTTAAAGATAATGGTTAATAGTGTTTCATGTCAAAAAATTAAGGATGTAAAGCGGAGAAAGTTGAAAGTGTAAGCGCCTTAAAGAAATGGAAAAGTCAAAATTTGAGGGTTAAAAGAGAAAGGTCTCCACCGACCTTTCTCTTTAATAGTAAGTAGAAAAAGGTTAAGAAGGTCAAAGTTGTCAATTACTGAAAGTTAGAAGTAAATGTGCAACTTACTTAAAGATAAGGGTTAATAGTGTTTCATGTCAAAAAGTTAAGGATGTTAAGTCGAGAAAGTTGAAAGTGTAAGGGCCTTAGGGTGGAGGGTATAGTCAAACACCTTAGGATGTTTGAGTGAAATCCTAGCCAATAATATTATGCCATGTCAACTCCCTATTCCACTCCCCATTTTGCACTCAATCAGAGGGTATAGTCAAACACCCTATGGTGTTTGAGTTATATATTTTTATTTTCTAAAAATTATAAACTATGTATAAATAAATAAAACATATTTTAAACTAAATAAAAAAAACACATTACATTTAAAACTAAAAAAAAAACACATTACATTTAAAAAAAAAAAAAACACATTACATTTAACACTAAAAAATTAAACCATAAAATAAACTAATATTAAGAAATTGCATGGCCAATTATATTTTTTTGCGATATCTCGTTTCCTCGCGAGAATAAATGGCAACATCTCGGGTGGAGCATGGTCGTGTAGCTCAGTAAATGTCTTCAAATCCCGATCATACATGAGTTGTTTCACCGCCTCGCGTTGTTCCGCCACTAACGCTATGGTGTCTTCCTCGCGTTTCTTTCATATATTCGTCAACTCTATCGCCCGTGCTTTTTTTTTCTTCTTTCAAAAAATAACCTAACGGTTATAAAATAACCTTAAAAAAACGGTCAAAAAAAATAAATTGCAACGGTCAAAAAAGCCATCAATCACAATCAATCCATTCGGTGAAAGTTCACCGATTTCGACACCCTCTCTCTTGGTCACCGCGCATCTTCAAACACACGGTATAGTCACCGATCGATGACATACCCTCACCGCTCAAGTCCCCGAGCTCTATACCCTCCACCCTTAAAAAAAATGGAAAAGTCAAAATTTGTGGGTTAAAAGAGAAAGGTGTCCACCGTCCTTTCTCTTAATAGTATATAAATTAGTTAGTGTTTGGTGTTCAGAGGGTCCACAAGAGGTGTTGCATGCTGGGAAAATAGTGAAAGACATGTTTTTTCGCTAATGAAAAATACAGTTTTCGGTTAACTTTGTACACAAATAATTATGCGCGGTTATTCATATAAAACATTTGGGCTTTGGATCAATCAAGTGAAAGTGATTGTCAGACCCACTTCCACTTTCTCATAAAACCATTAATGTCAATACTTTCACAAACAGATTGGGCTTTGGATCAATCAAATGAAAGTGATTGTCAAACCCACTTCCACTTTCTCATAAAACCATTAATGTCAATACTTTCACAAACAGATTAATGTCATCATAAGTTACAATCACTTAGAATTTAGAAAAGTTTAGTTTGGTATCAGCAACATTTGTTTGCCAAGGTTTATCCATCCCTTTTCAGTCTTCTGTTCTTTGAAGGGACAAAAATATTGAAGTAGAAACTGTGTAGTTGTGGGAACTAGAACTTGATCAAGAAGAGAGCCTTTATAAACCCTGGTTCTCTAATGGATGTTGCTCCTTTAGATACTCTATCAACAATGGCTTCGGTGCATGGTTCAGCTTCCATTGTTGGGCATAATCTTGTTAATGTCGTTTAAAAATTTCAAATTAGGACTATTTTTCTTAACTTAGTAAGGCGTGATTTGATCTTAAAAAGTTTGGGCATTACAAGTTGGTATGGGAGCCTAGGTTAGAGAGATTCAAGCATGGGTGGGATTAAGAACCCCCTTAAGGTTCTATGCATTGAGTTACGGTCAAAATGGGGCTCGAAAATGGAATGAAGTGGCTGAAACACAAAAAGGAAGGCAGCTGCCCAGGTACCGGCGTTGCCGACGCCAGTTAAGGTCTTCGGCGACACGAGATGTGGTGTCGACGCCCCCTATACTGTTGACGGGGGGAGGGGGCGACGCCAGTCACTGGCAAACTTCTGTTTTTCGCGTTTTGTTGTTCCAGACCCCCTTGGACCCGTTCCAAGGCCCCACAAAACTCCCAAAACGCATTGTAGGCTAATAAACCTATAAACTCAAACCATGTCAAGCTAATGTGTCTTGCAGTTAAAATTTGTATGAATTAGAAAGTTAAAAACGTGAATACTATGTGTATTCAACCTTGTATTAGACAGTCTTTCTCCCCCAGACCACTATGTTGGGGAGTATATAGTAGTCATTTTCAAGAAAGTCATAATTCATAGTGGTAAACATGTGACGTGTCTTTGGGTTATTACACATGTATCCATTTTAATTCACACCATAACCAACAAATACACACTTCTCAGCACAAGGTTCAAGTTTATTTCGATTTGATATGTGTATGTGGACAAATGCAGTGCAACCAAAGATTCGTGGTTCAAGGGTGAGAGGCCGCAAGATTTTGGAAAATTTTGATAGAGTGTGTAGTGGGGTTTTTAGGTTGAGGACTTTGGTTGGGATTCGATTGGTTAGGTTTTAAGTTGAGGATTTTGGTTGGGAGTCGATTGATTAGGTAAGTGGTTGTAGCAAGGGCTTCAGACCAAAAAACCTTAGGAGCTCGTGATTCAATCAAAAGAGCGCGGGTCATTTATAATAAAGTGGTTATTTCGCTCTATGACACCATTCTGTTCTAGGGTATGTGGGTATGTAGTTTGATGAATTATTCCTTTGGTTTGAAGGAATTGTTTCATATGGATGTTAACAAATTCACCTACATTTTTAGATCGGAAAATTTTAATATTCTTTTGAAACTGAGTTTGAACCATGGCATAAAAATGATAAATTTATCAAGAACCTCAAATTTATTTTTCAAGAAGTAAACCCAAGTCATCTGAGTGCATTCATCCACAAAAATCACAAAATATCAAAGATTTTGTCCTCCAATAATTGGAGTAGGACCCCAAACATCAGAGTAAATTAATGAAAATGGCAAATCTGCCCTTGTATTATATGGTTTAAAGGTTTTTATGTGGCTTTTTGCTAACACACAAGTTTCACAATAGTAGAAGGAAAACGTTTAGAAAATAAAATACGTAAATGACTAGTAGACCAATGCCCCAATCTTCTATGCCATAACCATACTTCCCGTTTTGATGTTCCATGAGCCAGCCTCAAATACCGCTTTGAGTCACCTCATCCACATAATATGGCCCTTGTTTTTCAGTGCCACACCCAATGATCACTCCCGTCTTGATACCATGTAAGATACAAAAAGTAGGATTCACCAGATTCGAGCAATTTCGTTCGTTTGTCACATGGCTTATTGATAACAGTTCCTGTAATACGGAGGGAACATAGAGATAATTAGACGATTTCAATTGTGGAGAAATTTCAATTGTTCTCCCTTTTTTACATCCATTTTCACCGTTAGCCGTTTGGTTGTATGAAAACCTTGGCTTACATGATGAGATGAAATCTGCTTGTTCATAAGTCATGGTGTCGTTTGCTTCACAATCGAATATCCATGAATTATCAAGTTTTCTATTGTAACCATGAGCCACATTTGCCCTTAGCCAAGTTCCTGGCCACTTTTGCAATTTTGAAAACTCTTGTTCAAATAGACAATAAAGGAGGTTTGAGCCATATTTACCCCTTTTGTTTCCCTAGGGTCCAAAGCGAAACTTTCAAATTGAGAGTAAAGAAAAAGTTGGTCTGAGGTAATTTACCCAAACCCGATACCTATTTCCATCACAAAAGACCCATGTTCCTCCTTTGACGTCGCTAGGCCACCGACCGAAGTAAAAAATAGAAACAACTTTTTGTTAAAATCTGAAATTTGTATATGTTTAGATGTCATCTGGGCACTTCATGGGATTTGGGTCGATTCTTTCGAGAGAAGCCTCGTTTTGTATGACTTCATTAACTCTGACATGAAGGTTAAAGGTTTGAAGCTTGTCTTTTCCACTGTTGTAAGTGGCCACCAAGACGTCCCATAGCGACTTCAATGTGGGAAATTCGGTTAGGTTACTGGCAAGTACAAACTCTATATTTTGTATAAGCCATGAGAATCTTCATTACTTTTTTCTCTGGAGGGTCTGAGGTTAAGTGTTTTAACAAAGCTTTTGACTTTCCGCCTATAGCGACTCGAATCATTCGGGTCCATAGTGCGTATTGAGTTTGAGATTGATATGTGTTGGAAATTTGTGAAAATAGCATTTTTCACAAATATAGGAAAATGATTTTCCTATTTTGGACTAGAAATAAATATAAGAAAATGAGCGAGTTTTATATATTTATTTGTGGGTTTGTGTTCTATGTTGGAAGAGCTTCGCAACGAGCTAAACCACATCCAAAACGGAGCTATGAATGAGGTATCAATGCTCAAAGTTTGGTGTTTGAAACTTGAATGCTGAAAAAAGTGGGAAAGTGGCACCTTGTCCCACATAGGAGGAGAAATGAAACTTAAAGGGGGTATTTAAGTGGGAACACTCCATTCTTATTGTTTCATGGAAGCACACACTAAGTGTACTAACGAAGGGTGCGGAGCACCCTAACTTGCACTCACACACGTGCGCGTGGCGTGGGCGATGTGGCGCTTTGATGGCACACTTTGCACTTTGCACGCTCGCATCGTCGTGAGTCGCCTTTGTATTTTTGACCGTGTGCGCGTGGTGGAGCACAAGGGCTGCAAGGACCAACTGGTTGGTGACATGGCATGCAGACGCATGACCCTGGTGGGTCCGCGCGCAGTGGCGCATGACGTGGCAGTCATGCGCGTACGCTCGCGAGTACAGGTGGCGCGCATTCGCGAATGGAGCATGGGCACTGAAGTGACGTGCGCGGCACACCAAAGTGAGCCACTACGGCGCAACTGTGTGGCGTTCTCGTATAGGCTCACAGGTGATGTGGCGCACGCGCGCAGGTGCGCATGGTATTGAGCCAGTGTGGCGCACGCGCGCATGGAAGTGAGCCAAAATGGCGCACGCACGCATGAGCGTGCAGACCCGCGCAAGGGCGCGCGCGTACCAGTCTGCTTTGGGCGCGCGCGCGCAGAAGCTTACAACAGTTAATGCCAGTGCAGTTACATTTCAGCATTTGAAACTGACGAGTCAATGCTTTTGACTGAGAATTAAATGACGAATTAAAGTGCATTGAAGACGTTTAATGCAGTTTAATTCTCTCATTTAATTCTTTTTCAGTTTCGAGTTCAGACCTGCTGTATAAATAGGAGGCTCCTTCAGCAGAATCTACACACCGAAAATTCACAGCAAATACAATCTTCTTCCTCTGAATTCTTCATCATCTTCAAGCTTCAAGGTATACCTTCGTGTTGGAGTCAAGACCGGCAGTGCAACTGCTTCGGGTTGTTGTATCCTGGAAACAAACGTGTTCTCCTGGGAGACACGGAATTTGTTTTAAGGGACCCGTGTCTAACACGATCCTCAGCCAAGAACACCAGTTTTGTTTAAATTTCAGTTCTTGTTTTTCCTGTTCCAATTGTACTTGTAATTGTATTGTTCATGTTCTTTCTGTACGAGTTCTGAAATTCAAGTTAATAAAAGAATTTTATATATTTTACACGAACGGATTCCTGCAATATGTAGGCTATCGGATAGTTTAGGGTTCTGGGTTTGGGAATTAATCCCATTTTTATGAGATTTGCTAATTGGGTGGATAGCTCGGTACTCAAGTTACTATCTCCGGCCATGGCCGCTTGGGTTCGAAAGGAAAAAAGGCTGGGTACGTGATGAGCAGGTCGGTTCATGGAACCCAAACGTTGCTCTTTCCTTCTGTTTGTTTTGTGAGGTGCTCCTCTTCAGTATCTTGCTGAGAGGAGTGTTCCCCTGTTGTTTTTTTGGTTGAATGAGATAACCTGGCTTTAACAAAAAAACTTCCACAAACAGATTAATGTAATGCTGATACAAACACTTAATTATTTCCAGTCTGATTATAACATTTATCAAGGACAAGAACACATACTAAATTTGGTATATCAATTCAACAAAACATGATCCAATCAACGGTATCACCAACATTTGTATGTCTAGGTTTATTCATCCCTTTTCAGTCTTCTGTTCTTTGAGGGAACACCTACATTGAAGTAAAAACTATGTAGTTGTGGGAACAAGAACTTTATCAAGAAGAGAGCCTTCATGAACCTTGGCTCTGTAATAGATGTTGCTCCTTTGCATACGCCATCAACGATGGCTTTCGTGCATGGTTTAGCACCCATTGTTGGGAGTACATCTTTGATATCCTGCTCAAAGTAGCTTTTAGCATTAGTAGATATGATAGATCTAGCAGTTGCAATTTGAAGGGAAATGTTAATACTTACTTTTCTTAAACGCGCACCAAAACCTTTGTTAGAATATTCTGCTGTTATGAGGTTTGTTTGTATGAACCCAAGTGTCAAGATTGTTATCGTTATTGTCGGAGACACTTCAAATCTAAGGGATTCATAGAAGCCTATCAATGCCGCTTTACTTGCCTGTCGGTACCATAAAATATTCAGAAATGATATATCATCCTACTTTGTATGTTTTTTTATCTTCCTAACAACATGACTGTGACACAGAGAGGCAACAAGACAATAAAAATTAAGAGGTGTGAACACATGTTATCAGTGGCGGACTCAGGATTTTTTTCTAATGGGGTCCAATTTTCAGTGTAAATTTTTTTCACAACCGTACATTATGATTTTTGGGTTGTTCGACGTGCAGGGCGGGGCGAGGAACATAATAAAGGGCGGGGCGAGGAACATAATAAAATACAATATCATGATAAAAATGTATAACACTCAATAAAAATACAATGTCATTCAATATAAAAAATACAGATTTTTAAAGTTGTTCCCTACAGATTTAGATCTTTTAAAAAACGATCCATTGGCCCTAGAATTCTTGCATAGTTAGAAAAATTCAACAATCCTTGCATAATTAGCCCTAAAATTCAATACTACTAGCATAACTAGCCCTAAAACTTTCTTTTCAATAATCTTTGAAGATTAGGATTCAAATTTTCTTTTCATAATCCTTGCATAATTAGCCCTAAATTTCAAGTTTAAACAAAACTAAATCAAAATTATATTCAACAAAGTTATAAATCTTAACAAAAAGTTACAAGTATTCAAATAAGAATTAGATGTGATTCTGCGAATGGAAGGAACAAAGCTGTGAAGGCAGGGGTGTTTTGCTATTGTGTTTTTTGGAATAAAAAACACTAAAAACAATCTAGAGAGAATCGAACCTGTGACCTTGTAAACTAAATACAGAGAATTTACCATTGCACCAACTTAGCTTTGTTACCATGGGGTCCATCTTATTATTTTTATGGGGTCCTTGGAAAATTTACAATACCGTCTCTACTAACTTTTTAGAAAAGATTGGGGTCCCGGGACCCCGACCCACACCATATGGGTCCGCCCCTGCATGTTATCATTTTCTTGATAGTAGGATGGACTAGACATAAAAATAGGATGATATATTATGGTTAAATAATAAAGACAACACGCTAAAGTAAGTTAAGTGAATCGGGTTCATTACATTGTAGAAGCCGCCTTTCGGTGGGTGCAACACTCCAGCAGATGAGGCATTGACAATGATCTTTCCCTTGGTTTTCATGAGGTGCGGAATCGCAAAGTGAGTTGGATAAACCGAGCCCCAAAAGTTTATGTCCTACACATTTTGTTAGTAAACCCCATTGGAGTTGTCACTATAATTTTTAGTGATTTTTGTAAATACAAAAGAATAAATTTGTGTCACACTTAAGAATGTGTAAAGTTAGTCTAGCTTTATAATTTGTGAAAATAATTAAAACTACCCTGTAACTATGCAGTGTAAATAAAACAATAAGTGGGCATCAATGATAATGACTGAAGAGTATAAAAACATTTATTATGCACATGTGTATATAAATGATAATGAATGAAGATTATAAAACATTTAATTATTTGTTGCGGTGTGTGTTTGAACAGTGTGATCATACCATGACAGGTACGAATTTGGTGACTTCATGTCTGATAGAAAAAATGGGTCCAATTCCTGCATTACAAACAAGATGATCCACTGTAATGGAATCGATTAGCTTGTTAGTTCACACAATGTGATGGTGAAGAAAGTGGTTTATTAGGATGTCTCACAGTGACCAAAATGTTTAACGGTGTTATCTACGAGCATCCTACACTCGTCGACTTTTGACACGTCAGCAAACATGTAGAGAACATCAGGAGAGCCGAGTTCACGAGCTCTATCCGCTACTTGCTCGAGTCTACTCTCGGGTTCTTTTATTGCTATAATCGCTAGATATGCGCCGCGTTTTGCATACTCATATGCCATGAGCTGCAATTTTTATAAACCAATTTAAAGATATATAGTTCTTTTCTTCCATTATATCTGTAACTAAAGATTCTAGGATTTACATACCTCTCCAAGTCCAGATGATGCACCAGTAATCAAAACCACTTTTCTAGACATGTTTTCGGAACATCGAAAACATGAACGGACAGTGTGGATGAGTTCCCAGAAGAAAAGAAAGGGTGAAACCAGAAGCAAAAGTAACAAGAAAATGTAAAAAACAAGGGCATTTGTGAACTTGTTATTGAAGCAGGCTTCATACATGACTGTTGATTTGCACACCCCACTCATCTTCTCTGAAATTATATTCTTACAGAGGTGAGTATGGACTCACTCACCTGGGTCCCACCGATGTTTTGATAACCAATCTTTTTCTTTACATGACAGAAATCTGGCATGAAAAGAGTTAAACTTAAACATGTATACAACTTTATTATAGCCCATTTTGATTTGCCTTCTTGACCCGTTTATTTAAACAAGATGATTACATGGTATTAAGTGCGTCTGGGTTAAGTTTTATGTTTTTGACACGATTAAATTTATGAATAATGTTTGGTTCATCAATAACGTGTCAACCTGCTAACCTAACACGATTTACACTACTAGTTCATATGAACACGTATCTATGGGCGTTCAACGAGCAAGCGAACTAAGTAAATAGTTATGTTCATCAAGTAATTTAATTACTCAATGGTATCATTCAGCTTGTAAGAACGTTTGGTGATGATATTGAAGTATTTCTTTGCCGATCAAAAAAAAATAAAATCTATTTTTAGGTTGTGTTATTGTGTGTTTTACTAAAACAATAGTTGTGTGGCACTAATGTTATCTAATCATATAGAACATGGCATAGACGATGAGGGCATTTAGTAGGTTCATAAATACCCAACCGAATACATGTGCGTGCCATCAGTTAACCCGTACCATTGTATTTATGTTAGACAACTACTATTTATTTTTTTTGAACGGCAAATTTCTTTTATTCCTATCGTCTGTGTGACTTTAACCCAAGACCTCCCCCTCCCAAGGTGTTTAAAGGATTTGCCTTTGCCAACGGACCACCACCCATTGTGTTAGATAATTACTATTAATTGGCATTTCTTTTGATGCTATAACGCCTATAAAAATTACCTCAGGGGTTGAGGTTTAAACATGAATTAAGGATAACCAATCACTATCTTTCTTTTTAACAACAATTTACACACCTAAATATCACATACCTTGCATTTGCAACGATTTGAATCTACATCTCTTTTTGTGAGGGGCAGACACCATACCACTAGGCCATGGGTAACCATCCACATCTAACTCTTAAATTAAACAGTTACGTGACTCTTGAAACTTGAAACCAAAGCGAAAACACGTGACCCACGACCATGAGGAAGACACAACGCAAAGGCTAGATTCAATTCGATAGTCACCGATTTCAAACAAACCATACCATTATAGTTATGAACCTAGAAATCTATCAAGTCCCAATCGAATAATCAAAAACAAGAACAAGAACGAATGTAATAACTCTCCAAGAAATTTTATTATAACCAAGAAAATATAACTCAAAAAACTTGATTACAATAACTCATAAGCCATACCTTGGTTTATCTCTTCTCTTGTCTCTTAATAATGTCTAACCCTACCTTAATTTATATAGGCTAACTCTAACTTGGTGACCAAGACATTACCAAATATAATTCTAACCAACTATGAACGACTTGTCAACATTGATCCCCCAAGTTCACCGACTTGTGACTTGAAATCCGTAAATTACCAACAATCTATGTGACCGGGGACGAAAACTGCGTCAACACGATTAATATATTTAGCTTCAAGTTATTAACAAATTAATTTGTAAAACTAATTTATGTACAGCCATATAGTATTATTTATACTATTTATGAATATAAAACAAATAATGTTATTTATGTTTATTATTTATATTACAAATTACAACCACTATAATAAATAGAGATAAAATGTAAGCATTCTCATCCAATCCATCAAATTATACATACATTCCATGAGGAAGACACAACGCAAAGGCTAGATTCAATTCGATAGTCACCGATTTCAAACAAACCATACCATTATAGTTATGAACCTAGAAATCTATCAAGTCCCAATCGAATAATCAAAAACAAGAACAAGAACGAATGTAATAACTCTCCAAGAAATTTTATTATAACCAAGAAAATATAACTCAAAAAACTTACCCTCACAAGTTTTGATGGATTGGATGAGAATGCTCTTTGTGAAGTGATATGTAAATATCAATTTGGAGAGGAATTCAAGTGAGATTTTAATTAGTTGTTAAGTGTTTGAAAAGTTATGAACGTATCATGTATTGTGAGTGAGCTTCCATTTTGTATAAAATAGGACCCAATTTATATATTATATAAATATTTAGGCAAAATAATTGGGTGGACGATCCTTTATAATTTTAAAAAATTTCGACGAAAAATCGGAAATTTTACATTTCTAACCGAAATATTAGTGTGTGTGTGGGGGGGGGGGGGGGGGGCACCCCTGGGGTATAACTAAGCTACGTCCCTGTGAAAGGAGGTGGAAGTATATCACTTGGTCTAGAGATAGATGTGTACAAATCTGGTATTGTGCCATACCCGGTTCTGGGTTGAAACCGATTACGGGTTTGGTCAACAAGGTCAAAAACCGAGTATGGTACCGGGGTTTGGAGAGGAAGTGAACATTTTTTCTGTTCCGGCCAGCTCCAGGTTTTTTCCGGGTTTGACCGGTCGGGTCAGGTATAACCGGGTTAGAACCAGTTTCAACTTTCAAATCATAGGGTATGCAATCAATATATACTTAACAAGTATGATCAAGTTTGGAACTATATGCGTTGCCTGGTTTTGGGTTTTCGTCGGGTCAGATTCCGTACCCGGTTTTTTTGTTCATCTCTAGAGGATCTCTATCTAGAGGCGTTACTTTGTCCATACATAGGTCACATATGACAGGGGATAAATTAAAGGCTTTCCAAAGCAATGTTTGCTTTCCTAAGTGATCTATTGACCAATGATCATTAATGTCTCGGAGGTTGTTCCATGAGAAATTCCTGGGTTTAAGTTTAGAATAAACAGTTTTGGGTCGAACCCCAAAGACACGTTTAGCTAAACAGGTCACGTTCGAGTCGACATGGTGGGTTTGCAAGTTGATTCGTTTAATTGTATGCTTATTTTTAAATGCGTTATGTATCATAACTTAAATTGATTGGGTATATTATGCCAAATTTTAAAATATAAAAGAGAACTGAGGATAAAATTTTAAAATTTAAACGTAATTATTTAAAGATAATTCTGTATTTGTGTTATTACAGAATAAATATGTGAAAATATAACATATTGTATGGGTTAAATGGGCCATATTCGCCGCTAAAGGTGTCAGTTTCTTGCAGTGCGTTGTGTTCGGTTCAACCCATCAGGCCACCAACCCATATGAACACCACCAACCCATATGAACACGGCCCATTTAACACTCCTAGATGGCTTTATATATGTCGATGAGAAAGTTTTGAATTCAAGAGATTGTGGCATCTAAGATATGCCACCATTTAATTTCACTCGTGTCAGGTTTGTCAATTCTTTGGATCTGGTTGTTAAGAGGCTTATGGGCATACCTTTTGTTTCACTTTTGTTATGTTTGCCAACTGTTGGCTAGAGTTTTGTTAGTACCAAATCCCAATTAATTAAGACTTGAACCCACAATCACTTGGTTGTGGGGGTGGAGGGATTTATAGATACATCTTGATATGTTATTTATTATCAGGACCAATACATTGAATGTTTGTAGCATTCATTAATTAGGTAAGTTTGGACTTTAGAGTTTGGATCAATCAAGTGAAAGTGACTGTGATAGAGGAAATTATTTACAACATAAAGTCCTTAGGTTTCTTATGGCTTAGCAATAGATCCAAGTATAAGTCGGTTAGCTAGTTGGATTGGTGCAAAATTTAAAGCGATCTAAGTGTGTGTCGTTTTTTTGCCTCGTTTATTTGGTCGCCCAGTTTTTTTGTAGGCGGGACTTGTGAATGAAATTTGCCTTTTAAAAAAACTCACAGTCACTTGCTCATAAAATCATAAATGCCAATACTTCCTCAAACAGATTAATGTCAGCAACTCACTTAAACTAGTCTAGTTTCATTATAATATTTAAGGACAAAAACACATATATACTATATTCGTATATTAATTGAACGAAACCTGAAAATTCCCATAACGATGATCGAGCTAAAATATGAACCGGACTAGGTATACCTCCAATCAATCAACGGTATCACCAATATTTGTTTGTCAATGATATATGTTGCAAAGGTTTATGCATCCCTTTTCAGGCTTCTGTTCTTTGAGGGGAATAATATATTGAGGTAGAAACTGTGTAGTTGTGGGAACAAGAATTTGATCAAGAAGAAAGCCTTAAAGAACTTTGGTTCTGTAATGGATGTTGCCCCTTTGCATACTCCATCAACAATGGCTTTCGCGCATGGTTCAGCTTCCATTGTTGGGACTACATCTTTGAAATCCTGCTCAAAGTAGTTTTTAGCATCAACAGATAGACATACATGTGTTGCGCGCAATCTGAAGGGAAACGTTACCACTTACTTTTCTTAAACGCACACCAACACCCTTGGTAGAATATTTGGCTGTTATGATGTTTGTATTAATGAACCCAAGTGTCAAGATTGTTATTGTTATTGTTGGAGACACTTCAAATCTAAGGGATTCAAAGAAGCTGATCAATGCTGCTTTACTTGCCTGTCGGTACCATAACATATCATCGAATCTCGTATGTTTAATTATTCTCCTATAAGACCATGATGCATAAAAATAAACAAACTAGGGGAAACAAGGCAATAGAAAGAGATGTGATAGAACACATATCATCATTTTCTTGTTAGCAGGTTGAGTTAGACATAAAGAGTAGGACAGTAAAGACATCACACTAAAGTAAGCCAAGTGAATAGGTAATGTTACAGTGTAGAAGCCGCCATTCGGTGGGTGCAACACTCCAGCAGAAGAGGCATTGACGACGATCTTTCCTTTGGTTTTCATGAGGTGTGGAATCGCACAATGAGTTGGATAAACCGAGCCCCAAAAGTTTATGCCCTATACATATCCGTTAGTAAACCCATTGATTAGTCACTATATTTTCCATGATTTTGTAAACACAGTATAATAAATTTGTGTCACTTATTTGTGAAAATAATAAGTGTGCATATTATATCTATATCTATACTACTTTAATAAGCATATATGAAGGACAAGATGGTAATTCAACAAGGTGTTGAAAAAACACTTAATGCACAATGTACAAGTCTTAAGGCACAAGAAAACACAAACAATTTACCCTTTACCCGGATCATCATCAACCGTCCATCTTTTTCACTTTTTTCACACGGATCACGATCTGGACCGTCCATTTGACTTCACACGGATCAACAATTCCTTTCTCTCTCATTCCTCACACATCTCACAAAAACATCAGATCTTCTCTCTCTCTTCTCTCTCTCTCTCTCTTTCTGAGTCTCTGGCGATTCAGGAACGATTTCACCATATATGCTCCTCTCTTTCTGGCGATTCAGGAACGATTTCACCAGATCTATGAAGTTTCAACAGATCGATGAAGATTCTGACCTCCTGGTTCCGTTTTCCGGCTTTTATTGGCGTTTTGCAACATTCGTCAAGGGTAACTGACCCCGTTCTTTTGAGTCTGAACACTATTTCTTCATGTATTCACTGGATTTTACTTACGTTTGTGTTTTAAGATGGATTTTCATTTTTTGTAGGTCATGGTTTGAAGACTAGATCTGGTGAAGAATAATAAGAATACTCGGAAGGAGACAACAAAATCATGGAGAAGAATCAGATCTCGGTGGTTGGAGTTCCAGATGCGATTCCCGTCAAGTATATGGAGGTGACCGAGGTTTTAATTTCAGTATAGTGGATAAATTCCCATATTTGTGTGTTCATGTGAAGTTTCGTACTTATCAATTGAATTTACAGTTTGTCAATATATGTGAACGAGGTTTTAATTTCAGTACAATGGATAAATTACTTGATAATGTGTGATTTCAGTCTTCATTAGGGTTTCTAAGTCACAATGATACACGTTTAATTATCATATGTTTTCGCAAGTGCTTAATGTCATACCCTGGTAGAGAAATTGATAGATGTGTGTTTTCGCTTATGTTCTTGAATGGGATCATTCCTGAAGTTCTTTTGGGTAGATTGACTATTGAAATGTGTTTAATGATGTTATTTCTTGTATTGACTTGATCTATTAATGATGACATGAATACATCAAGCGTTACAACAATGTCAAGCTCTCAGCCTTGGGGATGGGTTAGATTCAACAATTCATTTCTCTATTTTTTGCTAATTGTCGTCAAGAACATAATGCACACTTAAACACATGAGTTTAACGACTGCTGTTGATGTAACACATGCAGCCATACCAACTGTTGTTTTAATCTCCGAGATTCTGAAGGAAGATGGACTGGCAACTCAGAAATGTAAGGATATAATTTCTTTATTTATACAATTATATCGAACATTCAGTCTGAAATATTACTTGTTTGGGTATTGACACAGTGATAGCCGTATCAACTGTTCAAACCAATGATAAATTTACTAGCAGACACATTCAGAAGGCCAAGGTATATGCACGTTTGACTCAATTTTGTTCAACTACCATGCTATATTATCTTAGTATCTTACATTCATCGTTCTTGATCAAAGGAACTTTTGATTTTTAGCAAGTCAAACGGGTCACAAAACCAAGCATTCACAAATGTAATCATCTCAGGTTACGTTTGATTTTTAGCAAGTCAAACGGGTCACAAAACCAAGCTTTAGCTGAAAATAATCTGTCTTACAGATCAAAAGCCTCCCAAAACTGTTTTTAACACGCAAAACCTTCTCATTTTGCATTGTATGTTTGGTTTATGGCTGACCTTTTGCATTCAAGTTATGGATGAAACTCCTCAACTTGCAAAAGGATTGCTAAAGTTGTGCATGAGTAATATGATGTCGTAATTCATTATCCCCTGTCGCTGATTTAAGGTATGATGTCTGTTTATCGTTTGCAGAGAAGTAGGAATTGGAATCGTGCCTTTTGCTCCATTGGGTAGCGGGTTCTTTGCATCGGGTCCGAAGGTGATGGACAATTTGGCCGATAATGATTTAATCGGCGACAAACGCAGCAGTAAACAGGTGTAAAAACGCAGCCGTTTGCAGCCGTTAAACGACGCGTTTACGGCTGCAAACGCAGCAGCAAATGGCTGCGTTTTTACACCCATTCCCGTTTGCTGCTGCGTTTGCAGCCGTAAACGCGCTGTTAAAACGGCTGTAAATGGCTGTGTTTTTGCACCCGTTTGCTACCGCGTTTGCAGCCGTTTAACGGCGCGTTTACGGCTGTGAACGCAGAAGCAAACGGGTGTAAAAACGCAGCCGTTTGCCGCTGCGTTTGTAGCCGTAATGACGAGTTTCGGTGTAATTGGATCATTTTCGGTTTGTTTCGGATAGATTTTTGAACACAGCCATAAAACCTTTTTTTCTTATATTTTTTACTGTTCGAACACATCAAACATAGATCCAAACACTTGTAACTCAGATCTAACACGAGATGATGTTTCGAAATTTAAAACGATGATAAAACAAACTGTTTCTAATGATAAATCTTTTCGAAGTTATTAAAACGTGATCCGAAACTAACCAAAATTCATTAACACATGTTCGAACACATCAAAAAACACATCGAAATAAACTGAAACTGTCCGAAATTCTCAAATGACACACCGAAACAATTCGAAAGTCTATCGAATCAGTCCGAACCAGGATCTACATAATGAAAATGTTAAACGATCAAAATAGAAGATGTCTGAATATTTGATATTTTATGTAATTTTTAGATAAAGGAGGATGTTGAGACTCAAGGTGAATTCGTTAATACGAGAGGCCAACAATGCGATTTATCCGGAAACAGAAGATGTGGTGGCTTTTGTGAACTGGCTGCTTTCTTGTAAGTTTATCATATGAGCTAAAGCAAGAAATTTTGACCCGTTGATGAATAAATGGATCCATTCTGGTTATGTTTTTCCGCAGCCGCTTAACGGTGCGTTTACGGCTGCAAACGCAGCAGCAAACGGCTGCGTTTTTACACCAGTTTGCTATTGCGTTTGCACCCATAAACGCACCGTTAAATGGCTGCATTTTTGCACCCATTTGCTGCCGCGTTTGCAGCCGTTTAACAGCGCGTTTAAGGCTGCAAACGCAGCAGCAAACGGGTGTAAAAACGCATCCATTTGCAGCCGTTTAACGGCGCCTTTACGGCTGCAAACGGGTGTAAAAACGCATCCGTTTAACGGCACGTTTACGGCTGCAAACGGCTGCGTTTTACACCCGTTTGCTGCTGCGTTTGCAGCCGTAAACGCGCCGTTAAACGGCTGCAAACGGCTGTGTTTTTGCACCCGTTTGCTGCTGCGTTTGCAACCGTTTAACGGTGCGTCTACGGCTGCAAACGTAGCCGCAAACGGGTGTAAAAACGCTGCCGTTTAACCGCGCGTTTACGGCTGCAAACGCAGCAGCAAACGGCTGCGTTTTTACACCCGTTGTTTCGGATAGATTTTTGAACTCAGCCAGAGAACCTTTTTTATTATATTTTTTACTGTTCGAACACATAAAACTCAGATCTGAACACTTGTAACTCAGATCAACACAATGTGTTAACTTATAATTTCACTTAATTTCATTCTATTTTGTTTCCTCATTCCATAAAACACTGGGGCCTTGCAAGATACACGGACCTTTTTTTACTTTGAGTTCAAATTTCTTTTATTCTACCCATCCTTAAATACTTTGTCATGCTCCATCTCTATTATTATATCAATAATTATTTGAAGTAGTAAATTGGATAATTAATAACGTTCATGATATTCATGGTGAAACAGGGGTTAGAGGAATCAAGGAACCAATGTCCAAAAAATATAAGTTTTCACCTTTACCCTAAAAAGGTACACTCATTTTGGTGATATCACAACTTTTGACATTTTAAGTCAAAACATTACAAGAGAGGGTCACAATCAAAAAAATAATAATCCAAATTTTTATCAATTTTTTTTACATTTTAAGTCATGTATGTTTAGGAAGATTATAAGTTTGGATAATAATCTGATTTTTTATTAAAATTATTTTTTTACATGTATGTCAGAATGTACTGTTTGACTTTTGTTCTTTTTGTTTTTACATCTACAATCTACAGCTGAAAGACAGCTTGCTTACATCTACAAGCAACATTTTACTGTTGTCTGAAAGACACCTTGCTTGCTGCAGTCTCTATAAGTACTTCAGATGTATCAACACTCCACAAACACTGTCTGAAAGACAGCATGCTTGCTTCAGTCTCTATAAATACTTCACATGTATCAACACTCTACAAACACTCTACAAACACTCAACTACACTCAACTGAGACGAATTAAACTTTCAAATTGTAAGTTTATCTCAGTTGAACTAAATCCTACTTTCAAAACATCAACCTAACAACTTCTATTTTCTTCGATTTCAGAATATATCGACTCTTTGCATCTGGATCTTGCGTTGTTTCTCGGCTCTCACATCAAGGTTTTAAATTTTTTGTCGGCTTTTCACATCTCCCTCTTGCATTGTTGTAAGTTCTTTCAAATTTCTTGGTTTTTTTGTAACTTTTAACTGTGGCTTTTAACTTTAGAAGGTTGTAAATGTTGAAATAACTAGGGTTTTTGGATCTGTATTGTTTAACTGCTTCTTTGTTTTTTTTTTTATTAAAAAGTCTAGCTAATAGTTATGTAGGAAGTTCATGCTTATACATTGACACGACATGCAGATGTTTTTTTTTAACTGCCAAATGTTTTTTTTTTATTAACTGCCTCTTTGTTTGTAGCATTAATTTATTTGTATTAATCTGTTCTGCAAGAATTTTATATGAGTTCGCATACAAACAATATAGACGAATTTAGTCATATGTTAAAATACGAAATTGAATCTTCACCATGGACAAACTAAAGCTGTGTTTGCTTTAATTACGAAAATGCCACTGCGTAAAGTTTGTTTTCATCAAGTAGATCTGATAGATAAAAAGTACTTCTATTCTAAGTTTTAATAATTGTATATAAACTTGCTGGGGTGTTTAGGAAGTCACTAACTTCGCTTGTTAGAAGCTCCCATAGCACTATCACGAAACTGAACACATCAGCTATATGATCATACAGTTTGTGCTCTCGATAACCTTCATTCATATCATAACAACTGTTAATAAAACAAGCCCACAAATGAAAAACTTTATAGAAGATAAACGGGCAGGACGTCATGAACAAGGTGATGTATTAACTGAACATTCAAAATTCATAAACAACATATATATAAAGTTATAAACATAGTCATACCTCAGGTGCCATCCACCTGTATGTTCCGGTTTGCAACTCCGAAATCAGCAACTTTCATAACCTGCCCAATAACTTTCATTTTGCCACCTTAGATCACTTACATTCCACACCTGCAGTGAGTCCTTTACTCCTTTATCACCAACTTAAAATTGTGTACCATATTTAGGAGTTTTTTTTTCCCATAATGGTGTTTGTAGATAAAATATTTACTAAAATGGTGTTGTTGAAAAAGTATTTACTAAAATAGTGTTTTAAAGATTTTTTTGTTTCTCACTCCTAACTTCATTGGATAAATCCAATTCATTAAAGAAGTGCTAATTTATTCATGTTATTTGTATGAATCTTTAAAAAAAAACTATTTTTATTTATAAAACCTACTTTGAAAGTAAAAAACTAATTTAAGTAACAAAAAAAAAACGGTATTTGATTAAAAACACAAAGATACGTTTTTTTATATTTTATACGTGACTAAAAAGATCTAAACTGTAAAATATTTTTATATGTTTTTTATTATATTATTTTTTTAGTTTCAATATAACAAGATATAAATAATTATGGGTGCATTCTCAAAGTGTTGAATATATTTTTAACTAATGTAGTTAGTAAAAAAAGAAATATATTATATTGTCTGATTTATATAAAAAACATGTCAAAGGAATTATAACAACGAACTGTATACACATCATGAGTAAACTTTTCAGTTTTTTAATTAAATACATAATTACGATGGTATAGCTACACTTCTTCGAATCACATGTAGGCTTTTCTGTTTTTCAAAATAGGTTTTATAAAAAAAAATAGATTATTTTTAAGATTCTTAAAAAAATAAGGTTGGTTAGAGGCACAATACCATGATTTGATCCATAGTTATGTAATAAATTAGATTTATCTAATAAGGTTAGGAGTGAGAAACAAAAAAAAATTAAAAACACCATTTTGGTAAATACTTTTCCAACAACACCATTTTGGTAAATACTTTTTCCGCCAACACCATTATCAGATTCATAGTATGTATCTTAAATATCGCAGATCTACGTGCATATATATTCATTCTTCATACATTATAAAAACCCAAAAAACCTTCACTTTATCACTCCATTCACATTAAATATTACTAAACTATAGAAAAGGAAAATATCATAATCAACAGTCCTTTAAGTTTATTCAAGTTGATAAAAGTCCTTTTTTGCATGGTTAAGTCCTTACACGTATCAAAGTTCAATAAAAAGGCTCCATTTTTGCATATGACCAAGTCACTAAACTTTATTAAAGGGGCCTTTTTGAGTTTTAAAGTCTATAGAATTAACCATACAAAAATAAGGTTCACGGACTTATGTTAACATTTAGTGAAACTTGTTTTGACAATTTTCTTAAAAATACACATTGGGTGACAGGTTTGACCCGTTCTTCTTTCAATAAAAGTTGTTTCCATCTTACCTGTTATACAGAAAGCATAACCCAAATTGAACCATGCATAAGTAAATGCGTCGAAATTGCAACCTTTGGAAAACAAGAACAAAATTGCAACTCAAAGGCCACATGTATTACATTTACTCAAATTAATATATTATATTACTGTTATGTGAGTTTTTTTAAAGTTAATTAAGGATTAATAACACGCAAGATATGGTTTATTTTTTTTAAAGTTATATTACTATTACAAGATATGGTTTATTTTTTTAAAGCTTTCTGCACTCTACATGCCTAGAAATTTCAGAAAATGGTTTTGGACAAGTTGTATTATCCCTATAGGTGTCGTCCCTATAGGAGTTTTTTCTTATAGTACAAAGCGATACAATAGTTAGCGGTACAACACAATCTTCCGTTAACAACATTAGTTTCTAACCATATAAGTCTAAAAAGTAAGTAGTCAAATAAATTGGATACTCTAAATTCAAGTATTATCTATTTGTCTTTTTGTATTTTTCAGTTTACAAATCACTCCAAACACATATCAATTGAGAGGTATGGGTGGTGGTTATCCAATTCCCGTTGAACCACTAGGATCAACAAACCATGGATGATCATCCCATCGCCATTTAAACCTTCCTAATTCAAACCCTCTAACTTCAAACCCACCTCCGGTGTCAACTCCACCTCCGGTTTCAACCCCACCTTCGGTTTCAAACCCACCTCCAGTGGCAAACCCTGAACATGATGATCCATTTGGTTGGACGGATGAAGAGTTGAATTGGGCGTATGACTATACCTTCGCTCAACTACAATTTGGTGGACTACAAATTGAGGGGTGCCATCGTCCGGTGCCAAACACTCCTATACTGCCTATGCATCCTCCACCTTCAAACCCCCCTTATGTGGAAAACTACAGTCAAACACAAGAACTACCGACCTGGGCTGAAGGGTACGAAACTGACCCTGGGGCGGTTTACGAACCACCATTGGATGAAGAAATGGTTTGGGAACCTTAGAACAACTTTTATGATGATTGTAGTTTTTTTTTTTCTCGAATTAGTTTGAATCTTAATTATGTAACTTTTAATTATGTATTAGTTTAAATTTAAATTTGTTGTTGTTTAATTTTAATCATGTTTTAGTTTAAATTTAATTTCTGGAGTTTTTATTTTTTTAGTTAACTAACATTGAACACTTAATAGGATATGTCTGATCATTTTTCCGTTGAAGAATTTTCATCATTGAGAAATGATAGAGCATGGTATAATATAATCTTTGTTAAGGTGGAGTTTATTTGGCATGACGTCGATGGAAAGAGATTAGTGGTTATATTTCTTGATCAACACGTAAGAACATTATTTTAATTTACTTTGTGTTATACGAGTAAGCGTTTTTCCACCACTAAATTTCTTTTCATTTTAGAGACAAAAAATTGTTGCGTTCGTCCCACAACATTTGATACACAAATATAATGATGCGTCATTGATGGGTGGTTTTTTTCCCTTGAATCATTTCCAAATTGAGAATCTCAACTATCATGAGTACCCAAAGTACCAGAATTACGTGTTAGTTTGGTCCGAGAAAAAAATTGTCATCAACGAATATACAAAGCTTTCTTCACTTATGCTTACGATTCCAAGGGGTGCTTCTTTATATCCATTGGTCCCTTCCATTATAGAATTGAAGCATGACAGGAGACCTCAAATGGATATTGTTGGTACATATTAATTCTCTATCTATAATTTTTATTAAATATATAAAACTTTATATATGGTCTATACGATTTGACTGATTTGGTTTTAGATGTGGTTGGGAGAATAATAGAAGGCAAACGTGATCGATGTTGTTTTGAACTTTCTCTTCAAGATAAGACGTACGTTATTATTTATTATTAACATATTACAAACATAATATTTACGTTATATGTAAGAAAATATTATTATTAGAAGAACTTTAACCCAAAATCGTAATATACAGTGGTCACACAATACAATTGTTTTTGTCTGCCCTGAAGCCTTCCGATGTTATACGTTCCATTCGAGCCGTGCAACAAAGGTCTATCATATATGTATCACGTCTCAAGTTGGTTCATCTACCAGATAGTATGTTATGCTTTACACATGAACATTCTAATAATTAGTTAGATTTAATGGCTCATGTAGTTTAATAAAAGTTATATTTTATTTGTTATTTCAGTTAATATTTTGAAGTCTACGGAGTTGAGTACGATTACGTACGAACCGGATATGGTCGAGGCACGGGATATGTAAATTATGGATCGTTATCCAAGTTTGTGTTTAAGTTAGAAACATTTGGTGTTGTTATTTGTTTAGTTGTTGAATATTAAAGTCTCTCTTGGTGTTTCGTGTTTTGTTTTTTGTTTCCCTCATATTGATGTAATTGTAGAAGTATACTTTACTTTGTTATTACAAGTATGTTATATTACTTGATTTACATGTAATGGTTACACCTATTTTTCACCAAAGTATAATCTTCTTAGATTGGACAACTAAATAATCATTATCTGTCTTAAACGAAGGTATAACCATGGCTGACCTTCCTATTCATACAATCGTGTTTGAGATATTAACGAGGCTGCCAGCAAAGGATGTAGGTCGTTCTAAGAGTATATGTAAGCAATGGTATGCGTTATTGTCAACACAGATACATTGTTCTCGCTCATTAGTTTCATCTAACCAGAGAGTTCTACTAATTGACGACCTAACGTGCTCTGTTCGTCCGATCATCTCTAAATCCAATGACTATGGGCCAAGCTCCATAGTTACATTTCCATTCCATCACCAAAATAATGATGTCTCAATACTTTCACATTTGAATGGATTGTTGTGTGTTTGCTTGAATCATACATACGAGCTGCTTCTTTGGAATCCAACAACTACTGCTTTCAAGCGTTTGTCAACTCCTGATTCTCATGGATTCTATATAAATAACCTTGATGCCGTTGGTTTGTACGTTGACGCTGACGATGATTACAAGGTCTTGCATATAAAGCGTAGGAGTGGTGTACTTGGTGTCTATGTTTATTCTAGGGAAGTAGACTCTTGGAGAAATATTCCTTTCATAACAAGACAAGAGTACCTAAGCCCTCATTTCAATTGGTCAGCTGGCACATTTTGTGGTGGTACTCTATATTTCACTGTTTGCGAATGTTGGCTTGGAGGTACGAAAAGGGTGATTTGTTTTGATGTTAATTCGGAGCAGTTCAAGGAAATAAGCTTTCCACCCGTTCCTTCTATAGGAATGGTTCAAGGTGTTTTAGTTAATGTAAAAAATGAGCTTCACATGTTTGCTAGCACTGGCATGTTTGAGATGACAATTGACCTATGGACACTACAAGGGGATTACTGGATTAAGGTCTTATCATGTCCTCCGATCCCCCCGATATCATTGTCAATGTGGTGCGATATAACACATTATGTGACAGATGGTTATTGGTTTGTGATGACTAAATTAGGGAAGTTGTTTACAATTGAAATGGATATGAAGCCCTTCGAATGTTTTTATCCCGTTTCTTGGTTTCGAGGTTTTAAGGGTGCGGTGTTTGTGCAGACCATTGTTTCACCAAGTATTTAGATTGGCTTTCACTTAATGTTATCATTATGTATGTCAATGTTTTAAGGATTTGTGTTTTTTTTTTCTCTAAGTCATGATATTCTGTTTAAGTCATGTATTTTAATGTTATCATTATGTATTTCAATGTTATCATTCGGTTTGTTTTTCTCTAAGTTATGTGTTGGAATGTTGTTATGATTTGAGAATTTCATCATCTATGATAACTCTTTTTTATTTAATTTGCAAGGTATTTGTCATTTTATCAATTTACAATGACTAATGGACTCTCAAACCCTCGAAATCATGCTTCTAGCTCGAGTGCATCTACTAAAGCTGAAAAACGAAAAGAGTATCAAAAAAGATACTATGCTGCACGCAAAGAAAATAACAAAGTATCTAAATTTGGGAGTGGTGATGCCCCCCAAAGTGCTTCATCAATATCTTTAATGAATAATAGGTCAACAGAAAGGACACCGTTAAGAAGTTTACAAACTAATATTACTCAATTTCCACAAACAACAAATGAGAACGCCTCAAGTGTTTCTACTACAAAATGCAAGGAGTACAATAAAGGATGTTCTAATACACCAAACGATAATGGAATGCGTATTTCAAATGGCAGTCAAGTCAACCAAACCCTGATAGATGATGTTACGCCGACAACCACATTTCCATCTGTAATTGACGTAGTCAGGCATAGAACATCACGAGGTTTCTATTTATTTAACAATGATTTCTTTTTCGAACTTGACATCTTTTACAACCTTCATTACTTAATACACCAATTTTTTTAGGTATTCAAATTCATCCGCGTACTTTATTACCCCAATTTGCTGAAGTAGTTGATCAACCTTCCCTCCAACATGGGAGCGTAGAAGATGATCCTTATAATTTTGTTTACAATGGTGTACCTGGAGAGCATCGTGTTTTAAAGGAACGAGGTGCATGTCCTAATTGTGGAGCAAAACGATTTCAATTTGAATTTGATACCTTTTGTTGTATGAGTGGGAAAACCGTGTTAGCAAACTTAGAAATTCCAGAGGAATTGTACCGACTTTTCACGTCTCAAGATGAAATTGGAGATACGTTTAGGCAAAACATCCGTGCTTATAACACAAATTTTTCTTTTGCCTCAATGGGTGTGACATTGGATGATACATTGAACAATATGAGAGACGGCGTATATACTTTTCGTGCACATAAAGGAATATATCACAGAATCGACCAATTAGTTCCGAGGGATGGGACCCCTAGGTACTTGCAGTTGTATTTTTACGATCCTGATACTGAGTTAGATCACAGACTCCGATGGCCAAATCTTGATCGGCGTATTACTCAGATTTTAACACGCGTTCTTTCTACAAACCCATATGTCGATACATTTAGAAGACTTGCGGAACTAGGACCTCTGGACAACTATAGAGTCACTTTGAATACTTCGGTTGAACTTGACCAAAGGGTGTACAACCGACCAACGACATCGGAGGTATATATAATATTATATTAATTGAAATTATTTAATAGTATTGCTTATTTTACTTACTTATAGTTCACAATTATATAGGTTGCTGGTATTTGGGTTGAAGGTAATGACAATATCACTTCGTATAAACGAAGTATTGTTGTGTACGGTAGGTCTGAATATAGACAAACTATTCAGCCGTACTTCAGTTGTTACGATCCATTGTCGTATCCTCTATTTTTTCCTAATGGTGAGTCGGGTTGGCATGCTAACATACCACGTCACGAAGTATCAATCAATGAGGTTCGCAACAATGACAACATCGAAGGAGAAATGGAAGGTACCAACAATTTGTTATCCTTTTTAAGTGAAGATCATAAAAATAGCGTAATGCGTTTTATTTTTATTAACTGTTTGTTTTTAATACATCTTCATCGTTCAGAGGCTAACACACGAAGTGGTAGAACAACCGTGGCTATGCGAGAGTACTACTGTTACAAGTTCCAGATTCGATCTACCAATAATGTGCTTTTGTTCGGTGGTAGGCTGCTACAGCAGTTTGTGGTTGATGTTTACATCAAAATTGAGACGTCACGCTTAGAATTTTGTGAGAGAAACCAGGATAAGATTCGGGCCGAATTGTACCAAGGTATTGTGGATTGCGTCAATACTGGTGAGGTTCATGCAAACAGAGTCGGGAAAAGAATTGTGTTGCCTGCATCTTTCATCGGGGGGCCTCGCGACATGCGACGTCGGTTTCTAGATGCGATGACGTTAGTTCAAGATGACGGCAAGCCTGATGTATTCCTTACAATGACATGTAATCCTAAGTGGCCTGAGATATGTGATAATTTACATGTTGGTCAAACTGCACAAGATCGTCCAGACCTTGTTTCAAGAGTGTTCCGGGCTAAATTAGAAGATCTTAAGGATCAACTCTTCAAGAAAAATGTCCTCGGGGAAGTTAAGGCATACGTCTATGTCATTGAATTTCAAAAGCGGGGTTTGCCGCACGCACATTTTCTCCTAATCATGTACCCGCAAGACAAGATCAATAACGCGGACCATTATGATAAGGTTGTGTGTGCTGAAATTCCTAACAAACTAACACATCCCAGATTGCATGAGATGGTTGTCAAGCACATGATTCACGGTCCTTGCGGCAATTTACGATCAAGCAGTCCTTGTATGCAGGGTGATCCTAAAATTTGTCGTTTTCACTATCCTAGACAATTTAACGAACAGACGACACAAGGAGAAGATTCGTATCCGTTGTATCGAAGGAGAGATACCGGGATAGAAGTGGACCTACGAGGACAAACACTTGATAATAGATGGGTGGTCCCATATAACCCAAGGCTTTTGATGATGTTTAACTGCCACATGAATGTGGAAGTTTGCTCAAGTATAAAATCTGTGAAATATCTTTTCAAATATGTTTATAAAGGACATGACAAACAGGTTATTCAAGTCGATCAAAGTGAGCCAGGGGTTGTTATTAATGAGATAAAAAGATTTCAAGATGCACGCTACATATCGCCCCCAGAGGCTATGTGGCGCATTTTTTCCTTCTCTCTTTCTCAAATCTTTCCTGCTGTTCTAGCCTTACAGCTTCATCTCCCAAATAATCAGATGGTTAGATTTAGAGATGATGACTTAATGCCTAATATTGTTGATAGGGAAAGGGATAAGAGAACCATGCTAACAGCATTTTTTGATCAGAATAGAAACGATGAAACAGCAAGGGTACATTTGTATAAAGATTTTCCAAAACACTTTACGTGGAATGGAAGCACACGCCGTTGGAGTCGTCGTTTCGGTAAAAAACAAAGAGGTCGTATCGTTTCCGCTAATCCAGCCGAAGGAGAAAGGTACTACTTACGCCTACTTTTGTCAAATGTCAGAGGGCCTGCTTCTTTTGAACATCTTTGCACAGTTAATGGTCAACGGTGTGCGACATTTCGGAAAGCAGCTCTTGAGTTAGGCTTAATAGAAGACGATGAATATCTATCACAATGTCTCGAAGAAGCCTCTACGTTTCAGTTTCCCAATGCTCTTAGAAGGTTATTTGCGACCATAATGATTTTTTGCCAACCTGGAGATATTCGAAAGTTATGGAATGACCACTTTGATTCACTGTCTGAAGATCATCGGTTACACTGTCAAAGTATAGAACGAGTTCAAAATATGGTTCTTACCGAAATAAGTGTCTTGGTACAATCCATGGGTAAAAATTTCAATGAATTCGACCTTCCTAAGATAACAGACGATGTTAACTTACAAGATGCAGGTTATCGTGAGTTACAAGAAGAGTATGGGATTGTTTTGGAACCTGAACACTTGAGTGCCAAATATTCACTTAATCCGGCCCAAAAAAACGTGTTTGATGAGATCATGATGCATGTTGATAATGATATTCCAGGCGTGTTCTTTATTGATGGTCCAGGTGGAACTGGAAAAACATTTTTGTACATTGCCTTGCTTGCTGAAATTCGGTCACGTGGTCTTATTGCTCTCGCAACAGCTTCGTCAGGTGCAGCGGCTAATAATATGCCAGGAGGTAGAACGGCTCACTCGAGATTCAAGATTCCTCTTAATCTTGAAAATAATTCAATGTGCAATATCAAAAAACAGAGTGGGGCCGCTAAACTGATTCGGTCTGCCAAAATAATCATATGGGATGAAGCGTCGATGGCTAAACGACAAGCGATAGAGGCAGTCGATCGTACATTCCAAGACATTATAGGTGTTAGTCTCCCATTTGGTGGAAAGATAATGGTTATGGGAGGTGACTTCAGACAGGTGTTGCCGGTTATTAAACGTGGCACTCGAGCACAGATTGTAGACTCCAGCGTACGAATGTCACCACTTTGGTCTTTGACGAAGAAGATGCGGTTAACCATAAATATGAGAGCGCTGAAAGATCCATGGTTTTCTAAATTTCTTTTAAGAGTCGGCGATGGAACTGAAGAATCAATCGAAGGAAACTATATCCGCATACCCGATGACATGACAATTCAGTGCAACAACAGAGAAACCGCTATAAAAGAATTGATCCATGCCATCTTTCCATCAATTGAAGATAATGTATATTCTTCAGATTATATAATCTCTAGAGCAATATTGTCCACTAAAAATGATAGTGTTGACGAGATTAATAATCAAATGATTGAAATTTTTCAAGGGGAGGAAAAAGTTTATTACAGTTTTGATGAAGCTGAAGACGATCAGCGCAACTTCTATCCGGTCGAGTTCTTAAATTCGCTAAATGTTAGTGGTTTGCCGCCTCATAAGCTTCGTTTAAAAATTGGATGCCCAATAATATTGTTACGTAATATCGATCCATCACATGGCTTGTGTAATGGCACGCGGTTGATATGTAAGGGTTTCATGCGAAATGTTATTGATGCGGAAATTGCAGTCGGTCAACATGCCGGAAAAAGAGTTTTTTTGCCAAGAATCCCTCTAACCCTTTCTGAAGATGACATGTTCCCATTCAAGCTGAAAAGAAAACAATTTCCAATTCGACTTAGCTTTTCCATGACGATTAATAAAGCTCAAGGTCAAACAATTCCGAACGTTGGTATTTATCTACCTGATTCTGTATTTTCACATGGACAACTTTATGTCGCGTTATCAAGAGGGATTTCAAGACAAAGTACGAAGGTGTTGGTACATCTCAACAAAGAATTCAAACAACGCGGAGTTTACACATCAAATGTTGTCTACCAGGAAGTGTTGCGTGATTAATTAATCGCATCCGTATCAAAACGAAGGTAAGTTAGTAGATTTTGTGCCTTATTTGCTTCCAGAAATTACTTTTTAATTACTATTTTAAAGCACCTGTAAGCGTGTAACATTTTTTTATGTGTCGAAATCTGGTACAGGAGAGGAGAAGATACAAGAAAGTCATAAGCGAACGGATGTATTGGTAAAACAGGAAGAGATACAAGAGACTCCCCACATTTTGTTTTTATTGTTTTGTCCAGCTACTTGACTGTTTTGAACTCTTCTTGTTTTTAATTACATCTACTTCCTTGTTTTGTACTATTCTTGTAGAAGATCACGAATAAGAAAACTAACTTAAGTACTATACGATATATCACGAGACGACGGATAAACTAACGGTAAACGAGTATCCTATTGTAAATCGCCACTCCCGCCGCATCGCGCGGGTAAGTGACTAGTATATATACAATTGAGGTAGTTCTTATCTACAGTAATGCATCACAACCGTCCATTATCCGATCTACGGTAAGCTTCACAAAGAAGCCCTAAACTGCCATATGCTAACTTTTGATTTCATTTTACACCAGCCACACGTCACCCATCAAATCAGAGAGAGAGAAAGCCTTCGGCAAAGGAGGAAGCCGACCTCCGGTGACAGGCCTCCGTCGGCAACGACAGTGGAAGACGGTCACGATATGGTCATCGACGATGGTGTGTGACGCTAATGGCTTAAATTTTTGGTGTTCTCCACTCGTGACTGTCGATTCGAATGGAATATCTGCAACAAAGAGTAGAATCATGGATCAGAGACCAAAGATCGAAGCTGATGAAGGTTACCTGGCCTCAACAATGGCCGACTGCTATGAAATGGCCTTGGATCAAAGGCAGATAACAGAGGAAACAGATGCACGAAGAGTTTCAGCGTCGGAAGAAGCAGCTTCATAATCTCTGTATCGCTGTCAAAGCCGATTCGTTGTCGGATTTGCAGGATGTTCTGTGCTGTATGGTGCTTTCTGAGTGTGTTTATAAGGTTTGCACGTATAGGTTTTAATTCGGTTTTAGACGATACTTTTATAATTAGTTTGTATGCACTTACAAGTTTTTAGTGTTGTAGTTTCCTCCTGTACATGTTAATCGTCATCATTTTGTTGTATAAACACTGAAATTAGGGATTATGATGTACGGTAATTATTAGTAGAATAATAGTGCTTTCTGAGTGTGTTTATAAGGTTTGTATGTATAGGTTGTATGATACTTTTATAATCGATTTTTTACTTACAAGTTTTAATGTTGTGGTTTCCTCATGTACATGTTAATTGTGATCATTTTGGTAAATAAACAATGGAATTAAGGATTATGATGTACGGTAATAGTTAATAGTGCTTACATTGTTATGAATTATGATAAGAGACTTGATGCTGAATTGCTTCAAGCTGTGAATAAGTTTAAAGCTGACTTTGATGGTCAAGTTGTGTGTCTGGAGCGAATTCAGCCTTCGTCTGATCATGTTCCTCACAGGTGGTTTATCAGTTTATTTATGTTAAAGTGTTAGGTTGCTGTGACAGCTATGAAGTCTTATGTGTGGGAGTGTGTATGTGCAGGTATCTGTTAGCTGAAACGGGAGACACGCTGTTTGCTTCGTTCATTGGAACCAAGCAATACAAGTATGTGGTTAATGTAACGTGATATGCTGATTTTTTGACTTAGATAGGAAGTGTTTTAATGTATTGTTTGGGAATGATTCAACAGGGATATGATGGCTGATGCAAATATACTTCAAGGTGCCATATTCCATGATGACGTTGTTGAAGATACCGATGAAGTATTTACAAAGAATTCCCATGGAGCTGATGGCCAAAAGAAAGGTTCTGATGATATTCCGAGAACACTTGGAGCAAAGCCACAACAAGGAGTAGCTTCAACTAAACCTGCCGCTCATCGGGTAAACGTGTTCCATGTGACATGTTTTTAGTAACTTAACACGATATTGCAGTTTATCTTAGACCTTTTTGGCATAAAGCTTTACCCTATTAACAAGAACATAATAGGGTAAAGCTTTATGCCAAAAAGGTCTAAGATAAACATACAAGTTATATTGCAGTTTACGAAAAAACAAGAAAAATTGACTCACTTTAAAGACGAATCAACAACTTTTTAAACAAAAAAATTCTTAACATGCATCTTATATTCCAAGAGGCTATCATGTGTTCTTAAATGACTTAGATTGTTTTAATATATTTTTGTGCACATTATGATAAAAATTTCAAACAATACTACAACTTTTTTCGTATGAAACTTTTATGTTTCGGTTCAAATCAAATCCATACTAAATTACTAACCTTGGTACCGGTATCGATATTATCAGAAATAGCACCGATATTACTTTTTTGGTTTCGCTCGGTGTAAAAACATGTCGGTATTGTATTTGGGCATATCATAGCTAGGTAATTTAGGTTTTCCATTTTATTGCTACATCGAATGTTGGTACTATACCGGTACCGTAACGAACTAAACCAAACTGATACAAACCAAGATCCCGCCGCGAAGCGCGGGTGAATCCAACTAGTTATTTACAAACAAGAGAGTATCATAGACGGGTCAAAATAATCATTTTTAGAATGTAAAAATAAAATTATGTCATTACGACATTAACAAACTCGTCCACCAGACGGGTATACAACTAGTTAACGTTGGTTGTCGACAAAAATATGTCTTTCTAACATAATACATATATATTAGAGGGGAATGATCCACTAAAAAGTAGATTTTGCCTAAGTAGGATGAGAAGGAATCTTAACCATTCATTTTTTAAATCAATGGTTAAGATGAAAGTGTAGGAGAAAGGATGAGTGCAAGGGTATCTTGGGAAAATCCTATTTATGGACTTTCTCTCTCCACATGCAAGGCACATGCATATTTCACCCCCATTTTTTAAACGTTCATAACTTTTTTATACGACATTATTTTTTCATAAAAATTTCACCATAAAATCGAGCGTCTTTTTATCTTTAATTTGAGTACCATATTGCTATATAAAATATGAAGACTAAAAAAACCCACTAAAATGTGTTGTATTTCTATGTTGTATAACATTTTTTTGTGCTGGATTTTTGTACTATATTTTTGTACTAAATTTTTTGTGCTGAATTTTTTTGTCTTAAATTTTTTTTTCTCGATTTTTTGTACTGGATTTTTTTTGTACTACATTTTTTTGGTGAATTTTTTTGTGCTATATTTTTTGTACTATATTTTTTTGTGCTATATTTTTTTTACTACATTTTTGTGCTATATCTTTTGTACTAGATTTTTGTGCTATATTTTTTTGTACTAGATTTTTTGTGCTAGATTTTTTTTGTACTATGATTTTTTTTTTGTATTTTTAAAAAACAAAAGGGGTGTCACATGTCATTTTCACTCCTATTTATAAGGACCAAAATGCCCTTGATTCCTACTTATTAGGAGTGCCACATGTCATCATCAAAATCCTTCTTAGGCTACTTAGGCAAAATCCACTTTTTAGTGGATCCTTCCCCATATATTAGATACAAGTGCATATTTATTAAATTTGTCATGGCGTGTGTTCGTACAATGTGATCATACCATAACAGGAGCAAATTTGGTAACATCATGGTTGATTGAATAACGGGGTCCGATTCCTGCATTACAAACTAGATGATCCACTGTGATGGAATCAATTAGCATGTTAATTCACACAAAGTGATGGTGAAGTTAATAGTTTATTAGGAAAGGGTTACCCACAATGACCAAAATGTTTAACGGTGTCATCAACGAACATCCTACACTCGTCGACTTTTGACACATCAGCAAACACAGAAAGAACATCAGGAGAGCCGAGTGCACGAGCTCTATCTGCTACTTATTACGGATAAACATGGATGACCAAGTCACTATTATTATTTTATTATTGTTATCACTCAATTTAATTGTATTCATTAACTAGTCAAAGTAGTTGTAGAGATCCATATAGTTCTCCTGTATAGTTGTAGAGATCCATATAATTCTCCTGTAAACTCTCATGTACTCATGTATTTATTGGTTGCATCTCTAATGAATGAATCAATCAATTGCATTCAAACTCTCTGTTGCCATATGGTATCAGAGCAATAAAATACTCCTCCGAGTTCGATCCTTTTAAAACCTTCAGCCATGTCATCTTCAAACTCCATTGTTCAACTCACTGCAACACAACACTTTCCCATAAAACTCACACCATCCAACTTCCCCACATGGAGAAAACAGATCCTATCCACACTTATTGGACTTGATCTCGACAAGCACGTAACCGGCTCAACCAATCAACCATCAAAATTCATAGCAGGCGATGTTCCGAAACCGAACCCGGAGTACAACATCTGGTTCCGACAAGATCAAATCATCATCAGCGCTCTCCTTGGAAGCCTTTCTGAAACCATCCAACCAATCGTCTCTTCCGCGGAGACGGCCCGTCAAGCATGGGACAGCCTCAACGCTAGCTACGCTAGTAACTCCCGCTCCCGGATTATATCTCTCAAATCAAAGTTAGCAAAAAACCCGAAGGGAACTCGAACAATCACAGAATTCCTACATGACATGAAGAACGTCGCAGACGCACTTGCTCTTGCCCAAAGTCCCGTCAAAGAAGAAGATCTTATTGTACACATCCTCAACCAACTAGGGGATGAATACGGTAATATGGTTGCCGCAATCAAAGCCCGCGACAACTCTATTTCCTATCCCGAGTTGTTTGATAAACTCGTCGATTTTGAACGGACCATTAAAGAATCAGAACCCACTCCGGTCATGACTACTGTGAACTACACTCACCGCACCAATCGACCTTCACAATGCAACCAGCATGAAAACAGATCTGGCCGCTCCATGCAAACTGGTTCGCTAAAACCAAATCGGCCCGCCTGGCCCGCACCAAATCAGTTCAACAACAATCGCTCTTCAAGACAATCGCTATATTGTCAATACTGCTCCATTCCGGGTCACGACACTAAGGAGTGTCGCAAACTTGCGCGTTTTTTACGTGAGAACAACATGCCACTGGCTACACCACCATCCACGCCTCCTATTGTTAATACCACTTCAACTCAAACTAACCCGTCACCCTCTCAATGGATGATGTTTGATACGGGCGCCTCAAACCATGTAACACCTAATCAGGAATTCTCCTGTAAACTCTCATGTACTCATGTATTTATTGGTTGCATCTCTAATGAATGAATCAATCAATTGCATTCAAACTCTCTGTTGCCATACTACTTGCTCAAGTCGACTGTCGGGTTCTTTTATTGCTATAATCGCTAGATATGCGTTGCGTTTTGCATACTCATATGCCATGAGCTGCAATTTTTGTAAACCAAATTAAAAATATAGATCTTCCTTTTATTTTAATAAAAGATTCTAGGATTTGCATACCTCTCCAAGTCCAGATGAAGCACCAGTAATCAAAACCACTTTTCCAGACATGTTTTCGGAACAATGGAAATATGAACGGATGGTGTTGATGAGTTCCCAGAAGAAAAGAAGGGGTGAAACAAGAAGCAAAAGTAACAAGAAAATGTAAAACACAAGCGCATTTGTGAACTTGTTATTGAAGCAGGCTTCATACATGGCTGCCAATTCGCATACCACCACTCATCTTCTCTGAAATTATATGGTTACAATGTTGGCCGGGTTAGTATTCACTCACCTGGTCCCCACACGCGTTTTGACAAACAAACAAGTTTTTTATGTAACACGAACCCGACATGAAAAAAGTTAGGTTTTGGTTGACATGTCTATTTCGGACTGTGTTTGGGTTGATATGTCTAAGCCGTTTAGTAAACATGTCATGTTTGGGTTAGACTGTAGTTAAACATGTAAATCCCTTTAGAACTTTATTACAACCCGAATTGATTTGCCAGCATGTTTGATCTGTTTAAATAAACGTGGTACATGATCGTATCTGACTTACATGGTATTAGCTAATAAACATGGGTTTAGTTCGTGGAATTCAATTTTCATTTCTTAATATTTTTGGTTGGTAGATTTGTTCGAATTAAAATCTCAAATTCATTTTTGGTGTCTTTGATTTGCAAATTAATTAGAATCAGTGGCGAAGCTTGACCATGAAAACGGGGGGGTCGAAAACGTATATACCCAAAAATTTCTATACGAAAACTACATAATATAACACTACCGAGCGAAAAGTTCGGGGGGTCGGGCGCCCCTCCCGGCCCCTCTTAAGCTACGCCCTTGATTAGAATGAACTCTATCAACCTTCTTCATACAACAAGCATTTTAACACGTCAAAGAATTCAATCAAACTTCTTTTTAACGTTCAACGAATCCTCCAAATGAGCTACAGGCGAAATTTCCCATATCGGGATACACTCGCCTCCGAACCGGGGAAAACTCTCACATAGGGCCGAAGCCCATGAACACTCGCCCGAAGGCACGACAGTGCAGTGAAGTAAAACCCGCTCAGTTCAATGATCGAACTAGCGATCACACCACCTATTCGCCTAGTCTCCCATCATCACCAGGTGCCGCAGAAAATAACGGGGAGATAGGAATCGAACTTGAGTCCTTTAGAACACCAAGTCTCTCCCTTACCACTCTTCCACCAAATCATTGGCTAATTCAATCAAACTAAATACAACCTCTATCCATTATTCACAGTTGTTGTGACCACCACCCCACACCCACCCTCACCCCTGCCAACAGCCACCTTGACTCCCTCCCTGCCACTCTACCACCGCTTCGATCCCTAACCACCTGTGGGCGGTAGGGGCGGTAGTGGGATCTCTACGATGGCTAAGGTAGCGCGATTGAGTCTGAGGCGACATCGGCTATGGTGCGACTAGTAGGTGGTGTTCTAATACATTTTAATTCATATATTGTTTTGTGACTAATATTCATTACAAATTCAAAGTTCTTTCGATAAATTCTCACTTTTTTTAATTCTATTTTCCTTTCTGTAATTTCAACTTCCATTTCCTTTGGAGAATCATAATTCCTTATAAAAGTTTCGCGAACCAAACGCTACCTAAGTGTGAGTTAAATTTGACGTTTTTACACAAAAATATACGTGTCATGTTAGGTTCATCAATATCAAGCCGTCAACTTGCTACCCAAAGACGATTGACACACCTAGTTCAAACTAAATGCGTATCCGTGGCTGTTCAAACACCATGATGAACTAAGGGTATACGGTGTGGTAGTTGGCAAAGGGCGGCAAACGTGTTTGCCGATCGGCAAACACCGCCGCCGACCCAATGCCGACGCGGCAAGGCAAACAAATCGGGGACAGCTTGCCGACTCGGGAACATGCAATTTTTGACCGTTCTGATTTTTCCAACGGTAATAATACCGTTCAAAGTAAAAAAAAAAAAATGTTTTAAAAAATTACAGTATAAATACTAAACCAAATATCTTCATTCTCATCCAATTTTACTACATTCCACTCTTTAACTTTCAAATATTTTGAAAAAAATGGAAGGCTCAAACAAGGGTGAAGGCAAGAAGAAAATGGTAGGGTCCGGTTCGAAGTCGAGGGCTCAAGATAAACGTGGTTCGGGTGGTACTAGTGTCCCGTTTCATCCGCACATTGGGTTTGCGAATCAAACCCAACCTCCATTTTATTTTAACCAACCCATGCATCAACCTTTCGGTTATGATACCCAACCCACCCAAAATTGGATGCAACACGGTCCGAGGATGACTCAACCCGGTTATTATGAATACTCCCCAGAAGCGCAAAATGCTTTTGACCCGTTTGCTTTTCAAAACCCAATGTCACAATCACCGAGAGACGTACAACATGACTCCGATGAGGAGTTCGTGCCGGAAACCCAAGAACAAGAGTTAGATGATGATGAAGATGTTGCCATTGAACCGGAAAGAAAAGGAAAAGCCAAACGGGAAACTTGGACGCCTAGACAAGAAGAGGCGTTGGCAAAGGCTTTTGTTCATTGCACTTTGAATAAAAAGAAAGGCAATCAACAAAAGGCGGATGGGTTTTGGAAGAAAGTTCTAAACCACTACAATGAAACGGTCGGAGGAAGTAACCGAACCCACCACCAAGTTCGCTCAAAATGGATGACGATGCAAACAAAAATTAACACATTCAACGGTCTATATCATCAAGCGGTAATTTTTTTATACGGTTTATTTTTTAACGAAATATTTGGATTTAGTTGTTGATAATTTATTATTTTAATATCGTTTATGTCCTAGCGGGAGTGACGATGCTTATGTAATGAAGCAAGCGCTAAAGGATTACAAAAGCAAAGAAAAAATTGATTTCGCTCATGTTGCGGCTTGGGAGGTTGTTAGAACAAATCAAAAGTGGTCGCCGGTACCTTTGTTGAATGAAGAAAGCTCCGGCTCGGGTCGAAAAAGAAAGTCTTCGGATTCGGGAAATTATACACGAGGATCACCGAATGTCGAAATCTCGAGCGGATTCGATATTCCCGACATAAACGAGGATCCTTCACCACCACCAAGACGACAAACGAGGAAGGAGAAAAAGGACAAGGGGTCGTCTTCAAGAAAAGAAGATCCAAGAGATATAACACACAAATTCGAAGAGAACAAGGCCATGAAAAAAGAGATAATGGAAATTAAACGTATACGAGAAGAAAAATACTTGACCTTGGCGGATGAGCAACGAGAGGCGTTGCGACAAACAATGTTCGACAAGGACTTGGAGACGTATAATCGGCCTACCGACAATGTTCACCCTGCTATGTTGGCAATCACACTCGCTAGAAAACGAGAGATCGCAAAAAAATATGGATGGCCTTGTGATTTTTAGTTTTTTTTTAAAGTTAGATTTTATTTAAAATGTAATGTTTTATTTTTATTTAAGATGTAATGCTTTATTTTTATTTAAAATGTAATGCTTTATTTTTATTTATAAAAAGTTTATGTTTTTTCCATTTTATCTTAAATTTAAAAAAAACAGAAAATAAAAAAAAAAGTTTACCACTCAGCAAGTGTTTAAACCATTGCCAACAATTTTCAGCAAAGTTTAAACACTTTTGACTGATTGACATGGCGCGCTCTGATTGGTCGGTTTTTTGGTTTACCACTTCAAAGTGTTTAACCACTTCTTACACCCTAAGTAAGACTACGTGTTGTAGGCGCCAAACACGTTTCATGTCAGTACCCCATTCTCTACCGCACACATCATTACAGCTAGGTGTCATTGGGGCACTCCCCTTTAGGGCATGACCCTAGCCACCGAAAGAGAGGGAGTGAAGGCATGCTTGGACCAATCATATCTCACTCTTTTTTTTAATTTTTTTAACTAATATTAAACCAATTATACCCAATCCTAACAATTCGTTGGACTAATCAATCTCCATTCCTTCACTCTATCTGCGACGGTTGCCGGTGGCTCGACGTCGGTGGTGAAGATAGGAGTAGCGTGTGAGGTCGCCTCTTTCCTTGGCTTTGACCTCTATCCCTACTTCAATCTCTCTCCCCGTCCATTCGCTGTCCTGAATCGTCTTTCCTTTCTTTTTTTCCGTTTGGCTCACCGGAAGCTGGGTTGGCTCGACGATTAGATTGGGATTTGCCTAGCGGCCGAGGTCCAACGGTTCGTCTCCTATTGGCGAGTAGTGTTGTGACCTTTTCCTCTAGCCGGACTCAGTTTATATCCATTCGCTGCCTAGTCCGGGTGAGTTTGGTGCGCTTGTTGGGAGGTGATGGCAGAAGGTGTCATGAAGTTTTACGTGGCTAACATCCCAGACGGTTGTAGACCATGGGATTTGGCCTATGCTCTCAGCTCATTCGGGGAGTTGTCGGGTTTGTATATTGCTAGAAAGAAGAGCAAGGATGGTTTGAGGTTCGGTTTCGTGACATTCAAAGGGGTTAGGGATTGGAAAGTTTTAGAAAGAGATCTTCAAGGTTTTAAACTTGGGCCGTGTAAACTGATCATCAATCGGGCAAGATACGCAAAAGAAAATGGGGTGGACAATGACAAGGTGGAGATTCCGGTTAAGGTTCAGCAGCATTCTAGGAAGGAAAGTGAGGATGTTTCCCTGAATCTTCGGAAGGAGGCATTTACTAGGAATGGCGTATCATACAGCTCGGCTCTCCTGAACAAGGACAAGGAGTCAATGGGTATGTTCGTCGATCCAGTGGAGGATGAGAAGGTGGTGGAAGTTCACAATGAGACGAGTGCTTTCTTTGATTTTCAAGGAAGATCGGTAGTGGGTCGGGCGACAGATGTGGAGGCGCTGGTTAATTTGAAGGATTCTCTTATAAAGGCGGGTATTGGTGAATTCAAAATGTTTTATCTGGGGGGTTTGAACGTGTTGATCGCTTTCAAAGATGAGACGGAAGCCACTGAATTGGTCCTCAACGTAAATCTGTGGAAAAGTTGGTTTGATCCTCTTGATATTTGGTCGGGTCAGACGTTGGCTTATGAGAGAGTGGCTTGGGTTAAATTTCATGGTGTTCCTTTAAATTTAGCCGAGAACAAGGTTTTTGACGATGCAGCGTCGTTGTTCGGTAAAGTCGTTAAGGGAGCTCAGCTGTCGCCGATGGATTGGGATCTTTCATCAGCGTGTGTCGGCATTCTCGTGGATAAGGGTTCGAAAGTTTCCGGAACGGTTACTCTGAATTGGAAGAACAAAAGGTTTAAAGTATGGGTAGTGGAAGAGTTGGATGACTGGGTGCCGGACAGTTTTCTGGTTGAAGTGTGGCCGGATCCGGTCGATCTGGTCAGTGATGGAGAGGACAACGGTTCGCTTTCAGATGAGACTGAATCCGTTCAGGTAGTGGAGAAGACGAAGGGTTTCGTAGGTGTGCATGGGGAGTATAATGGTCTTGGGAATTATCAAGAGGTGAGAGAAAAGGCTGTGGCGGCTAATCTTCATGTTATGTCTCCTAAGGTGGCGGGTGGGAGTTCCAAGAAGGGTGATTCTCAAGGGGGTGGGGACATTCCTAGAAGTGGTGATGAGACATTATCTGTGGACCCCAAGGATAACTGTCCGGTTTCTGGTGGGCCAAACGGTGCTGGATTTTTAAATGTGGGTAATGTTAGTGGGCCTGATAATTGTATGGGGCCAGATATAGAGGTTTGTTTTTTGGGAAGGAAAGGTAATAATAAGCCCAAAAAAAACCTTCTATTCTCAAGGGTAGGAATGTGGGGAGGAAGGTCGCTTCTAAAAGCCCAGGGGAAGAAGGCAGACCTAAGAAGAGGACAAGAGTGGTTATGGAAGACAGGATCGATCTAAACAAAGAATTCGACCCTAATTATAACTAGGTGTCTTCTCAGGCAGTTGGGAGTTCTCAAGAGGATAGGTTTGAAGAGGAGATAAGGGACGATGTGGAGGAGCACTGTTTACAGGCGGCGGCCGTCGGAGTAGAACAGGTTAATCAGGTGGTGTCCGATCTGCCGGACGCTGATATTGGAAGAGAGGCCGACTACAGTATTAATCTGGTTCTCTCAAGGGAAATTGAAGAAACGTTGGAGATGGGGAATGTAGTGGGTGCTCATCTGGGGAACTTCGGAGACTTGGTCAGGAACACAATCGTCAAAGAAGGTAACAATGTGGTTCATAGATGAATTTCCTTTCTCTCAATATAAGGGGAGTCTTGGGTGGCAATAAGGCTGGTTGGGTTAGGGATCTGAGGGTTAAAAACGGGATCGGTTTTGTGGCGATTCAGGAAACTATGGTATCAAATTTATCGGTGAATGTTATGACGGGTCTATGGGGTAACCGGGATTTTGAGTTTGTTAGCGTTGATGCTGTTGGTTCTTCAGGGGGGTTAGTGTGTTTGTGGGATTCGAAAGTGTTTAAATTGGAGTCTTCGGTTAGAGACAGGAATTACATTTTTTTAAAAGGTCGGTTGGTGGGCAGTGGAGAGCAGATTAATGTTTTTAACATTTATGCGCCTCAGAGTATTTCAGCAAAAGCTTGTCTGTGGGATTCTTTGTCTGGCAGTATAGAATCGGTTACAGGGATGGTTGTTATGATAGGTGATATGCGTTGCGTTTTGCATACTCATATGCCATGAGCTGCAATTTTTGTAAACCAAATTAAAAATATAGATCTTCCTTTTATTTTAATAAAAGATTCTAGGATTTGCATACCTCTCCAAGTCCAGATGAAGCACCAGTAATCAAAACCACTTTTCCAGACATGTTTTCGGAACAATGGAAATATGAACGGATGGTGTTGATGAGTTCCCAGAAGAAAAGAAGGGGTGAAACAAGAAGCAAAAGTAACAAGAAAATGTAAAACACAAGCGCATTTGTGAACTTGTTATTGAAGCAGGCTTCATACATGGCTGCCAATTCGCATACCACCACTCATCTTCTCTGAAATTATATGGTTACAATGTTGGCCGGGTTAGTATTCACTCACCTGGTCCCCACACGCGTTTTGACAAACAAACAAGTTTTTTATGTAACACGAACCCGACATGAAAAAAGTTAGGTTTTGGTTGACATGTCTATTTCGGACTGTGTTTGGGTTGATATGTCTAAGCCGTTTAGTAAACATGTCATGTTTGGGTTAGACTGTAGTTAAACATGTAAATCCCTTTAGAACTTTATTACAACCCGAATTGATTTGCCAGCATGTTTGATCTGTTTAAATAAACGTGGTACATGATCGTATCTGACTTACATGGTATTAGCTAATAAACATGGGTTTAGTTCGTGGAATTCAATTTTCATTTCTTAATATTTTTGGTTGGTAGATTTGTTCGAATTAAAATCTCAAATTCATTTTTGGTGTCTTTGATTTGCAAATTAATTAGAATCAGTGGCGAAGCTTGACCATGAAAACGGGGGGGTCGAAAACGTATATACCCAAAAATTTCTATACGAAAACTACATAATATAACACTACCGAGCGAAAAGTTCGGGGGGTCGGGCGCCCCTCCCGGCCCCTCTTAAGCTACGCCCTTGATTAGAATGAACTCTATCAACCTTCTTCATACAACAAGCATTTTAACACGTCAAAGAATTCAATCAAACTTCTTTTTAACGTTCAACGAATCCTCCAAATGAGCTACAGGCGAAATTTCCCATATCGGGATACACTCGCCTCCGAACCGGGGAAAACTCTCACATAGGGCCGAAGCCCATGAACACTCGCCCGAAGGCACGACAGTGCAGTGAAGTAAAACCCGCTCAGTTCAATGATCGAACTAGCGATCACACCACCTATTCGCCTAGTCTCCCATCATCACCAGGTGCCGCAGAAAATAACGGGGAGATAGGAATCGAACTTGAGTCCTTTAGAACACCAAGTCTCTCCCTTACCACTCTTCCACCAAATCATTGGCTAATTCAATCAAACTAAATACAACCTCTATCCATTATTCACAGTTGTTGTGACCACCACCCCACACCCACCCTCACCCCTGCCAACAGCCACCTTGACTCCCTCCCTGCCACTCTACCACCGCTTCGATCCCTAACCACCTGTGGGCGGTAGGGGCGGTAGTGGGATCTCTACGATGGCTAAGGTAGCGCGATTGAGTCTGAGGCGACATCGGCTATGGTGCGACTAGTAGGTGGTGTTCTAATACATTTTAATTCATATATTGTTTTGTGACTAATATTCATTACAAATTCAAAGTTCTTTCGATAAATTCTCACTTTTTTTAATTCTATTTTCCTTTCTGTAATTTCAACTTCCATTTCCTTTGGAGAATCATAATTCCTTATAAAAGTTTCGCGAACCAAACGCTACCTAAGTGTGAGTTAAATTTGACGTTTTTACACAAAAATATACGTGTCATGTTAGGTTCATCAATATCAAGCCGTCAACTTGCTACCCAAAGACGATTGACACACCTAGTTCAAACTAAATGCGTATCCGTGGCTGTTCAAACACCATGATGAACTAAGGGTATACGGTGTGGTAGTTGGCAAAGGGCGGCAAACGTGTTTGCCGATCGGCAAACACCGCCGCCGACCCAATGCCGACGCGGCAAGGCAAACAAATCGGGGACAGCTTGCCGACTCGGGAACATGCAATTTTTGACCGTTCTGATTTTTCCAACGGTAATAATACCGTTCAAAGTAAAAAAAAAAATGTTTTAAAAAATTACAGTATAAATACTAAACCAAATATCTTCATTCTCATCCAATTTTACTACATTCCACTCTTTAACTTTCAAATATTTTGAAAAAAATGGAAGGCTCAAACAAGGGTGAAGGCAAGAAGAAAATGGTAGGGTCCGGTTCGAAGTCGAGGGCTCAAGATAAACGTGGTTCGGGTGGTACTAGTGTCCCGTTTCATCCGCACATTGGGTTTGCGAATCAAACCCAACCTCCATTTTATTTTAACCAACCCATGCATCAACCTTTCGGTTATGATACCCAACCCACCCAAAATTGGATGCAACACGGTCCGAGGATGACTCAACCCGGTTATTATGAATACTCTCCAGAAGCGCAAAATGCTTTTGACCCGTTTGCTTTTCAAAACCCAATGTCACAATCACCGAGAGACGTACAACATGACTCCGATGAGGAGTTCGTGCCGGAAACCCAAGAACAAGAGTTAGATGATGATGAAGATGTTGCCATTGAACCGGAAAGAAAAGGAAAAGCCAAACGGGAAACTTGGACGCCTAGACAAGAAGAGGCGTTGGCAAAGGCTTTTGTTCATTGCACTTTGAATAAAAAGAAAGGCAATCAACAAAAGGCGGATGGGTTTTGGAAGAAAGTTCTAAACCACTACAATGAAACGGTCGGAGGAAGTAACCGAACCCACCACCAAGTTCGCTCAAAATGGATGACGATGCAAACAAAAATTAACACATTCAACGGTCTATATCATCAAGCGGTAATTTTTTTATACGGTTTATTTTTTAACGAAATATTTGGATTTAGTTGTTGATAATTTATTATTTTAATATCGTTTATGTCCTAGCGGGAGTGACGATGCTTATGTAATGAAGCAAGCGCTAAAGGATTACAAAAGCAAAGAAAAAATTGATTTCGCTCATGTTGCGGCTTGGGAGGTTGTTAGAACAAATCAAAAGTGGTCGCCGGTACCTTTGTTGAATGAAGAAAGCTCCGGCTCGGGTCGAAAAAGAAAGTCTTCGGATTCGGGAAATTATACACGAGGATCACCGAATGTCGAAATCTCGAGCGGATTCGATATTCCCGACATAAACGAGGATCCTTCACCACCACCAAGACGACAAACGAGGAAGGAGAAAAAGGACAAGGGGTCGTCTTCAAGAAAAGAAGATCCAAGAGATATAACACACAAATTCGAAGAGAACAAGGCCATGAAAAAAGAGATAATGGAAATTAAACGTATACGAGAAGAAAAATACTTGACCTTGGCGGATGAGCAACGAGAGGCGTTGCGACAAACAATGTTCGACAAGGACTTGGAGACGTATAATCGGCCTACCGACAATGTTCACCCTGCTATGTTGGCAATCACACTCGCTAGAAAACGAGAGATCGCAAAAAAATATGGATGGCCTTGTGATTTTTAGTTTTTTTTTAAAGTTAGATTTTATTTAAAATGTAATGTTTTATTTTTATTTAAGATGTAATGCTTTATTTTTATTTAAAATGTAATGCTTTATTTTTATTTATAAAAAGTTTATGTTTTTTCCATTTTATCTTAAATTTAAAAAAAACAGAAAATAAAAAAAAAAGTTTACCACTCAGCAAGTGTTTAAACCATTGCCAACAATTTTCAGCAAAGTTTAAACACTTTTGACTGATTGACATGGCGCGCTCTGATTGGTCGGTTTTTTGGTTTACCACTTCAAAGTGTTTAACCACTTCTTACACCCTAAGTAAGACTACGTGTTGTAGGCGCCAAACACGTTTCATGTCAGTACCCCATTCTCTACCGCACACATCATTACAGCTAGGTGTCATTGGGGCACTCCCCTTTAGGGCATGACCCTAGCCACCGAAAGAGAGGGAGTGAAGGCATGCTTGGACCAATCATATCTCACTCTTTTTTTTAATTTTTTTAACTAATATTAAACCAATTATACCCAATCCTAACAATTCGTTGGACTAATCAATCTCCATTCCTTCACTCTATCTGCGACGGTTGCCGGTGGCTCGACGTCGGTGGTGAAGATAGGAGTAGCGTGTGAGGTCGCCTCTTTCCTTGGCTTTGACCTCTATCCCTACTTCAATCTCTCTCCCCGTCCATTCGCTGTCCTGAATCGTCTTTCCTTTCTTTTTTTCCGTTTGGCTCACCGGAAGCTGGGTTGGCTCGACGATTAGATTGGGATTTGCCTAGCGGCCGAGGTCCAACGGTTCGTCTCCTATTGGCGAGTAGTGTTGTGACCTTTTCCTCTAGCCGGACTCAGTTTATATCCATTCGCTGCCTAGTCCGGGTGAGTTTGGTGCGCTTGTTGGGAGGTGATGGCAGAAGGTGTCATGAAGTTTTACGTGGCTAACATCCCAGACGGTTGTAGACCATGGGATTTGGCCTCTGCTCTCAGCTCATTCGGGGAGTTGTCGGGTTTGTATATTGCTAGAAAGAAGAGCAAGGATGGTTTGAGGTTCGGTTTCGTGACATTCAAAGGGGTTAGGGATTGGAAAGTTTTAGAAAGAGATCTTCAAGGTTTTAAACTTGGGCCGTGTAAACTGATCATCAATCGGGCAAGATACACAAAAGAAAATGGGGTGGACAATGACAAGGTGGAGATTCCGGTTAAGGTTCAGCAGCATTCTAGGAAGGAAAGTGAGGATGTTTCCCTGAATCTTCGGAAGGAGGCATTTACTAGGAATGGCGTATCATACAGCTCGGCTCTCCTGAACAAGGACAAGGAGTCAATGGGTATGTTCGTCGATCCAGTGGAGGATGAGAAGGTGGTGGAAGTTCACAATGAGACGAGTGCTTTCTTTGATTTTCAAGGAAGATCGGTAGTGGGTCGGGCGACAGATGTGGAGGCGCTGGTTAATTTGAAGGATTCTCTTATAAAGGCGGGTATTGGTGAATTCAAAATGTTTTATCTGGGGGGTTTGAACGTGTTGATCGCTTTCAAAGATGAGACGGAAGCCACTGAATTGGTCCTCAACGTAAATCTGTGGAAAAGTTGGTTTGATCCTCTTGATATTTGGTCGGGTCAGACGTTGGCTTATGAGAGAGTGGCTTGGGTTAAATTTCATGGTGTTCCTTTAAATTTAGCCGAGAACAAGGTTTTTGACGATGCAGCGTCGTTGTTCGGTAAAGTCGTTAAGGGAGCTCAGCTGTCGCCGATGGATTGGGATCTTTCATCAGCGTGTGTCGGCATTCTCGTGGATAAGGGTTCGAAAGTTTCCGGAACGGTTACTCTGAATTGGAAGAACAAAAGGTTTAAAGTATGGGTAGTGGAAGAGTTGGATGACTGGGTGCCGGACAGTTTTCTGGTTGAAGTGTGGCCGGATCCGGTCGATCTGGTCAGTGATGGAGAGGACAACGGTTCGCTTTCAGATGAGACTGAATCCGTTCAGGTAGTGGAGAAGACGAAGGGTTTCGTAGGTGTGCATGGGGAGTATAATGGTCTTGGGAATTATCAAGAGGTGAGAGAAAAGGCTGTGGCGGCTAATCTTCATGTTATGTCTCCTAAGGTGGCGGGTGGGAGTTCCAAGAAGGGTGATTCTCAAGGGGGTGGGGACATTCCTAGAAGTGGTGATGAGACATTATCTGTGGACCCCAAGGATAACTGTCCGGTTTCTGGTGGGCCAAACGGTGCTGGATTTTTAAATGTGGGTAATGTTAGTGGGCCTGATAATTGTATGGGGCCAGATATAGAGGTTTGTTTTTTGGGAAGGAAAGGTAATAATAAGCCCAAAAAAAACCTTCTATTCTCAAGGGTAGGAATGTGGGGAGGAAGGTCGCTTCTAAAAGCCCAGGGGAAGAAGGCAGACCTAAGAAGAGGACAAGAGTGGTTATGGAAGACAGGATCGATCTAAACAAAGAATTCGACCCTAATTATAACTAGGTGTCTTCTCAGGCAGTTGGGAGTTCTCAAGAGGATAGGTTTGAAGAGGAGATAAGGGACGATGTGGAGGAGCACTGTTTACAGGCGGCGGCCGTCGGAGTAGAACAGGTTAATCAGGTGGTGTCCGATCTGCCGGACGCTGATATTGGAATAGAGGCCGACTACAGTATTAATCTGGTTCTCTCAAGGGAAATTGAAGAAACGTTGGAGATGGGGAATGTAGTGGGTGCTCATCTGGGGAACTTCGGAGACTTGGTCAGGAACACAATCGTCAAAGAAGGTAACAATGTGGTTCATAGATGAATTTCCTTTCTCTCAATATAAGGGGAGTCTTGGGTGGCAATAAGGCTGGTTGGGTTAGGGATCTGAGGGTTAAAAACGGGATCGGTTTTGTGGCGATTCAGGAAACTATGGTATCAAATTTATCGGTGAATGTTATGACGGGTCTATGGGGTAACCGGGATTTTGAGTTTGTTAGCGTTGATGCTGTTGGTTCTTCAGGGGGGTTAGTGTGTTTGTGGGATTCGAAAGTGTTTAAATTGGAGTCTTCGGTTAGAGACAGGAATTACATTTTTTTAAAAGGTCGGTTGGTGGGCAGTGGAGAGCAGATTAATGTTTTTAACATTTATGCGCCTCAGAGTATTTCAGCAAAAGCTTGTCTGTGGGATTCTTTGTCTGGCAGTATAGAATCGGTTACAGGGATGGTTGTTATGATAGGTGATTTCAATGCCGTTCGGTTCCTAGAGGAAAGGAAAAATTCTCGTTTCAAGCCCGTGTGTGCCCGAAATTTTAATGATTTTATTCATAACTGTGGCCTTCTGGAGTATAATATGCAGGGTAGGAGGTCACATGTTCGCGTGACAACGGGAATAAGCTAAGTAAAATTGATAGAGTGCTTGTCTGTGCGGATTTTTTTAATAAATGGCCTAATGCGTGTCTCAGATCGCATCCGAGTTGTTGGTCGGATCATTGCCCCTTATCCCTTGGGGTGGTCGATTCAAATTTCGGTTCTCGCCCGTTCCGTATTTTTAGCTCTTGGTTAGATAGACCAGGTTTTGAGGCGGCGGTTATGGAGGTGTTGGAGGATGGGGCTCATGATGAACCTCCGGACACAAGATTATCAAAAAAATTCTTCCGGATCCGCAAGAGGTTGAGACTGTGGAGAGAGGAATTTTTAGAAAAAGAGAGGGAGGAGGAAAGGCAGGCCAGGTCGGAATTGGAATTTTTGGAAGAAGTGCTTGAAGAGAGGGAGCTTTTGGAGGAAGAGGCTTGGGTTTTTGCGGAAAGTAAAAAATTAATCAAGGAGATTGGGGATAGAAAGACCGTCGATCTCAAACAGAGATCGAGGGTTAGGTGGGCAGTCGACGGAGATGAAAATTCAAAATTTTTCCATGCTTGTATTAATAGTCGTAAAGCATCTAATCTTATCCCGGGTCTGATGATAAACTGGGAGTGGTGTGCGAAACCGTCCAAGATTAAAAAGGAGATTTATTCGTTTTTTAGAGAGAAGTTTGTGGAAGAAGTGGAGACCCGGCCCGCTCTTTGCTGTGATAATATTAAAGTTTTATCTTCTCAGCTCAGGGAGAATTTGGTGGTCCCCTTCTCAAAAGAAGAGATAAAGTGTGCGGTATTTGGTTATGGGGATGACAGCTCGCCTGGTCCGGACGGGATCAATTTCAAATTCTTGAAGAAATTTTGGCAACTTTTCGAGGAAGACTTTTTAAAGATTTTTAGTAACTTTTATGACCAAGGTTCCATTAACATTGGGAGTGGCTCCTCGTTCATTTGTTTGGTTCCTAAAGTCAAAGACCCAGTCTCGTTGGGTAATTTCAGGCCTATCAATCTTGTGGGGGTTATTAGCAAAGTGATATCTAAAGTGTTGGCTAATAGGATGAGATCGGTCTTGGAGGAGGTTATCTCTGATTCGCAGTCCGCGTTTTTAGAAGGTAAATTCATCCTTGATGGTCCGCTTATTGTTAACGAAGTCATTTCGTGGTTGAGGAAGAAGAAGTCCAAAGCCTTTATTATGAAGATCGATTTTGAAAAGGCCTATGACAATGTTAACTGGAATTTTGTTATATCTATTTTAATCCAAATGGGGTTTCCTCCAAGGTGGTGTTGTTGGGTCCTTGGTATTTTTAAATCTGCCAGATCTTCGGTGTTGGTAAATGGATCCCCGACTTTCGAGTTAAGTTGTAGTAAAGGTATGAGGCAAGGAGATCCTCTGTCCCTGTTCCTCTTTCTGGTGGTTATGGAAGCTCTCTCGTGTATGCTCGTTAAGGCGAGACAAGCGGGGGTGATAAGTGGTATCAAATTACCTAACGATGGTCCAGTGTTATCGCATTTATTCTACGAGGATGATGCAATTATTTTTGGTGATTGGTCAGCAGAGGAAGTTAAAAAAGTGGTTAGAATCCTTCGGTGTTTTCATATTTGTTCGGGTTTGAAAATTAATATCGCTAAATCAAATCTTTATGGTATTGGGGTATCCTTGGAGGAGACAGAGATGTTGGCTTCTATAGTAGGTTGTAAACCGGAATCTCCGCCGTTTATGTATCTTGGGTTGACAGTAGGTGCTAACATGAACCGTGTTAACAACTGGAGACCTATTTTTGAAATCTTTGAAAGGCGTCTTTCTGCTTGGAAATCGAATCTTCTTTCTATTGGAGGTAGAGTTATTTTAATTAAATCAGTTCTTAAAAGTTTTCCGTGTTATTATTTCTCTCTTTATAAGGCTCCCAAAAAAGTTATTTCTGATTTGGAAGCTATTATTAAGAGATTTTTGTGGGGAGGTTCTAGTGTTGGAAAGAAGATGCATTGGGTTGGGTGGGATCGGGCGGCTTCGCCTAAGGATTGTGGCGGTTTGGGTTTAAACAGGTTGGGGGATATTAACTTAGCATTACTCTCTAAATGGGGGTAGAGGTACAAGTCCGAGCCTTTAAATCTTTGGAGAAAAGTTATTTCATCCCTTCATGCTTGTAGAAAATCATGGGAGTGTGTTCCGTTTAGAGTCTCGCTTGGGGGTGTGTGGAGTAACATAGCGAAGCTCTTTTCTAAAATCAGGATTAACGGGTCTTCAATGCGTAATTGTATAAAAGGTATCATTGGTGATGGTAAAGAGGTCTCTTTTTGGCTGGACCCGTGGCTTGCGGATGAGCCATTAAGAATTAAGTTTCCGGACCTTTTTCGTTTGGAGATGGATAAGAAATGTAAGGTTTCTGATCGGTTAGTAGTTGATGATTCGGGCCGGGTTCTCAAGTGGAGGTGGAAGAGGTTTCCGGATTCGGTTTCGGAAACTGCGGATTTTCAAGATTTGGTTGTCCTGTGTCAGGGGGTTATGTTAGTGGGTAGAAGAGACAGTTGGCGGTGGATCGCAAACTCCAAAGGTACTTTTTCAGTTGCTAGTGTGAGAAAGCTCCTGAACTTTGGGTTGGATGTTAGCAGTAGATTTGTTATGCAATGGTGTAATTGGGTTCCTCTAAAGTGTAACATTCTAGTGTGGAGAGCGGAAATGGGTAAGCTCCCGTCGTGTTTGGCTCTCAGAAATAGAAATGTTTCAGTTGATAGTGTGGTTTGCAGTCTATGCGGTGGCTGTGACGAATCGGTGGAACATATCTTCACATCGTGTCCGGTGGCGGAAAGGATTTGGAGCTGGATCATGGCATGGTGTAAAGTCCCTGTCTTTCTGATTTTCTCGGTAAAGGACCTGCTGGAATGGCACTTGTTCTCGGGTCTTTCGGGTGGAGCTAAAGTGGCGTTCCAAGGGATTATTACAGTTGCTTGCTGGTGTTTATGGCTGGCAAGGAACGATGCGAGGTTTAAAGGAGTTTCGGTTAAAGTTGACAACATATGCAGCCAAATAAAAGCTTTGGGATATTTGTGGTTTCATAATAGATCGAAGTTTAAGGGAGTTACATGGGTGGAGTGGTGTAAATTTGTTAATATGTAATTTTCTGTTTTGTTTTTGTGGTCTTCCCGGTCTGTGGGTTGGCTTGTTTTTGGCGTTCTAATGAAAGTAACCGTTCAAAAAAAAAAAAAAAAAAAAAAAAAACCAATTATATATATCTCCATCTCATCCCATATCATTTGTGATTTCATCCCACCACAACACGTCTTTAGTGGTGGGAATGTTGAAAAAAATGCGCATACATGACAAGAGACCATGCGTGCATTTAGTAGGCTCATAAATATGAAGTATCCAACTGAAACACGCCCCAATGTATTTATTTTGGTCAATTATTGTTTACTTTTTTTTTTTTAACGGCCAACAAAAGATATATTATATTACTCAAAAGGTTAACAATAGTTAACCCGAAAAATACATCCACCAAAGTTTTACAACCTCATACAAATTAAATCACACCTACACCAATCCTCCCAAGTAAGTGACACCGCCTTTGCCCGATGTTTCACCCATACAAAACTTAAAACTTTAATCTCTTCCACAACATTCTTCACTGTCGCCCTTTTATTATTGAATACCGCATCATTAGCATGTTAGACCGTGGGGTATGGTGGGACGGGGGTTTGGGGCATGGGTTGACACGTGGACTTCGAGGGGCACCGCTGGTCAGTTGCATGTTGGGTCGGTATGGCGGGGCGTGGCTATCCCGCGTGAGTTGGCCACGTGTTATAATTTTTTTTTTCAATTATTATAAAAATATACACAAAATTAAAAAAAAAAAAAGCCTAGCCACCTATAGCCTAGCCAACCCAGCCAATGAGAGCCGGCCACGGAAGACCGCTAGGCCCGCCCAACGCCCGGGCTGAAACCACCGCCCAAGGGGCCACGCCGAAACCCATGCCCATCCGGGGTGGTGACTTGGGCGTTTGTACCCAACCCCCGCCCCATACCCCATAGTCTTAGTCAATTATTGTTTACTTTTATTAGTGTGGAAGGGATGGTTATCACTCATCACACCATGAATCGCATTAGCAATTGGCAGCCAGTTATTGATACCTTTCAAAGCCGTCTTGCGGGGTGGAATTCTCAACTTCTTTCTATCGGAGGGAGAGTAACCATTATCAAATCGGTGATGGAAAGTCTTCCGACATACTACTTCTCGTTGTATAAAGCGCCAATGAAGGTTTTATCGGATTTGGAAGCTATGATAAAGAAGTTCTTATGAGGTGGTTCTAGTGTCGAGAGGAAAATGCACCGGGTTGCTTGGGAGAGGGTAACATGCCATAAAAAAAAAGGCGGTCTCGGGTTAAGTAAGTTAAAAGATGCGAACGTGTCGTTGTTATGCAAATGGGGTTGGTGGTATAAAACGGAAGGAGACAATCTTTGGAGGAAAGTTGCGGATGCGCTTCATTTTAGCAGGGTAGGGTGGGAATGCATCCCTTTCAAAAAATATCTAAGCGGAGTTTGGAGTAACATCGCCAAAGTTTTTATTCATACTCTCATCGATGGGGTTCTACTTAGAAATTGTTTCAAAGGTATTGTCGGAAATGGAGAGGAGATTTCGTTCTGGCTCGATCCCTGGATTATGAACGAGCCCATGCGCCAGAAGTTCCCGGGATTGTTTAGACACGATTCGGTTAGGAAGTGTAAGGTCATAGAGAGATTTTTCTTTGGGGGGGGGGGGGGGGGCTCGAGATGAACCGACTGTTGAACTGGGAATGGAGAATCCATGAGGAGATCAATGAGCTCTCGCATTTAAGTATGTTATTGGAGCCTGTGATCCTTTCGAACACTCCGGACAGGTGGTTGTGGATCGCTGGGGAGTCGTCGGAGTTTTCGGTCAGTTCATTCAAAAGGTTGCTGAAGTTTGGGTCTGATGTCAGCAACATGTATGTTATGAGCTGGTGTAAGTGGGTGCCTAACAAATGCAACATTCTTGGGTGGTGAGTGGAAATGGACAGGATCCCTACTAGCGTCCCTCTTAGGAAAAAGAATGTTTACATCGAGGACATCTCCTGTCCTTTATGTAACTATGGAGATGAGACTGCTGAGCACCTGTTTAAATCATGCATTGCCGCTTCCTCCCTCTAGCAGCACGTTAGCATATGGTGTAAAATCCCTAACATTTTTGTTTTCTCTATTAAAGACATCCTCGAGCTGCATTCCTTATTGAGGGCTTCGGAACGGAAAAAAGAAGTGATCAAAGGCATCGTTATTATTGTTATGAGGAGCATTTGCAAGGCGAGAAACAATGCTAAATTCAACAAGTCGGTCAGATTAGAGAACATCATCAGCGAAGTCAGTTTCTGTTTGTGTTTGTCGGCCCGGTTTCACTCATTACTCACACTCATCACACCTAATCAAAACTTAACATCTCAACACCAAAGTCAAACTTACACACGCGATACACATCAAGTCTTCAAGCTCTATCACACATGATCAAGGGCTTGCGGCGGTGTTTCATCACTCATCACTTGTACCCACCACGTGCCCACCTCGACCACCCTTACGACATGAACCCTCCGGGGCCGATTTTTTTTTGTTTTTGTGTTTTTTTAATAAATTTCACGCTGTAAAAATAGGGCATATATTTATTGAATCGGAAAAATGCATGGTGAAGGGCTTGGTTTGGTGGTTCACATAACGTTAATTGGTTAATTTTGTCAAGTTACATTAATTGAAAATGGAAATCATTTATTAGTTCAAAAATGATTATTTAAATTAATTTTTAAATTATTATTCAATCTACAATTAGCTTTGCATGTTTCAAAAAATGATTTTTCTTAATAAAAAATGAGTGAATTGCAAGTTTTGTCCTTTATCTGTATACCCAATTTCAAGCGATGTCCTTTGTTGCAATTTCAGATGGACTTAACGGAGATCCACTCTAGGGACTATTCGAGTAACAAACTGTCAAACCACAGGGAACACCGGTGTAATTTCCAAAAGTTGAGGACTATAGGTGTTATTTTACAAAACTACAGGACTATCCGGGCATTTTACTCAAAGTGTTTTGCTTTTTTAATTATATTATTTTACTCAGAAATCTTTTTTTTTAATATATTTAACATGCAATTCTATGTGTTATAGAAATATCCATAATCACCACAAACACAACCACAACAACAATCAACAAATCACCACAATCACAATACAGATACAATAGAAACAACAAGACTCAAAGACTATAGCATGCATTAGACTCAAGCCCCGGAGACCGAGTCTAATACTGGTGGCGATACTAGCCTACAACCCATGGCCACAGGGAACCTAGTCAGCAAGGTGGATCCACGCGAAACCTGTGACACAGAGCGAATAAACACATAGATAGACACAAATACAACCATAGATGCTAGAAATAATAGAAACGTGACACAGAGCGAGTAAACACATAGATATACACAAATACAACCATAGATGCTAGAAATAATAGAAACAATGAACGCGATACACATATTAACACATTGACTCTGCATGTTATTTAATCAAATAGAAAACATGACACATGATACACACAAAAAATATTTAATGACTAAAAAGAGGAGAGAAATAGATCTACTCACTAGTTGCGAAGATATGATCCACAAGAATTACCGCACGAAAAGGAAATGGATAATATCTAAAACAACAATCACCCTAAAAAAAGAATCAATAAACAAGGTACCAAACGAGCGAAATAAACGAATACAATGAGATGATGATTTCTAGGTTCACATGATTTGGGATTTTCTTGTTTAAATAGTAAACGGTTTAAATGACTAAAATATATAAGTAAATTAATACAATTCGTATTTATATATAATAGTAAAAATATGACGAAGTTGTACGATCTTGACTAAAAAGATATTATATATATAGGGTAAGGTTCATGCGAGAACCACATTTATTGCGAGAACTGTAAGAACCAATGTGAACACAACCAAAAATATCTAAAAAAAACCTAAAAAAAAAACCTAACCCCCCCCCCCCCCCCCCCCAAAAAAAAAACCTAACCCCCAAGCTAAATACTAAAAACTAAACCCCCAAAAAAACAAAAAAAAAACCAAACCCCCCACCTCCCACCCAAGCTAAAATGCTAAAAACTAAAACCCCAAAATCCTAAAAAAATCTAAAAAAACACACAATTTTTTTTATATTTTTTACATTAAAATTGCTACTTTTAGTAGTTTTTTTGAAACAAAAATATTAACAAAAAATTTCTTTGTGTGTTTTTTAGGTATTTTTTGTTGTGTTCACATTGGTTCTCGCAATAAAGGGAGGTTCCTAACGGATCCTTCTCCTATAGGTATTTTTGGTTGTTTTCACATTAGTTCTCGCGGTTCTCGCAATAAAGGGAGGTTCCTAACGGATCCTTCTCCAATAGGAGAAGGATCCGTTAGGAACCTCCCTTTATTGCGAGAACCGCGAGAAACAATGTGAACACAACCAAAAATACCTTAAAAACACAAAAAAAAATTTCTTTTATTTTTTATAAGAAAATCGCTGGATTTCATTTTTTTTTTATTATTTTGGCTACTAAAAGTAGCGATTTTAATGTAAAAAATACTAAAAAAATTTTTTTGTGTGTTTTATTGATTTTTTTTAGATTTTTTGTGGGTTTAGTTTTTAGCATTTTAGCTTGGGTGGGGGGGGGGGGGGTATAGGGTTAGGTTTTTTTTTTTTTTTTTTTTTTTGGGGGGGGGGGGTAGTTTTTAGCATTTAGCTTGGGGGGGGGGGTTAAGTTTTTTTTTGGGGTGGGGGTTAGGTTTTTTTAGGTATTTTTTTGCTGTGTTCACATTGGTTCTCGCCAAAAAAATTAACTATGTGACACAAATGAATTAATTCAACGAGAAGAAATCTGGGAAAAACAGTACAACGCCAAGTAATTAGTGATTCTAGTTAACGCCAAAATTATCTTGTCACACACGAAAATCGGGAAAGAAGAATAATATTGAAAAGACAAAAAAAACCTCTCGGACCCTGATAATGTCCCGCGCCACGTGTTAGGTCTGGATGCGTTCTCACCGTTCTCACACTTTTGGGCGTCTCCTGATCCCGTTCCTATATATATATATATATATATATATATATATATATATATAGGGAGAAGATCATGCGAGAACCACCTCTTATTGCGAGAACCGCGAGAACCAATGTGAACACAACAAAAAATGCCTAAAAATAGCTAAAAATCACACAAATTTTTTTTTTAATATTTTTTATATAAAAATCACTACTTTTCGAAGCCAAAAACAAAAATTAAAAAAAAAAAATTTTGCCACTAAAAGTAGCGATTTGAGCATAAAAAATATATAAAAAAAAATTAGATTTTTTTAGGTTTTTTGGGGGTTTAGTTTTTAGCATTTTAGCTTGGGGGGGGGGGGTTAGGTTTTTTTTTTAGGTTTTTTGGGGGTTTTAGTTTTTAGCATTTAGCTTGTGGGGGGGGGGGGGGTTTAGGTTTTTGGGGGGGGTGGGGGTTAGGTTTTTTTAGCTATTTTAGGTTGTGTTCACATTGGTGGTTCTCGCATGAGCCCCTCCCTATATATATATATATATATATATATATAAACAAATATATAACATCTTCAAGTTCGATATAATAAAATATATTACAGTTGTTAAAATAAATATATATATTTCAAGATTGATTAAGAATACCAACAAATAATTATTTAGTGTAAACGTATGTTTATTGATTTCGATCATGAATATAAGTCTAAAATGACAAAAAAAATATAGATTTATAGTTTTCATAACAACGGATTTTGGTTACAAGCATAATATATATAATTTATTTCGCGATAAAGTATATATAGTTGATATAATGTGACAAAAATGTTTATTTAATCAAATATATATTTTTAATGGACGAGACTTAAATTTAGTGACAAAAATATATAGTAGTCCATAATATTGTCTAAGGCATAAATATATACTTATAGTCCAATGTAACCAAAAATATACTTATGTCTAATTTAACTATTTAAGTCAATTTGGTTATAGTCCAAAACTAATTGGAAAATTGGTTTTTAATAAACCAACCTTTGTTCCGTTGGTAAATAATAATCTTACCTACGTAATTGGTATACAATAATCCTACCTATCAACATGTTGGTACTCAATGATCTTCCGTTAATTTTTTTTAACTGAAGTTAGTTTTTAAGTTTTATTTATTACACAAACAGTCTGTGTAGTTGTAATTTACTAGTTTTAACTATTTTATAAAACAAAAAAACCTCAAGGGACTGTAATTTACTAGTTTTAAAATAGTTAAAACGTGTAAATTACAACTACATGGACTGTTTGTGTAATAAACAAAACTTAAAAAACTAACTTCAGTTAAAAAAATTAACGGAAGTTCATTGAGTACCAACATGTTGATAGGTAGGATTATTGTATACCAATTACGTAGGTAAGATTATTATTTACCAACGGGACAAAGGTTGGTTTATTAAAAACCAATTTTCCAAACTAATTTGATTAAACCTATTATCAAAACTTCATGTTTAATTGGTATATAGTTAAAGGCAAAATTTATAATTTAATATGATATAGATTTCTAACGATTTATATATTTTGCATAAAATATAAATTGTCATGATAAACTACAATTAAATTAGTAAAAATTATATCTAAGAATTTTCTAATTAATATTATGAAAATTCAACAATTCTACTAATTTCACACTTTTTAACAAGAATTTGTAGCATGATAATCCGAGCAAAATATAAGCATATATACTAAATTATGATAAGAATAAATTCTATAAAAATAAGTAATCATGATTAACATGAAAACTACTAAAATTTCATTTTAACATAAATAGGTTTAGGCTCAAGACACATTATAGACTAAATTAACTTATTCAATTTTATAAAATATAGAAATCCTCAAATGTTTATGAACCCTAGAATAAAATTCTTTAAGTTGAGAATCAACTGCCCTTTATCAACGGAAATTGATAGAGAGCTTTTGCAGATGCCAGAAAATAAATAGGTTTAAGCTCAAGAATTACCCAAACATACTAGAATCGAGGTTAAATTTGTTGAAGGAAGCTCCAAACCCTAGAATGAGAATTCTTAAATTGCATTGGATTTTATTTTTTTATTTATGAAATTGATGGAACCACCAAACAAACCTTTCTTTCGTTGCTAGTAGTTTGTTTGGGAATTTTAAAGTATGCAAGATGAGGAAACATAGAGAGAGACTATGGATATAAAAAAGATTATGTTTTTTCTAATCAAGGTTGTATAAAAGGATTTATAACATCGATACTATGAATGCATTTACTTGCAAACTAATGAGATAAGTTACACAATTTATGTTGGAAGATGAATAGAATATTAATCGATACAAGTTAATAACTTTAAATTCCTAATTAATTTCTATTTAAGCTGAGTAATCATATATTCATTTAGTTATAATACTTCTCTGTTATGAATGCATCCATTATTAGTGACCATCCACATTTCTAACTACTATGTCACATTTATGTTTGTATTAATGTTATAGCCTATATATAGTGACTCATGTATTTTGTATGAGTGATATCAATAAGAAATTCATCTCCCATTCTCTCATTTTCTTCTATACATTGCTAATAGGTTCTAGTTATTACACAACACGTTATCAGCACGAAAGTGCTCGAATCATCATTGGTTTTAATCGTTGATTAAAGTCTCGGTTGACCCATGTCGTTGATGATGTTTTGTTGATAAAAGTTTTGGTGGCCCGAGGTGTTTCCAACAAAGATTGGATTTCGTAGACATGGTGATTGAAAAGTGATGGAGATACTATTTCCTTTAGTTATTTCAAGGTAAGTTTTTTTTTTCCACCATACATGTTTATCTACATAAGGTACTACTCTTATACCTATATTGCTTCTTGTTGAATATGCCTTGTCTTTTCAACTTGATTTTACCATGATAAGAATAATCGTTAACCAGAATGAGATTTTTGAAAGTCGGTTGAACAGGGGATGTTCAAATCCTACTCATAATTTTCATTTTCAATGACCTTTTCTAAGAATAAATGATCATCACGGTATTGAAAAAGAATAGGAAATATAAGTTTAATATATACATGGACACTTGTTACAGAAACCCGATGAGAAAATACTTGTTATTAATTTATTAAGTCTAATCTTATCTATTTGCTAGTTATATTGCAAGCTTATTCCTTGGTTTAGAAATTGATATATAGTTTGATAAATTCTTTTTATGCATGTTTAATATATAAACCTTGAAAAGAAAAGTTGTATTATGATATCCATGATCTTGCATTTACTTGTTGATTATATTATTTATATATATTTTAAATTTATATATATTATTTAGTTTTAATTAACATAGCATAAATTCAATTTAAGTTCTAATATGTAACTTATGAGTGTGGATTGAATATTATTAATTATAAAATTAATTTCGATTTCCTCATCATTAATTCATGTTGATGTATATTTACCTATTTTTTTTTTCAATTTACGAAATGAGTAAATAGTAATTAAATAGCCTTTTATTGTTGTTCTAATAAATTGTTTTTAGTATATTTTATGGTTAGTAAATAGTAATTAAATAGCCTTTTATTGTTGTTCTAAATTTTATACAACAAATTACGTTTCAAAGAGACATTACAAATTCTAAATCATTATGTGCTTTAATTATTATGGTTATGAGTTTTGATATCATTATGTGCTTTTATTATTATGGTTATGAGTTTTGATATCATTATGTGCTTTTATTATTATGGTTATGAGTTTTGATTGGTCCATTAATTAGTTTTTGTTATTAGTATTTATACAATTTATGATGACTACCAAAATACAATTTGTATTAAAAGGTGATGTCTACTAGTTATATTTGAAGATAATCATTAGTGCAATTCTGTTAATGAATTTACAATAATGCACATGTTTATATGATAATATGTTATAATATGACAACTACTTAGTTAAATTGTTATTGCAATTGTATAAGCCTTTTAGTTGCTATTTGATATTTAAATATGTGATTTGATTCTATGAAATATTTGTGTGGTAAAAGATATTATTTGCAAATTAACATGACACTAAAATTCTCAAGATGCCTGTTATATTTTCTTGAGCAACAAAATTTATTAGTATAAGAAAGCTCATTTACGAGTAATAAAGATTCATATGTTATTATATGATCGAGAAAGTTGATAGTGACATTTGTTTATGTTTTAAACTATAGTGACAAATATGTGTATATATGATATACTTGTGATCTTTAATATTTTCTTTTCTAGACATGACAAGCAAATTAATATGAGCTTAATCTCTTTAACACTCACACACACATATATATATACGTATAATGTCCCAGGATTGTGTGTGATTTATATATGTAATTGATATGCATATAAATTGTGAATAATTAACATGCATATAACTTGCTTATGGGTAGATATTACGGATTTCATTTGTTTAGCAATACTTCTGTTGGTCTCATTGTTTTAGATAGCATATATGTTATATGTATTGCCTTTTGACAAGTTAAATGTGCTAAATAAATTAATACAAATTTCATTGGTAGCTGGTTACCAAAACAACTACGCTGAGATAAACATTGTTATGCTTTAGTGATTTGATATTTCAGCTTGTTACAATGCTATGCATAGTCAACATAATTAATTGTATGGTTATTCTTCTAAGTGCTTGTTGTTGCTAAAAAAATATTAATAGACATTGATATAGTAATTAGAAATGTGCCCTCACATGAAAATGATAAAAAATAGCTATGAAAATAATTAGTGGACTTTAGCTTAAGTAAACTACTCTGATGTTAGTTACTTAAATTGATAGATAATAATTCATTTGAGTTAGTGTTGATGCTCACATGAATCCTAAATCAATGATGAGAACCCGAAGTTCTCCCAAATGTATACAAAGTCCCGTTTGTTTTTAATAATGATTTTTCAAATTCAACCCAAACTTTAGTTCATCGCACTTGGCGTTTTTGGCTAACATATAGCCTAGTGATGGAAAACCTTATGAATAGTACATGTTTTCCCTCTAAACAAAGGCTAAAACTATAATATTTCACGTGGTAGAGACGCTATTGATACTATTTCACGTGTTAATAGCATATTAAATGCTCCAGAAGAGCATCGATAGTTTATCCGCTGAAATCGAATTTTGTAATTCATAATGCATCATATTCTAATGTATACCGAAGAAATTTATTAAGTTTCCACTATGTTTGAATAAAAAGTCATCACCTTGGAATGGTGTAAAAGAAAATGTACTAAATATCTAAAATATATCATATAGCAAATATGGCCAGAAGACTATATTAGAAGTTACTAGAAATGATACTAATTTTCCACAATATTCCATTAAATCAAATATGGTGAGTAACCAGAAGTTACTAGAATATTTATACGTTCACCACATGGCATGACTAAATAGGTCATCAAGATAGCATCATGATATGCTAAACAATCAAACATGCTAACTGGTACCTTAGCACCTCTAAGTAATCTAAAAACATTGCTCCCAAAATGCCTTATCATATGTCTAGTTAGTTTTTTTTTGGCAAATAAATTCTTATGCCCTTCCAAACAATAGACTCCTACAAACAATCCCTCTTATATGGGACCATTGAAATGTACAGTTGTGTGGATTGTGGCATTCATACTTGGTTACATGTGAGTTTTTAGCTACCCGTATGTAGCATATGCCCAACACTATGGAACGTTGTTTTTTTTACATGGTTTAACACTGTTCTTTGACAACCCAATTGTAGGGACCATTGTTGGGCACAATGTGAAATATAGTGAGAGGCATACATAGTCGAGACGGAATTCGTCTATTGATTATATCAATTCAAAACCAACTGCTTATCACAAATACTCCCCATTGCAACTGGTCTCCTGAAGAGAACCAAGTGTCCATTTTTTTTATATATTTTGTTGTGCAGCCTATGAACAAATAGCACCACCATAACATATAAATGGGATATGTACATCGTATTCCCAGTCTTAGGGGGAGACAAGAAAATGAAAGACTGGTAAGATAAAAAAAATGCATCATATTATATATCGACCCCTGAAGTGGTTAATGCAAATCTGAAGTCCAAAAGAAAGAGCGTGTATTTGCAAATAATAACAAATGAAATACAAGATGCATTCACTAACACAAATAAGGTGACAAAGTCAATATACCAGCTTAAACTTATCTGCTCGAATGAAAGTACTCACAAAATGATTATCATATTAATAAATTGTGAGAGATAAATCGGTTCCAAAAAGATAAAACCCACAAACACAAAAAGAGCAGAGTAACGCAGTTGGTGTAACCCCAAAAGAGGTGGCACACAAAACACCATAAGCAGTTGCATACAAAACCCCAGAAGTGGTTGCATACTAAACCTTAAAGAAGGTTGTTGTCAAAACCCCAAAAGAAGCTAATGGAGTTCTAAAAGAAACTCTAGTACCAAACAAATATGAGATCGCGATGAATTATGTACAAAATAAGTACAATATGGAACCGTAATAAAACACGTGTAAAATGATATATTTGATTATGCTATAGCAATAGATGTAATCGATGAAAAAAAAGATTACATATATAGAAAGTGTGCAAGAGTGTACGCACACAAATAGCCAAAATGGCTACATGACTTAAGGTTGAACTAAATTTGCTCGACAAACTAAACGTTTTCGAACCAGCAGTTCGAACACCCATAAACGTCAAACCAGTAGGTTATAAATGGGTGTATTTAAATAAAAGGAAACGTAAATAATGAGTTTTTGCGATGTAAGGCACACATTTTAACATAAAGATTTTTCCCAAATCCCAGCAGTTGATTACGAGGAAACGTATACCCCTGTAGTGGTTGCGATAATCTTTAGATGTTTAAGCGGCCTCGCAATCTCAGAATGACTTCAGATAAAACAACTTATGGATGTCATCACCGTATACATGTACGAGACAATTGCAAATGACATCTGTATGAAAACCCCTGAAAGATTAAAAAATGCTCAAAGCATTATGAAACAATAACCCCATATGTGTTATATATATGAATCTTAAAGGAAACTACTCGTATGTGGTACAGTCAACTATACTCTGAAAAGAGAGGTATAATCTTGATAAAATGAGCTACATCTATTTAACAAGATTTCACTCTTACAGTGATAATGTAAACATCATCGAGAGGGAACTCTCAAACTAAAGAGGAAATATTTTGAATGACCTTTACAAAGTGTAGTTATCCTCGACCTCTAGTTTCGAGTATATATGTACTATTTTTTCTCATCAATCTGACTACATCTAGAAGATGTTATATAGAAAAAGCTCATTCGTTGAGTACATGAATGATTGTCTGATCGCTTGACATAGAAAAAATATTCTTATCAACCCCAAGAAAAGGATGTTGAACTACTTAGTCAAGAAGTACCATACTTAATTGCGATCAGAGCATTGACGTATCTTGCAAACAAGACGACATCTGATATTACGTTGTATGGGTAAGATTACAGTTCTAATCTCAAATGTTGCACTCTTTTTCCTTTTATTAAGTTTTTCCCATTGGGTTTTTCTTGGTAAGGTTTTTAACGAGACAACATAACTGATCCAGTAGTAACAGTTTATCTTATAGGTCCCGAAGTACTAATTTAACATCATCATAAATCATGTTGTTAATTATGTATAATGCGTAGTGCACTCTTTTCGCTTAGCTACGGTTTTGTCCTATTGGGTTTTCCTGGCATGGTTTTTAACGAGGCAGAATTATAAAGCGCATTAAATAATTATTTGACATATTTACAAACTCGAGACACGGGATAGTTCCACAAGAACAATATGGCGCCCTGGGTTATGATTGATATATATTAGACTCGCATAGAGTTCGATCTCAATCCATATACAAGTTATGAAGGTCGAAGATTTCAGCATATTTAAGAAGTATGTAGATTAGAGTTGATCAAGAGAAGCCCACGCTATACTGTATGAAGACAATGTAGACAACAACACCCAAATCAAAGAAGACTACGCCAAATATCAAGTCAAGCAATTGTCACAGAAGATTGGATTCAACATCATCAAGATATACAAGTAAAATTGAGGGGGAGTAACGTACCCATAATATACACAGTGTATATACTCTTTTTCTTTAATGAGGCAACATACCTGATCCAGAAGTATTAGGGGGAGACAATATGCGCTGCACTCTTTTTCCCTTAGCTGAGGTTTTGTCCCACTGGGTTTTCCTAGCAAGGTTTTTAACGAGGCAGCATCACCAAGCGTATTAAAGAATAGTATATCATCATGTGGATAGTCAAGGGGGAGTGTTATGAATGCATCCATTATTAGTGACCATCCACATTTCTAACTACTATGTCACATTTATGTTTGTATTAATGTTATAGCCTATATATAGTGACTCATGTATTTTGTATGAGTGATATCAATAAGAAATTCATCTCCCATTCTCTCATTTTCTTCTATACATTGCTAATAGGTTCTAGTTATTACACAACATTCTCATATTAAATTTCAAATTCACTGCAATTTATGTTTACATTTTTTCTTAATGATTTGTGCAAGATCATTAAACAAATTTATAAATCATATTTTAAATATTTAAACTATTTAGTTTTTTTTTTTTTTTTTTTTTGCTAGAGTAGTTTTAAAACAACAACAATAATAATAATTTTCAAGGTGTTTTATTGATTGAGGAATAAATACAAAGTCTAAATACGCTTCGAGTCCGGTTTACAAAAAATGGGTTTTCTAGGATCCATTTATGGAGGATGTTATAGCAGCACTGTCTCCTCCGCGTGGCACGAGAGGGGGTAGTTTTAGCATTTTGCAATTTGGTCCCTGAAGTTGATTTTATGGCATGTTCGGCTAAGAACTCGATATAAACACGTTTTTGGGTATTTAGGGTGTATATAAGCATGTGAATGATATTAACATGTATGAATATTGTTTCAAAGAGAATAGAATCTCGATATAAGGCTCGGTTTTAAATAAAACGTGCATTCATGATTGAGTAAGTATCATGTATGTATGAATGAACAATTATGAATAAAATTTAATTTCCATTATAATTAAAGTCTTGAGATTACAAAGATTGAAATGAAATACGAATATAAACCTTCTAAAAATAGAAGTATGAAAATACTAAATGTTACACAATAACCCTTCCCCAAAGCCCATCCATTCCCCCAATTCAATTAACTAACTTTCCTAAACACATCTCGTCGTCCTTGCTCATGATTCTTGGACAATCTTGAAAATAAGTCCAGAAATAATTCGATTTTAGGTATGGTTTTTTGTGAGAGAACAAATGAAGCCGTTGGTAAGGTTATTTTATGGAATGCGATATGGAATAGTCAAATGACATCTTCAAAAATATATTATTTATAATTATGCACAAGAGGTAATAAAACATATTTTTTATCATATGTTTTATTATTATAATTATGTCATAAACAACACCCGACAGGACATAAGTCTTCTAATTGAACATCATTCATTAGGGAAAATGTGTATTGTGTTTGTTCATTTGTAGTTGGTACGTACGTCATGTCGACCACCAACATGTTACACCTATATCATACCTCTTGTCACATAATTGGCATGTTAGATGGACAGCTAACTTTCTAACCCAGTATAACTGAACCCCTCCAAATGGTGTTTCTGATAATATATGTTGTGCCACAAGAATAGCATTGCTAAGGCTTTATCTTTTATTTATTTACGAGGATAAAAAAAAAACATCTCGCTTGTTGTTGATTCTGGTTCCTGTAATCAAAGGAACATATATCTTTAATTAAAATTTATTGTGTGTACGCCTTTCGATCGACTACTGTCGTTGAGATTTCTAGGATGTTAAGGATTTTATGTCTATATACTATATTTAAGCATGTCAATGTCTAGAGCCTAGAGGAGTAGAGGGAGTAAATGACTTTGATCATTCCATGCCACTTTTAGTCCCTTGTTATTAATAAAGGTAGAAATAAGGATTTGATAAAAATGTAAGGATATATGCAACTATAAAAAGGTCCACATAGTCTTAAAACTGATTACTTCTTTTGTGCACAAGATTAAGCTAATTGTAGACTTTAAAGTAACATATATGATGAATTCAAAGAGTTTGAAATATTAGGGTGTAGGGAGTGGTTAGACACTTGAAAGTGGTAAACTTTAAAATCAACCAATGAGAGTGTGTCATGTCAATTAACCTTAAGAGTTTAAACTATGTCTTGGTAATGGTTAGACATTTTGGAATATGTAAACTATTTAAAAAAGAAAAAAGAAAAAATATGTGATTGGTTGAGAAGGCATGGACCCCACCACACACCCCCCCTCTCTCTCCCCTTCCCTCCCTTCACCGAGTCGGTGATCCTTCACCGAATTTCACCCCATTTCGTTAAACATTCAAGCGGCAAAATGGTTGGCAGTGGTTTGGTTTTCTAGTAAAGTATGCTCTAAAATGTGTGATCTTTATTCTTTTAGATGTTGTGTCTAAGCATGTCACTAGTTAAACTTGCACAGATTGATGTGACAACTGATAGATCGATCATTAATTATAAAAAAAAATTAAGAATACAACTATGTCTTTGGTACCATATATATAATTATACTTTATACATGCAAGAACTTATAGTTGTGATGTATAATTACAAACAAACCCACTTTATACATGCAAGAACTTATGGTTGTGATGTATAATTACAAACAAACCCTAATACAATATGGTGATGTTGCAACGGCCTTTTATGATTTATGCACCCTTTTGCAGTTTATCAAACATTGAGGCAAAATAAATATTGGAGTAGATATGGTGTAGTTCTGGGAATAAATACTTGATCAAGAAGAGAGCCTTAATGAACCTTGGTTGTGTAATGGACGTTGCTCCTTTGCATACTCCAGCCACTATGGCTTTCGCACATGCATCGGGCGACATCGTTGGATACACATCTCCTAGATCCTGCCGAAAGTATACTCGGTTTAGTGAGCTTTTATCTAGCTAGCAACCGTCTTAGGTTCAATCTTTGGCAATTAATTTTTAGGGAATTTTATAAACCAATAGTTACTACTTACTCTTCTTAGATGAACACCTGCGGTGCTGGTTGAATATTTGGCTGTTATGATGTTTGTTCTTATGAACCCAAGTGTCACGATTCCTATTGTTACCGTTGGTGACACTTCATGTCTAAGGGACTCGTAGAAACTGATCAACGCTGCTTTACTTGCCTGTGAGACATTGCCTAGCATAAGTTATCGCTAGTGATACACATAATTAAGTGCGGGTCAAGTGATTCAATTTATTGCGTATATTATGGTTAAGTAAGCAAGATGACACATGGAAACAAGTCACGCGTACATTGTAGACACCGCCTTTTGGTATGTTCAACACGCCAGAACCCGAGGCATTGACGATGATCTTTCCATTAGATTTCACAAGGTGTGGGATTGCAAAATGAGTTGGATAGACCGATCCCCAAAAGTTTATGTCCTACACACGAAAATCCATTAGAGCTGTGCATATGCATATTTAATAATCACCAAAAGAGGCATGCAGACCCAAAAAACTAACAAAATAGGCATTGACTTTTAAAATTAAAAAAAAAACACATATCGAAAATTAACCAATCAAATAACACCAAATAAGCAAAGTTGGTATACCATAACAGGTTCGAACTTGGAGACATCAATGTCAATAGAATAAATGGGTCCGATTCCAGCGTTACAAACAAGATGATCCACTACAAACCAAGTAATCAAGTAGCATATTAATTCACACAAAGATAGGGTAAAAGAAAGTAGTTTATTAATTATAATAATAATAACGGGATTACCCACATTGACCAAAATGTTTAACGGTCTCCTCCACAAACATCCTACACTCGTCTGCCTTTGACACATCAGCAAACAAGAAAAGAACATCAGGAGAGCCGTGTTCACGAGCTGTATTCGCTACTTGCTCAAGTCGACTCTCTGGTTCTTTTATTGCGATAATCGCTAAACACGCCCCTCTTTTTGCATATTCATACGCCATGAGCTGCGAATTTGCGTATTTAATTAATTTAACATGTGATACGAGTTAACTTATGTTTAAGGTTTATGATGATTTACGTACCTCTCCAATTCCGGATGAAGCACCGGTGATCAAGACCACTTTTTTGGACATGTTTTCGTCACCTTGGAAACTTGAACGGATGGTGATTATGAGTTCGCAAAGGAATAATAAAGGTGAAATAAGAAGCAAAAGTAATAAGAAAACGTAATACACAAGTGCATTTGTGAAGCTGTTATTGAAGAAGGTTTCATACATGGCTGACTATAAAATCACCATTACACATCTCATGTGAATTTATAAATAGAGTTGACGGTTGAGTACGGATTTGGCCCTCATGAAGGAGGTCGTTTTTAGGATGGTTACCCACCCTTATTGTTAAAGGGGGTGCCAAGAGAGGTGGCGTTAGTGCGTTACCTATTAACTAACCCACATTTCACAAGATTATTATGGTTTAACTAAAAATATTAAAAAAAAAGTTGATGATTGGTTGTAAGACCCATTCTAATTTAATGTTAATATATCAATAAAATATGCATTTTATATAAAAAATGCGACTTAATAAAAACTTTTTCATCAATAGTGTTCACATAAGTTTGAAACATTCATAATACCAATCTTAAGTGTTTCCATAATTCACATTATGAAATCAAAACAAAGTTTAATGCGGAAGCTTCATTATCATGTGTTCGGTTCTTCATCGAGCTTGATCTTCATCCGTGTGCATAATTTAATCACCTAAATTCAAAACCAACAAGAAAGTTAGTTTTGATAAGTTAAATACATATTAAAACAAGTTTCATGAGTCAAAACAACAAAATTCAAACAAATTGCAACGTTTAGGGGCGTCACCGCACGCGACGGTTATAAGGGGTGGGCGTCGCGCTACACCTAGCCCCCTTTTTGACAGAAAGTTGCTTGTTTGATGTTGTACAGTCCCAGCTACGATTTTAGTCGAAATACGAACTTCAAAGCTTCATAACTTTTGTTCTACTTATCTGATTCACGTGATTCGTTTTCCTACGCGACCGTAATTTAATTTTCCATCTCATGGAGTAAAATCCTGCATCTGAATTCACATAAATCCTAGATTTCAAGCTCTCGGCTTGAAATTCAATTTTGACACTTTTGACCCGTTCATGCTTTTACCAAACTAACTTGTTATTTCCCTTCAAAATACCATGGTCATCATGTTATATCCGTTTACTAATTTTCAAGATTCAACTTTACGGGTTCCTTAAGAAGTTTTAACCGTTATGCATATATACTCGTTTTGACCCGTTACGAGTATTTTACATTTTTAGACTTAAATCATGCTTCTATTGGTTTACATCCTATCACCATTTTTATACGAATTCCAAAGACTCAATTTAACAAGACGCTTATTTCAAAACAACTCTTTAAGGTTGTTTACCCTATTTACCCCTCAGTGGCTTTATGGTCAATTTTAGCCCTTCGTTTGCGCGACAAAGGACTTCTGTTATTATTTGACCAAAATATCACTTTAACTACAATACAAAATATGCGTACCTGGCTCGGGTCAACATATTGACCCGTTTTAAGACCTTGTGTATATAATATGCTAGTTCATAGCCTCGCTAATTCATAAACCACTTATCCTGCGAGCATGAGACTCGGCATACACTTATTAGTCGTTAGTTGTCAAATGGTATCAATATTACCCTTTGACCCGTTTGGTCTAAACTACCAAATATTTCGCGCTTAATATTAAATGGTGTTTAGTCACCATTTTATTAAGCAACTAACTTTGGATTTTTAACCATTTGGTTATGTCGCCCTAACCCATTTCTTATGTGTTTAATCCAACATAGTTTATGTCCCTTGGCATCGTTTAAAGCTTCTACTTTTATCATTCTTACGTGATTAAAATCATCGGTTTACCCTTTTTCCTCGTTTAGGCTTACTTATAAAGTAGCCATTCAAAACTTGTTTTAAATATGTCTTTCCAATGTCTAATTTGCATTTTTCACCCTTTTTACCAATAGTCTCGGTTTTTCATTAATTTGGTATGTTCCGACCCGTATCATGTCGCGTCGGGAACCATACCTTGAATATTATCTTTATCATATAAGTAACTTTAGAAAAAGCACGTATTCTACAAAAGTGTAAGTTTCACTTACCTCTCATCCTGTTTACGCTTCTCTTCTCGTACTTGATGCATTTGACCGCTTCTTTCCCAAGCCTCCACCTAGCTCGTTAAGCGTCAAACTATTGTTAATCATTTACAGGCGGTTAAATTAGTCATTAACAATCACGAATATTCCACCTCACTTATTTTCTATGTCAAAGCTACTATTCGACTTCATGATTAGTTAACTTAGCTTATCAAGGTTAACTACTTTCAATCACATGATTTACAACATTAAGTCTAAATCGACATGATATTTAGAACTCTTATCATTTCGTATTACGCATAATTGCCATATCATTCAAATACGCGTTTTCGCTCTAAATTTCAACACTTTAGTTCTCATTTAGGCATTTTAACAAACACCTAATGTGCATAATTTCACATATTTACTAACTAGTTCATAACTAGTTATTTTCACTAAGATTTACATCAAAAAATCAAACATCTATGTCTAGTGTTCATGGACTACATCTAGAACTTATATCATAACATCAATATCCATCAATTTAACATTCTATTCTGAGTGTTCATCATATTATCATAAAACCCGCTTAGCACATAATAGGGTAATTATCAAATCCCTAGTTTTGACAACAATTCTTCAAGTTTTCAACTAGGGTTTGTTTCTAAACGAAGATTTCATCACAATAACACTCATAGATTCAACATTCATTCCAGAATTTCGATTATGATTGTTCATCATAATCTCAAAGTATCACCAAATCATAAAATTCAACATACCTTGTGATCCCCACGACTAGGTGATCATTTATATGTGTTCATGCATTGATTTGGGGCTTGAATTGAGCTTCAATTTGTTGATTTTGTGATGAGCTAGGGTTTGCTTCTTTTTCCCTTGTCCTCTGATCGATCCACGCACACACACACACACTAAGTGTGTGTGTTGTGTTTTATTTTCAATTTTAATAAAACAAGTTTCTCTTTCTTGGCCATATTAGTCCCTCTTGTTTCATTTATTATAAAAGAAGCTATATTTCATAGCTTTTCATTTAATTACCCATTACTAACTAGGTTAACTATTCCTAGTTAACTTGGTGGGTGTGGGGAATTATAACCCGTTTTATTTTTATGTCCCGTTAACTCGGGCTTCTAATAAACCATGTTTTCTCAAAGCGTCTATTCCTGTTTTTGATTAATAAGAGATTATTTATTTAAATTCTAATATTCACCGGGTTAATTTTACCACTAATGGTATTTTACCCGTCTTTACTATTAACGTGGTTTGATTACCAAACCCATTTTCGGGGTGTTACAAGTCTACCCCCCTTAAAGAGGTTTCGTCCCCGAAACCTCTCTTACATATTTCCTTAGGTTCAACTCTACGGACTTAGTTTCAGCTACTACTTGAGCGTTGCTCACATATAATAATCTTACCAAAAGTATGGTAATGTGTTCTTGGTTTTAAGGCGTATGCGCCTTTCACGTGTAAGGCCATTACTTTCAGCTTGCATTTCTAATTCTGGTCACTTATTTGACCGAGTTGTCATCTGATCACTCGGTTGTGTTTATTTTTGTCATGTTTACTTCAAACTGATTAGTCGTCGTCACTTTATTCCCCTTCATTCGGTTGTATCTTATTGCCAACCCGGATTTTTACATGTTTTCTGATTTTCATATCTCGTAACTCACGTTACGACTTGATTGTACTCTATATCACTTTTTGTGACCGTGATTATATCATGTTTTGTTTAAGTTTATGTCGACTTTTATTATCGAAAATCTTTCCTTCGAATGTATCGCCTTGCAACTATAGGTGTTAAGATCTATATTCCTTGATATTAATCATTTCCCGAATTTGTTTCATAATATTCATATCTGTTAAAGCGTTGTTTCTTACTAATACCGAATTTTAGTTTAACACTTTTCTCTTTAACTCATGTCAATTCCAAAGAATTTACGTCCAAGGATTTATCCCCTTCCATTGTCATTTCGGTAATGACTTCCTCCACTTTTGTGACGTAACACAATTTAAATAATTGTGAATTCTTTTGTCATTTTTGCCCGTTTAAATGTCTTAGTGAAATTCTTCACTTTTGTCAACCAGAACTTTCACAATCCACTACTAGAAAATGAGGATAATGCAACTTTTTAGATGCAACCTTTTTCAATTGTGTTGCATTTGACACTAATGCAACTTCACTCAATATAAAGGTTGCATTAGAATATCTAATCCAACCCTTTTTATAAAAGGTTGCAAGGTTTTATCAAAATTACAACCTTTATATTCAAAAGTTGCAAATTTTATTTGAATTTGAAACTTTTTGTTAGAATGTTACAAATTTTACCCCGCATTCGATTAACAAACAGATGAATAACGTGAGAAAACCATAGTTTAATATTTGTTTAACCATTTTGAAAATTAAACAACTAAACTTTTAATGATATTATTAGTATCTATAATTTAACAAACTGTTACGTAACATCTTATATATATAAAGAAGCCAACGGTTAAATAGTAATTTGTTAAAACCAATCATTAAAATAACAATAAATTGAGGCCGTTTGAAAAAACGAATTGGAAAAATGAGATTCATTAAATTACATTACAGTACAATAATAAAGATAATCAGAGGCTGGTTCAAAAACAAATTGTGAAGAACAAATTGTGAAGAAGAGAGAATGAGCAATCGAAACCTAAAATCAAATTTTATAATAACGCTCACACAATAAAAACTAAAATAAACAGAGCAAGAGAGGGGAGATCGGGTTTCCACGCATCTGAAAGAGCCAAGGGGCTGGCGGCACGGTGATTGACACATCGTTCCCTGTCGTTCAAAAAAAAAAATTGTCCAAAACCCGCACACTGCGGTGGGTATCAAAGGAAAGACGAAATCCAAAAAATATAACGTGTTTGGTTAATTGGTTGGTTAAATATGCAAGTTAATTAAAATGGAATAAAAAAGAAATCAAAAAGGAAATAAAACAAAAAAAAAAGGAAAAAAGAAATAGAAACACAATAAAAAAAACGTTTTTTAAAACAAGTTTGGGGCCGAGGGTGCGGTTTCGAACCCCAAAATCACATATTTGAAGCACAACCTCTGGTTTATCAGTTTGAGTTGAAATTAGGTTTTATGTGATCAATCAGCAAGTCAGCAACATTCATTCGATGGCGGCAATTTTGCAAATAAAATTTTTAGTTTCCCTCTCACTCTCAAACCGATATCAAACCTAAGATTAGCGGCAATTACTTTTGTTGATGCAGATTTTGTGTCCGATGCTTGTCGAATAGATTAGTTATTATTTTACGCTGAATTTGTAATAGTTAGTGAAACGGTCAAACGAACGTGTATTGACCCGCTCGTTTGAAGTGGTCAAACGAGAGGGTTATTTGTTTGACCATGTGTGTTTGCTAGACAAATGGGTGTGGGTATAAATACCAACACTTTGTCTCATTTGCAAATAGAGAGAAGGGGAGCTCATTTGAGAGTTCCCTATGAGCTTCATTGTGTGGGGGAGAGATCACCACTTGGTCTCTCCCTGGATGTATACTCCTTTGGTATTAGTTCGGTTATCTTGTAATCGGGCCGATTTGTAATGTTATACTACCGGATTAATACAAAGAAGTTGTTTGTTTATCTCTAATCTCTCCCGTCTTGAACCGATCTCACACGAATCACGGTTTCGGTCACGAAACTCGGTCCTACAATTGGTATCAGAGCCATGGTGCCCGATTTAGTAAATCTAACCGTTTACTAAGTCACATGTGCTCTAGATCTGTGATTTCTGTGCTTTTTGTTCAAGATGTAAAAAATGGTGAAATGAAGAAAAACCCAGATTCGAGACCGAATATACGGATCTGAGCTGAGTCGGACCGTACAAAGTGTTGGGTTTTATGTTTCACACCGGAATCAACAAGTTTTCATCATCAAATATCATGTTTTTAAGGATTTTCGTCAGATCTGCAAAGTGAACAGAGGCTGTGTTCTTGGAGAAGTGGTGGCGGCTATTAAGAAATTTTAGGGTTTTCGACGAAACCCCACTTCCCATGACGAAACGAAACTCTTTGGCGAAACGGTATTCCTGTTTCGTCGACTTCAGACATCATTCTGTTTCGTCGGAAGAAAAAAAAATCAAGATCTGTTTCGTCGTTCAACACACTTCCATTCTGTTTCGTCGCCACCATATTCAATCTGTTTCATCGCAGCACCTTTAACATCTGTTTCGTCGATTAAAACAATCAACAGTTTCGTCGATCAACACACATCAACAAACTGCTGCTGCCAAAGAACCCCCAATAGCCCAAAAACCTTCACTCAACACCATGACTGCGAAGAATCTGAGAACACGAATCGGATTAGCCGGTGCTGCAACAATCGTTTGCACAAGCTGTTCTGGGTCATCATTATCATCACCACCAAGCAAATCGAGAATCTGTGAACATGTTTGAAGCTGTTGTTTGATCTTAGCAATGAAGGGATCCATCAGATGTTTCTTGATTTTGTTTTTGGAGGTATGTATCGCAGAGGAAGATCTTTGAGTTGTGTATCGAAGATGGAGATAAAATTAGCTGGTGACTTTGAGCATTTGGGGTTTTGATTGTTTGAAGGTAATTAAAAAAAAATTGTTTGCCGGCTGCTGTTTATCGCAAAGAAGAAAGAGGAAGACAAATAATATGATAGTGGCTAATCAATTACTTCAAGGGTTGTTGACTAGGGCAGAATTTTGCATCATATCTCACGAAATGGTGGGCCTCAACAATTTAACATTTTTTTGCGCCATGACATTTACCTATTATTCATTCTTTGGGTTTGGCAGTTGGGCTTCTAGTAATTGATCGGGTATATGGACCAAAATTGATCGGTTGTATAGGCCAACATAAAATAATTCATGGATTTTAATAGTGGCCACGTTGACCATGTATGAATTTAAATCCATTAGTTGAATTATTTAAAATCATGGTTTGGCATTGGGTTTATGGATAAAAATTTTAGAAGAGACATGGAGTTGTGGAACCGGTTCTATTCATGAGTTGCAAACTGGGGTCGGGTGTTCGCGAAAGATATTTGAGTCGAGCTTCAACGTCAAATTCGTACGGGTTTTGGGAGCGCGCGGGATGATGCGGCATTATGAAAACAAAAGATGATGATATTTTGAAAATTGTGGGGTAGTCACGGTTACCGATGCAAATGTCAAATATGGTGACGCGACTATTATGGGCCAAAACAAAACGGTATGTTCACTTCCGCACGTCAATGTTTATGATTGTTATCGGTTATTCGTAAATGTTCGAAAGCATTTTGTTTATTGTCATATTCTCGCATTTGAAAACGTATGAACCTGGAATGTCAATACCGGTCCTAACGAGTTCACAAAGCCTTTGGAGGGATACAAGTCGGATCCTACGGGGTACTAGGTGAAATTTCTTTATCAACTAGAATATGCAACGAAGAAATCTTTTTGTTTATTGTCATATTCTCGCATTTGGTAATGAATGAATGAGAATGAATGAACCTAGAATGTCAATACCGGTCCTAACGAGATCATAAAGTCTTTGGAGGGATACAAGTCGGATCATACGGGGTACTAGGGGACGTTCTTATTCAACTAGAATATGCAAAGAAGAAAGTCGTTTTCGTGATTTTTCGGAACCGAGAACATTCAGTGAAGATTGACGACAGTTCCGCTAAGTGAAGGGAATTGGTGAACATTTGAAAGTTGACGACAGTTCCTTTGAAGTGGAGGGAATCTGTTAAGGTTTAGAGATCTTACCAAAGAAATGGGGGAATAAAACGTATGATGAATTTCTTCGGTAAATTTCTAAACGCAATCACAGGTGGTAGAGTTTGTGATTTTCTGGTGATACTAAAGGTTCGGCGTGGAATGTTTTGCACAGACACATATTTGAGGATTTTAATTAATTCTCCAGCCAGCGTGAAGGGTTTTGCACGGAAACATACAGGTATCTAAAGTCGACAGTTGTTTCAAAGCGCTGTTTACTGAAGACCTGGGGGAATCTTTATGAAAGCTGATAGTTCAAGGCTGAAGACCTGCAGGATTCGGTTTTGGGTTTGATGTTTCTTTGGGATTTTACAGGGATCTGGGGGTAACTCAATTCGTTGAGTTTGCAAACGATGTACTTGGTCAAGCTGACTTCCTGAGTACTGATGCTGAAGATCCGTAGTGCATTACGTGGTCAACTTCACAAAGGTGAGACAATGAGATCTGGATGTAGTTCAACTAAGCGTGCCGTTTGGTTGAGCTTGCAAGGGATACACTTGGTCTAGCTGACTTTCCTGAGTGTTGATGCTGAAGATTAAAGTGCATTACTTGGTCAATTCCACAAAGATGGTTTACAGAAGACAGTTCACCAGAAATCTCTACCAATGTAGTATACTTGAAGATCAAGACTTGATGCAGTTTTTAAAGAATGGAACCCTTATCAAATGCCGGTTGGAGTATTGGAAGATCAGCGGAAGATCGGTCAATTGAGCCTTTTGAGGAAATTGCACAACACCCAACACGGATATGCATACTTTGAGGGGGAACTATTTTACAAGGAGCGTCAAGATACTACTTACCTGGATCATCAGTCAAGGGGGAATTTGTTAATACAGAGAAGATGAATACTTGACTGAAGATCGATTGCAGTTGCATTTTCAGCATTCGACAGCAACGGACAAGGGGGAATTTGTTGATGCAGATTTTGTGTCCGATGCTTGTCGAATAGATTAGTTATTATTTTACGCTGAATTTGTAATAGTTAGTGAAACGGTCAAACGAACGTGTATTGACCCGCTCGTTTGAAGTGGTCAAACGAGAGGGTTATTTGTTTGACCATGTGTGTTTGCTAGACAAATGGGTGTGGGTATAAATACCAACCCTTTGTCTCATTTGCAAATAGAGAGAAGGGGAGCTCATTTGAGAGTTCCCTGTGAGCTTCATTGTGTGGGGGAGAGATCACCACTTGGTCTCTCCCTGGATGTATACTCCTTTGGTATTAGTTCGGTTATCTTGTAATCGGGCCGATTTGTAATGTTATACTACCGGATTAATACAAAGAAGTTGTTTGTTTATCTCTAATCTCTCCCGTCTTGAACCGATCTCACACGAATCACGGTTTCGGTCACGAAACTCGGTCCTACAACTTTAAAAAAATTAGTTTCCCTCTCCACTCTCCACTCTCAAACCGCATAACCCAATTCAACCATAAGTGAGTGGTTCAATCGACGATTCAACCACCAGAAGTTGCTTAATCGTCTGTTGCGAGTGGTTCAATCAATGCTTCAACCCACCTTCAATTCTTGGTCAGTTAACAAGAATATGTATATGTTCAGTTGATCAGAAATATGTGATGTTGTGTTTATTTGAAATAATGCAACTATTTGTCTTATAATTGTGTTTTGTTTAATTGATCTAATCCTCGATTCAGTTAGTTCTGGAAAAAGTAATATCATGTTGAATCTGCATTTTAATTTTGCTCGAAATACCATCATTGTGACACCTGTGTCACTGCGACCATCAAACAAATGCCAAGCCAATGAAATATCGTATTTCATACTTTGGACTTGTATAAATATGTGTATCTTTTGCACATATCAACTCTTGTTCGATTTCAAGCTCTAAATCGCTTTCTGGAAGGTTATACGCGCGCTGATGCGTAAATATAACCAGTTTAATGCAACAAACAATCCGGAATAGTGAAATATACTTAACATACCTTAAATAACCTTTACATAACTTAAAATTAAGTTTTGAAGGCTTTGGTATGGCAAAAACAAGTTAATTCGCTTACAGGGACTAAACTTGACAAACTGTGAAAGTATGCCAATTCGAACTATAACGAACATTCTGGAATATGACCATAAGTTAAACATACCATAAATATCCTTTACATAGCTTAGAAATAGGCTTTGAGGTGTTCGGTGTGCTAAAATAAACTTTTGGGTCATTCAGGGACTAAAAGCGTCAATAAGTGCACAAGTTTGCATTTTCGCGCATAACTTACGTTCTGAATACATCCGGACATCCAAAAATTTATGTAAGCACTAAAATATTTTATTTTAGTGTTTGGCATAAGAAAAATCCATTCGTCGCGTCATTTGGATCGTTTTTCGCACTTGTGCGCATTCCGTCGTAATTAAGCGAACAACGCAACCGTACGACCAAACGAACCGACATCCGAGATATTTTTGAGCATGTTTTGAGTTCCCTATACTTTAACTTCATTTTAGAGCCTTGAAATGAGGTTAACGGGGTTCAAACGCATCGAAAATAGCTTAAACGGGCTGCAGGGACCATTTCTGCCATTTTTGAAACATTTCTGAATCAGGTGTATGGTAGCGTAGCGCGAGCCCTAAGGGCCTTACCAGTCGCGCTACGCGACTGCCTAAGCTGGACAGAAACATGCAGAAACATCGAATCTGGTCCGTTTCACTTGTTACACATGGTTTTGAGGAATCTATGGGCTGGTTTTGGATGTGCACATGGTATTACAATACCATGTGTGCAAGTGTATGGCCAAGATCAAAGCACGTTGTCCGAGAAACGATCTTAACGGCTCTCCGAATCCTATAAATACCCAACCCACCTCATTGCAAAACCCACAAGAATTTTGATTTGAGAAACTCTAAGTTGAAACCATTGTTTCATACCTGAGTTACTTGGATCGAGATTAGCATTCAGGGGCCCTTTGTAAGTATTCTTTTGTTCTTTTCTTTCTTTTATTGCTTTTCGAGTCCGAAAGTCAAACTTTGTTTGACTTTCTGCGTTGACCAGTTTATGGTCAATGTGAAGTTCGTTTGAACTTCGCAACGTGATTGTAATCACGATGGTTATAGTCCTTTGTGACTATGCCTACTGATTACCACGTTGTCTAGGGTCGTAAGGGTAAGCGATCTGATAAATCGCTTATACCTTCGAACCCGACCCATTTGGTCGATCATTAGGATCCGACCAAATACATTAGGTGACCATAGTAGGTAGGGAATAACCTTCCAAGGTTATACCCTATGGTCACATCGTTTGAGTAGTTGTATGATAGGTAGTTTATATGCCTTAGGTAAATTACCAAAATACCCCTTTGATGCCAAAATTCATTATAATCATATGTGACATAACTTTTGACATCTAAACTAATTTGGCGACAATATTAGACATGTTAAGGCATATTCTACTTGTCATAGGACTAGTTAGGCGGTCCGAACGCATTTCACGCGCACGACGCGTTAAAGTAGCATAAGCTACCTTAATGGGTCGCGATGGGTCGAAAGCACTTAGGCTAGGTTTCATTTAGCATGTAGGCTTTGTTAAACCATATGACACGAGTCTCCATACTCATTTGGTTTACGAACCCTCATTCTACCCGATCTTCCGATTTAGATCCGGTTTATAAACATAGTTACCTATATTAGGTGCCGTTTGATTTCCGAGATCTCTAGCATTGCTTGGTGGTTATCTTAGGACTTCTGAGCAATCTCAAGTGAGTACATAGACCCCTCTTTTACTGTTTTCCAAACTGTTTTGGGGTGAAACACATGTGCCTACTTGTTACTTTCATGCTTTCCTGTTTTTACATCATATACATGCTATGTTCGTTAGTACATTATAGTACATGATTTCATTACATTTCATGCTATGTATGCCCATTGTGTGCGTACTTAGTACATCGTTTTACATTTCATGCTATGTATGCCCATTGTGTGCGTACTTAGTACATCGTTTTACATTACATGCTATGTATGCCCATTGCGTGCGTACTTAGTACATCGTTCTACATTACATTTCATGCTATGTATGTCCATTGTGTGCATACTTAGTATATTGTTTTACATTGCATTTCTGTTGCATATGCTCATCCAGCATATGAACACATTATACTACATTTTGAACTGTTGTAACCATTTGACTATGTGAACCATTGTAACCATTTGACTATGTGAACCGTTGTAACCATTTGACTATGTGAACCGTTGTAACCATTTGACTATGTGAACCGTTGTAACCGTTTGTTCATTTGAACCGTTTGTAGCTATTGAACCGTGTGACCCGTAACTGACTATACATAAGCATTTCTACAATTGTTAAACATTACATCTTGGTGGTTTGGTTTGAGTAAGTGATTTAAGTAACGAGACTTGTGTAATATGATACAAGCATGGTGGATACGCCGCTGGTACTTCCTATATATAAGTGTTTGTATGGTATCACATATTGTAGCGTTATTTGAATCATTTCAATTTGAGACATATAACATTTTATACAAATAACATACTTTTCACAAGACATTGATTTACAAACAACTTATCTTATACAAACTCATTTTACATGGTTATTCATTTAACCATACATTATTCTCTTGTTTATACATATCATCTGATCTTATCGTTTTTCAAATGATTTACAAGACAAAGCAAATTACAAGGTTCATGACTAAACATTTTCTCAAACATAAGTCATGAATTCTGTTTTCACAAAACCTATGTATCTCACAGGCATTTTTATGCTGACGTACCTATTTTCACATGTGTTTTCAGGAGATGATGCATAGGACTTATCAAGACATACTTAGGCGGACCTGTGCCTTAGTAACTTAAAACGAGACAAGAACTAGTTAATTTTTGTTATGTACTCTTTGTTTCTTGTTTAAAACAATGTAAACTCTCATGTTTGGTTAATAAAACGAAACTTTAATTGCCTTGGATTTGAAACAATTAATTCTGTTACAACACTCCCCGACGTTTCCGCCACGTTTTGTATGTTCTACGTGGTCGGGGTGTGACAGAAAAGATGGTATCAGAGCCAATGGTTATAGGGAATTAGGTTATTAGTAATGCTTTGACCTAGTCTATAACCTTCTTAGGACCCTAACGCGAGTTTACTTGCGTTTAGTCATAAAACAATACCGTCACCTATCCTTAGGCGACGACCACAACAAGAACATAAATTTCAAAACCGCTTTGAAAACTAATCATCTGTTCTAGGATGATTGATTACTAGGTTTTGAACCCTCTGTTATATGGTTTTGAACCCTTTGAGTTTTCAAAATCTCGTCAAGGTTTTGGGTTTTAAATAATGTGAACACGTGCAAACTGGAAGGGTGAATGCCTGTATTCTGGGTTTTCTGTCTAAGCAAGCACTTCGTATATATCTCATCAGACGCGAGACCAGTTGTGCTTACCTGGTAATTCTTGGGATGAGTGTTCACTTATAGGCGAGCATGTCTTCGCGATACATTATTTTTGACCCATTTACTTTAATTTAGTCACTGTGTGTCGTTTGTTTACCTTGTGGTAACAAACAAATGACCACTATCCTTGCTTTCATCAGATTTGTTTCATCTCATTCTTTTCGTCTAATTCTCTCACTCGTTTCATTTCATGTTTCCTCTTTTAGAATGCCTCCTCGACGCGAAAACCAGATAGCAACTGCTGAACTGGCAGAAATCATTGCGCAGCAAATGGCTGCTCAATTCCCAAGCCTCTTTGCTCAATGGAACCAAGCCAACAACAACAACAATGGTCCATGCAATTTCAAGAGTTTTAACTCGGCTAAACCACTCAAGTTTAGTGGTTCTGAGGGAGCGACTGGGCTTCTTCAATGGTTCGAGAGCATTGAGAATACTTTCCGCCACGTGCAGTGTCCTGACAATCGCAAGGTCGAGTTTTCTTCAAGTGTGTTCCAGAAGAGGGCCCTTACGTGGTGGAACGGGGTTATGAGAGATCGTGGTGCAGAAGTTGCTCTAGCACAGACATGGGCTAAACTTAGGGCCCTTATGATGAAGGAATTCTGTCCTCGTCACGAGATCAGGGCCTTGGAAAAGGAATTCGACAATCTTGAGCAAGACAGTGGTGAGCATCGAGCCTACACGGACCGTTATGAGGAGTTAAGTCTGTTATGCCCAAACATGGTCACACCTTTGGATAAGGCAATCGAAAAGTACATTGATGGCCTCCCTGACTCAATACAAGACATTGTGACTGGTAGCAACCCTACTACAGTTAGACAGGCCATTGAGCTATCTGCAACCTTGACTGAATCAAAGATCAGGAAAGGTAAACTTTTCCGAAAAGGTGACAAGAAACCGGTCGAGGAATCGAACCCAATCGAGGAATCAAAGACCATGGATGAACAGACTGGATCCCCTAAGAGGTCAAAGAAGTGGAAGGCTTCTCAGAACTTCGCCATGGTTACTCACAATGATCAAGCCGTCCTCAACCAACCAGCTCAACCCCCTGCTAGGAAGCCATACAATGGAACTGCACCCTTGTGCAACCAATGTGGCCTACATCATCATGCTGGTGTGATGTGCCGCACATGCCAAGTTTGCGGACTTATAGGTCATACAGCGAGGGTTTGCCCAACCGCAGCTGCACCAAATCAAGCTGGCAACAATACTGCTCAAGCTCGTTTTCCACCGGGGTCTTGCTACAACTGTGGCGAGATGGGCCATTTTCGTAGGAATTGCCCAAGGCTTGCTAATGCAAATCCAGCACAGGGATGAGCATCTGACCGACAACATCGTTTAGAAATAATCACGTCTTATGTATTATTTTCTTTTGTTGTCATGGTCCATGAAACAGTTGTTATCATTGTTTATAAATAAATCTTTCATTTACATTTTAATATGTTTATGTGGTTGCATGTATAAACATATCCTCTACAATACCAACAATCAAGGAACCATATTCCTTGAAGAACAGACTACCCCCAAATTTCTTCCATTGTATGATCTCTTGCGTTTTCCACGAAAATCCTAAGTACTCGTTTCTTCCAAGAGAAACGAAGTACGAGGTGCCAAGTTTATAGCAATCAATAACAAGATAATAACAATTAAACAATTATGTGATTATGTGCTTATGTGTTCCCTTTTATGTGTCATGTGATCCAAATTATGTTATCCAAATCCTCGTAGAATCTTACATATCCTTGTACAAGAGATTCATAGTAGGGTACCCAAAGGTACTACCTAAAATCCTTAATGGACTTCTACGCTGTAGTTAAGTCCCTTGGATTATAAAGTACTGCTTCATAATTAGACCCCTTGAGTGGTCTACTCAAACTGGATGATATAGCTGAAAGGACTCCTTGGTGGCCTAATTAAGAAGATCCTCTGTTGATCTAATTAAAAGGACCCTATGGTAGTCTAGTCACCGTCATCACAAGTTTGATATCCTTCCTCACAACATTACCAAAACGAACTGTGCGGACTGTGCAAGGAATTACGTAATTATGGATGCATACATAATTATGGAATTTAGTGCACAGAAATCACAGCAAGTTCTATCATGTATCTAAGTTAACCCAATTCATTTCCAATTCTGATGAAGCATCCGTTGAGGAAAAATGAACTAGTTATTCATTTTTCACTTCTGAGGAATATCCGTTGAGGAAATGAATATCCGTTTATCCTTCATTTCCAACTCTGAGGAAACAACCGTTGAAAATGACTCCGTTAGTTCATTTCGTTTCTGAAGATTATCCGTTGAAGAAATGAATATCCGTTGTTAAATCTTTCATTTCCGTACCTGAGGAAGCAACCGTTGAAAATGACTCCGTTAGTTCATTTTCGTTTCTGAAGATTATCCGTTGAAGAAATGAATATCCGTTGATTATTCCTTCATTTCAAATTCTGAAGAATAACCGTTGAGGAAAATGACCCCGTTTGTTCATTTTCGTTCTGAAGAATATCCATTTAGAGAAATGAATATCCGTGGATTATTCCTTCACTCCCGTTTCTGACGAAGGACCCGTTGAGGAAGAATGAATCATCCATTCGTTTTCACTTCTGAAGAATATCCGTTGAGGGAAATGTATATCCGTTTAGTTAAAAATCCTTTATTTTCCATTTCCGAAGAACCCGTTGAAGAAAATGACTCCGTTCGTTCATTTTCGCTTCTGAAAAATATCCGTTGAGGAAAATAACAAAATTATGCTTTACATATCTCTGGTGGTTATTTGACACAAAGTCACAAATAGACTCCTACGAATAAATTTCGGGACGAAATTTCCTAAAGTAGGGGAGACTGTGACACCTGTGTCACTGCGACCATCAAACAAATTCCAAGCCAATGAAATATCGTATTTCATACTTTGGACTTGTATAAATATGTGTATCTTTTGCACATATCAACTCTTGTTCGATTTCAAGCTCTAAATCGCTTTCTGGAAGGTTATACGCGCGCTGATGCGTAAATATAACCAGTTTAATGCAACAAACAATCCGGAATAGTGACATATACTTAACATACCTTAAATAACCTTTACATAACTTAAAATTAAGTTTTGAAGGCTTTGGTATGGCAAAAACAAGTTAATTCGCTTACAGGGACTAAACTTGACAAACTGTGAAAGTATGCCAATTCGAACTATAACGAACATTCCGGAACATGACCATAAGTTAAACATACCATAAATATCCTTTACATTGCTTAGAAATAGGCTTTGAGGTGTTCGGTGTGCTAAAATAAACTTTTGGGTCATTCAGGGACTAAAAGCGTCAAAAAGTGCACAAGTTTGCATTTTCGCGCATAACTTACGTTCTGAATACATCCGGACATCCAAAAATTTATGTAAGCACTAAAATATTTTATTTTAGTGTTTGGCATAAGAAAAATCCATTCGTCGCGTCATTTGGATCGTTTTTCGCACTTGTGCGCATTCCGTCGTAATTAAGCGAACAACGCAACCGTACGACCAAACGAACCGACATCCAAGATATTTTTGAGCATGTTTTGAGTTCCCTATACTTTAATTTCATTTTAGAGCCTTGAAATGAGGTTAACGGGGTTCAAACGCATCGAAAATAGCTTAAACGGGCTGCAGGGACCATTTCTGCCATTTTTGAAACATTTCTGAATCAGGTGTATGGTAGCGTAGCGCGAGCCCTAAGGGCCTTACCAGTCGCGCTACGCGACTGCCTAAGCTGGACAGAAACATGCAGAAACATCTAATCTGGTCCGTTTCACTTGTTGCACACGGTTTTGAGGAATCTATGGGCTGGTTTTGGATGTGCACATGGTATTACAATACCATGTGTGCAAGTGTATGGCCAAGATCAAAGCACGTTGTCCGAGAAACGATCTTAACGGCTCTCCGAATCCTATAAATACCCAACCCACCTCATTGCAAAACCCACAAGAATTTTGATTTGAAAAACTCTAAGTTGAAACCATTGTTTCATACCTGAGTTACTTGGATCGAGATTAGCATTCGGGGACCCTTCGTAAGTATTCTTTCGTTCTTTTCTTTCTTTTATTGCTTTTCGAGTCCGAAAGTCAAACTTTGTTTGACTTTCTGCGTTGACCAGTTTATGGTCAATGCGAAGTTCGTTTGAACTTCGCAACGTGATTGTAATCATGATGGTTATAGTCCTTTGTGACTATGCCTACTGATTACCACGTTGTCTAGGGTCGCAAGGGTAAGCGATCTGATAAATCGCTTATACCTTCGAACCCGACCCATTTGGTCGATCATTAGGATCCGACCAAATACATTAGGTGACCATAGTAGGTAGGGAATAACCTTCCGAGGTTATACCCTATGGTCACATCGTTTGAGTAGTTGTATGATAGGTAGTTTATATGCCTTAGGTAAATTACCAAAATACCCCTTTGATGCCAAAATTCATTATAATCATATGTGACATAACTTTTGACATCTAAACTAATTTGGCGACAATATTAGACATGTTAAGGCATATTCTACTTGTCATAGGACTAGTTAGGCGGTCCGAACGCATTTCACGCGCACGACGCGTTAAAGTAGCATAAGCTACCTTAATGGGTCGCGATGGGTCGAAAGCACTTAGGCTAGGTTTCATTTAGCATGTAGGCTTTGTTAAACCATATGACACGAGTCTCCATACTCGTTTGGTTTACGAACCCTCATTCTACCCGATCTTCCGATTTAGATCCGGTTTATTAACATAGTTACCTATATTAGGTGCCGTTTGATTTCCGAGATCTCTAGCATTGCTTGGTGGTTATCTTAGGACTTCTGAGCAATCTCAAGTGAGTACATAGACCCCTCTTTTACTGTTTTCCAAACTGTTTTGGGGTGAAACACATGTGCCTACTTGTTACTTTCATGCTTTCCTGTTTTTACATCATATACATGCTATGTTCGTTAGTACATTATAGTACATGATTTCATTACATTTCATGCTATGTATGCCCATTGTGTGCGTACTTAGTACATCGTTTTACATTTCATGCTATGTATGCCCATTGTGTGCGTACCTAGTATATCGTTTTACATTACATGCTATGTATGCCCATTGCGTGCGTACTTAGTACATCGTTCTACATTACATTTCTTGCTATGTATGTCCATTGTGTGCATACTTAGTATATTGTTTTACATTGCATTTCTGTTGCATATGCTCATCCAGCATATGAACACATTATACTACATTTTGAACTGTTGTAACCATTTGACTATGTGAACCATTGTAACCATTTGACTATGTGAACCGTTGTAACCATTTGACTATGTGAACCGTTGTAACCATTTGACTATGTGAACCGTTGTAACCGTTTGATCATTTGAACCGTTTGTAGCTATTGAACCGTGTGACCCATAACTGACTATACATAAGCATTTCTACAATTGTTAAACATTACATCTTGGTGGTTTGGTTTGAGTAAGTGATTTAAGTAACGAGACTTGTGTAATATGATACAAGCATGGTGGATACGCCGCTGGTACTTCCTATATATAAGTGTTTGTATGGTATCACATATTGTAGCGTTATTTGAATCATTTCAATTTGAGACATATAACATTTTATACAAATAACATACTTTTCACAAGACATTGATTTACAAACAACTTATCTTATACAAACTCATTTTACATGGTTATTCATTTAACCATACATTATTCTCTTGTTTATACATATCATCTGATCTTATCGTTTTTCAAATGATTTACAAGACAAAGCAAATTACAAGGTTCATGACTAAACATTTTCTCAAACATAAGTCATGAATTCTGTTTTCACAAAACCTATGTATCTCACAGGCATTTTTATGCTGACGTACCTATTTTCACATGTGTTTTCTGGAGATGATGCATAGGACTTATCAAGACATACTTAGGCGGACCTGTGCCTTTGTGACTTAAAACGAGACAAGAACTAGTTAATTTTTGTTATGTACTCTTTGTTTCTTGTTTAAAACAATGTAAACGCTCATGTTTGGTTAATAAAACGAAACTTTAATTGCCTTGGATTTGAAACAATTAATTCTGTTACAACACTCCCCGACGTTTCCGCCACGTTTTGTATGTTCTACGTGGTCGGGGTGTGACAATCATGTTGCTTAATTTTGAGTTAATTTGTGTGTGTAATATGATGGCGATGGATATTGATTCTTAAATGTTCAGCCAGTTAGTCTAATACTATATTACATTGATATTCTTTATTACCTAATCATGTTTTTAGCATTGGTGTTGTTGGATATTGATAAGTTATCAACTGGGTAATTTTCATGTTTAAGCATTGATGGTGATGGATATTGATTCTTGAGTGTTCAGCTAGTTATTTAATTACTTTGTTATATTGATATTTTTTATCACCTAAACAAAACCTAGGTATTTTAACATCTGTTTCTTAAAGGTAATTTGGTTTTTCTTTTATTGATATATTTCCATTTCCTTCATACCAATTCTAAAGGTTGATACATGTACGTCCACAAGGGTTGCACAAGCCAGTACCATTCTTAACTTATAACTAGCAACACATTGTACATTCTCCAGCAATCACAGAGCCAGTACCATTGTTAACTTATAACCAGCAACACATTGTACATTCTCAAGCAATCACGAAATGATATACTCAAGTTGTCAATGCTTTTAATTCATGTGGGTTTAATAAACAACTAGTTAGTGTCTAAATTCCCTTTAGCATGGAAATACAAGAGTTTGAGTTATTTTTTTTAATCTTAACTGTTGATGTTTACAGAAGAATATAATGTGTCCATTTTTTAATCTATGTGAGTTATTTCTCCCTACTTGAACTTACCACCTGATGCTATATAAAAGTGTGCTGATTCTAAACCAAATAGAAAATTATGTCCTTATGACTATCTGTTTGTGTTCTTTTTGTTTCAAGTTAATATTTTGGACAGTTTAACAGAATTCCGGCCAACGTGATTGCTTCTTGTTGATTAGGATGATCAGATATTTCTAGGTACTATTTTGTTGATCTTAAAAGTTATTTAATTAAAACTATTATGTATGTTAATTTACTCTATGCTTTTACATGTTAACAGATTAGATATGGAACTATATGGTTTGGAAAATTATGAGAATGAAGGGGGTATTATAAGATCTCAAGGTACGTAAGTTTAGTGATTTAACTATATCTTTGCTTGTTGTTTCAGTAATTTGTTATTGCTATTTAATGACAGTATTTTATTTCAAATGACAAGATGAGGTTGATAAGGATGAGGAGTATGAAGACAAGGATGATATGACAAGTTAAAATTTTAACGAGTTACATTTTATTCAGCAAAATGAGTTACTCTTTTTATGATTCTTTATATGCCTATGTGCAGGTGAAAAAGATGATCTTTAATGGATTGATAGTCAGATGCCATCCAAATAGGTATTATTCTTTTATAATTGAAGATCATATACCATTATATGCAAATCCCCTTGCTTGTAATACTAACTATTAGTTTTTGACACAGGCAACAGGTATATTTTTGTTTTCCTTTCATGTAAGTTGACTTATAAACATGTAGACTAATGATGAGTTGTTTTAAGCTTCAAAGTTTTTAAACTTGTAGATTAATTTCCAACAGTTTTGAACCCTTAACCCTAAATTGATTTACCTTTATGGTTCCAGGTTTCCCACTCGAAATTCTTTCCGTGCCTGAGTGCCCCCTTCTCTTTAGTCCTCTCCGCTTCTCCTTGCCGCCCTATCTTTGCTAGACCATTACTAGCACATTAAATGGTAGTCGATGCCTCCACCGGTGTGCTGTTGATTACTTGAAGAAGGCGGTTGCGTACCTGCAATTCTGGCTTCGTAGAACGCTTATAACTAAAGCGGTATGCTCTTCCTCTAAATGGAATTTGGAGCTTACAAATAATAGACATTATCACACTTGCTATTCACCAAGTTTTAAGTAGCTAGTGCGTCGACTCATCGTTTATCTGCCCGTATTTTAAAGATTATAAACTAACAACTTTTGGTTTTTTCAATTGTCAATTCTTAGTATTTAATAATGTGGTAACTTGTTTTGGTTTTTGTTTGGAAAATTTTACTTGAAACAAATGCTATGGATTATATTATATGGGAACTAGGTCGGAAGGTAGCATGGAGACGCTTGCTTAGAAGGCTTTCCTAGTTTGATGTTTGAGGAACAAAAGGGTAGGGATTTTTTCATTTCTTAATTGATCTTGGCATGGGTTTAAATTCTTTTTCTGATAGTTCTTTTTTAAATGGCTCCAAGGTCGTTGACATAAATAAAGAGATTAATTCTCCCAACAAATTCCTGAAAAAAAAAAACACAGTTGAAGAGAACCCTCAAAGGAAAAGAGCTAAATATTGAAGTGGTTTGGCCGCATGGGTACCTTGAAGTTGAAAATACATAGTTGCTTGAAATGCAAAAACGAAATTGAAGAAAACCATCAAAGGAAAAAAAGCTAAGTTAGAAGCTATGTAGAAAAATTTGGACAACCAATGAGCAAACATTGAAGCTATGATGCGGAGTATCATGGAAATGTATCTATTTGAGTACTTGAAGATCTTAGAGATGAGTAGGAGGTTTCCATTACTTTTTATCATTGTTATTTTGAGTCTATATGTATCATGATAAAAGATTCTCTGTTATATTTATTTTATTGTTATGCTCGGGTAACTCAGATACTGTTGTATTTTGTACTTCAAACAACGATGTTATACAGTTACATTGACTAAAAAAAAGGTTGCATTTGGTGTTACTAAATCTTAAAAAGAATGTTGCATTTGATGTAAAAGAAAGTTGCAATTTAGGGTAACGAAGGTTGCATTTGAGATAATAAGGGTTGCATTTGAATGTTTGAAAAGTTGTAATTAAAGGTAGAAAAGTTGCAATAGTATATAAAAAAGGTTGCATCAAAAAAAGGTTGCATTTGAATAGTATATGCAACCCTTTAAAAAAATGTTGCATTAGCTAACAGAAAGGTTGCATTAGGTCTAATGCAACTTCACCTAATGCAGCCTTAGATAAAAGGTTGCATTAGGCCTAATGCAACCTTTTTAAGGCCTAATGCAACATTTTACCAGAGTTGCATTAGGTTCATTTTCTTGTAGTGATCTTTTCGCTTTTAATCCATTTAATTAACTTAGCGAAACCCATCGCTTTTATACGAACTTTATCTCCCGTTATTATTTTACGCGGGAAGTTACAACTAGTTTTCTTGTTCTATACTATTTGACCCGTAGGTTCTTTCGCTTAGCCTCGTAGGCTATTTCTTTATATTTTCACCTTTTTACCTTATTAAGGTGAAACCCCCAACAATTCGTTTCTTTCTATTTGCGAGCCGAAGGTCTTTTTGGTCCGTAGACCTTAGCCTTATTTATAATTTCGTAGGTTATGATAATCTGGTAGATCATCTTTTATTCAAGTCTTTATTCAAAGGTATATACACCTATATATGTATATGGCGTTAAGGTACCCTTTTTATGTTCAAAACCATTTATTTTCGTCTTGGTATTTCCTTTGACCTTGACCGTAGTCTAAGGCTACATTTGTTTTCTTTCGGATAAATTTTCCGACTTTATGATTTCTCACTTCATTTATGCGTCGGTTCATCTTATACTCACCATTATCCAGTTTACATATATTCGTATTTGATTATGTCCCATTACCGGGCTCATTATTCTTTTGCATTTAACGCTACCGTTATTCAGCTTGCGCTTACTTATGTCATCCGGCATTATTTTATATTCAACCCGTTTGACTTATTCATGTGAAATTTTATCATTTATGGATGTCGAACTTCATTCTTCGTTCGACCCGTTCAACTTTAAAGTAGTTGAACATAGTTTATCAAATTTCTATTTATGTCATCTTGTCGTCTTTTAGTCATGATTCAAAACCCGAGTCTTTTGACTCTCCGTCCGAATTCCCGTTTCTCGGTTTACGCATGTGTTTAACTCCTTACCCATCAACCGGGTGTTTTACCAAAGTCGTTATTATTGCAACCCTTCTGGTATGTATTAAGACTTCGTTTCACTTTTATATTCCGACTTTGTCCTCAAGTTTGGCGTTTTACAAAAAAAAAAAAAGGCCCGTTAAGAGACATATTTGCATTCTCCGGGTTCGAGTGTAAGTACACCCCCTCCCAATGCATATCTTAGTCATTTTACATATTTGCATTCTCCGGGTTCGAGTGTAAGTACACCCCCTCCCAATGCATATCTTAGTCATTTTACATATTTGCATTCTCCGGGTTCGAATGTAAGTACACCCCCTCCCAATGCATATCTTAGTCATTTTACATATTTGCATTTTCCGGGTTCGAGTGTAAGTACACCCCTTCCCAATGCATATCTTAGTCATTTTACATATTTGCATTCTCCGGGTTCGAGTGTAAGTACACCCCCTCCCAATGCATATCTTAGTCATTTTACATTAATCATTGTCCCTTCACTCGGGCTCATTATCCTAATGTAATACGCTTCCATCACCCGGCTGTGCGTTTACATTATTATCAAATATTTGGCTCATTTGGGTACTTTTAATTTGTCCCATTTACCCTGTCCTTACTACATCGGATGTAAGTATGTCCATCATAAAATGTTCATGGTACCACGTGCTCACCACTTACTTGGCCAGAGTAAGCGATCAATACCTGGTATACATAACCTTTTTATAATTTTCACATTACACCCCATGTAAGTAATGCCTCTATTTGTTTCTCTTGGAAACATTATCCCGGATAGATTTTCTATTCGGGTTTTTTCAAGTTTTCAATCTACATATGCAACTTTCAATCTCTACGTATTTGTTGCATATTACTATTTGCGCAATTAAATTTAAAATGTGCACCTGGTAATGCTTGCCCTATCGGGTTTCTTTTGCCATTAGCCTTGTTCGCGATCGCTACGCGATTTAGGTCCTTGGTGAGCATACTCTTTGGACCGTTCCTTCGTCAATTCCGCAATTTGTTAAACTCTCGCTATCTTCAGATGCGAGTGTCCTTTGATTAAAACATTTACAAGAATTAGTAACATCAACTACAATAATCGCCCGTATTATAATACAGTATTATAATACAAGGCTTTTCTACTATACGCGTCAACGCGCGCAATTTCGTCAACTATATTCATCATTTAATTAAGGTAACGTGTATCACACGATAGCCTTATGTGTTGTTTACAACACTTTAGCATGCTAAACTATTAACATACATGTACTTACCGGATTTGCGATCAAGCCTCGAACCGAACACTTTATTCTTTTAACCTTGAGCTCTGATTACCAACTTGTAAGACCCATTCTAATTTAATGTTAATATATCAATAAAATATGCATTTTATATAAAAAATGCGACTTAATAAAATCTTTTCCATCAAGAGTGTTCACACAAGTTTGAAACATTCATAATACCAATCTTAAGTGTTTCCATAATTCACATTATGAAATCAAAACAAAGTTTAATGCGGAAGCTTCATTATCATGTGTTCGGTTCTTCATCGAGCTTGATCTTCATCCGTGTGCATAATTTAATCACCTAAATTCAAAACCAACATGAAAGTTAGTTTTGATAAGTTAAATACATATTAAAACAAGTTTCATGAGTTAAAACAACAAAATTCAAACAAATTGCAACGTTTAGGGGCGTCGCCGCACGCGACGGTTATAAGGGACGTCGCGCTACACCTAGCCCCCCTTTTTGACAGAAAGTTGCTTGTTTGATGCTGTACAGTCCCAGCTACGATTTTAGTCGAAATACGAACTTCAAAGCTTCATAACTTTTGTTCTACTTATCCGATTCGCGTGATTCTTTTTCCTACACGACCGTAATTTAATTTTCCATCTCATGGAGTAAAATCCTGCATCTGAATTCACATAAATCCTAGATTTCAAGCTCTCGGCTTGAAATTCAATCTTGACACTTTTGACCCGTTCATGCTTTTACCAAACTAACTTGTTATTTCCCTTCAAAATACCATGGTCATCATGTTATATCCGTTTACTAATTTTCAAGATTCAACTTTACGTGTTCCTTAAGAAGTTTTAACCATTATGCATATATACTCGTTTTGACCCGTTACGAGTATTTTACATTTTTAGACTTAAATCATGCTTCTATTGGTTTACATCCTATCACCATTTTTATACGAATTCCAAGGACTCAATTTAACAAGACGCTTATTTCAAAACAACTCTTTAAGGTTGTTTACCCTATTTACCCCTCAAGGGCTTTTTGGTAAATTTTAGCTCTTCGTTTGCGCGACGAAGGACTTCCGCTTTTATTTGACCAAAATATCACTTTAACTACAATACAAAATATGCGTACCTGACCCGGGTCAACATATTGACCCGTTTTAAGACCTTGTCTATATAATATGCTAGCTCATAGCCTCGCTAATTCATAAACCACTTATCATGCGAGCATGAGACTCGGCATACACTTATTAGTCGTTAGTTGTCAAATGGTATCAATATTACCCTTTGACCCGTTTGGTCTAAACTACCAAATATTTCGCGCTTAATATTAAATGGTGTTTAGTCACCATTTTATTAAGCAACTAACTTTGGATTTTTAACCATTTGGTTATGTCACCCTAACCCATTTCTTATGTGTTTAATCCAACATAGTTTATGTCCCTTGGCATCGTTTAAAGCTTCGACTTTTATCATTCTTACGTGATTAAAATCACCGGTTTACCCTTTTTCCTCGTTTAGGCTTACTTATAAAGTAGCCATTCAAAACTTGTTTTAAATATGTCTTTCCAATGTCTAATTTTCATTTTTCACCCTTTTTACCAATAGTCTCGGTTTTTCATTAATTTGGTATATTCCGACCCGTATCATGTCGCGTCGGGAACCATACCTTGAATATTATCTTTATCATATAAGTAACTTTAGAAAAAGCACGTATTCTACAAAAGTGTAAGTTTCACTTACCTCTCATCCGGTTTACGCTTCTCTTCTCGTACTTGATTCATTTAACCGCTTCTTTCCCAAGCCTCCACCTAGCTCGTTAAGCGTCAAACTATTGTCAATCATTTACAAGTCGGTTAAATTAGTCATTAACAATCATGACTATTCCACCTCACTTATTTTCTATGTCGAAGCTACTATTCGACTTCATGATTAGTTAACTTAGCTTATCAAGGTTAACTACTTTCAATCACATGATTTACAACATTAAGTCTAAATCGACATGATATTTAGAACTCTTATCATTTCGTATTACGCATAATTGCCATATCATTCAAATACGCGTTTTCGCTCTAAATTTCAACACTTTAGTTCTCATTTAGGCATTTTAACAAACACCTAATGTGCATAATTTCACATATTTACTAACTAGTTCATAATTAGTTATTTTCACCAAGATTTACATCAAAAAATCAAACATCTATGTCTAGTGTTCATGGACTACATCTAGAACTTATATCATAACATCAATATCCATCAATTTAACATTCTATTCTGAGTGTTCATCATATTATCATAAAACTCGCTTAGCACATAATAGGGTAATTATCAAATCCCTAGTTTTGACAACAATTCTTCAAGTTTTCAACTAGGGTTTGTTTCTAAATGAAGATTTCATCACAATAACACTCATAGATTCAACATTCATTCCAGAATTTCGATTATGATTGTTCATCATAATCTCAAAGTATCACCAAATCATAAAATTCAACATACCTTGTGATCCCCACGACTAGGTGATCATTTATATGTGTTTATGCATTGATTTGGGGCTTGAATTGAGCTTCAATTTGTTGATTTTGTGATGAGCTAGGGTTTGCTTCTTTTTCCCTTGTCCTCTGATCGATCCACGCACACACACACACTAAGTGTGTGTGTTGTGTTTTATTAAAAATTTTAATAAAACAAGTTTCCCTTCTTGGCCATATTAGTCCCTCTTGTTTCATTTATTATAAAAGAAGCTATATCTCATTGCTTTTCATTTAATTACCCATTACTAACTAGGTTAACTATTCCTAGTTAACTTGGTGGGTGTGGGGAATTATAACCCGTTTTATTTTTATGTCCCGTTAAATCGGGCTTCTAATAAACCATGTTTTCTCAAAGTGTCTATTCCTTTTTTTGATTAATATAAGATTATTTATTTAAATCCTAATATTCACCGGGTTAATTTTACCAGTAACGGTATTTTACCCGTCTTTACTATTAACGTGGTTTGATTACCAAACCCATTTTCGGGGTGTTACAATAGTTGAGTTGCACATGGGCCCCACTCAGTTCTCTCTCACGCTTGCCATGGGCTTGACGGAGGTGCCCATAACGCCCCCTTTAGGGGGTCATATTTTGGTGTCGGAGGACAACATTGGATGAGCTACAACAACCGGTCGTAACACAAATTAAAGATGGGTCAACTACACTCCACCAATCACATGGACACACACATTCATTTTTAAATATTTTTCTTTTGTTTAATATTTGTAATATCGTTGTTAAAGGGTGGGTTAGTTAAAGCTCGCTGCTTACATGGCAGTGACGTGGCAAGGCGTTAGGTATTTTTTAGTTAACCCACCACACATAGTCTAATTAAACAATTGTCTACGATCGTTAAACTGCCACGTAAATATTTGTGGTCATTATCTCATTTACGTTTCCTATTTATTTTACGGTCTGTTTGGTGTGTGGTAATGAAATAGGCGAACAAAATGGAATGGGCAAGGTAATAGAATGGACGAGGTAATGGAATGGATCATTACCATTCCGTAACTTGTTTGGTTACCATGTAGGAATGGAACGAATCATTATTGTGTTGTTTGGTAGGAAAGAAAAGATGAAGAAATAAAATCGGTGGTGCGGGGCGGTGGTCAGTGGTGATAGGTGGCGGTGACGAAAGAGGGTGGCAGTGGTGGTGGTGGGTGGTGGGTCGCAGTGATGGGTGGTGGCGGTGGTGGGTGGGCGACGACGACGGTGGTGGGTGGTGGGTGGCATGGTGAACGTCAGTGGTGGTGGTGGCGGCAACGGTGGTTGGTGTGGGTGGTGGCAACGGTGGTGGGTTGTAGTGTTGTTAATGAAGGATGTAAGAGAAAACAGAATGAAAAATACATGGGGGCGGATGAAATGATTTTGAGGGAATTAAAATGTCTTGTGTGATGAGTGATTTCATTCCATTAACCAACCAAACATTCTTTTCTACATTCCCTTTCAATGGTCCATTCCATTCCGTCTCTTGTTCCTGCATACCAAATGCTACATTACTAATTCAGATATAACATGGAAACGTTGTTGATGCACTCTTGTGTATGTCGCTAGTGATATTCGTTATACCATCCGAAACAAGAAATCACCGCGTTCAAAATCCAATTTCAGGACCTACAAACGTTAAGATAAGTATCACTAATAAATTTAAGAATTAGAAAATCAATTCTGAATCCACAAATAGAGATTTAGATCAAATTAATAGATGAGATCCATGAACAGATGGTTCTTTTATGAAAGGCTAAAGCATGATTTACTTAGATAATATTATAGATATGTTTTTAGTTAAAAAATTACTAAACTTTTAAACGGGGAAGAATCCTATGCAAACTCGAAAGTTTTACACGTACCCAAGGGAAACATGAATTTGAAAATTGTGTAAGAAACTATCAGTTGTACTCGCGCTTAATGCTTTTTTTTTAGTTGCGTGTTACGGTTGATTGTTTATAAAATTTAAATCTAGAAAAAACACACTTAACAACTATATTTTTGAAAAGCGCAAAAATGTATGTTGTTGTAAAAGCATATACACACAATACCCAAAAATAAATTCAAAGAAAGAATGGCACACCACATTATCGCAGTGTCGAAATGTAAAGTGACTCGAATTAATACCATCTAATGAATACGCATTTCATTTGACCTGATTCGTTTCCAAACATAATTTACGTCAAAACGTAGAACAATTGAAAACGTACATAAAAATAAGCACACAAAAGTATTATATTTGACCCGACTCATTCCGGGAAAAATATATAATTTACGTTAAAACGTAGACCAACTGAAAACAACAACAACAGTAACAACAACAATATTATATTTGACTAAACTCATTTTTAAGGAAAACTTATGTTGAAAAGTAAATTAACTTGAATTTATACCCGCGGTACATAAAAATAAACACTTGAATTTATTACAAAGTTTTGAAAAAGTTAAAGGGTTATAAGCGTCAATATTAAAAGTTGAAGGGTAAAAATATAAAGAAAAAAAAGTCAATGGGAAGCACTATCCACCCTAAGTTGCTAAATGTATTATAGTTATGTGAACCTAGCTAGCATAGCTCTCGTGTTCGTGGGTTATTGACATGAACATAACGCGTTTGTTTAATATGATAAATTTTACCTTTTATTCTATTTGCAAATAATTCCTCTAAAATTACAAATTTATAAAGAAAAAAACTCTATTAAGGAATTACGTAACAACTATGGATTCAACATCATTTCACCATTAAACGTAAAAATACAACATATAAAATATTCGTCTAGTTTAAGTTTTTGACATAAATCCCTCTTAGAAGTTTATATAAAAATTTAGACTAACCCATTTGGCCATTTAGCTACTAGATGGTGAGATGCCCTCTATTCTTTCACCAAAATTATGATTATTGGTTCCATCATTCCGTGATCATAAGTTCAAACACACACACATATATATATATATATATATATAGAAATGAGATTAGGAGAAAATGACTGGAAGTGTGAAAATAGTGAGAACGGATCCTAGTCGAACACGTGGCGTGTGATATAATTAAGGCGGATGGGCTTTTTTGTCTTTTTATTTTCTTTTCTAATGCATCTCTCACACACCGTTGTCATTTGTGGCGTGTATGTTTTTTTTGCGTCTAGTTAGAAACAAAAACTCCCTGACTTGTTTTTTTAGATCTGCTGCGATGAATTAATCGTTTTTGTGTTACAAAGTAAATATCTTGGCGTTTATGGCTTCCCAAATTCATTATATTCGATTAATAATTCAAACATCTTGGCGTTTATGGTGTTATCAAATTCATTATATTCAATTAATAATTCAAACATCTTGGCGTCCATGGCGTTCCTAAATTCATTATATACTTTTAATAATTCAAACATTACAATTTTTTTGCGTTTTTGTAGATCTGTCCAGTTGAATTAATCTCTTATATCTTATAATGGTAAATATCTTGGCATTCCCAAATTCATTATAATTCATTAATAATTGAAAACATTACAACTAAGACGAAATCAAACTAAACTAGTAGTCTTCTGTGGATGGTATTACATCAGAGATGTACTCATCGCTTTGCTCATCACTTTCTTCAGACTAACATCATCATCTAGGTCATTGGCGTATAACGCCATAATCTGATTTAGCCTTTCTCGCATCCTATATTTAAATATCATCACAATCCTGGATGTTGAATCGTTCGAAGGTGCTAATCATTCAGTAAATTATGACGTTTTGGTTTTTGGTGTGATCTATTGTTGTTGATTGTTGAAGTGGTTTTGTGGATGGTTGGAGACATAGATCGATGCCATATGTGCAGATGCTATTTTCTAGGTGTGATTGTGGGTGGGTTTTTTCGCATGATTGTCATCTCCATATTCATCCCACTCTTCATCATTAATAATGGAGTCCAAAATAACATTTAAACTGTCATCAACCTCTTTTTTTCATCCAAACCTTCTTTAAGAGCAAAACACACAAAATGACATATCACTGTCATCAGTGTGGTAAATTTTAACCACTTTAAATTTGCAATTACTTGTCTAAAGTAAATTTTAAGTATTTACTAAACTTTATATTATAATTATAACCACTTTAGATTTGGAATTACATGTTTTGATGAATATTATTACATTTATTAGGTAAAATATGTGAACGAGATATTAATAAAAAGTATATGTACATATATATTAATTTTACACTAAAAATTGATCAAACTTCCTGATATTATAAGAAAGACGTTATATAATAATACAAATAACAATACAATACAATAAAACAGTTTATGATATACACTACCTCTGCACAAATCTTATAAACAATAAATGATTAAATTTTTATTACGTTTATTAACCGTATTAGACATTTTTTATAAAATTCTAGTTTATATTTCCTTAACGCATGCAACAAAATTCATGAATTACGAATGTATAAGATTATAATATTTTTACAATTTTTTAATCGTATGATAAGGATTATATAGAAGTGTATGATTTACATTTTTTTCAATATTCAACCCGTTTCATACACGGGTTTGTAACACCTATAAATTAAAATAATAGTCTATAATTTTTCGATATTTAACTCGTGGAAATTTAACCCGTGAATAAGGTTAAAGAAACCAACATTGTATAGGATGAGACAAGATACAAACCGACTCAGAAAGACCAACCCAAAAATCCATTTATTTACATGGGATTTTTTTTATCCAATACACATCTAAATATTATCAATATTAATTCGTGACAAAGAAGGTTGTAAGCACTAAACAGTGACCAATTTTGTTCACTCTTTCGCAATGATCCCTTAGTGACCATCTTTAGTTTCTTTCACTGACTCGAGTCTGTTTCATGGACCTACATGTGTGACTGATTTTTACATGTGACTGATTTTTAACTTGATAGGTAGAAAATATAGTCCTTCCAAATTCAGTTGATAATAATTTGGTTATTCTTGAAAGAGGGATAACGTAGGTCGTTCTCCAAGACTTAAAGCAAGAAAGTTATGCACATGCAAAAGATTCTATTCTAGGGCCCATAAGAGTTCAACAAAATTCTACATTAAGAATATATATGTCCAACAAAACTAACTGGAATTATCTCCTACAGTCTCTTCTGTTTTTAAACCATGTTTTTAGGCCATTTCGTCTTATGATAAACAAACATGTAGACGATAAAAACCTTTAATAATGGCAAAGACGAAATGCACGTCTAACTGCCTGCACAAAACAAACTCGAAGCTGGCCGAGAAAGTGATTGATTACAGGATACCACTGCAGTTTTTGGTAGATATGTGAAACTCAAGTATGTTCCATGCGAAACCAAATTTAGAATCACGACAACTCGCTGATTAAGGATGATCCTAAAACCAATAAGAAATGTGTTAGAGAGGAATTATAGTTAGTGATAAATTAGTCTTCCTTGTCTTAAAAGCAAGATATAGCACTATGAAAACCAACTTTCATGGGGTTTAAACCTTCTTTTAGACCAAGAAAAACTTGTAGAAAACTAGTTTTCTAGTTCTAGGTGATTGAGTGAGCATAATATCCATATTATCTGTGTATCATAGTATCACTAACCATAATAGTGCTGCAGTTTGTTACAAGATTATTCCTAAAAATAAGCCAAAGAATAATATGTCGTATTCAATCGGGTCCACTCAACGTGAAAGCCGGTGATTGCAAACTAAACTCCCCTCTCTTCTATTCACCCCTCATTGTATATAAATAGGCATTAGGAGTAGTCCTTGACATATATCCACAAAGTATTTCAATCATCATAAGCATAGAGAGATACAAAATGTTCCCAAAATTTGGTTTTGTGTTACTTCTCACTTGCACAGCCCTTTTCGGTGTGTTTCCTACCAAAGCCACTGAACTCAAAACCTACATTGTTGAAAGTAGCTTCGCGATCAAACACGATACCAGAAATGGTTTACCCCTACCATCAAGTGATTACCGGATTTGCTGCTAAAATGTCAGCGGATCAAGCAAAGGTGATGGAGAGTTTGAGTGGAGTCTTATCCGTAAGCCCTGAAAGTATGTATCAGTTACACACAACTCGTTCATCTTACTTTTTGGGCTTGCGCCGAAACTCAGGTTTGTGGAAAGACTCAAACTACGGAAAGGGAACCATAATTGGGGTTATAGACACTGGAATTACTCCAGGGCATCCATCGTTTAAGGACGATGGTGTCCCTCCTCCACCGTCAACATGGAAAGGTAAATGTGAATTGGCGGGGTGTAACAACAAACTGATCGGAATGAGAAGCTTTGTTAAGGGACAAACTCCGATAGATGATGTAGGCCACGGGACACACACTTCGAGTACTGCTGCAGGGAATTGGGTAGACAACGCAAGTGTATTCCAATTAGGGAATGGCACTGCGTGCGGGATGGCACCACTAGCACACATAGCCATGTATAAAGCATGTGACATATCAGGTTGTTTTGGAAGTGACATCTTAGCGGGCATGGATGCAGCTATTAAAGATGGTGTTAACGTGTTGTCAATCTCGCTTGGTTCATTTTCCATGCCGTTTTATAGAGATATTATAGCTATTGCCGCCTTCACTGCCACGCAGAAAGGGATCTCCGTCAGTTGTTCAGCAGGTAATGCTGGACCTTACAATGCAACACTGTCAAATGAGGCCACATGGATCCTTACGGTCGGGGCTAGTACAATTGATAGAAGGTTCAGGACGACAGTTCGTCTTGGAAACAACAAGTTATTTCACGGTGAATCGCTGTACCAACCGAAGAATTACAGCCGTAAGCTTCGGCCTCTTGTTTACGGCGAAGGGTGTGGTAAAGAATCACTGGACCACATTGATGTGAAGGGGAAGGTGGTGTTGTGTGATGTGGATGGGCGGACCGGTAATATTGCAAAGGGAATGGAAGTTAAGAAAGCCGGAGGAGCCGCCATGATTGTTGCTAACGACATTGTTACCGGTGAAAGTATAGCAGCACAAGTTCATGTTATTCTCGCATCATATATTGGTTACAAAGAAGGGGTTGAGATAAAGAAGTATTTGAATTCAACTTCTTCACCGACCGCAACCATCCTTTGCTGTGGAACTGTGGTTGGCCTAAAATCAGATCCGGAGATGGCTTCTTTCTCTTCGCGAGGGCCTAACCGTGCAAGTCCCGGAATCCTAAAGCCAGACGTTACCGGACCCGGTGTGGACATTCTAGCAGCATGGAATGTGAAGGTCGACAAACTAACACAAACCAACGCTACATTTTTCGTGATACGTGGCACATCAATGTCCTGTCCTCACCTCGCAGGCATAATGGCGTTGCTCAAAAGCGCGCATCCAGAATGGTCTCCTGCCGCAATCAAGTCCGCAATAATGACCACCGCTAGTCAAGTAAATCGAAACGGATCAGCCATTGTGGATGAAAGAGATCTTCCTGCTAACGTATTCGCCATCGGCTCTGGTCACGTAAACCCACCAAAAGCCAATGAGCCAGGGCTTGTTTTTGATATCCAACCCGACGACTACATTCCTTATCTTTGTGGGTTAGGCTATACGCCCAATCAAATTGAAACTATCGTTAAAAAGAAAGTTAGTTGCTCAAAAACTATAACGGAGGCCGAGCTGAACTATCCGTCTTTCGTGGTATCTCTAAAACCAGGTGAGAGCAAAACATACTCAAGGACGGTGACTAATGTTGGTTTGGCAGAGGCGGGTTACAGTGTCAGGGACAGTTCTATACCACCGGGTGTAAGCATTGAGGTTGGCATTCGTGATCGTCAGGATGTCATGAGTTTCACCGCGGTGCAGCAAAAGGGAACATACGAGGTAACATTTACTCGGGATATTAAGGATACGAAGAAAGGTCCATATGGACAAGGGCATATGACATGGGTATCTGAAACTGGTAAGTATACCGTTAGAACCCCATTTGTATTCAAGTTTGAATGAAGATCCAGATATTGTGCCTGCATCTTGTATGACAGTAAACATGTACGCTTTTATATGTAAGTAATATAATTGAAATAAAAATCACTGTTTTCATATGATACATATAGTTTATATATTTTTCATTATAAGATTAAACAAAATTGTAAAAGTAAATAGAGTTGTCGAAGATTCGGAATCAAAATCACAAACGATGGAAACACGTTGACATGCCTGTTTCTTTGGACTGGGTAAACGACACCCATCTGAACTTATCTTGTTTCTTCACAACATACGTAGGGAGTTAAATGGTTGTGTTATCACCCATCTGAAAGCAACAACAGAAATTAACAATTTGATGAACAAAGCCATACCTCAACCCACGTGTATAACAAATCTAGACTTCTTAATTCTTATACTTCCTGAGAATTTAATAGGTGGCAGACTTTAATGGAAACTCTTGTTAGATTCAAACAATGATAAGCAAACATTAGATGTCGCAAGTTTGACCCGTCTACTTATGAAGGCCAAAAAGAAACAACCACAACAGCCTGATTAGATGTCGCACGTTTGGCCTGTCTACTTATGAAGGCCAGAAAGAAACAACCACAACAACCGGGCGGTACTGGTGCCCGACATAAACAACAAAGGGTTTGAGACAAGCAAGAAATAATACTGTGAGGGCGAGCCCTTTTCTTTTTTTGCCCCTTAGGCCGGGTGTTATGGTTGTCCGTGCCTCCCCGGCGAGGCTGATGTGGAGGGTCGGGGGAGCAGGGAACACACGCCGCCTCCCCTTTCCCGGTTGTGGCCACACCTCCGTCTCTCCCATTGCCTAAAATTAAAAGCTCAAACAAGCCCGCAATTTAGTCTTTGGCTCAAGTTTGCCACATCTAGTTAATACAAACACAACCCGTTTAACCCATAATTTTACTTTATTCTATTTTTCAGAATATTAATACTCCAAAATTCAAATTTACTAGCAAAGCTACAAACTTAAATAAAACAGTTACATTTGAACTATGTTAAAGTATAAAATATTCGATACATTTAAGCTATATATGTCATAAATCACATTAAAAGACAAGTATGAAATTAAACGGGTTAACCGGTGACTCTGTCAAGTCAACCTAAACGTAACCCATTTACTCGGGATATTAAGGATACGGAGAATGGTCCATATGGGCAAGGACATATGACATCTCTATCAGGATATTAACCATTGAAACCACAATTGCATTCAAGTTTGAATGAAGATCCAGATATTGTGCCTGCATCTATAGCACTTAACATCTATGCTTTTATATAATATAAGCAACATGGTTGGAAGAAAAAAAAATGCAATGTGGATATTTGCATATATTCTCTCTAATTTATATGTGATGATCGCCATCAGTTCACGTAAAAACTTAATTAACCTAGATAGACAGGGGAAGTATAGGGTCGTATCCATGATGAGCCTATGGTTAGTATTATACGGTTTATTTGACTATGAAAAGTCAAAAATCTTAGGTGTTGAGTGAAGTCGAAATAAGCTAACACTAAATTAAATTACAAGTAAACTATGAAACTAGGAGGCACAAGTCACAAGAGTGCGACGCAAGAAACACACAATCACTTCCGAATTCAGGCTTAATCAATCAAACATAAACCTGTAATTTCATTTAATCATTTGACAAATTACATAGAGATAATTTTTACACCTTTTATATTAATTAATTAGATTAAAATAAATCAAATACATAGACCACACTATAACACTATCACTATGGAGGCTTTTCATTTTTTTGGCCATTAGTCAATAATCTACGCTGATCCCCTACGTGATTGAATGTGGCTTATCTATGGAAGGATCCTTTCCTAATTGTTCCCTAACACCACACACCAGTGGATTCGCAAACCCTAACTCGTACAAGCATACGCGTGAGTGCATGGCGTGGGCGCAATGTGTCACTTTGATGGCGCACAGGCCGTTCCTACGTTTTTTGAGACCCTAAGCGAACTATAAAGTGGGGGCCCTAATTTCGCCGACAAACTCTCCTCCAATCCCGACGCCATGGGTGATTACCCTTACTTTTTCGACTAGTGATAGCCGATAGCCTAGAAATTGAGGTTGCTATGAGAAATGGGAACGATGATTGCGGCTGTATTTTGGGGTTTAGGCCGCTAAATAATGATGACTAGATTGATGGTGGTTGTGTTGTAATAGCTGGAAATCAAGGCGAAATGAGCTTTGGAACTTGGCCTTTTTTTGTCAAACAATATTTATTTTGAACTCCTTCAATGAAAAACCTGTTTAGTTTTGAAATAAACGTATTTATTTGGGCCTAATACATATAATTATATATAAAAACTTTATAAAAATTCGGAGACCCTAATTTTTTGGTGGCCCTAAGCCCGTGCCTAGGTTACCAAACCTATGGAGCCGGCCCTGATGGCGCAAATTTGCACACTCACATCAAGGCGAGCCGCCTTTGTGTTTTTGGTCGCATGTTCGTGGCACAGAGGTGGTGAGGATCAGGTGGCAGGTCCATGTGTACGCTGATGATGTGGCATGGGTGAGAAGCGGATGAGATGGCGAATGACTAGGTGGCGTCTTGGCATGCGTGGCGGGTTCCAGATGGCACGTGTGTGATGTATGAAGAAGGCTCCATGTGGCGCGTGCATATTCGAGGCATGCGAATAACATGGCGCGCCTGTGTGGCAGATGGTGCAACCAGCAGGTCAACCACTGGGTGGTGCGTAGACTGACAAATCATCTCCTCCGCATACGGGTTCTCTACAGCTTCCAATGTGCAGTAGCAGTTCATACTTCAAGTCCTGTACGTTGAAACAACCAGTTAAACAATTTTGATTCAGAATATAAAAATGCAATAAACAGCATTGAAGACATTCAATGCCATTTATTTTTCCATCTTTTATTCCTTGGACTCATTCGTCTCAAATTTTAGTATAAACCCAAGGAGGAGCCTTGGTTGCAGACACACCTAAATAGACTGAAATACACAACTTACCAAAACTCTCTAACTTTCTCTGCATCTTTTCTGATCCTCTTGAAATACACCTTCGGATTTTTGTCTTCTCCGACAGTGCAACTGCTTGGGCTGTTGTAATCCTGGAAACAAACGAGTTCTCTTAGGAGAGTCGAAATTTATTTTAAGTGACCTGTGTCTAACATGATCCTCAGCCAAAAACCTTTTCTATTTTAGTTTATGTTCTTGTTTTTTTCTTTTATTTTAGAGTAAACTGCAATTTTACCCCCTGAGGTTAGGGGTGATTGGCACTCTTACCCCCCCTAAGGAAATAATTGCAAATTTACACCCCACTGTTTGCTGTTATGTTGCAACCTTACCCCCCGGCCTCAGTCAACGATAGTTTAACCCTTATAGGTAAGGGTATTTTGGTAATCTTACCCTATATTTATTATTATTATTATTTTTATTATTATTTTTATTATTATTGTTATTATATATATAGTTCTTGCCCAGATACCATCATCAGAGATCGAAAGATGGGTTTATCATCATCATAGTTCTTGCCCAGCCACCACCATGCCACCGCCATTCACCACCGCAACTGCCGCCGCCACACAACCACCACCACAACCATCCGGAAGGAGACAGAGGAGGTTCAATGGTCGCCGGAGAGGATGACCGGAGACGGAGATGGATCTGATTAATTTATCAACAGCGTGCACATCCCCACCATGCTACATCCATCAAACAAACAAACAAGTGAGATGTCAGATCTGATCTGATTAATTTACAAGTGAGTGGGGGTAATGGATATAATTGATATAGTTCTTCGTTCTTTAGATCTGACATCATTTTCAAAAACAAATTGATATAGTTCTTCGTTGTTTAGATCTGACATCAAATCTCCGGCAACCTCATCCCACTCCGACCATTTCGAAGGCGGTTCACTCTGATTGCTTGACGGAAGACCAAAAAAGGTAAAGAATCATGGGTATTGTCTCTTGATTCTTAATTTCAAGTGGGTGCTGATAATTATACCTTTGATTTTGTTGTTAAAAATACATTTTTAATTTCAAGTGGGTGTTGATCCCACATTGATTCTTAATTTCAAGTTGCAATTTGATTTCTTTAATGTTATAACCTGAACAAAAAAAAGGTAAAGAATCATGGGTTTTGTTTCTTGATTCTTAATTTCAAGTGGGTAGTGATTATAACTGTTATTTTGATGTTAAAAATATGTTTTTTAGTTATTTGAACTGATACCCAGATGTTGTTTGTCTACTGATAACTAAGTTGCAGTTTGATTTCTTTAATAATGCCCGCCTGTTTGTAATTTTGTTGTTATAAATCCAATTTTGTAATTTCTACCACAAATTGAGATGAATCACTGGTTGCAGGTGTTGATTGAAGGGTGGTGTAGGGGTGGTAGTGATCGTGGTGGTTTGGTTGTATGTATGTGGATGACTGGGGGCTGGGGTGTGGATATGACGGTGGTGATTGTTGAAGATGAAGGCGGGTGGTGGGTTTTTTTAGAGAGAGAGAGAGGGGGAGGAAGAAGATGGCAGTGGTGGTTGTGGTGGTGAATGGCGGTGGCAGTGGTGGTTGAGGGTGGTGGCTGGAGGTGGCAGTGGTGGTTGTGGTGGTGAATGGCGGTGGCAGGGGGTAATATTACAGAGTAAACAAAACACGGGGGGGGGGGGTAAAATAAAAGGGTAAAATGGTCATTTCACCACCAAGTCAACAGATCAGTCAACAAAATTGAGCTTAGGGGGTAAGGTTGCAACATAACAGCAAACAGTGGGGGGTAAATTTGGAATTATTTCCTTAGGGGGAGTAGGAGTGCCAATCACCCCTAACCTCAAGGGGTAAAATTGCAGTTTACTCTTTATTTTAATTGTAAAAATTCTGTAATTTACTGTTTTCCTTTCCTTCTGTATTCAGGGGCGGATCTATCTTGGAGACACCGGGTTCCTAGGAACCCATTCGCTTTCGAATTATTAGTAAAAACCTATATAGAAAATAGAAAGTGAACCCATAAATAAATTATGAGTGAACCCATAACAAAGAATTTGAAGTGGTAAACTGGTAAAGCAGTGTAGACTTTCGTTCGAATCCCGCCCTATTCACCTTTTTCTTACGTTTCTTAGAACTTAGTTTTTAATTTAAAATCCATATCCAATAAAAATTCAATGTCCGCGCTCTGCGGTTCACTGGCAGCCTTGTTAGTCTTTACGTTGTTGGTCTTAGGTTTGATGCTGTCTCTTTTTTTGTAAAGTATAAAATCCATACCCCTCATGCTGTAGCCTTTACTTCAAATACTCAAACAAAATCCATAGAATTTGACCCTTCAAATAAAATACATATTCATCCATGGATGATGATGGTTGTATTAAACGAGTTGACGTTGACCCGCGCGTTGCAGCGGGATATTGATTACTTTTATGCAAATATCTTAATTTTAGTATCACTATATGAAATGCAAAATTCTTAATTGTAAGGAAAACAGTTTTTTCATTTTGCTTTATCCCCATTCTATAATACAACACTCAAGTATTTTACTTTAAAATACATAAAGTGTTTAAGGAATAGGCTAATTCTAAAACACACAATCTATTTTAGACCTTCAGGCACAACCAAATTAACCAATGTTATTTTACCTAACTAATAGAAAATTAAAACCAGACAAAATCAAAACGATACTTGCTTATGTAAAAGATTAAATTTAATTTACCATATTTTAAATTATTCTGTGGATGAAGTTGGTTTCAAATTATCCCAATTTCAAGGTTGATTTGTTTATGTTTTCATAAATGCGTACGTGCGTTGCATTTTTTGATAAACTCATTTCTGGTTAGGTACATATATTTAGAGGGTGTTTGGGGTTGAGTTTTGAAGGAGATTTTTAGATTATTGAGTTTTGAAAGCGTAAATAATCAGTTTTGAGTGTTTGGGTAAAAAAAATTCACTACAAGAATAGGGCACCTTTAGCGGCGACAGGTGTCGCCGGTATTGCCCACTATTGTCGCCGCTATTGAGTTTTAGCGGCGACATGTCGCCGGTAAAGCGTCGTCGGTATTGCTCGGACGGTATTGACCAGTTGTCGCCGGTATTGATCAGTTGTCGCCGGTATTGATGTTCCACTTTTACCGACGACAGATATCGTCGCTAAAAGTGTCGCCGGTATTACTATTCGTCGGTAAAGGTTTAAAGGCGTCGCCGCTAAAAGTCTGTTTTTTTTATGCAGCAGCTGTATATACAGCTACCCAGCCAGTTTTACGGCCGAAAAAAACAAAACCTGCCTATTTTCAAACAACGCAAGCAAACGCCATGAACATAATCAACATATACTAAAGGTGTTATAATTAAAAACTACGTTTAAGTCGTACATACGTTTAAGGTAATATAATTAAAAACAACGCAAGCAAACACCATTAACGCAAGCTTCACTCATCGTTATCGTTGGGTTCATCGTCGGATTCATTATCGAATAAGTTGTCAGAATCGTAGTCTTTTGACTTTCCTTTTCCTTTTCCTTGTGAAGCAAGATAGTTGTTAAGTTGGTTCAAAAATGACGGTGTTTGGAACAAGCTGTTAACAAAATCCTACAATAATAGATAGCAAAACGTATATTAGCATATTAATTAACGCTACCAACATATATTTAACAAGGAAACATGCGTTCGTTTGTCATTTTATAAATTGCGTAGTTTACCTCGGAAAAGGGTTCTTGCGTCCGAGCTTGCGAAGACGACATGTTAGATGACGAGTGCGAGGACGTGTTGGAAGAAGGTTTGGGCCCCATCCCGCGGTACCATCCTCGCCGCTCACCCAACGCTTCCTGATACGGGGCAATTGGCGGACCCTCACCGCTCCATTCACTTGTGGCCTGTTGTATGTTCCGCTGTATTTTACGAAGATGATTAAATATATATGTGTATATCTATACTATATAATAAAAGAAACCAGTTTGAGGACACTTGTCATTTATAAAAAAAAAAAAAATTCGATAGATAAAATTTAAAATTTAAATTAATTCATAACTAAAAAGAGATTTATATATTATATTAGAAATTTATCTTGAATGAAAATAAAATTCTAATCTATAATTTCCGAACTAGTTTCCGAATTGTATCGTATTTGGTTTGCATGTTACTCTATATTACACGGGGCAATAACCTAGTATATATATATTTGTTATAGAAAATAATACTTAAAAGAAATACTTACGTAATTTTGTTCAGCAACCGGATCAACCCAATTCCCTTGATTATCCGTGTGGGTTTTAGCATACGTAGGTACCCAATCCATATCCTGTTTAACATTAAACTTAGATTAGACATTAAATAAACAAAAGCTTACACACACGCACACATACATAAAACATTACATTTTTATAGGCGGTGCTACCGTACGACGATGTCCCCCCACGGTATGGGAATTGTTGTTTCTCGCGTACTAGTGTGTTGGCCTCGCTTCTTTTCATATATTTTTCTTCCCGGAAACCTTCGATGGTTCTCAACCAGTTATCATAGGGCATATCCGGGGGATGGAATGCCCTTGCACTCTCAAGATCATTGTAACCTCCCTTGCTCTTAAATAATTTTTTAGCATCGTACTTGCGGTCAGAGTACCGCTTCATAAGCACAGCCCTAATGCCACCCGTTAAGTTTTTGGCCTCTATATCACGTTCCACTTCATCAAAATTGAAATTTTCCTACAAATTAAATAAAAAAAGTTAAAATATCATATATAAATTAGATTTGCATGTGCTTAAATATTTGATAAAATTTTATGCATATAACTTATTTACCCGTAAGTGGTTCATGACGGCATCCTTGTAATGTTGTTCAACGTTATCCCATCCAATTTTATCGAACGGGATGGACCGCCACATATACAGACCGGCCTCCCGTGAAAACATATCTCTTGTTTTACCAACAGGGGTATACGTGACCTGCCTGTCAAACGTCAGCGATACAGGCCCCCCCCCCCCCGCTTTAACCAGACGCCTTAGTTTCTCGTTTTTTGCTTTCCCCCTAACCCTCTTTGGGGGAACCGCTGCAATTAAAACAAAAATAATTAGTAACAACATTTATAATATAAAAAATATAAGGACTACAAAATAATTTAGTAAAAGACTTACCGTCTGTCGCGTGTGTGCCACGAAATCCACCAGGAGGAATCGGTGGATCACCAGCGCCGTCACCCCCATGTCCCCAGGGGGCCACATCAGCCATCAGATACGCGAATATCAACAATATCGAAAACATAATCCCTATAAAGTTACAAATGTTACAGCATGTGTATCTAATACAAATTAAGCGAAAGTACAACAACGGTAACTCAAATTCAAATAAATATTTCAAACAAGTGTTTATCAATTACAAATCAATATAAATTACAATAACTTTTCTTTTAGTCAGACTCCACATAATCGGGATCATCCTCATCATAATCAGCCTCGACCTCATCACAATCAGTCTCGACCTCAAACACTTCATCGACGGTAGCCGTTGGGGGATCAACTTCAATTGAAGGCTCACCCGCAGTAACATGAGAAGATCCAATTTGAAAGTATTGGGTCAAGTCAATGACAAGCGGACAGTCAGATGAAGAGTTGTTGTCGACAATGTCATTATCTTCTAAGCCTTTGTCAACATTTTGAACCTTATTGACGCGGTCATCATCACTTAATGGCCGATCCCAAATTCTTCGATGATTAACATTTTCGACTACCCACCTATGTTTGTTTTTTTGGTTTCGAGACGTTTCTTGGATGAAGAACACTTGTTTGGCTTGCGAAGCAAATATGAGTTGATCGTCTTTGTCCCATTCACGTTCAGTGCTTATACTGGTGATATTATTGTCATGGTTTACACCCTTTCGAGTATCAAACCACTTGCACCGAAATAGGACAGTGGAATAATTATTTGTATAACGCAACTCAATAATTTCTTCTAATTGGCCATAAAATTTCACACCGTTCTCTCCAACCACTTCCACCCCAGAGTTTTGCGTTGTGCATTTTGCATCACGTTCAAGTGTCTTAAACCTAACACCGTTGACTATGCAAGCAGTGTAAGTGTATGCAGTCATTTTCGCACAAATTGAAAGAGCATACAACTCCGGGTGGAATTCTGGAGAATTTTGTGTTTTCATCGAATGTACAAACAATCATGTAATACACATTCACATCCTAAATGAGATAAAGTATTCAAAAAGCAGTCCCAAGATAAACGGGGACAACCCGAAATTAATTTCTAAATTAATTTCGGGCGGGTATTTCTAAGCTCGCTATGTTTAAAATGATTAATTCAAACACGGGCACAGTTTTTTAAGCTTGTTATGTTCTTAATGATTGTTTTAAATTTTGGGCGGAACGTTATGTTTTAAATCATGATTTCAATTTCGATTGGGTGTTTTCTTAGCTCGTTATGTTTGAAATGATGAATTCAATATCAGACACGATTTTTAAGCTCGTAATGTTCTTCATAATGGTTTATATTTCGGGCGGGTATTTTCATAGCTCCTTACACACACATTTGCATACTTTATACAAACATACATACTAACATACACATTTTTCACCAACATACTAACATACAACAATTATACAAACATACTAACAATTTACAATTTACATACTAACATTATACAATTTACATACTAACAATTATACAAACATACATACATACATTCATTCATACACTTACATACCCACATACAACTTAAATTAAAAATTATACAATTTACATACTAACAATTATACAAACATACATACTAACATACACAATTTACATACCTAAACTAAAAATTATACAATTTCTAAACTTTAAAAAAAAAAAAAAAAAAAAAAAACTAACCATTATACAATTTACATACACATTTTTCAAATACACCTACATTATACAATTTACATACTAACAATTATACAAACATACATACATTCATTCATACACTTACATACCCACATACAACTTAAACTAAAAATTATACTATTTACATACTAAAAATTATACAAACATACATACTAACATACACAATTTACATACCTAAACTAAAAATTATACAATTTCTAAACTTAAAAAAAAAAAAAAAACTAACCGGTTTTTCAGGTGGTGACCGTAGAAGTGAAGGTGGTGACCGGAGAAGAGATGGTGGTGATCCGAATTTTCTTCCACAAACACAAAAATACACAAAAAAGAGCAAAAATTAAAGCCCATAGCATGTATATAACAAATGTAGAGAAGAAATCTAACAAAAACAAAGTGAAACTAACCGATTTGGACGATTTTCGCGAGTTAGCAGCTTGGTTCGGAGGTTTTTTTGGGTGAAAAGTGAAAGAGGAGGGAGAAATTGGCGCTGTATAGGGGTTTGGTTCGTTCAACTTTTAGCGGCGACAAGTTGTCGCCGGTATTGCCAAGTGTCGCCGGTAATGTCTTTAATGAAGTTGACCAGAGATAAGATTTGTGTGGCTAGGGATTAAAGTTCTGACATTTACTTTTAGCGGAGACCAGCTGTCGCCGCTATTACTCTATCTATGTCGCCGGTAATGAGTTATATATCCCCAACCGTCAGATCATGATTTTGATCAACGGATGGGGTTTGGTTTGAGAACCTGTGACGCGGATCGACCAATAGCGGCGACATTTGACCTGTCGCCGCTAAAGGTGTCGCCGGTAAAAGTGTGTTATTCTTGTAGTGATTGATTATTTGCGTTTAGAAAGTTACAAAACGCAGTATTCCAAAAGCAGCTCCCCACTACTGCAACAAACCGCAGTTTTCAAAAAATTTATTATTTGCATTTAGAAAAGGATTTTCACTTGTTTATTTTTTTAAATATATATTTGCCAAACACTCAAGTAGTTGATTATCTGATTATTGTGATATCAAGCAACATAATCAAATCCAAACACTATCTTTCAACATCACGTTTTGTTACAGTTAATTATATGATTCTGGTTATTTAAAATGCATAATCTATTTTCAAAACTCAACCCCAAACATCCTCTAAAATCTACAAATGTTATTTTTCATATCAGCCATTATAGAAAAGAACTATAAAACATATAAAAGAACTATAAAACATATACATAAACTTTTTATTAGAAACATTATTAAAACCATAAGTTGTATGTAGCATGAAACACGATTATTTAAAATACTGCATACAAATTGTACATTAGAAACACATAGAACTTACAATTTTCAACCGCAAAGGAGGCTCATTGCCATTTTCTAAAGGATAGAAGAAAGAGTGTTATACGACTTTTATTAAATATGGCTTTGCATATATGAAATTGTAACAGGATTTTGAATCAATATATTTGAAGAATGGTAAATGGTAAAAAGTGAATAAAGCAAAACTGACACAAATACCACCACATTATACCATCCAAAAAGAAAAAAGAAAAAAACCTCGTATTCTCAACTGTCATGACGGTTTTTAAAAAGTTTTATCGGACGTTTGTTTTTAATGACTTCCGGTTGTTTAGAGTTTTGATAATTGTTGTTTACAAGTTAATGTTAACCCGCGCGTTGCGGCGGGACGTTGATTATTTTTATGCAAAATTCTGCTTACACTATATGAGATTATGCAAAACAATTCCATATTGCTTTATCTCCATTCTATATATACACCACACTAAAACGTTTTATTTTAAAATACAGAAAGTGTTTTAAGAAATTGCCCAAATTCTAATATCTAATCTAATTTAGAAATAGAAATTTAGGCATAACCAAATTAACCAATATTATTTTATCTAACCATTAAATTTAGACGTAATCGAATCGATATTTATATTTTGGTTTCACAGTTTGAGCTTTCGTAATAGATCGAGTTAAAATCTAATTATGCCATTGGTTTATCTTTTAAAAGAATGTAACATACTTTACTTTATTATGTGGGTAAATTTTGCTGCAAATTACCCCAAATTAAATGTTGATTTGTTTATTTTCTTATATCAGAAGCATAAGACTTCATTGTTGGTTCAAAACAGTGTACTAAGCATTTGAGATTTGTGAATTATATACTACATAACTAAAAGCTAAAATGCAAAAATTATGTGTGTGAAGCGTTGACTCCGTTGAGTGCCAACTCCCGCTCCAACTCTTGATGAGTGCCGATTCCACTACCTATGAATTAAGCCTATAAATATGATATAAAATATTTTAAAAAATCTAAGGATATAGTGCATCATACTGTCCGGTTTGATATGCCCGGAGTCCGGTGTAAACTAAAATCCAAATCATTCATATAAGTTTAAAGATTTTGAAGCCTACTGACCAAAAGATAATAAATAGACCAACCTTGAAACCAAATTGATGAACAGTTTAAACGGTTTCTCAGTTTTTAACCGAACGGCGAACACTCTACTTTCAGCCATACAATATGATTATAATATCATTTAGTATTGTTACTTTGGATATGATGATAAGTTAGTTTTGTTGTAGTTTCCACTTTCAAATTCGGCTAATGCATACAGTTCACAAACATTTAACCTAATTCATGTCTTCATGACAACACATTGTAAACAATTTTTATTTTTTTTGACATAAACAAAAACGTACAAATTAATAAAATAAACAATTCCATCACTGCATAAAACTTAAAAAGCACTCGTATGGTGAAACAAAGATCACACTCAAACTTCTTCATCCACAATTTCTTAATTCTTTATACACAAATAAGAAAAAATCACTCTAATTATTATTTTATTGGATATAAGGTTTCTTCATGTTCAAATCACAACTGGGTATTATCATATTTGATTATTGTTTAATTTTACTTCAGTCAACATATATTGACCACCCCACAAACTCCAAAATTCACAACACACACAACATGATTTTCATACAAAATGTCAAAATCCACTATGTGAAACTAAGAAAAATAAAGTATAACTGTATAAGAAATATTCTACCTTTTTATCATCAACATCGCCATCCCCATCATCCCTCAAACAAAATCATTGAATAAAATCAAACTGATTGTTTATCTACTCAAAATACTTTAAAAACATACACAATCCAAGAAATATACTTGATATGATCGTAAATGGTGGCCGGAAGGTTAATGAAGATTGAAGGAGTAAGAAATCGAATTTGGAATATCATAGACTTTGGCGATTCGATGTCGACGGTGGAAGCGGTTATTAATTATGATTATGTGGTTGGTACTCATTTAGATTATTCGGAACCGTCGCAATGTTTGGAAATGTTCTTTTCCGTCGTGATGTTTGGACAGAAAGATGATGTGGAATTCAATTAGATTACTCAGAATCGCCGTAACTCGTTATGTTTGGAAATACTGGTTCGTAGATTTTTGTATATTATGATAAAATATATGCATGTTTACATATATGCATATGCAATTATGCATGTATAAGTGAGTATTTAATTTAAATGTAAATGTGTGTATGAGGTAGATAAAACGTTCATGATTTGATGGAAATTTATTGAGTCGGTGGGAGTAGGAAATAGAAATTATATTTTATGTTAAAGCACTGAATAACAAATAGTCACATCGTTTCGTAATTTCAACCGATAAGTAATATAAAGTATTTAAAATGACTAATGAATGGGTGGGATTCTATGAGTTTAGTAATTCAGGAGGAATTCTTTAAACGGTGTGTTGTAAAGAGGCACGATGATTAAATGGATGGATAGTGTCTATAGGGTTATATAATATATAATATTAAAGGATGTGAGTAAAATGAACTAAAGGGTGTGACTCTTAAACAAATTAGACATAACCCAAGTTGCTAATTGTATAAGGGTATAATGTATATTATTTGATTTGATATGCGGTGTTATATGATATATGCGATGGGCCGGTGCTATTAATTATGTGAAACGGTGGCAGCTTTTATCTTGAAACAATTTGAAAAGGCATGTAGATGCGATGGTGCCTTGTTATCAATAAGAAAACCTAAACGGTGTGATTATGTTGTGTGGACATGATGGTTTAAAATGAAAGGGTGTTAGTAAAATAAACTAAAAGGGTGTGACTTTTAAATAATTATACAATTATTAACTTGAGTCATGTCTCATTTATTTAAAAGTCACACCCTTTTAGTTCATTTTACTAACACCCTTTCATTTTATATGTATAATTATATAATACAACAAAAACTAACTACATGCTTTTGTAACCATCATGTCCACACAACATAATCACACCGTTTAGGTTTTCTTATTGATAACAAGGCACCATCGCATCTACATGCCTTTTCAAATTGTTTCAAGAAAAAAGCTGCCACCGTTTCACATAATTAATAGCACCGGCCCATCGCATATATCAAGTTGATAATTGTATAAAGGTATAGGTAGAGGATCTTGTAAAAAAAACCTAAAGTGTGAGAATGGTAAGAAAGAATCTCAGTCATTAGATCTTTTGATCTAATGGTTGAGATCAATAGGGACCAAATCGTAAAATATTTTCATTAATTTGGACTGATTTGAAATATCTAGGGGCAATATAGTCTTTTAAACCCACTAGAAATTAGGTAATGCACATGTAACTTCCCCCCGTCTTTTTTAAACGTCAATAACTTTTTATACGTAACTTTTTCTAAAAAAAAATTACACCATAATAACGAGCGTTTTTTTATCTTTAATATGAGTACCATATTGCTATACTTATATAGAGAAAAAAATATGTTTCGATTAGATGTTTAGTCAATGAATAGTGTTATATACTTGCTGAATGATGTTATATACCTGCTGAATGGTGTTATATACTTGCTGAATGGTGTTATATACTTGGTGAATGCTAAATGGTGTTATATACTTGCTGAATGGTTGTTGGTACACTTTATGTGGGCACGACTCGACTCGGTTCGACTAGGTTTGGTTCGACTCGGTTAGGTCCGGCTCAAGTCCGACGTAGCGACATTCCTCCGTCGTGCGCCCCAGAGTTCGACACGCGAAGCACGAAGAGCCGCGGACCCATTCCCTCGACACATCACCATGACATCATCATGATGATGTCATGATGATGTCACAAGCTTTGAAATTGTGTATGTTGGCTACGAAACACATCTGGGCCGAAACCCATTATTTAGCAATACATGTCGACGAAACAAGGTGTGTTTCGTCGACTTTGTCAAGATCTTTCCTTGTTTCGTCGCAGACATCAAAGCATTTCGTCGACCTGTTCAGTTTCGTCATGGTCTGTGTCTTGTACCCTATAAATACCCCTCGTAGTTTCTGTGTGAAACTGATGAGTATGAGAGAGCTGTGAGACTTAGTGAGAGTCTGTAAACATTGTTTGTATATGTTTGTGGTTGTACTCATCCCTAATCAATAAATATTGAATCTTTGGTTTCGCGTGTGTTTTACACTGTGTTTGGTTTGCACCGTCACGGGGATTCCGCACCCGTTACCGTGTTTGTGATAAACAAGGATAGGTTTTCGTATCGGATCCACCGAGAAAAACGGGACCTACAATTGTGCAATCAACTGGTGCTAAACAAGAGATAGATCCTATCACTGAGACAGTGTCTACCATTAAAAGTGATAACGTGTTGTATACTTTGGTCGGTGATAGTAAAATTTATTCAGACAAAGATTTTCCAATAAAAAACGTCAATCAATCCTTGATTGATAAAGTGTTTGAAGATAATACACCTAAGTTTTTGGAAAATGGGATCCCGAGAGTTTCAGTAACTCAGTGTAATCCGATTCCAAAAGCTGAAGTTAGAAGAAAATTAAATCAAAAATCACCAACAAAGCAACAACCTGTCGCTTTTAAGGGTAAATAGCAACAGCAGCGAGCTCAAAATTCTAAAGGTTCACAACCGAAGGTTGAGACCAAAGGAGCTCGTTTCAAGAAGAAAAACAATGATGTTAAATTTGTAGCATCCAAGGGTACTGACAAGGTGGAGACTTTTGAAAATAAATCAAACACCGATTTTGTTCAAAAAGTCAGAATTTTAAAGCGTAACGCTCAAAACAATTACACCCAACACACAAACGGGTGTGATGAAGGAACAAGTACCTCTGGGTCTATAGGTTCAACACGTGAAAGTCGAACCGGATCTCCCAAGTTTGTTGAGAGGAGATCGTGTTTCAAATGCGGAGAGTTTGGACATATCATCAAAAACTGCACAAACTCTCCAAAACCAAATTCTGTTGAAAGAGCCCCCTCTGAACAAGGTCACTCACAACGTCGTCCTGTTTCTCCAAAACATGATAAACGCACTGTTAAAGAACAGGAAACAAAACAACGACGTAAAAATGTGAAGGTGATCGAAAAGGCTTTAAAACCAGAAACTGTTAAAAGGAAACCAATTTTGTCACAACCGTTAAAACCGGAGATTTCTAAATCTGTAAATAATACACAATCCGGTAAACAAAAACAAACTTGGAAACCTAAATCGTGTGAAAGTTCAGGGGGAGGTGTTGTGTTTGAAAATCATCAGGAAATTAAAATTACATTTCTTGATTCTCAGGGGCAACCCAAGTCTATGAAGGCTTGGGTCCCCCTCTCCAACTAATCTCTGAGTGAGTGTGCAGGATGTTCCAGGAGGAACTATCGATAGTCATAGGATTGTTGATAGTGGAGTGTCCATGCACAAGATCGGCAACGAAGAAATTATTGCCTTTGATGGAGAGAAGAAAAAGAAAAGAAGTGAAAGAATTGTCTGTCGAAAGAAATTGAAAAGCTTCGACAAATTGAAAATCATTCCAAAGTTTGATTGTTCAAGGCTTTAATCGGGTCCCCAGGATAGATTCAAATCAAAATGTACGCACCTGCAGCACGTCTGAAGTTCAGAATCTACAAGATGAACGTGCAGTGTACATTTCTTCGTGGTGTGATTGAAGAAAATGTGTTGTTGAACAAACCAACCGGGTGTGCGGATGCCTTGGCGTGGATTGAACAACCGTACACTACTTCTGAAAGAGAAAGATAAAGACCTTCGCTGGTGCAATATGGAAGACCAGCCGGACCCAAAAGGTTTATGATCTTGTTGTTGTGAAGAGATTTCTCGGATTAATCGAAGTAGCTGCAAAAATCGACTTTGAAGTCCACACCGGGTGGATATCCAAATTGGGAGAGCGCTCAGATTCCTTGCAATGCACGAAGCAGTTGCAGGATACGGTTTTGAATTTCTAATCTCTCCTATACTTGTCGATATTTAAGCTGCTTTATGAATTGTTATCCTCTTGTACAACACTCTTTGACCAGACACGTTGATCTCAAATATCACCTCACACGTGATTGTTTCACTATGAAACTCGTCAATGTTGTCATGGTCCACACCGCTTACCGACGTGCCAACTGATTTTTTTTCCAAAATTCGATAAATCATTTCTGATTAACTTATTTTTGGTAAACGGCATTGAGGTAAAACATGAGTTAACCGACATCGGGAAATCGTTTTTGTAAATACCTTTGTGTCTTTTAAATTTATCTTAGTTTGTTGATTTTAGGGGGAGTAAATCCAAAATTTGAAAATTCAAAAACATCGAAAAATTTCAAAAGCGCAAAAACAATAGAAAAACAAAAATGAGTTTCCTGCCGAGCAAAAGAGAAAATGATAGTACATCAGTGGTCTGTCGAAACCTCTTTGAAATGAACTTTAAATGAAAAATGTTAAGCAGCTCTATATAAGATGTATCGGTAGGCTCACAATCATTTTAAAGTGTGCAGGATGATATAAACCTAAATCGACTGAAGACCAGGTGGGAACCGCACATTGGCATATGGTCTTAGTACCAAAATTTTGTTTAAGAGATTGCTGAGGTTCTGAAATATTCGGTCTTTATGCTGCTTATCATCTGGGTATCATGCTTGTATATTTTACTGAAAATTAACGGAGACGAAGTCTAGATCTTCCATGATACTTGTAACACCTCGAAAATTCACGTCCTATAATGTGTTGACACGTGTCATAAAGTTTGAACGTGTGAAAGAATGTCATAAAAGGACTAAAGTTGACAAACATGGAAAGTATGTGATTATACGGGTTCTAAATGTCAACAGTGAATAAATATACTTCATAATAACCCTACATGATGTTTATAACATCAAACGAATAAATCATGGATCATGCGAAGCTAAAAGTGAGACATTTCAAACTACAGGGGTTAAATGTGTCAACATGTTTAAAGATATACCTCTGAGTGACCTTTTGACAAACCCGAAGCTTTGTAACTGTTAATTATGCTCACTAGAATGCGCGATATAAATTTCATAAAGTTTCGTTATCGTATGAGAAAGTCATGATCAAATTCGTGTGCGAGGGGTTAAAGCGTTAACATTGAAAGTTAAGACTTTTCGGGTTAACCGGAAGTGTCCAGGGACTTGGCAAAGTGGGTACAAGTCCTAAAGCCCTTGTGGGTAATTATAAGGGGGTCAAAATGCAAGAAAATAACCTTGGTTGCCCTTTCGAAGAGCCAAGGGTCAACTTTGTAACAAATAGAAAATGGAAAATCTGAATTTAAGGGCCATGCGGCCCGCGTGAGGATATGTTAAACGGGAGGCGGGCCGCGTCAGGCGCCCAGAACCAGAAAACTCGACCAGCCTCCTGGAAACGCGAAAAATCGATCTTTAAACGGCATTTTAACATGGTGGGCGACCCCTAAACTGTTCTAGAGCACTAGGGACATGTGTATACCAGTTGTGGTGTGTGCTAGACCTTGTTGTCAACCAATTGTGGTGATTGAATTCACTATAAAAGGCCACAAGTGTTCAAACAATTCCTCACACCTTCATCTGCATTTGTGGATCACTTCTGGAGCTCAAACTTCCTCTCAAGTGTTCTCTATTCGTGCATAGGACTCTTGTAAGTCTGTTAATCCTTCTTTAATTGAGTTTAGCTTAGTATTTTAGCTAAAAGTCAAACCGTCGTAATTACGGTTTGACTTCGAGATTAGTCAACAATGGCTCAGTCATATCTCGAATTAAAAGTAGTTATAAGTTGGTATTTATGTGGGTAATAAACCCTTAAAAGGGTTCCCCCTGCTTACCACTCTAACCAGGTCAAAAGTCGGGTCAAACTTATAATTAAAAAGTCAACAGAAAGCTTAATTCTAAATTATGCATGATTAGCTATGTAGATCATATACAACCTGTTTGATCATTGTTATAACTTGGTAATAAGTGTAAGAACATGTCTAAACATGTTCAACCCGACAAATTCCTGTAAATACCCGGTTCGGAACCGAAAGTCACATAGTTTGACTTTCACTTTGACTTTCAGTTCTGACCCGTTAAGGCATGTTTTAGAAATGCCTCAGAGCTTTAATTGGACTAGGTTACATGTTAGAATAACCCTCTATGATGTTACACCTTGGTTCATTAGTTATCCAATTAATATGCATGTTTCCGTTAATTGCTCATATGTTGACCGTTATGCCCTTATTACCTTAAAACGTGATTTTTGGAAAAGTAAAAGAGTAGAAACTTTAATTACTAATATATAAACTTGTATGCAAAGTTTGACATCAGTTTGAATTGTAGATTTAGAGTTATGCTCAATATCGCAAAATTAAAGCTTTATGTTAATAAAACGGCGTAATTAGCATATAGCCTAGTTAAGCCTACTTTTTGATATCAAATCTTTTACCCACTGATGTAATATATTATTTTGGGATTTTTAAAGATTTTTAATTAATTTTAGGCTGAGCATAACTAGTAGTCGTAGGCTTAGTCCGGTAATTGTCGGTTTTACCCTTACGGGCCATAAAATGAGTTTTACACATCAAAACGACTCCAAACCTTTTGCTAATGATTAGATATGTTAAATAAATTATATTAAGCCTTCTGGAAGTATAAAAATATCAGCTTTATGTATCGAACCCGTAAACGGCTCTTAATCGCCCTATTAAGCGTTTTTAACGCATAGTATGTATTAAAACTATATTAAACATACCCGGGTTGATACCTACTGATATTTTAGGCAAATTAGAATATTTTAACAGTAAGCAAAAGTTGATTAACTCAGACTTCAGTTTTGAGCTTTTCGGCTTATGTGAAATTACCAAAATACCCCTACGGGGCATAGTTTGGTTATAATTGATAAATTTCACATATATACTTTATCCTACTGATATTTTAGGCAAATTAGAATATTTTAACAGTAAGCAAAAGTTGATTAACTCAGACTTCAGTTTTGAGCTTTTCGGCTTATGTGAAATTACCAAAATACCCCTACGGGGCATAGTTTGGTTATAATTGATAAATTTCACATATATACTTTATCCTACTAATATAACTTAGTAAATTGAGTATATTTACTGATTACATCAGACCTGTAACTCAGGTTGTTACTCAAACTCTTTTATAAACTTTTAAATGACCAAACTACCCCTACGGGGCCTAGTTTGTGTTTAAACACGTTTCGGGCATAATGAAAGACACCTTACTGATGTCACAACATATTTGAGGCATAATTAACTTAGGAAACCTGTCTATAGCTCTCATGAATACCCGTCACGCTTATTACGCGTACGGTTCGGTTTATGTAACAAGTTTACATAAATTGGCCGAAACGGGTCAAACCTTAACGGTTTTATCTCAAAATCCAGAATGTGAATAATAAACCCATATTAAACAAGTCTCTGAACTTTCCGGGTCTAAATCACATTCTATCCGGTCTTCGCTTAATCGTGCGTACGAACCGTATCTTTGAAACTAGCCGGTCTAAGCTTAAGCTTAATTAAAGACCCGTTAGGATTCTAATAGGTTATTATAAAACCTTCGTTCCAGATTAGGAGGACCAGTAAAAGCTACGTGCATTTTTCTTATTGTGAATTATACATTGCTCAGGTAAATACTTTTAACTTATTTTCCCTATACGGGCTTGGGTTACGGTATATAGCATACCGCTTGATCGAGCATCAAATCTCCACAATTGAGTGGGTAGTTGACTAATTTGATCGGCTCGTTTAAACAGTCTTGATTACTTAAAGCCTTTGGGGGGTTAATGACCATGTCCCGGATATCCTTGGCATCATCTTACGAGATGGCCACGACCTGAGCACGGGGTGTAGGCGTACACCTGTCAGTGTATAACTCTATGATGTGGTGTGTTTATTGATCTTTAACCCGGACAAGATCCGGGCTACTGAACGCACAAGTAAGATGTAATTCATTCACAAGATTATAATATTAAATAATTCTCCCAAGTTATAAAAAAAATGTTTATGCCATGTGCATCCAAACCAATTTTCAATCATTTTCCAAAATGAGTCAGTTAAATGTATTTACCAGTGTAAACTGACGTATTTTCCCAAAAAGATTAAATGCAGGTACTAAGCGAAATTGGCTGGGATTTCTCCTTAGCATCATTAGAAGTCTCGCAAGCTTAAGATGCCTGAAGTCTGTTGAACTATTGTTTCCATTTTGTTTACGATTCTTCTATGGATAAACATCCGAATATTGTGACAGTTGAAATTACAATATTAAATTCGGTTGTATTATATCTTTTAAATTGCTTCCGCTGTGCATATTAATTATTGTGTTGTTTGACTATTATGTTGCCAACCACGTCACGATAATCCCCCACCGGGCCCACCGGTGACACGTGGAAATCGGGGTGTGACAGGTTGGTATCAGAGCCAACAACTGAGTGAATTAAACACTAGCCTTTTGTGTTTAATCTCAGTTACACAATTGCACATTTCTAAACTTTCGAGTCTAGACATATAACATAGGACAAATTCCATTTTTGTTTGGTTTTGTTTTGTCCTTTATTTTTGTATATATTTGTGGTTATCTTACATTGTAATGACAGGACAAAATGCCGCCGAGATTCTTCCGCAGAAGAGGGCGTGGAAAGGGGCCAGTCACAGCCCCCAATGACCATGAGGCGGGACCTTCGAATGTTCGAGCTCCGTCTACCACGGAGAGTGACGATCCACGCCAAAACAGAAGAAACCTATTTGAGCCGGCTAGACGGTCGGTCTCACACAGTTCGACACCGCCAGTCCAAAACCCTTACGAGCTCAATAACCCGCAACCATCATATATACCATTACAACGATCCCTGTCCCATCATTCTTTCGGTGATCCCACACCAGTTTTCAGGGGCCGGTTTAACCCGGCCAATTACATCCAAGAACCCGTGGGTTTTAACCCACTAGGGCCAGATGATCATTTCTCTGGCGACAACGCGGACGACATGGACGAGGATACTGACCCCGTCGAACCAGCAAGTGGCACTCCAAACCACCCGATTAAGATCTCCGACGGATCCTCATTCCACGGATCACCCTATGTTGGTCCAGATAGCTTCCAAGCCATGTTCACCAGACATGAATGGTACTATACACCTCCTCGCGATTCACCGCCTCATCAACAGCAGCAGCCGCAGCAGCAGCAGCATCATCAAGATTCCTCTGGGGATCCCCGATTTGTGGCAGTTACGCCACCACCTCCACCGCCACCAGTTCAGCCGGCACCACCTCAACCGCCAAGGCGTAGGAGAACCGGTGCCCGCATGTCGGCATGAGCAGGGGACTTCCATTTCAGTTCCCTACATCAATCCAGTGGCAGCCACTACCCGCCACATCAGGAGGACCCACAAATAGGTGGACCCTCCAACCCCGCTGTACCACAGCCACCGCCGATGGGTTTTGATAACCCAATTCCAGCGTATACAGGTTCCATGGCGTATAATCCGTTTGAACCACCGTTTCAACACAGCTACGGTTACGTAGAGGCCGACCCTTACATGGTAGCGGCAAATTATAATGCCCTGCACCCGGAAGGACCATACGGAGCTCCATGGGGAGTTGGGTACCCAACACATGGGTACCAGATACCTCCTAGGCCTATTATTCGGACTCAATCGCAGCCGCCTAGGTTCTCCCCACCTGAGCATGAAGAACTCCTTCAGAGGTTGAATCAAGTTGAACGGGAAGTTCACGAGGACCGCAGGGAGAGACAGACCTTCTTCCAAGGATTAGTAGGCTTGATCAAAGGGAAGAACAAGAAGGATCATTGAATCCTTCCAATTTCTGTATAAGCCCCTGCGTGGGTGTATTTGTTTGTTATGCCCCTATGTGGGTATGTATGTTTGTTTGTTTGCTTTGAGCCCCTGCGTGGGCCTATCTTTCCATAAACCCCTACGAGGGTATATTGTATGTGTGAGTCCCTGCGTGGACTGTTATGTTTATTATTTAAGTCCCTGCGTGGACTAGTTTGTTGCTTCACCCCTGCGTGGGTAAATGTTTGTTGAAAAGACCCGTTTAGGGCAGCGTGTAACATGTATAAGTAATGGAATGTTTGTTTTATAAATTTCATGTTTGCCTTACGTGCATAAGTAATTTATATATGAAATAAATAAATTAAAAATCATTCCTTTTGAAAAATCTGCCTATTTAAATTATTAATTAAGAATCTTAAGTGTGAAACCTAGCCTTCGGGTCAATTATAAGACCGGGCCAAGATGGTAAGACCTGTGTAAAAGATTCAAATCCCTGTTAACATCTGTGAACATGTTAACACTCCTGGCAGATGTGATTCATTTAAAATCACATACGTTATTATTATATAAGAATCTTTCTAAAGATTCCAAACCCAACTTAATGATCTCTGAATCATGGGTCAGATCATCAATTAAGATGATCATATTTTACCATACGTGGTAATATGTGCCTACGGGCCATGCTCATTTCCATATGAGCCAAAAGACAGTGGTAGCTATGACTCCCTGTCTGGTAAAGGTAATGAACTATGTTCAAACCTTAAAGGTCTTGATTCTCTGAAATCATAGCTTATATTTAAATTGTCTATGTGACTAAGCCTTATGTGCTAATATATATATCGTTATAATTGAAAATCCTAATTTAATACGATTAATAAATTAACCAAATATGGTCTCAGTTTACCATGGTTAATGAATTACCCTAAGGGGTAATTCCATAATAAACTCCCAAATAAAATATTGTCCTTGTTTTCTGCAACAGTTCAATTAAAATGGCTGATTCAGACGAAATAAATAGTCATCCAGTGGAGCAAAATGATAACGCCCAGATTACTCTAACGGGTGCTGAATTGAAAGCGATCATAGACGGCGCAGTTACACAGGCTTTGGAGAGGCAGTATGAGGATTATAGTGGGACTCGAAGTAGGACCCAATCTGCACCGCACTCAAAGCTCAAAACTCATTCTGAGGCGCATAGCAAGCCTCCTCCCAAAAAGGATATTCCCAAGAAAGATGGTGATGATCGTCAGTCCACAAACCACCACAGTGAACCCTCTCTGATAGTCGTACCAAAACAAACCCATAATAAGGGTTGCTCCTATAAGTATTTTGTATCTTGCAAACCCCGGGATTTCACTGGGGAGAAGGGAGCCATTGACTGTATGACCTGGCTGGATGAGATGGATACGGTTGTGGACATCAGCGGGTGCGCTGAGAAAGACGTGGTCAAGTTTGTGTCGCAGTCTTTTAAGGGTGAAGCTTTAGCATGGTGGAGATCTCTGATTCAAGCCACCGGGAAAATCCCACTGTACAACATGTCTTGGGATCAATTTGTTGCCCTTATCAGGGAAAATTACTGCCCTCAACATGAGGTGGAGAAGATAGAATCTGACTTTCTATCATTGGTGATGACGAACCTCGACTGTCAAGCTTACCTAACGAGCTTCAACACTATGTCTCGGTTGGTTCCATATCCGGTAACCCCGGAACCAAAACGGATAGCTCGTTTTATCGGTGGTTTAGCCCCCGAGATCAAAGCAAGCGTAAAAGCTTCTCGGCCAGCTACCTTTAGATCAGTAGCTGACATTTCCTTATCCCTCACTCTGGATGCGGTCCGGCAGAGATCGCTGAAGAATAAGGAGGCTGAGAAGAGAAAGCGTGAAGATAATGATTCACGAAGGTCGAACAAGAAACACCGTGGAAACAGTGATAACAAGAAGGGTTCTGAGTCGAGAAAAGATGGGCATCAAGCTGGTGAGAAGCCCACGTGCAAAACTTGCAAGAAACAGCACTTTGGAAAGTGCAGACTCGCGTCGAGTTCTCAGACTCAGTCCAAAACCTATGCTTGTGGAATATGCAAGTCCACGGATCACAAGACCTTGGATTGCAAGAAGATGAAAGACGCAACGTGCTACCGTTGCAATGAAAAGAGGCACATCAAAACCAACTGCCCTAAGTATGCAAACAAGCCTGAAGAGGCTAAGAAGACCAATGCGAGAGTCTTCAGAATGGACGCCAAGGAAGCAGTCCAGGATGACAATGTGATAACAGGTACTTTCCTTGTGAATGATATATATGCAAGAGTACTGTTTAATTCAGGCGCTGATAAGTCTTTCGTAGATAACAAGTTTTGTGAATTGTTAAAACTGCCTGTTAGAACCTTAAGTGTAAAGTATGAGGTGGAATTGGCAGATGGCACCATTGAAACCGCCTCCACCATTTTAGATGGATGTTTCATATCCATTAGGGACCACTCTTTTCCTCTGTCCCTACTTCCCTTGAAGTTGGCTGGTTTTGATATTGTTTTGGGTATGGACTGGTTATCTCATAACCAGGCCCAGATTGTTTGCAACAAGAAACAAGTAATGATCAAAACTCCATCTGGAGAAGCACTTACCATTCAAGGAGATACACGATATGGATTGCCTGAGCAGGTGACCATGCTCAAGGCTTCCAAGTGCTTGAAGAAGGGTTGTGTCATTTACATGGCACAGGTGACTATTGATGAACCAAAACCCAAGATTGAAGATATTCCTGTCATTTCTGAATACCCAGAAGTTTTTCCGGAAGAACTACCTGGTTTACCCCCAGATAGGCAAGTGGAATTCAGAATCGACATCATCCCTGGAGCCGCACCTGTTGCTAGAGCACCTTATAGGTTGGCGCCAACCGAGATGAAGGAATTAAGGACGCAACTGGACGAATTGCTGGCTAAAGGTTTCATTAAACCTAGTTCGTCTCCATGGGGAGCGCCAGTATTGTTTGTCAAGAAGAAGGATGGATCGATGCGTCTGTGCATCGACTATCGTGAGCTGAATAAGGTCACGATAAAGAATAGGTATCCTTTGCCCAGAATCGACGATTTGTTTGATCAATTACAAGGGTCAAGTTACTTCTCGAAGATTGATTTGAGGTCAGGCTACCATCAACTGAAGGTTAGAGATGAAGACGTACATAAAACTGCATTTAGGACTCGTTATGGTCATTACGAGTTCCTAGTGATGCCTTTTGGGCTCACTAATGCACCGGCCGCTTTCATGGATCTCATGAATCATGTTTGCAAGCCGCACCTAGATAAATTCGTCATCGTCTTCATTGACGACATCCTTATATACTCGAAGAGCCAAGCTGATCACGAGAAGCATCTTCGTTGCATTCTGAAGCTACTTCACCAAGAGAAGCTCTATGCCAAATTCTCTAAGTGTGAGTTCTGGCTTCGAGAAGTCCAATTCCTTGGACATGTGGTCAGTGAGCGTGGTATCCAAGTGGATCCCGCTAAAGTTGAAGCAGTTATGAACTGGCAAGAGCCGAAGACGCCTACGGAGATTCGTAGCTTCCTAGGCTTAGCAGGATACTACAGGCGCTTCATTGAAAATTTTTCAAGGATTGTTGCGCCCCTAACTTCTCTGACTAAGAAGAAAGTAAAGTTCGTTTGGGGCCCTAAGCAGCACGAAGCTTTCGATATTCTCAAGCAGAAGTTGAGCAATGCTCCTGTGTTGACATTGCCTGATGGAATCGAAGAATTTGTAGTTTATTGTGATGCATCACACACCGGGATGGGGTGTGTGCTCATGCAGAAAGGCAAGGTTATTGCCTATGCATCACGACAGTTAAAGGTGCACGAAAAGAATTACACCACCCACGACTTGGAATTGGGTGCCGTTGTGTTCGCACTAAAACTGTGGAGGCATTATCTATATGGAATCAAATGTGTGATCTATTCTGATCACAAGAGCCTCCAGCATCTGTTTAATCAGAAAGAATTAAACATGAGGCAACGCCGTTGGATGGAGACTTTGAATGATTATGATTGTGAAATCAAGTATTATCCCGGCAAGGCGAATGTAGTCGCCGATGCCTTGAGCCGAAAGGAGAGGGTGAAACCCATCCGAATCAATGCCAAGCGCATTGAAGTAAAGAATAATTTGATTGAAAGGTTGTTAGCTGCACAGAAGGAAGCTGTGTTGGAAGCTAACTATCCCAATGAAAAGTTAGGAGTAACTGAGGAGCAGTTATCTCTTAGCAATGACGGAATTTTAAGATTGAATGGACGGATATGGGTTCCAATCTATGGAGGACTTCGTGATGTTATCCTCCAGGAATCCCATAGTTCCAAATACTCCGTTCATCCTGGAGCTGATAAAATGTACCAGGATCTAAGGGCAAATTATTGGTGGATAGGCTTGAAAAAGTCTGTAGCCGCTTATGTAGCTAAGTGCTTGACTTGTGCGCAAGTCAAGGCAGAACATCAAAAGCCGTCAGGCTTGCTACAACAGCCTGAACTTCCCACCTGGAAGTGGGAGATGGTGACGATGGATTTCATCACCAAATTGCCGAAGACAAGGAAAGGCAATGATACAATATGGGTTATAGTTGATAGACTGACTAAATCAGCACATTTCTTACCCATCAAGGAGACTTATAGCTCCGATATGTTAGCCCAGTTATACGTGGATAAGATTGTAGCTTTACATGGCATACCTGTGTCTATTATCTCTGACAGAGATACTAGATACACGTCTCATTTCTGGAAAAGCTTCCAACAATCTTTGGGCACACGTTTGAACTTTAGTACGGCTTACCATCCTCAGACAGACGGTCAGAGTGAGCGTACTATTCAAACGTTGGAAGACATGCTACGTGCATGTGCGATTGACTTGGGTGGTAGTTGGGATAAGCACCTACCCTTAGTCGAGTTCTCCTACAACAATAGCTACCACACCAGCATTAAGGCTGCGCCTTTTGAGGCATTATATGGTAGAAAGTGTAGATCGCCCATTTGTTGGGCAGAAGTTGGAGACGTCCAATTATCAGGACCAGAGATAGTGTTCGAAACGACGGACAAGGTTGTCCAGATTCGTGACTGTCTCAAGGCTGCCCGTGATAGGCAGAAGAGCTACGCTGATCCTAAGCGAAAAGCTTTTAACTTTGAAGTAGGTGACAAAGTCCTACTTAAAGTATCACCCTGGAAGGGGGTGATGCGATTTGGTAAGAAAGGCAAGCTAAGCCCGAGATACATAGGACCTTTCGAGGTTATCGAACGTGTCGGGTCAGTTGCCTATAAACTAAACTTACCTGAAGAGCTCAGTGGAATTCACAATGTGTTCCACATCTGCAATCTGAAAAAGTGTTTCGCTGACGAATCACTGGTTATACCACACACAGATGTGCATATTGACGAGAGCTTGAAATTTGTGGAAAAACCTTTGTCGATTGAAGATCGACAGGTAAAGAAGCTTCGAAGGAAGCATGTACCTATTGTAAAGGTCAAATGGGATGCCCGTAGAGGTCCCGAATTCACGTGGGAGGTTGAATCCACGATGAAAGAAAAGTACCCTTACTTATTTCAGTAAATCTCGGGTCGAGATTTATTTTAAAGGGGTGAGGATGTAACACCTCGAAAATTCACGTCCTATAATGTGTTGACACGTGTCATAAAGTTTGAACATGTGAAAGAATGTCATAAAAGGACTAAAGTTGACAAAAATGGAAAGTATGTGATTATGCGGGTTCTAAATGTTAACAGTGAATAAATATACTTCATAATAACCCTACATGATGTTTATAACATCAAACGAATAAATCATGGATCATGCGAAGCTAAAAGTGAGAGATTTCAAACTACAGGGGTTAAATGTGTCAACATGTTTAAAGATATACCTCTGAGTGACCTTTTGACAAACCCGAAGCTTTGTAACTGTTAATTATGCTCACTAGAATGCGCGATATAAATTTCATAAAGTTTCGTTATCGTATGAGAAAGTCATGATCAAATTCGTGTGCGAGGGGTTAAAGCGTTAACATTGAAAGTTAAGACTTTTCGGGTTAACCGGAAGTGTCCAGGGACTTGGCAAAGTGGGTACAAGTCCTAAAGCCCTTGTGGGTAATTATAAGGGGGTCAAAATGCAAGAAATAACCTTGGTTGCCCTTTCGAAGAGCCAAGGGTCAACTTTGTAACAAATAGAAAATGGAAAATCTGAATTTAAGGGCCATGCGGCCCGCGTGAGGATATGTTAAACGGGAGGCGGGCCGCGTCAGGCGCCCAGAACCAGAAAACTCGACCAGCCTCCTGGAAACGCGGAAAATCGATCTTTAAATGGCATTTTAACATGGTGGGCGACCCCTAAACTGTTCTAGAGCACTAGGGACATGTGTATACCAGTTGTGGTGTGTGCTAGACCTTGTTATCAACCAATTGTGGTGATTGAATTCACTATAAAAGGCCACAAGTGTTCAAACAATTCCTCACACCTTCATCTGCATTTGTGGATCACTTCTGGAGCTCAAACTTCCTCTCAAGTGTTCTCTATTCGTGCGTAGGACTCTTGTAAGTCTGTTAATCCTTCTTTAATTGAGTTTAGCTTAGGTGCTGTTTGTTTTTTCTGTGGGAAAATGTAACAACTCTCACTAATAAGTCCTAATTATTATTTTAATTGACGATTAGGAAACCCTAATTGAGACACCCAAGTGATTCCGCACAAACCCTAAAATTTTCAGAATAATCAGAATCAGGATTAGGGCCCCTAAAACTAAGGGGGGGTAAACCCTAGTGGACGATTATCCACTTAATTCGTTGTCAAATAACTGAAAATCGAATTTGGCAAGTCACCTGAGCTAGTCCCAATCGTGGCTACCCTATAGGCTATTTTTATGCCTTACGGACCGCAACACTATCAAGCTTACGGTCCGTAAGCAGTCTTACGGACCGCAACACTAGGAATGTTACGGTGCGTAAGCTTGTCCAAAATCCAGCTATAAATAGAGGACAGTGGCACTCGAATTCTGAACAATCAACGTCGAAATAATTCCAATTACACACGAAGATACACTCTGAATACTTCAAATTACACCCCCGGGTCTCGAAATTCTGCCGCAAAACAGGGTATTAGCACGATCGCTGCTACGATTCATTTTCCGATCGATCAATGTACTCAACGGGTGTTTAAGTGCTGCCCACATTAGGGTGATGCTTTGTCATTAGTCGTTAATTCGACAGATGTTAAGCATAGCACTTTGTCACTCGTTGTGATGGTTGATCTCGTGAGTTATCGTAAATGCTGTATTGATTACTAACCCAGTTTTGTGTGCATTGTTATCTAAATTAGGTTAACCAGGCTAATTCATAAGACTAGACTCTGTCCATATTAAACCAGCAATGTGAGTCATTCTCTTTTTATCAAATTACTTTACAAAACCCTATTTATTTCAAAGTTATAATTACAGGGATTAAGTTTATGTAATCACCATATTACAGCCGGTATGTGGGGTTTTGTATACATTACTTGATAATCTTCACCATTGGGGCAGCCAATGGGTGATATGACCATAGTCACAGACACCATTGGACGGAAGGGCCAATGGGTCGAGTGACAAAGTACTGTGGGTAATTGGTTTGATATCAGAAACATTGTAATCTTCCTTAATACTGTAAATTATAACAAATGTGTCATTTTAGTAAATAGAATGATTCACTCAGTATTTTCCGCTGACAAAACCTTTTTCAAACATGTTTCAGGTGATCTGTTGTAATTCAGGAAAAGTGCTGAGAAGCATTTCAAGCTTGAGAAAGTGGCTCATTATAAAATAAGGAAATAAATTTTGTAATATAACGATTTCATAGTAAAATCATAATATTGTAAATTATCGGGGTTTTATCCCAAATTATAAAATAAAATAAATCGGGAAAATTTTAGCTTTAAACGATCCTGATAATAAACTTCCGCTGTTAAACTCAATTAAATAAATACCACGGGGATTTCTGTCCCACGGCTCCTGAAACGGGTCAAACCGGGTCGGGGGCCGTGACAGAAATAAGGTGGTATCAGAGCCACTGAGTTAAGCTAATTAAGTATTGAGAAATACTTAATTTTTCCTGATTACTATTCTGTGATTATGTGTTTTATTAACTGATTATTTGTTAGTTACAGTATGGGTAAACAAAAGCTGTCAAGTATCTATCTTAAATTAGATAGATCATCCAACGAGAAGGGAAGTTCATCCCGAACCAAATCCTCGAATCAGGCTGAAATTCCTCAAGAAGGAATATTTGTGCGAAAGGCACATTACGAAGAAACACTTTCTCCTAGAAAAAGGGAGATGATTCTTAAGAAAAGTAAAGAGAAAATCCGAGAAAAGAAGATTAAACGGGAAACCCAAGAATTAATCAATAAATCACCTTGGGAAGATAAGCTAGATGAGAAATGGGCAAATTTATATATGCTAGCCACAGTAGCAGAAAATATAAATCTTTAAATATTTTAAAGTTTTAGCACCTTACCCTTACAAATCTAGAAACCTTCTGCAGTAAATAAATAAATTTACAATAAACCCTAAGTGTGTTTTCCAATTATCTTTGTAATAAATTAGTACACAGTATGTAATAAATTTTAAAGGTTATTTATAAATTTTAACTTAGTATTTTATGCATTTTGCATATATGCTATATCAGCATGAGTGGGATATCTGAAGCCTTTTAGAACCTTAATCTTTACCCGGTGAATATCGAAGTTTCCAAAGAATTTACTGGATACTTTCCTGATATAGAACAACCTGTAGAATTCAATGCTCCACCCTTGAAAAAGCCAAAACCCAAGAAAAGAAGGAAATACGTGTGGGGGAGTCGTATACGTAGGAAAAATCCAGCTACAAAACTTCCCAAAATAAACAATCCTTTGAAAAAGGGAAAAGAAATTATAACCGCAGAAAGTTCTAAACAACTGGAAATGGAAACTGAAGACAAGGAGAAGATTAAAGAGATAGGAATGCAGATGGAAGAATGTACTAAAGAAATAGTAATGGAAGTTGGACAAGGCTCTAGACCAACCCAAATAGAAATCGGAGAGGGCTCCAATCAAAACCAGGGAAGGACCTTTCAAGATGAGATAGATTTTCTATTGGCAAGTTGTGAAACCATTCAGCCTGTCAATACTAATATTTTTACTTATCCTCTTGAAAACCAACTCCCTATGAATTGGGAACCAGCAATCCCAGACCCAATAGTCCACTCCCAACCTGTAGGAATGGACGAATGGTAGACGAACGATTGGCAATTCCAAAATATTGTCAACGATCCTTATTCCTTTCTTCCACAATTCGATCCAGAATGTGACAACCCGTATTCCCAAGGTTAGTTGAACTTGTTATCACTATTGTTCATACTCAACCGGATGACGTCATGATGACATTATTGCATGAACTTGTTAAACTTGTTCGAATGATATCGAATCACCATGATTAAATGGTTGTGAGTTGCGGTGTTATTTGTTAAATGCCTAGTTTAGTTGAATGTATACTCTAGTCGTCTAATGTACCCACACTATTATTATATTGAACTTTGGCCCAAGATTGGTGTTAGTTGAGATAGGTCTCGGCCCAAGAAGAAGCCCACCAAGGCTGTTATGCCTCCTGATTATATGCACGTATGAATAGGTTGCATTATTCATGATTTAACAAACTTTACACAAAAGAAAAACCCTAATCAACCTTACCCTTCTTTCATTAATACGCACGGCAATCAGGAGACCCTCCCCCCAGTCGAGACCTCACTTTATTGCCCTTGAATCTTGGTTAGTAATCTTATATTGATTTCCACTTGATTGTTTCCTTTGTGATAATGATTTGCTGAGATGTCATAATATGTGGATTATTTGTTGATGATGACCATGCTATATGTTATTAGTATGTATGTTAATGATTTGCTGAGATGTTATAATATGTGGATTATTCATTAATGATGACCATGCTACATGTTATTAGTATGTATGTTACTGAACGATCAGGGTAATGCATTTACATAGATGAACAAATTGATAATCTATAAACAATGTCCACTTGACATGCTAGGATTTACATGGCTAATGGTTACTGGTTGATTGATGGTTAGGGATATGTGTTGGTGAATATTATAGGTTAAATATAACAAGGTAAATGTGTGAGACTTGAATATAGTTGCTGGGCGAAACAACTTGCTGAATGGGGCTGGGTATAATAGTGGGCTACACAACTATTGGTAACTTTTTGTTGGGCCCAAAAACCAACCGGGTGTAACTAAGTTTACCTACTGTGAATGATAAATGGTATGGATATTGTGTCATGGGCAACAACTTGTGGATAATAACTATATTCGTGTATTAGGAATCCTGGATATTATTCAAATGAACAATGTGTATGCTTAGAATATGATTAAATGCGCTTGGTGGACCGCATGTCTAAGCCAGTTGAACACTTGTATACACTGCACATGGGCTGAACCACACGATTGCTTGTTGATGTTTACATTAGACGTGTTATGTAACCTGGGCCTGTGTGTTGTTGGGCCACATGTTGTAACCGGACCACAGGTAGGGCGCAATGCCTACTGGAAGTGGGCTGATTAGAGTAAACTTAGCAGGGCCTGCACCCTTAAACCGTCATGTACACGTGATGTAAGTGGGCCGGACTTAGATGGGCCGATTGGTTATGAATGCCACGTTAACAGTAGGCACTATTTGTTATATGTGTTGAGTATTTGATCCAAAATCCTTATGCCATCTTACTAAGTGATTAACCTTATGACATGCCATACTTGTTTGTTAGTTGGAATTGTAAAACTGTTTTACAAACCAATGCGTGTACTGAGTGGTTAAAGTTGTCACGAGAATATATATATACATTGTATGCAAGTTGGTAACTAGGTGTTTTGGTGTATACGCACTTTGATTATGTGATGATTATGAACTGATAAGAGCCGAATTAAATGTCAAGTTTAGTGACATGTTACATGCAATGATAGTATGTTAATGGTGTTATGTGTACATCTAGTGTGTAGTTTAAACGTTTACGAAACTAATTATTACTGGTAATCACAGTAGGGTCTGATTGATCGACTTGGAATACGTGTTTTAATCTAACCGAGCAAACCAAAGGTGAGTTCACTACATTCGAGCATGCGTCCCAGTGGTTGGGGACAGTCAGTGGTCTGGGTAAAAACGGGTATATTGGTTAATATTCTCACCTATCATTTTTGTAAGTCCCTTATTATGTTACCTGGAGGGTAACGGGTATTAGTTGGTAGCGCTACTTAGGTTTGGCACCCTCACACCGCTCCTAGATAGGACGGTTGTGAACTAATGACCCAGTCGGGGCCCAGTACTAGATAGGAGTACGTGGGAAAGGGCAGTCATGTATTTCAGGAGCCGTCTTGTTCGGAAATGAGTTATTAACAATATTACCTGCATTGGTTATTGAACTGTTTCACATACAACTGATAACAAACGTTTTCTTAAACTGTGAACTCGCCAGCTTTGTCTGATACACTTGTTACATGCTCGCAGGTCGTTAGCTGTGATACTTTGGGACTTGCTATCTGGAGCAGCAGGAGTGGGCATGGTCTTGTTGGACGTATTTATTTTATTGGTTTATTGATACAGTACTTTGGATTAAAACTGGTTAACTTTGCTTCCGCTGACATTTTGGTTTTCATTAAAACTTACATACAGTGTTTCATTTGAAATCAAGTATTTATTCATTTAATTGAATGCGTTTGATATAATTAGTGGCTCGTTGTTGGATCGTCGCACTCCTAATAGGGACATACCCTAGGTGGGAATTTTGGGGTGTGACAGTTTGGTATCAGAGCCACTGGTTATAGAGAACTTGGTTTTAAAAACGTTTTCATAAAACCAGACTATAACCGAACTGATCCGAAACCGACCATGACACTCAGCTCCAGATTGCAAGGTTCGTCTCTGTTTACTTTATGTACTACTTGCTTAATGATCATACACACTCACGGACTGCATGAAACGACACACTAGATACTATGGTGACTTGATAGTGTGACACTATTCTTCAAATTATGTGAATCGTAACCCTGTGATACCTTTCGTTGTGTTATTTGAACGGGGGAAACTTCTAGCGCAAGCTAAGAGGCACTGAGATAAGCATGCAAATTGCCTTATTATTATGGGTGCACACTTAATAATAGCGTGAGGTGCATGTAAGTCCCAGTGAGGCTTAACGAGCGCGAGAAGGGTTCTGCCTTATTATGTGCAAACTTGGTAGTACGTAGATATCAACGTGATACTTAACCTTCGCCTTATTCAACTCCTAAATTAGTTCATTTCCATATATAGAAACATGAGTGGACGAGGACACGGACGTGGTAACATCAACATGACTCAGGCTGAGTTGACAAATCTGATAAACACACGTGTGGCTGAGGCTCTGGCAGCCTACCAAGCTGGTATGAACTGTACCAAATAATTTTAATCTTGTATTGTGTACACAACTCTTACTCCTGTGTTGTATCTTCTTTCACCCAGCGCACCCGATCAACCAGCCTGCCTGTACGTTCAAGATGTTTATGGATTGTAGGCCACAGACCTTCAGCGGGACGGAAGGGGCTGTAGGGCTACTGAGATGGTTTGAGAAGGCAGAGTCGGTGTTTGCTATGTGTAATTGTCCTGCTGGGGACAGGGTGAAGTATGCTACGGGCACGCTCGAGGATGGTGCCCTGACATGGTGGAATGCCCAGGTTCAGTTGTTAGGCATCGAGGCGGCGAACGCCACTACGTGGGAAGCTTTTAAGGAATTAATGAGGGAAGAATACTGTCCTCGTGATGAGATACAGAAATTAGAGAACGAGTATTACAATCTGAAATTGGTGGGATCTGAGGTTGAGGCGTATGTGAAGCGATCGTATGAGTTGGCTGACTTGTGTCCGAATTTGTCACGACCTATGTCTCGGAGGATTGAGTTGTTTATCAAGGGGTTACCTTCACGGGTGAAGGGTTTGGTTACTGCGGCAAACCTTAATAACATAACTGAGATTGTTCGTTTGACTCACAAGATTGTTGACCAGGAGGTGGAAAGTAATTCACTACCACCACGTATTTCTAGTACTACTACGGCCGCTGCTACTTCCACTACTCCTACTACGGATAGCAAACGTAAGTGGAACGATATGGACAAGGGGTCCAACTCTGTACAGCCTCAGAAGAAAGCAGATACTGGCAGCAACCGCAGTTTCAGCCAGACATCGTCAATGAATCAAAATCAGGGTAACAATTCAGGGCAGGGATCTTATGCGGGGAAGCTACCTTTGTGCAACAAGTGCAACTATCATCACAGGGGGCAGTGTACTCGGGTTTGTCATCGGTGTAACCGATCAGGGCACGTGGCCAGGGATTGTAGGGCTACACTTCCAACTCAGCAGCAGCCATCACAGCAGTCGGGTAGACAGCAAAGTCAGCAGAATCAGGGTACTCAAAAGGGGTGTTATCAATGTGGGGCTGACGGGCATTTCAAGCGAGACTGCCCACAACTGAAGCAGAATACTGGGGGCAATACCAACGGAAATAACAATGCTGGGAACAATGGGGGTAATGTGGCACGTGGACGCGGATTTGTTCTGGGAGCTGGGGAAGCACGTAACGACGGTAATGTAGTTACTGGTACTTTTTCAATAAACGGTGTATTTGCTTCTATTTTGTTTGACTCTGGTGCCGATTGGAGTTATGTATCTTTGGGGTTCAGTCGTCAGTTAGGGTTAAGTCCTACACCTCTTGTAACGAAACACATAGTGGAGATAGCAAATGGTAAAACAATCGAAGCATCGCATGTTCTGGTTGGGTGTAAACTCGATCTTTTGGGTCAGGTTTTCGACATTGACCTACTCCCCATTACTCTTGGAAGTTTCGATGTAGTTGTCGGCATGGATTGGTTGTCCAAGTATCAGGCGGAAATTCTCTGTAAGGAGAAAATCGTGCGCGTTCCTCTCTCTGGCGGAGAACTTTTATCGGTTCAGGGTCATCGCAGTGGGACTCCGATTAGTATTGTTTCGTCAATGAAGGCTCAGGAGTATCTCCGTAAGGGCTATCCTGCTATTCTTGCCCTTGTCACTGATTCGCAGACTGACGAGAGGAGGATCGAGGATATTCCAGTTGTTCGGGAATTTCCTGACGTATTTCCTGAGGAACTCCCTGGCTTACCTCCACATCGACAGGTGGAATTCCAGATCGATCTCGCCCCAGGAGCAGCACCGATTGCTCGGGCTCCTTACCGCCTGGCACCAGGGGAGTTGCAGGAATTGTCAAATCAACTTCAGGAGCTATTAGATAGGGGTTTCATCCGACCCAGCTCCTCACCTTGGGGAGCCCCAGTTCTGTTTGTGAAAAAGAAGGACGGGTCTTTTTGCCTGTGTATAGATTACCGTGAACTCAATAAGGCGACGGTCAAGAATCGTTATCCTTTACCACGTATTGATGACCTGTTTGACCAGCTGCAAGGGTCAAGTTTCTACTCGAAAATCGACTTAAGGTCGGGTTATCATCAGGTACGGGTTAGAGAGGAAGATGTTCCCAAAACAGCATTTCGGACGCGGTACGGTCATTATGAGTTTTTGGTCATGCCATTCGGGTTGACCAATGCACCAGCGGTCTTCATGGATCTCATGAACCGCGTGTGCAAGCCATACCTCGACGACTTCGTTATCGTTTTTATCGACAACATTCTGATTTATTCCAAGAACAAGGAGGATCATGTGCGACATCTACGTCTTATCCTAGAGCTCTTGAGGAGGGAGCAGTTGTACGCGAAATTTTCTAAGTGTGATTTTTGGATACGGGAGGTACATTTTCTAGGGCATATCGTTAATGAGATGGGCATACATGTGGATCCTGCCAAGATCGATGCCATTAGAAATTGGGCGGCACCAAAGAATCCTTCGGAGGTGCGTCAATTTCTCGGTCTAGCAAGGTATTATCGTCGTTTTATTCGGGATTTTTCGAAGATTGCACAGCCTCTCACATCCTTAACACAGAAGAAAGTAGCTTATTCGTAGGGAGTAAAACAGGAGGATGCTTTCCAATTGTTGAAACAGAAATTGTGTAGCGCGCCGATTCTGTCTCTACCAGAGGGTACCGAGGATTTTGAGGTACATTGTGACGCATCGATTCAGGATCTTGGTTGCGTGCTGATGCAGCGCAACAAGGTGATAGCTTATGCCTCTCGACAGTTGAAAGTACACGAGAAGAACTACACGACACATGACTTGGAGCTAGGAGCAGTGGTCTTTGCACTGAAGATTTGGAGGCATTACCTCTACGGTACGAAATGCACCATCTATACCGACCACAAGAGCCTTCAGCATATCTTCGATCAGAAAGAACTAAATATGCGTCAGCGTCGTTGGGTGGAATTGTTCAATGATTACGAGTGCGCCATCAAGTATCACCCGGGTAAAGCCAATGTTGTTGCAGATGCCCTTAGTCGCAAGGAACCGAAACCGAAACGTGTTCGTGCTTTACAGCTTACTATTCACTCTGATTTACCCACACAGATTCGTTCAGCGCAGGTCGAGGCCTTAAAGGATGAAAACATTGAAGCAGAGGGTTTGCGCGGTATGAACAAGAAGTTCGAGCTAAAGTCTGATGGCATTTACTATTTTATGGAGAGATTATGGGTTCCTCGGTTTGGCGAACTTCGGGAACTGGTTATGGATGAAGCACACAAGTCAAGGTATTCTGTCCACCCGGGATCTGATAAGATGTATCACGATCTCAAAGTCTTGTATTGGTGGCCGAATATGAAAGCTATTATAGCCACATATGTGAGCAAATGCTTGACTTGTGCTAGAGTCAAGGCAGAGTACCAGAAGCCTTCGGGTCTACTACAGCAGCCTGAGATACCGATGTGGAAATGGGAACAGATATCCATGGATTTTGTCACAGGCCTACCAAGAACCCAAGCTGGGAATGATACGATATGGGTAATTGTGGACCGTCTTACAAAGTCCGCGTACTTCTTACCAATCAAAGAAACAGATAAACACTCTCAACTCGCAGCGATATACCTTAAGGAGGTGGTTTCTAGGCACGGGGTGCCAACTTCTATCATTTCGGATCGAGATCCGCGTTTCACTTCGGAGTTGTGGCAAGCTATGCACAGGTCTTTTGGCTCGCGTCTTGATATGAGTACGGCCTATCACCCACAGACAGACGGTCAGAGTGAGCGTACAATTCAAACACTTGAAGATATGCTTCGGGCGTGTGTTATTGATTTTGGGAAGGGTTGGGAGAGACATTTACCGTTAGTAGAGTTCTCCTACAACAACAGCTATCATACTAGCATCAAGGCAGCTCCGTTCGAAGCCTTGTATGGGAGGAAGTGTCGTTCACCTCTCTGTTGGGCTGAAGTGGGCGACAGCCAGATTTCAGGTCCTGAGTTGGTTTTGGAGACTTCAGATATGATTGTAAAAATCAGAGAGCGTATGGCAGCTGCTCGTGACCGCCAGAAGGCCTATGCTGACGAGCGTGCCAAAGAGGTAGTGTTTGAAGTGGATGATCGCGTCATGCTGAAAGTCTCACCGTGGAAGGGGGTTGTACGTTTTGGGAAGCGTGGCAAACTGAATCCACGTTACGTTGGACCGTTTAGAGTTCTTGAACGCATTGGTAAGGTGGCTTACAGGTTGGAATTACCTACTGAATTGGGTAATGTTCACAATGTTTTTCATGTATCGCAACTGAAGAAGTGCTATGCAGAAGACCCACTAGTTGTACCTTTCCAAGAATTAAAGATCGACGACAAGCTGCAATTCGTCGAAGAACCCGTTGAGATCATGGACCGAGAGGTCAAAGTACGCAAGCACAGTCGCATTCCGATCGTTAGAGTTCGTTGGAACTCAAGACGTGGACCGGAGTTCACTTGGGAACGCGAAGATCAAATGGAACTCAAATATCCACATCTTTTCCCTAAAGACAAGCCTGAATCAAGCAAAGCTGGTGAATCTCGGGACGAGATTCCTCTTCAAGTTGGGAATGATGTGGCACCTGAGCAGAATCCGCAACAATCTTGAAGTGTCACTTCATTCCTTCATGCTCACTTGTCAAATTTCGGGACGAAATTTCTTTCAAGTTGGGGATGATGTGACAACCCGTATTCCCAAGGTTAGTTGAACTTGTTATCACTATTGTTCATACTCAACCGGATGACGTCATGATGACATTATTGCATGAACTTGTTAAACTTGTTCGAATGATATCGAATCACCATGATTAAATGGTTGTGAGTTGCGGTGTTATTTGTTAAATGCCTAGTTTAGTTGAATGTATACTCTAGTCGTCTAATGTACCCACACTATTATTATATTGAACTTTGGCCCAAGATTGGTGTTAGTTGAGATAGGTCTCGGCCCAAGAAGAAGCCCACCAAGGCTGTTATGCCTCCTGATTATATGCACGTATGAATAGGTTGCATTATTCATGATTTAACAAACTTTACAAAAAAGAAAAACCCTAATCAACCTTACCCTTCTTTCATTAATACGCACGGCAATCAGGAGACCCTCCCCCCAGTCGAGACCTCACTTTATTGCCCTTGAATCTTGGTTAGTAATCTTATATTGATTTCCACTTGATTGTTTCCTTTGTGATAATGATTTGCTGAGATGTTATAATATGTGGATTATTTATTGATGATGACCATGCTATATGTTATTAGTATGTATGTTAATGATTTGCTGAGATGTTATAATATGTGGATTATTCATTAATGATGACCATGCTACATGTTATTAGTATGTATGTTACTGAACGATCAGGGTAATGCATTTACATAGATGAACAAATTGATAATCTATAAACAATGTCCACTTGACATGCTAGGATTTACATGGCTAATGGTTACTGGTTGATTGATGGTTAGGGATATGTGTTGGTGAATATTATAGGTTAAATATAACAAGGTAAATGTGTGAGACTTGAATATAGTTGCTGGGCGAAACAACTTGCTGAATGGGGCTGGGTATAATAGTGGGCTACACAACTATTGGTAACTTTTTGTTGGGCCCAAAAACCAACCGGGTGCAACTAAGTTTACCTACTGTGAATGATAAATGGTATGGATATTGTGTCATGGGCAACAACTTGTGGATAATAACTATATTCGTGTATTAGGAATCCTGGATATTATTCAAATGAACAATGTGTATGCTTAGAATATGATTAAATGCGCTTGGTGGACCGCATGTCTAAGCCAGTTGAACACTTGTATACACTGCACATGGGCTGAACCACACGATTGCTTGTTGATGTTTACATTAGACGTGTTATGTAACCTGGGCCTGTGTGTTGTTGGGCCACATGTTGTAACCGGACCACAGGTAGGGCGCAATGCCTACTGGAAGTGGGCTGATTAGAGTAAACTTAGCAGGGCCTGCACCCTTAAACCGTCATGTACACGTGATGTAAGTGGGCCGGACTTAGATGGGCCGATTGGTTATGAATGCCACGTTAACAGTAGGCACTATTTGTTATATGTGTTGAGTATTTGATCCAAAATCCTTATGCCATCTTACTAAGTGATTAACCTTATGACATGCCATACTTGTTTGTTAGTTGGAATTGTAAAACTGTTTTACAAACCAATGCGTGTACTGAGTGGTTAAAGTTGTCACGAGAATATATATATACATTGTATGCAAGTTGGTAACTAGGTGTTTTGGTGTATACGCACTTTGATTATGTGATGATTATGAACTGATAAGAGCCGAATTAAATGTCAAGTTTAGTGACATGTTACATGCAATGATAGTATGTTAATGGTGTTATGTGTACATCTAGTGTGTAGTTTAAACGTTTACGAAACTAATTATTACTGGTAATCACAGTAGGGTCTGATTGATCGACTTGGAATACGTGTTTTAATCTAACCGAGCAAACCAAAGGTGAGTTCACTACATTCGAGCATGCGTCCCAGTGGTTGGGGACAGTCAGTGGTCTGGGTAAAAACGGGTATATTGGTTAATATTCTCACCTATCATTTTTGTAAGTCCCTTATTATGTTACCTGGAGGGTAACGGGTATTAGTTGGTAGCGCTACTTAGGTTTGGCACCCTCACACCGCTCCTAGATAGGACGGTTGTGAACTAATGACCCAGTCGGGGCCCAGTACTAGATAGGAGTACGTGGGAAAGGGCAGTCATGTATTTCAGGAGCCGTCTTGTTCGGAAATGAGTTATTAACAATATTACCTGCATTGGTTATTGAACTGTTTCACATACAACTGATAACAAACGTTTTCTTAAACTGTGAACTCGCCAGCTTTGTCTGATACACTTGTTACATGCTCGCAGGTCGTTAGCTGTGATACTTTGGGACTTGCTATCTGGAGCAGCAGGAGTGGGCATGGTCTTGTTGGACGTATTTATTTTATTGGTTTATTGATACAGTACTTTGGATTAAAACTGGTTAACTTTGCTTCCGCTGACATTTTGGTTTTCATTAAAACTTACATACAGTGTTTCATTTGAAATCAAGTATTTATTCATTTAATTGAATGCGTTTGATATAATTAGTGGCTCGTTGTTGGATCGTCGCACTCCTAATAGGGACATACCCTAGGTGGGAATTTTGGGGTGTGACACAGAACCCCTACCTAATCCACCCATGAGTAATGAAAACATGGCTGAACTTCGCCATTTTGGTGAAGAGTTGATGGATGCGGGAAATAGAATCAGGGAAATAGGGGGACAAATTGCCTGGAAATATGATGAAAGGGAGCTTCGTTTTTAGGACGACAAGTGACGAGAGATAGTACGATGGTAAAACGGTGGTTGTATAAAAGTAATAGTAAAATCAGTCTGTAAAATAAATACGAATAAAACTCTGTAAGATATGGGTGAGTAATGATGTATACTATACTAGATATAAAATGAAATCGAGAAATCGATTGTTTTGACTATATCTGTATTGTAAAATTTTCTGATTGTTTGTATATAATTGTTATTTAGCAGATACTAATAAAATTTATATATATTATCAGATGGCAAACAATGGTAATGAACCTGTAAATGAAGTTAATCAGTCTGAGCAACATTCAGGAGATCAATATATGACTAGACAAGATATTGAAAATATTGTTGCTCAAGGGATAGCTAATGCTATTCCTGCAATCGTTGCTGCTGTAAAGAATCCAGTAGAACCGCAACAAATCGTTCCTAGTAAACATAATACTGAAGATAACTTCAGTAATAGTGTAAACAGAAGCAATGATCATGTTAATCATGAACCACGACAAGCTCCGCTCCCTAAGAAAATGAAAGCCGCAACACCTGGTTGCACTTTCAAAGAATTCCTTGCTTGTAAACCCACTGAATTTGCAGGCATCGAAGGAGCAACTGCATCACTGCGTTGGTTAGAGAAAACCGAAGCAGTAATTGCAATAAGTAAATGTGCCAAAGATGATCAAGTTATGTACGCGTCAAATCTTTTTAAAGAAGGAGCACTCGAATGGTGGAACACTGTGCTACAAGCCAAAGGAAGAGCCATAGCATATGCTATGAACTGGGAGGAATTTAAGAATTTGGTAGAAAGAAAATTCTGTCCTGAGTATGAAAAGGAACAAATGACAAATAAGTTCCTAAATCATCGGATGTTGGGTGTAGATTGTCGCGGTTATACTTCGACATTCTTCGAATATGCTAGAGTGGTACCAACACTGGCTTCGCCAGAACCGGTACTCATTTCTCGCTACATTTGGGGATTAATTAGCGAAATCCGCAATATCGTTAAAGCTGCGAGACCTCGCACTATTGATGATGCGGTAGAATTAGCTAATACTCTAACCGATGAACTGGTGCGCACAAGAGATGAAGATAGGAAAAAGGAACTGGCTCAGAAGATTACCCAAGGATTTCGGGCGGGTAATAGTAATAATTTCAAGAAAAGAGGAACAGGGCAATATTCAAATCCACCTTTCTGTAGAAATTGCAAAAGGAAGCATTACGGAAAATGTAATGTAACCTGCAACCTTTGCAAGGGTATAGGACACCGTGAAGAAAACTGCAGAAAGAAACCCGTAATCTGTTTTAACTGTGGAGAAGCAGGGCATTATAAAACAGAATGTCCTAAATTGGTTAAACCAGTAGACAACAAACCTAAGGCAAATGAAGGAGCTACTAAGAAGAATGTCAGAGCATTCCAGCTAACTACTCAAGAAGCAGAACTCATCCCAGATGTGATAGCTGGTACGTTCTTAGTCCACAATGTATACGCAAAAGTATTATTTGACTCTGGTGCAAACCAAAGTTTTATCAATACTTTATTCTGTCAAGCTCTTAAGTTACCTTTAACCAACATTAGGCAGATTTTTACAGTTGAAACCGCAGATGGGAATTCAGTTAAAATTAATCAGGTTTTGCAAAAAGTAGGAATAGAACTTTCAGGTCATAAATTTGCTGCAAACCTATTACCTATGAAACTAGTTGAATTCGATGCCGTGTTAGGAATGGATTGGTTGATAGCCAACCATGCTCGAATTCTTTGTGATAGGAATTCCATAGAAATTCAGGCACCTACTGGAGAAGTAATTATGATTACAGGAGATAAACCACGGAAACCCATGAAGTTCATATCGGTAATGAAAGTTGCTAGTTATGAACGAAAACAAGGAATAGTATATATGATTTCAATAATCATTAATACTAAGGGTAAAGAACTTAAGGAAATTCCTGTAGTCTCAGAATATCCAGATATATTTCCAGAAGAATTACCTGGATTACCACCAGATAGGGAAGTAGAATTTAGGATTCATCTAATTCCAGGAACTACACCGATAGCTAAGGCACCTTATCGGTTAGCTCCTACCGAAATGTTAGAACTAAAGAAGCAATTAGATGAGTTACTAAGTAAAGGATTTATACAACCTAGCTCATCCCCTTGGGGAGCTCCAGTGTTGTTTGTAAAGAAGAAGGATGGTTCAATGAGAATGTGTATCGATTATAGAGAATTAAATAAGGTTACAATTAAGAATCGATACCCATTACCTAGGATTGATGATCTATTTGATCAACTGCAAGGGGCTAGATATTTTTCTAAGATTGATTTACGCTCCGGGTATCATCAATTGAAGGTACAAGAAGAAGACATACCTAAAACTGCTTTCAGAACTAGGTATGGTCATTACGAGTTTACAGACATGCCCTTTGGATTAACGAATGCACCTGCAGCATTCATGGACATGATGAATAGGATCTGTAAACCGTATTTGGATAAATTTGTAATTGTCTTTATAGACGATATACTTATTTATTCCAAAAGTCAAGATGAACATTGTCAGCACTTGCATGTACTCTTAACTTTGTTAAGAAAAGAAAAGCTGTACGCCAAATTCTCAAAGTGTGAATTTTGGTTGCAAGAAGTACAATTCTTAGGACACATGGTGAATCATGAAGGTATTCACGTAGATCCTGCTAAGATAGAGGCAATTACCAATTGGAAGGTTCCACAAACAGCAATAGAAATTAGAAGTTTTATAGGTTTAGCTGGGTATTATAGACGGTTTATTAAGGATTTTTCCAAAATAGCCGTACCATTAACTAAGTTAACCTGTAAAGCCATTAAGTTTGAATGGGGACCTAAACAAGAAGAGGCTTTTAAAATTTTGAAACAAAAATTAACCAATGCACCAATCTTAGCCTTACCAGAAGGAACAGAAGATTTTGAAGTATATTGTGATGCTTCAAAACTAGGATATGGATGTGTGCTTATGCAACGCAAGAAGGTAATTGCGTATGCCTCAAGACAATTGAAAAAGCACGAAGAAAACTATACGACTCATGATTTAGAATTAGGAGCCGTAATTTTTGCCCTTAAGATTTGGAGACATTATCTTTACAGAAGTAAATTTACTGTCTATACGGATCATAAAAGTTTAAAGTACATATTTGGGAAAAAAGAGTTGAACATGAGGCAAAGGAGATGGATGGAAATTTTAAGCGATTACGACTGTGATATTTAGTATCACGAAGGAAAGGCAAATGTAGTTGCAGATTCATTAAGTCGTAAGTATCATGAAAAACAACGACGATTCCGTGCTCTTAGGTTAAATCTACAATTAGATTTAATGGAACAAATAAAGAATGTTCAAGAAACAGCAATAGAAGATATTGCTGAAGGAATGAAAGGAAGAATAAAAGAATTAGAGCAAGGAGCAGATGGAATTTGGAGATTCCACAAAAGCAGAATTTGGATACCTAAGCAGGGAGAATTAAGAAATAAGATCTTAGAAGAAGCTCATAAATCTAGGTACACTATGCACCCAGGAAACAACAAAATGTACCAAGATTTAAGAAAGAACTTTTGGTGGATAGGAATGAAAAAGGATATAGCACGATATGTTTCTAAATGTCTTACTTGTTCACAAGTTAAGGCAGAACATCAAAAACCTTCAGGACTACTACAACAATTAGAGATGCCAGTGTGGAAATGGGAACTTATAACAATGGATTTTGTTACTAAGTTACCCAAAACCAGAAAAGGTAATGATGCGATTTGGGTAATTGTGGATCGATTAACCAAATCTGCTCACTTTCTACCTATGAAAGAGACCTTTACCATGGAAAGACTAGCAAAGTTGTATGTAGATGAAATCGTATCTCTACATGGAGTTCCACTCTCCATTGTATCAGATAGAGATAGTCGATTCACTTCTCATTTTTGGAAAAGTTTCCAAGAAGCAATGGGAACTCGACTTAACCTAAGTACTGCATATCATCCTCAAACGGATGGGCAAAGTGAAAGGACGATCCAAACTCTAGAAGACATGCTCCGAGCATGTGTGATAGATTTTGGTGGAAATTGGGACGATCACTTACCATTGATTGAATTCTCCTATAACAATAGTTATCATTCAAGTATCGAAACTGCTCCATTTGAAGCATTGTATGGAAGAAAATGCAGAACTCCAATTTGTTGGGCAGAAATAGGAGAAAATCAATTATCAGGTCCGGAGATTGTGCAAGAGACGACTGACAAGATTACTCAAATTAAAGAAAGACTGAAGACGGCTCGAGATCGCCAGAAGAGTTATGCAGACAATAGATGCAAGCCATTAGAATTCCAAGTTGGAGACAGAGTACTGTTAAAAGTTTCTCCTTGGAAAGGAGTTGTGAGATTCGGTAAGAAAGGAAAGCTAAGTCCAAGATACGTAGGACCATTTCCGGTGATCCAACGTATAGGACCAGTTGCTTATCGTTTACAACTACCAGAAGAATTAGCTGGAATACATAATGTATTTCATGTATCCAATCTCAAGAAATGTCTAGCAGACGAATCTCTGGTAGTACGTCTTCAAGACATAGAAGAAAACGAAAAGTTAAAATTTGTGGAGAAACCTCTTCAGATAGAAGACAGAAAAGTGAAGTTTCTCAAGCACAAACGCCTAGTGCTAGTTAAAGTAAAATGGGATTCAAAGAGAGGAGCTGAATACACTTGGGAGCTGGAATCAGAAATGAAGCGAAAATATCCACATTTATTCCAGTAAATCTCGAGGACGAGATTTTTATTAAGGTGGGGAGAATGTAACAACTCTCACTAAAAAGTCCTAATTATTATTTTAATTGACGATTAGGAAACCCTAATTGAGACACCCAAGTGATTCCGCACAAACCCTAAAATTTTCAGAATAATCAGAATCAGGATTAGGGCCCCTAAAACTAAGGGGGGGATAAACCCTAGTGGACGATTATCCACTTAATTCGTTGTCAAATAACTGAAAATCGAATTTGGCAAGTCACCTGAGCTAGTCCCAATCGTGGCTACCCTATAGGCTATTTTTATGCCTTACGGACCGCAACACTATCAAGCTTACGGTCCGTAAGCAGTCTTACGGACCGCAACACTAGGAATGTTACGGTGCGTAAGCTTGTCCAAAATCCAGCTATAAATAGAGGACAGTGGCACTCGAATTCTGAACAATCAACGTCGAAATAATTCCAATTACACACGAAGATACACTCTGAATACTTCAAATTACACCCCCGGGTCTCGAAATTCTGCCGCAAAACAGGGTATTAGCACGATCGCTGCTACGATTCATTTTCCGATCGATCAATGTACTCAACGGGTGTTTAAGTGCTGCCCACATTAGGGTGATGCTTTGTCATTAGTCGTTAATTCGACAGATGTTAAGCATAGCACTTTGTCACTCGTTGTGATGGTTGATCTCATGAGTTATCGTAAATGCTGTATTGATTACTAACCCAGTTTTGTGTGCATTGTTATCTAAATTAGGTTAACCAGGCTAATTCATAAGACTAGACTCTGTCCATATTAAACCAGCAATGTGAGTCATTCTCTTTTTATCAAATTACTTTACAAAACCCTATTTATTTCAAAGTTATAATTACAGGGATTAAGTTTATGTAATCACCATATTACAGCCGGTATGTGGGGTTTTGTATACATTACTTGATAATCTTCACCATTGGGGCAGCCAATGGGTGATATGACCATAGTCACAGACACCATTGGACGGAAGGGCCAATGGGTCGAGTGACAAAGTACTGTGGGTAATTGGTTTGATATCAGAAACATTGTAATCTTCCTTAATACTGTAAATTATAACAAATGTGTCATTTTAGTAAATAGAATGATTCACTCAGTATTTTCCGCTGACAAAACCTTTTTCAAACATGTTTCAGGTGATCTGTTGTAATTCAGGAAAAGTGCTGAGAAGCATTTCAAGCTTGAGAAAGTGGCTCATTATAAAATAAGGAAATAAGTTTTGTAATATAACGATTTCATAGTAAAATCATAATATTGTAAATTATCGGGGTTTTATCCCAAATTATAAAATAAAATAAATCGGGAAAATTTTAGCTTTAAACGATCCTGATAATAAACTTCCGCTGTTAAACTCAATTAAATAAATACCACGGGGATTTCTGTCCCGCTGCTCCTGAAACGGGTCAAACCGGGTCGGGGGCCGTGACAGAAAAGGTCTGCAGTCTGCGGACCACATCTGCAGGCATTTGCAGGAGAAGAGGTGGACCAAACGTCTGCAGTCTGCAAGGAAAAGAGGGTTTGTTTTTTTTTATTTTATAAAAACATCTTCTCTTCTCAGACACACACAAACACACTTTCACACACACCTCCCTCAATCTCTCTCCTCTCTGCCTTCATCACCACCAACAAGCACCAACGTCACCACAAACCTCCCCCGTCGCAACCACCCACCCCCGTCACACTCTCCTCCCTCTCTCTCTCTCTCTCTGCCTTCATCACCACCGTCTCCACCGATCTCCGATGATGATGATGATGGTCTCCTGCTGCTCCCTCTCTCTCTCTCTCTCTCTCTCTATCTCTCTCTCTCTCTCTCTCTCTCTATTCTCTACGGTATCTCTCTCTCATCGATTTGGGGGTTTGTTCGATTTAGGGTTTCGGTTCAAGCACCACCACCGATCTCCGATCTGGTAGCACCATCGATTTGGGGGTTTGTTCGATTTAGGGTTTTGGTTCGATTTGGGGTTTTTGTTTCCCATCGATGATGATGATGATGATGATAACAGATGATGACGATGATGGTGTCGGAGCAGGGGTGTCGGAGGTGGAGGTGGTGGCGGAGCAGGGGTGTCGGAGGTGGAGGTGGTGGCGGAGTGGAGGTGGTGGCGGAGCAGTGGTGTCGGAGGTGGAGGTGGTGCCAGGAAGAGGTAAACGTCTGCGAGGAGAAGACTTGGGTCCATGTCTGCTCCAAGAAGAGGTCTCGCAGACCTTTTTTAATGAAAGGTCTGCGAGAAAACAAACAAGCTGCAGACATCAAACGTCTGCGCGCGTCTGCGTCGCGCAGACATAAGTGGCCAGAAGTACTTCTGGCCAAAAAACAAACAGAACCTTAGTATTTTAGCTAAAAGTCAAACCGTCGTAATTACGGTTTGACTTCGAGATTAGTCAACAATGGCTCAGTCATATCTCGAATTAAAAGTAGTTATAAGTTGGTATTTATGTGGGTAATAAACCCTTAAAAGGGTTCCCCCTGATTACCACTCTAACCAGGTCAAAAGTCGGGTCAAACTTATAATTAAAAAGTCAACAGGAAGCTTAATTTCTAAATTATGCATGATTAGCTATGTAGATCATATACAACCTGTTTGATCATTGTTATAACTTGGTAATAAGTGTAAGAACATGTCTAAACATGTTCAACCCGACAAATTCCTGTAAATACCCGGTTCGGAACCGAAAGTCACATAGTTTGACTTTCACTTTGACTTTCAGTTCTGACCCGTTAAGGCATGTTTTAGAAATGCCTCAGAGCTTTAATTGGACTAGGTTACATGTTAGAATAACCCTCTGTGATGTTACACCTTGGTTCATTAGTTATCCAATTAATATGCATGTTTCCGTTAATTGCTCATATGTTGACCGTTATGCCCTTATTACCTTAAAACGTGATTTTTGGAAAAGTAAAAGAGTAGAAACTTTAATTACTGATATATAAACTTGTATGCAAAGTTTGACATCAGTTTGAATTGTTGATTTAGAGTTATGCTCAATATCGCAAAATTAAAGCTTTATGTTAATAAAACGGCGTAATTAGCATATAGCCTAGTTAAGCCTACTTTTTGATATCAAATCTTTTACCCACTGATGTAATATATTATTTTGGGATTTTTAAAGATTTTTAATTAATTTTAGGCTGAGCATAACTAGTAGTCGTAGGCTTAGTCCGGTAATTGTCGGATTTACCCTTACGGGCCATAAAATGAGTTTTACATATCAAAACGACTCCAAACCTTTTGCTACTGATTAGATATGTTAAATAAATTATTTTAAGCCTTCTGGAAGTATAAAAATATCAGCTTTATGTATCGAACCCGTAAACGGCTCTTAATCGCCCTATTAAGCGTTTTTAACGCATAGTATGTATTAAAACTATATTAAACATACCCGGGTTGATACCTACTGATATTTTAGGCAAATTAGAATATTTTAACAGTAAGCAAAAGTTGATTAACTCAGACTTCAGTTTTGAGCTTTTCGGCTTATGTGAAATTACCAAAATACCCCTACGGGGCATAGTTTGGTTATAATTGATAAATTTCACATATATACTTTATCCTACTGATATTTTAGGCAAATTAGAATATTTTAACAGTAAGCAAAAGTTGACTAACTCAGACTTTAGTTTTGAGCTTTTCGGCTTATGTGAAATTACCAAAATACCCCTACGGGGCATAGTTTGGTTATAATTGATAAATTTCACATATATACTTTATCCTACTGATATAACTTAGTAAATTGAGTATATTTACTGATTACATCAGACCTGTAACTCAGGTTGTTACTCAAACTCTTTTATAAACTTTTAAATGACCAAACTACCCCTACGGGGCCTAGTTTGTGTTTAAACACGTTTCGGGCATAATGAAAGACACCTTACTGATGTCACAACATATTTGAGGCATAATTAACTTAGGAAACCTGTCTATAGCTCTCATGAATACCCGTCACGCTTATTACGCGTACGGTTCGGTTTATGTAACAAGTTTACATAAATTGGCCGAAACGGGTCAAACCTTAACGGTTTTATCTCAAAATCCAGAATGTGAATAATAAACCCATATTAAACAAGTCTCTGAACTTTCCGGGTCTAAATCACATTCTATCCGGTTTTCGCTTAATCGTGCGTACGAACCGTATCTTTGAAACTAGCCGGTCTAAGCTTAAGCTTAATTAAAGACCCGTTAGGATTCTAATAGGTTATTATAAAACCTTCGTTCCAGATTAGGAGGACCAGTAAAAGCTACGTGCATTTTGCTTATTGTGAATTATACATTGCTCAGGTAAATACTTTTAACTTATTTCCCTATACGGGCTTGGGTTACGGTATATAGCATACCGCTTGATCGAGCATTAAATCTCCACAATTGAGTGGGTAGTTGACTAATTTGATCGGCTCGTTTAAACAGTCTTGATTACTTAAAGCCTTTGGGGGGTTAATGACCATGTCCCGGATATCCTTGGCATCATCTTACGAGATGGCCACGACCTGAGCACGGGGTGTAGGCGTACACCTGTCAGTGTATAACTCTATGATGTGGTGTGTCTATTGATCTTTATCCCGGACAAGATCCGGGCTACTGAACGCACAAGTAACATGTAATTCGTTCAGAAGATTATAATATTAAATAATTCTCCCAAGTTATAAAAAAAAATGTTTATGCCATGTGCATCCAAACCAATTTTCAATCATTTTCCAAAATGAGTCAGTTGAATGTATTTACCAGTGTAAACTGATGTATTTTCCCAAAAAGATTAAATGCAGGTACTAAGCGAAATTGGCTGGGATTTCTCCTTAGCATCATTAGAAGTCTCGCAAGCTTAAGATGCCTGAAGTCTGTTGAACTATTGTTTCCATTTTGTTTACGATCCTTCTGTGGATAAACATCCGAATATTGTGACAGTTGAAATTACAATATTAAATTCGGTTGTATTATATCTTTTAAATTGCTTCCGCTGTGCATATTAATTATTGTGTTGTTTGACTATTATGTTGCCAACCACGTCACGATAATCCCCCACCGGGCCCACCGGTGACACGTGGAAATCGGGGTGTGACAATACTATACATACGTGTACATATTGCATTCGACCTCAATAAGTGATCAACAATCACATGTCCAAACAAATAAGTGATAATATATCACATTTATCCGGGAGTCAAGTTCGTCTCTCTGCTGTAGGAAAGTACTGACCTGTTCACGGACTTGCTCCTGTGCCCTCATGAATTGAAAATCAAGTTCCTCATCAATAAGTGATTCTATCACATAGGGCTTGTTTTCAACCAAAATAAGTGAGTTTCTCACATCTTTTATACGGTCAAACAGATGATAAACGGTATACTCACCGGTAAGATGAACTCCCGTGCATACCTTGATACGGGAATGTGTCGTGATGTGGATGAACACCGGTCGGTAAGTATAAATCATACCTTAACGTATCCCCTCGCCATGATAACATCTGATAAGTTGAGCTTATGTGGACAACAATACCGATAATTGTTATAGGATGCTTATCTAAATGTTATCTAATTGAACAAAAAGAGCGTTTTGACATGACCGTACACTGATATGATTCTCTTACCCTCGAAACTCGTAAAAAGAATGTCTGTAAATATTTGTTTACTTTTCTTTCGTTTCTGCATCTTTGTATATATTTATTTATTGCTTTCCGTCTTTACATTTGAAAAATTCAAAATTTCAAAAAGATTTTAGGTGTGTTTTAATCTAAACTTTATAAAAGCCAAAAAGATTTTGCTTTTATTTTATTTTTGATTGACCGATGTTGGAACTCGAGTCTATCCTACCCAAAATCCTGATCGTAAGCCGGAAAACAATTGCTTTTTCATAAACAGTCGAAGTTAACAAGTTTTGAAAGTTAAGAACTAAAATTGAACAAATTTGTTAAAACTTTCAAACTGTTGTCGGTCGGTGTTTGATTGAGATTTGATCTCATATGTGTCATTTGTTTATTTTGTCTAAATTCCAAGCGGTTGTTCTCATTACGTGTTTAGCTTTCTTGTATGTGCAGATGCGACATCAGAATCAGCTAAAGGCGAAGAGAACGCTTCAGATGACAAGTCGTAAAGTGAAGACACGATGTTGATGCAATCAGAAGATCAAGATGATCGGGTTGCAGTTGATCACTCATCAACACCACAAGGATCTAAAGATTTGAAGATCAAAAGATTCATGAGCATCATTCAAGGGGGAGTTTGTTGATACACTCCCTGATTGTGTCACATGAAGACTTTGAAGATCCTCCGACACAAAAGACACGGAAGACGAACCATCACGAGCAGCGTCCAAGGGGGAGTTTGTTGGTACACTTTATGTGGACACGACTCGACTCGGTTTGGTTCGACTCGGTTAGGTCCGGCTCAAGTCCGACGTAGCGACATTCCTCCGTCGTGCGCCCCAGAGTTCGACACGCGAAGCACGGAGAGCCGCGGACCCATTCCCTCGACACATCACCATGACATCATCATGATGATGTCATGATGATGTCACAAGCTTTGAAAATGTGTATGTTGGCTACGAAACACATCTGGGCCGTAACATTGTTTTGGGCCTTGACTTCTCATTTGGGACCAGAAACCTTTGGGCCGAAACCCATTATTTAGCAATACATGTCGACGAAACAAGGTGTGTTTCGTCGACTTTGTCAAGATCTTTCCTTGTTTCGTCGCAGACATCAAAGCATTTCGTCGACTTGTTCAGTTTCGTCATGGCCTGTGTCTTGTACCATATAAATACCCCTCATAGTTTCTATGTGAAACTGATGAGTATGAGAGAGCTGTGAGACTTAGTGAGAGTCTGTAAACATTGTTTGTATATGTTTGTGGTTGTACTCATCCCTAATCAATAGATATTGAATCTTTGGTTACGCGTGTGTTTTACACTGTGTTTGGTTTGCACTGTCACGGGGATTCCGCACCCGTTACCGTGTTTGTGATAAACAAGGATAGGTTTTCGTATCGGATCCACCGAGAAAAACGGGACCTACAATGGTGTTATATACTTGCTGAATGGTGTTATATACTTACTGAATGGTGTTACATACTTGCTGAATGGTGTTATATACTTACTGAATGCTGAATGTTGTTATATACTTGCTGAATGGTGTTATATACTTATTGAATGATGTTATATACTTGCTGAATGCTGTTATATACTTCCTATAATTAAGGTGGCGGTTATGGGAAGTTAATTAATTGAATTAATGATAAAATTACTTGTTTACTCTTTTCAATTAATTTAGATCTAATGGCTGAGATTCTTTCTTACCTTTCTCACACTTTTGGTCTTTTTTACAATAACCTTACCCTAAGAGTATAATGTACACTTATATTTATAGATTAATATGTATTAAACAATGGTGATGTTTTCTTTTTGTACATAAATTCTCTTTACAGGGTTTTTTTTTGTTTGGAAACATTAGTTTTTTCAGCTGTTTAATGCTATGCAACGTGCGTGTTATGTTTTGTTTTTTCTTATATAAAGTTTTCATTGAGACATACTTATTTCTCTCTACATATTTAATTTTTTTTTTAAATTTGTTAAAAAGCAGTCTTTTCCCCGCTACTAGTTAGGGTTAAAGTAAGAACAAGAGCCTCTAACCTCTTCCATCATTCATTCCTTCGCATCGCTACCCGCTCCAAAACAAAAGAAGGCCGACTCGAACCGTCGAACCGACCCGAAATTGTTTATGTTCAATCCTATGAAATGAGAACATCTAAATAAGTGAACGCAATAGAAAAAAATCATAGATCCGCCACTATCTGTATTGTAATTATTAATAAAAGTGTTCTATTTATTTTATACACGAACAGATTCATACAACTTCTTGTAATTTCCCAGGTTTAACGTTTTAGATAAATAATCAATTATTGGGTTGGGTAGTCGTTTGTGTTTTTGTGTGATATCTACATGGTGTTACATAATTGCCAACCCTTCAAAAAAATGATGTTAGATAATTGCCAACCCTATAAAAAGCTGAATTATAAAATGGGAGAAAAGAACTATCACCATGTGTTTATTTAATATATTTATAGTAATTTATGAATTAACATATAGTCATCGACATGAAAATATCATAAAGAAAGTGAAAGATGCATTGAATAAGTTTGTATATTAACACATGCGACACGTTGAAGTTAAAAACTATAAACAGGAGAGAAAAAGAGCATCAACTTTAATTTTTCTTGATGATACATCATATTATAATTCGTGAATGAGCTGTGGGATGCAATCGTTCTGTCGTTACCCGACCTGCTACCAGGGCCGGCCCTGAGAATTCATGTACCCTGTTCAAGCTCGAAAAACGTGCCCTTAGGTTTTAACTAAATAAAAAATTTTAACTAGTTTTTTCATACAACTTTAAACGGTTGACAAAAATATAGCATTCGATAAACAATGCAATTAACGAAATACAAAATATAGTATTCGAATGAATGACATACCGTAAAAACTAATAAGCTAATAGCTAACCAATGATTCGTGAAGCTCTCCTTGCATTCTTGATAGCAATTGTGTTCGAATGAATGACATACCGTAAAAACTAATATAGTATTCGAATTGCTCATGTTGAAATTTATCAATTGTGTCGTCCGATTTCAATCTTTTACGCAAATCAAACCACTTTTTCATATTTATGAGATGATCTAAAGAAACTTCATGTTCTCTCACTCTACCGGTAGCATGGTGCCAATCATCAAAACCTACACCTCCCAAATGAACTGAAATCCGAAATCGACATAAGTTAACTAAATAAATGTTAAATGAATTCGACATATATAATTGAAATCGAAAAGATGAAAATCAATCCTGCTGTGAATAAATGAATTCGACATATAACTGAATAAATGAATTCCATATGTTCGACAATCGACAACAACATAAACGATAAAACGAAGGCTGTGCGTACTGCACTACTGCTGACCTGCTTGCTGTGACTGAAATCGAAGGCCTGCTGATGGTGAATGATGATCGCCGATCGGCTGTGCAACTGGGCCAGTTCCGACGTTTCTGTTCTTCCTCAATCCTCAGTTCCGACGTTTCTTTTCCTGAATCCTGATTGCCGCCCACTGCCAGACTTTATTTTTTTTAATTAGTTTTTAGATAATATTTGGGTATTGGGCTCACTAACCTAATGAGCTAAATAGTTTAAACAATAGGATTTTTTTTAAGTGGGCCTATGTTAATATTTTTTTGGTTATACCCTATTAAATTTTTTTTTACATATATAATATCGGATTTTTTTTAAAAATTACGGGCCCTACGAAATCACGGGCCCTGTTCGGTTGTCCTCCCCGCCCTCCTTAAGGGCCGGCTCTGCCTGCTACCATAAAGTTGGTATCTTTTTATTTGTTTTAAGGCTATGGGGTATACTTTCACACCCCTTAACTACACGTACGCACCACATCACCTACTTGACCCTCTTTTACTTCACCACACACCAAGGAAATGGTTTAACCCCATTAACGCCCCTTAAAATTAATTAAAATACATATATATAGCATGATGTGTGTGTGTGCAAATTTTGGAATGCTTGATTCCCTCCCTCTCTCTTCTAGTTAACTTCTTAACATGTGAAGTTTTTAACGCCTCTTAACACCCTTCAGGAGCGGTTTAACAGGTGTTAACGGATGCCAACTAGGATTAACATCTATGGATGTTAGAGTATACCAGGTGGCCTAACGGCAAGAGTCTAAGATTAACCAAAGTTGGTATGTACTATTTATAGTCTTTTATGGAGCAAACAAAAGAGTAGTTGCGTTGGTGTTATACTATATATTCATTTACTTTATGACATTTGTTGTAAACTAGCCAAGCCGCAAACTACTAGAGAACAGCTCGTTAGAAGTTTAATTCGAACTGAGCTTAAACGAGCTCGAGTCTAAAACTAATTTTTTTTAATTAATGAGTCCGAACCCGAACTCGAGCCGGCTTGCAAGCCTAAACGAGCTTATTATTTATATAACTTTTGTTTTATATGTCAAATGTATACTTTTATCATCATGATTATTATATATGTATATATATAATGGTGAGGAAAATACTAGATAATATATTATGTTATATATAAATTTTATAGTTATAAAAATACAGTGGTGGCGTAGGCGATGGTGGTGAAAGTGGGTGGCGGAGTTGGGGAAAGGGAGTTCGGAGGCGGTGGTTATGGTTGTGGTAGTGGTGGCAAGTGATCATGATGGTGTGGTGGTTGGTGGTTTGATAGAGATTGAGAGAAGAGAGTAAATTTAAATTTGCATCTTTGGGGTAAAAATGTAATTTTACTTTATTTTTAACGGTGAGTTAACAGGGAGGGACACAAAAAAAAAATTTGTGAACAACAAGGACTAAGACAACGAAAATTAAGTTTGACAGGTAAATAAGGTTCCCGCCACAAAAACAAAGGGAAGTAAATTGTCCTTTACTCTTTTTATTTCGAGTACTTTGAATTGCATATGTTAATTTTGTGGATTTTATTGAGCTGAACTACCTTTGATACCATATATGTTATACTTGATACAAGATTGAAAGAACGTAGTGATGTGTATTACATTAAGAGGTACAGACAAGAAAACTAAATAAATGGGCATTTCGCTAGAAAACGAGTGATATTTTAAGGGGCCGGTTATCAACCCTTTCTTAGTTTATCAAACGTTGAGTCAATATATTTGTTGTACAAACGGTATAGCTCTGGGAATAAAAACTTCATCAAGAAGATAGCCTTAATGAACCTCGGTTGTGTAATGGACGTTTCTCCTTTGCATACTCCATACACGATGGCTTTCACACATGCATCAGCCCCCATCGCTGGGATCTCAGTGTCTATATCCTGCCAAAAGTAGTTCGGTTTAATTAATAACTAAGCCTTTTGTAAGGGGGATTAATAAGCCAGTAATTACTACTTACTCTTCTTAGGCGAACGCCAATAGCGTTGTTTGAATGTTTACTTGTTATGAAGTTTGTTTTTATAAACCCAAGTTTCACTATTGCTATTGTTACCGTCGGTGACACTTCATATCTAAGGGACTCGTAGAAGCTGATCAATGCTGCTTTACTTGCCTGAGAAACACAAAGTATATATCACTACTTACTACAACTATATAATATGTGGTCTTTTAAATGGGCTGTCCATATAATTAAAGAACTAGAAGTTATAAGATTGAGTGATTCAATTTATTGCGATTATTATGGTTAAGTAAGAAAGATGTGTTCGTTCTTACACTGTAGACGCCTAATTTTGGTGGGTTCAACACGCCAGCTCCTGAGGCGTTGACGATGATCTTGCCTTTAGTCTTCCTTAGGTGTGGGATTGCAAAATGAGTTGGATAGACCGATCCCCAAAAGTTTATGTCCTGCACTTGGAACATTAGAGTCGTGCACATGCATGTTTAATAATTAGTGAATTTTAAGTTAAGGATGAATATACCATAGAAGGTACAAATTTGGTGACATCAATGTCAATAGAATAAAGCGGTCCGATTCCTGCGTTACAAACAAGATGATCCACTGCGAACGTAGTGATTAAAAGCAGCATGTTAGTTCACACAAAGTCAGGGTTAGAAGAGTAGTTAATTAATTAGGAGGTTATATAACGGATTACCCACGTTGACCAAAATGTTTAACGGTCTCCTCCACAAACATCCTACACTCATGTACCTTTGACACATCAGCAAACAAGAAAAGAACATCAGGAGAGCCAAGTTCGCGAGCTGTATGCGCTACTTGCTTGAGTCGACTCTCTGGTTCTTCTATCGCTATAATCGCTAAATACGCCCCTCTTTTGGCATATTCATATGCCATGAGCTGCAAATTTTGTGTATTTAATTACTTAAACATGCGATCTAGTTAACTTATGTTTAAGGTTTATGATCATTTACATACCTCTCCAAGTCCAGATGAAGCGCCGGTGATCAAGACCACCTTTCCGGACATGTTTTCGCTAGGTCGGAAACTTGAACGGACAGCAACTATGAGTTCCCAAACGAATAATAAAGGTGAAATAAGAAGCAAAAGTAACAATAAGACGTAATACACAAGTTCATTTGTGAAGCTGTTATTGAAGCAGGCTTCATACATGGCTGGTTATAAAAATAAGATCACCACCACTCATCTCCTGTAAATTTATAATCCGGGTTGAGTTTGAATTTGGCCCAACAATAATATTTTTGTCAGGTTTCCTTTCTTTGAATAATATATAAAAAAGAATAGGAAAAAAAAGTCAAATTCTAATGGTTAGAACATATTTAAAGATGATGAGATCCATAAAGTGACATGTGGGTTTCCTCTATGAAATAAATATATTGAGCATTCTCATACAATCCATCAAATTATACATACATTCTACTAAAAAACAACTCTTAAATCAATATATTTTCACTAAAAACAAATACTTTTTCTCTCTCCTTTTCAATTAAATAATATTATCATTACATTTTTCTCTTTCCTTCACTCACAACCACTTTCAATATATATTAAAAAAATTATACTGGGTGAACAGTGTTCCCTCAAATATACAGATGAACAGTAACATTTTCTCTCTCCTCCACTCACAACCATTTTTTATACCCTTTATAATATAAAAACTACCACTCACATATTTTGATGGTTTGGATGAGAATGCTCAGTTACTAGCTTAGTGTGTATTACAGAGGTTGAATAAAATAGTTACATCTTTTAAAAACTTGTGGATTGCACAATTTGAATAAACACGTCTTACACGAGTAATGTAATCTGCTAACACATTTAGTCATCAATATGTATTTTCTAACAAAGTGAACTTTAAGGTACTATTTACTTATTGTAACATCTCACTTTATTTTTTAGTAGGTTAGAGAGTTGTGTATTAACGTCCCGTTTGCGGTCTGCGTATATAATGTATATATGTGTGGACGCTGAGGACGGTTAATCATGCATCATGTGATGGCGTTGATAGCTGAAAGACAAAAGGGTACATGCACTAATCGGTCTTTGTCACGAATGCTGAGTGTTATGTGCCTTATGTCCAATGCTTAATGCAAAACTACTATCGAGCCGGGGGTCTCACTGGAAGCAGTCACTCTACTCCTACGGGGTAGAGGTAAGGCTGTCTACATCTTACCATTCTCAGACCCTACCTTTGTTTTGCTATTAGTGGGATTTACTGATATGATGATGATGATGATGATGAGTTGTGTATTACATGGTTTATAACATTTTACTTTGTTTTTTATTTATTATTAGGTTAGAAACTTACATATTACCTGATGTTGTATAATCAGCAGAAGAAAAAAGAAAAAAATATTTTAGCAAAAATTATTAAATATACAAGAGATAAGCTGGATATTATGATTTAATATTATTATTTCATTGGAGTGTAAAACGGAATAATGGGATCCTTTATTAGAAGTAGGATTCTAAATATACCACATGTATAAAAGATTTATATGTTCTACATGTATTAAATAAGGGGAAAGTGAATACGGTGATGTTAGGCGTGTAACCTTACACGTGAAACCCACCAAAACAACGTAGTTTTGATTGAATCTAATTATAGAATAACTTACTCTATCCCATCTTAGTTGTTTCCGCTCTCACAGGTCTTCAGCTCTCCTCCGGTTCCTACTTTCTTTCACCATTACAATTCTGTTTCAAAATCAATTGTTTTATCCCAAGCATTAATCACAGATCGATCATACCCGCCTCTCAAAAATCCCATAAAGTTAACACAAGCACAATTAAAATTTGTTCTTATAATGAGATTGCTGTGAATTATATAAATCATGTATTCTTACCTAATTAAACTAAAGCTTAAACCGAGAATAATTAAATCTTAACAATGGATACTTTTGATAAAATAATAAACAATTGCTACCAAATTAATTTCAACTGTAAATTGAACTTGTGATTTTGTGAACAATTCTAACAACTCACTTATAATGATGAAACAATTGCCACCAAATTAATTTTAATTGCAAATGAATACTATTATTTCGTGAAGAATTCAGTTCATCGTGCCAAACTTGTGTATCAACAGAGAATTGATTTTAATTGAATTAGAGCATGAAGAAGGATGCAAATATAGGTTGTGATACTGAATTTGGGAACGACAATTGATTTTTAAGAACAATTACAAGAGATAATGGAGATAAGATATTAAAATAAAGAGATTTACTTAAAAAATTTAAATTTAATATTATCAATAATTGACTTTCCATAATAAATATTTAGAAAAATAATTAAGACCGCCTCAGAGCGTCATGTGTCCCTAACATGGTTTCTTTTATTATATAGTATAGTTTTAAATCCTAACTATTTAAATATTATCGTTTTTTAACAACTCACTCTTACCTAACCCATTTAGCTTTTTTTTGTAAGACAAGAAAACGACGTGTCAACCATCGTGACTTCAGATACTGTGGTCAAGGTCGACTACTCGACTGTCGTCAGTCCCTTGACTCTCCTAGATGCGCAGAAACCCAACCTCCACCCGCGCGAAGGCATGACAGTGGAATAATCGGTAAAACCTCGCCTTCCATCCAAGACGAACCGGCGCCTCCCGTATTTGCCCTTCACTTGGATGTCGCAGAAAATAATAGAGAGAGTAGAAGTCGAACCTAGGTCACAAGGATCACCAAGTCTTTTACCAACCACTCCACCGCTATATATCTATTCAATTATATATCTTTAGCTAATGAATTTAAATGTTACTTTAAATTATTTAAGTGTTTGTTTAATAATTATTTTATTTAAGTGTCAAGTGTTCTTGTTTAATAATTATTTAAGTGTTCCTGTTTAGTCTTGCCCTTGATAATATTATAGAAGGGAGAGGATTAAATAAGAAGTATAGTTTGATTAAGAAGGATAGGAAGCAATAGGGTTGTAACACGTGGCAAAATTGAAAAATAAAGAAGAAGGGTATTTTATTCAATCGTATCTCATCTTCTCCATTCCTCTTTCCCTGCAACTTCAAAACCCATTATTTTCAAACTTCTCACATCCTCTTTCCCTGCAACTTCAAAACCCATCATTTTCAAAAACCCACCATCTTCAACATTTTCTTCACTTTCTATTCAATAATCACTACATTATAGTGCGATTTTCGTCATCAATCAGTGATTCAAACACTTAATCAACGTGTTCTTCAACTTTTTTGAAGAAACCCAATTTAATTTCATACAATTTCTCATTTTTTTCTGGTGATTTTGAAGTGAATCACTCGATTCGTTCGATTCGATCGTTGATAAGCGTTCTTAACATTCAAATTTTGTCAATCGTTGAAGAAATCCGAAGAAATCGGCTTCGATCTGTGTAAGAAATTTTTTAATTGCGTTTTACGATCTGGGTTTTTGAATTAAGTCATTGTGTTTTACAAAAGAATGAAAAAACACATTTTTTTGTGTTTCTAGTCCATTGCGTTTTAGAAACAACACATTTCTTTGTTTTTAGTCCACTGCGTTTTAGAAAAAAAGATATTTCTTTGTGTTTTTAGCTTATTGCATTTTAGAAAAAGGACATTTCTTTGTGTTTTTAGTCTATTGTGTTTTAGAAACAAAACATTTCTTTGTGTTTTTAGTCCATTGCGTTTTATAACATAATAAAAAATAAATTTGTTTTATGCTTTTAATCCATTGTGTTTTATAACAAAATGAAAAAAACACATCTTTTTGTGTTTGTCCATTGCGTTTTAGATCTGAAGTGTACTGGAGTGGTGTTAGAACAAAAACATGATCATTTTAAAACAGAAACATGACCATGTGAAACCTCATTGCGTTTTAGACTTGGAATGTGAGGTGCACTAAACTGACATGATCATGTTAAAACAAAACATGATCATGTTATGAAAGCCAACCCATTGCGTTTTAGACCAGAGGTATAGTAAACTGACATGATCATGTTAAAACAAAACAATGCATGATCATGTTGTTGTGAAAGCCAACCCATACCATTGTGTTTTAAACCTGGAAGTGAACTAAACTGACATTATCATGTTAAAATAGAAATATGATCATGTTGTGAAACCCATTGCGTTTTAGACCTCAGACTGAAAGAACATGATCATGTGTAACAAAAGCATGATCATGTTTAATAAAAGCATCATCATGTTAAAACATGAAACTGGGTGTACACTAAACTGACATGATCATGTTGTTGTGAAAGCCAAGTGTTTTAGACCTAATGCATTTTAGACCTAATGCATTTTAGACATGGAATGGAAAGGTGAGGTAACTGACATGTTCATGTTAAAACAGAAACATGATCATGTTGTGAAACCAGCATTGCTGGTTAGGTAACTAACATTATCATATTAAAACAGAAACATGATCATGTTGTGAAACCAACATTGCGTTTTAAACCAGATCTGTAGTAACATGATCATGTTAAAATAGAAATATGACTAGGTGAAACCCAATTGCGTTTTAGACCTAGAAGAGGTGAGGTAAGTTTTGATAAAGAACATGATCATGCTAAAATAGAAACATGATCATGTTGGAACAGGAACATGACCATGTTAAAACTCTGACTATTTTAAATAGAAGTTAAATGTATTACGTTTTAGACCTGGAGTGTACATTTTAGAGACCTGGAGTGCTAAATGTTGGAACAAAAACATGACCATGTTAAAACCCATTCATGTTAAAACATAAACATGACTATGTTAAAACCCTTTGTGTTTTATAACCTGTAACTGCAAAATCTTTATTTTAGGTTTCATTGCATTTTATGTATCTGGGTTTTCGATTTTTTTCTAAAGTATAACAATAGTATACTCGTTTTAAAGATAAAAAAACACTCGTTTTTATGTTTTTATGGTGCAATTTAAAAAAAAATCATGTATGAAAAAGTTATTAATGTTTAAAAAAGGAGGGAATTGGAGGAGAGAAACTATTCCTTTGGATTGACTAGTTAAAATGATTGACGATCACTTTCTTATAAAATTATTTTAAGAGGAATTTACGAAAATGGCCAAGAATAAAGTTGACTTACCAAAATAGCCAGCTCATGCGTCGTTGGAATGGGGCATCCCCCCTCTTATGCGTCTTTAATTTCTTAAATGGATGCGTGCATGGATGAAGCAGCAAGTACAAAAATGGGATGCATGGGATGAGTCACGGACGCATGGGATGAGTCGCGGACGCATGGGATGAGTCGGCAACGCATGGAATGAGTCGCGGACGGATGGGATAATGGGATGAGTCACGGACGCATGGGATGCCTCAAACGAACGCATGGGATGATGGGATGAGTCACGGACGCATGGGATGCCTCAAAGCTCCTAAAAGTAAGTTTTATGAGTCACGGACGCATGGAATAAGTCACGTACGCACGGGATGAGTCACAGACGCATGGGACACATGGGACACATGATGTCACTGAGACACTTGTCACTTCTACATTGGCGGACGCATGAATGAATTACAATTAAACCAGGAAACAAGAACGCATAAAACACAAGAGCACAAGATAAGAAACACGCAGTTACTTCCGTATTCAGGTTTAATCAATCAAAAATAAACTTGTAATTTCACTTTAAGCATTTTGATAAACTACCTAGATATAACTTTTACGCCTTTTATATTAACCAAATAGATTAAAATCAATCAAACACATTGCCACATTGCCCATAGTAAAACACCATGGAGTATCTTCAAAATAAATTCGCTTTTCGGTTATTCGCAATCTATAGCGAGTTTTAACAATTTAATCACCTAAGAACAGTCATATACATTAGAAAAATGGCCATTGAAGAAAGTACACAGCATCACCCCAGTGCAGCGGCGAAGCTTGAGATTTCCGACCGAGGGGTCGAAAAGGTATATACCAAAAACTTTCTATAAAACGGAGGGTTAAAAACGTATATACCCAAAAATTTCTATACGAAAACTACATACTCTCCACTAATTCTATACGAAAACTACATACTCTCAACTACTGAGCGAAAAGTTCAGGTGGGGTCCGCCCCCCTCCCCCCCCCCCCCCCAACCCACTATCCTTCGCCCATGCCCCAGTGAGTTAACCACAAATCACATTTGATAGAAAAGCAGAATAAGATACAGTAACTGGTTAACAATAAACACAAATATAAAGTTCAAATATCTTATAACAAAAGATGGAATCATACCAAACTACCAAAGTCTCCGTTGTGATCAAGAAGCCACAGCCTTGTAATTATTCAATATTCATCTTCAAGTGATTTGTTCAAATATTAAAAATGGTTTTGTGAGAGAACTATTTTATTCTCTTTGTTTCAACAAGCCCAAGACCAGCCCACTTACTTCCCATTTAATTACTTTTAGCCCATTTGGAATAATTTTGAAGCCCGGCAGCTAACTTTTAATTTTCACTATTTTCGTTTTGTCTTGAAACCAACAAAAGATTAAAAATAAAAAATCTAATCTCATCTAAAATATTAATAAAAGACTCTAATTAATGTTATATGGTAATGTCTCCTTCAATTTTATAATTTTACTTTTATTTTATTTAAAAAAAAATTGTTATCCTTATTATTATTTATTAAAATTCTCTCAATTTTAATTTTAATATTATCTAATCTAAATCTTCTAATCTTCTATCTTCTAAACTCTAATAAATCATTTCAATAAATGCCACATGGTAATTCCTTATGCTACATAAATAAAATATTAATTTATATTCCATTTTTATATTTAAAATACTTTACGGATAACTAATTAAAAATATAATATGGATAACTACAATTAATATATTTTACTACAAGTAACTTTTATTTTGTCTAATTGTTATTATGTTTAACTACAATTACCACATGACAATTTTTTGTTCAATTTTATTATCATTAACAAATGATAATAAAATTGAACAAAAAAATATATTTTACTACAATTAAAAATTTTCTATTTTGTCTGATCATTATTATGTTTAACTACAATTACCACATGATAATTTTTCGTTCATTATTATCATTAACAAATAAATATATTTTACTACCAATAAAATTATTCAACAATAGATAACGATTAAAGATAACAAAATACAGATACGATTGAACATAATAAAATATAGTCAAATATGTCGTAGATTCTCCGATGTATTTAATGAAAATTATTTTTCATTACCTCATTGACTAACAGTGTAAAAATAATTAAAATTTTCTTAAAGAATTGATGACCGCGACACGCACTTTACAAGTGGGTTGGGTATTGATGATTATGAGTAAAAGATTACAAACTTGGGAATGACTATCTTATACGTCTATTTGTCTTATTTACAAATAAACTATTTTTATTATTCAACACGTGTATACACGGGAGTATAACCTAGTAAATAAATAAAAGTAATATAGTTGTAAACTTATCGATGCGTTTACCATATAATTAAATACGATATAAGATGTCTAAAACGCACCGATCATGTTTTTCGTTACACAAAACAAGTTAGATTGTAAAAATAAATAAAATCGCTGAAAATTCGAAGTTACAACCCCAAACGGTGAAAACATGTTTACGCGTTTATTTGGAATGGGTATGCGAGACTTGGAAAAATACACACCCATTTGAAATTATCATGCTTCTTCACCATCTTTATAGACTCTTAAGTTTTAACCCTAACTTTAACGTTATTAAGAGGCCCCAGGTGCCAAAGAGTTTTATTCCAAGGTCTAAAAGGAATTAAAAATATCTCTAATGTAGAATGATTACAAGAAATTAAGATGTCTATTTGTAATCAACTATTGTAGACTTGTATTTCTTGCTTACGTGACATTAAGTGGTCTAAAATTTGGAAGCGGTTCATAACTTCTTTTAGCCTAAAAGAGTATATGATTTAAGAGCTTTAGTGGCGTATGAATTATACTTAGCGATATGTAAAAATCATATCAGTAAGACATGTTTAACGGTGAAAACACTAGTACAAAATCATTTTTGTGGTTGTGTAAAATTCAATTTTTGATGGTGTTTTAGAATACAAAACATCAAATAACAAGATTACAACACTAACAAATAAACACACCACCAAAAAAATAGATTACAAAGCACCATTAAATGCTTAGAAGTTATACAGCACCATTAAATTGATTTTTTGAGTGTGAAGTTGTTAATAACACCAACAAAGTGAACTAATCAAAACATTTTGTTAGGCATCACACAGATCATAATCCTACGGTTCTTAATTGCTCTCATCCTATTCAATCAATGGATCAAATTAAGCCTCTAAAAACACAACCTTTATACCCACATATATACAGACACAATGTTAAAATCAAAATCGTTTTTAGAGAGAGAAAAATGTTAAGGAGGAGCAAAGCATCACCAGAAAGTTTTCCGGAACGGCTTCCATAGTATCAAGAAACCGACGATGTGACGTAAAGCGTATCAATGGCCTTATCTACAAAGAGACGCGAGATTTTTGAAGATCTTTCTTGATGATTTTATGTGTGATGTCATCAAATACACCGAAGATACTCGCCGAAAAACTATTACGACGATGGACGTCATTTATGCTTTGAAGTGACAAGGATGTACAATTATACACTATGTTGATTTGGTTTGATTGTATGTGTTTAAATTGTTATTTTAGTAAATTTCTTTATAGAAATCATGTTTGTATCGCATTCTTTGTAGCTTCCCGTGAACATGTAATTTTATTTCATTATTCTTGTAGATTTTATACATTTTTTGTTTGTGTAGTTTTTGTTTTATTTGCCTTTGTATTAGATCTTGCATGTTTTATAAATAAAATAAAACTAAAAAAAACATTTGTTTAAATAATGTATATTTTTACGGACCAACGCCAATAAACTTTTTATATTTTATTTTTTTAAAAATATAAAGATAACCCAATTGAACCAATCAAAGCAGTGTCAAAAATTTTTGATATTCTAGTAGTGGATTAAATGGTGGTAAATGCATATTGACACTTGATTTTTGGGTGGTGTTTAAAGATTTAATGGTGGACTGATTTGGTTTCTATTATTGATTTTTTGGTGGTGTGTTTAGAGATTTAATGGTGCTTTTTTTGAGCAGCACCAACAAATCCTATTATTTGATGGTATATTTGTTGGAACCTCTAAAAAAGGTATAAATCCTAGCACCAAAAAATTGTTTTTGTACTAGTGAAATATCATGTTTAAAACAAACATTATAAATAAAAAGTTAAGTTTAAGAAAATTAAATTAACACACATATAAATATCTTATGTGATTATAGCCTGATAAGGTGATTGTGTACATTGTGAAGACGTGCCATCAATGTTTATCATTTATGTTTGGAATCTAAGGGTTGTAGTCAGACCGATTATGTTATATAAAACAGATTGTTAGGCTGTTAAAAAGACGCAGACACGTAAGATGGAGATAACAAAGATGAGGATGTTGCGGTGGATGTGTGGGCACACAAGGTTATATCGTATGAAAAATGAGGTTATTAATGAAAGGCTAGGGGTGGCTAGCATATTTAGTAAGATTAGATTGAGATGGTTTGGGCATGTGAAATGGAGGCCGACGACGGCACAAGTTAGAGTAGTGGACGCCCTTTATGTGGAGGGTAGGAGGAGTAAAAGAATACCCAAACTGACTTGGGTTGAGCGGATTAGGCAAGATTTTCTAGAGTTGCTCCTTTCCGACAGGGACGGACTTAAAGCTAGCCCAAGGTGGGCGGGCACACCCCCGAGAAAAAAAATTTAGTGCTAATTTTCGTTGAAAATCCCGTCCGCACCCCTTGAAATTTTTCGTCCGCACCCATTGGAATTTTCTGTCCGCACCCCTTAGGTAAAAAGTGTTATCAATTTATATTTAAAATTTTTTAGTAAACTCTTATTTTTTTAAACACTACCTAAATTATATAACTTTTAATACCTAAATAACTAAACCCAAATACCCAATACCTTTAACTAGCCCACTCCTAAGTCTTAGCCCAATAAATAAACATAACAAATCAACAATATTTCAAACTAAAATAAAATAAACAAGCCCAAAACCATTACATATTCTCTCCCGCTCTCTATCATCCCCGCACGCACGCCAGCGATCAGAACATCAACGACAACAGCAGCCGCATACCACCGTAATCAGCCATCATACCACCGCCGATCGAACACGGGTAAGTTTATTTGTTATTTTTGATGATTTTTGGTTGATTTTTTTAATGATTTTTTGATTGATGTTTGGTGGGGCCGGGTGGGACGGAACCTGTAGCCACCGGAAGTGAATTTTTGATGGCAGGAGTGTCACGGCCCCCGGCCCGGTTTGACTCGGTCCTGGAGCCGCGGGACAGGAATCCCGTGGTATTTATTATTGCGACAGCGGATTTATTTAACAGGATCTTGTTGAACTTGAAAATGCCCGTTTATTTATTTCATAATTCGGGACTAACCCCGTAATTTACATTAAGGGAATTTCACAGAGAAATCCTTGTTTTACAAAAACATGTTTCTTTATTTTATTGAGCCACATCTTCAAGCTTGTAAGTGCTACACGGCACTTTTTCCTAGATCACAGCAGATCTCCTGAAACATGTTTGAAAAAGATTTTATCAGCAGGGAAATACTGGTGAATCATTCTTTTTGCTAAAAACGATGTGTTGTTATAATTTATAGTATTAAGAGCGATTACAATGTCTACATATATCAACCAATACCCACGATATTTGTCACTCGACCACATATTGGCTATCTCGTTGTCCAATAGTGTCTGTGACTATGGTCATATCACCTCTTGGCTAACTCGTTGTCCAATGGTGACGGTTATCAAGTAATGTATACAAAACCCCACATACCGGCTGTCACTTGGAGATTACAAAGACTTAATCCTTGTAATTATAACTTTGAAAATAAACATGCTTTTGAAAGTAATTTTGATAAAAAGAGAATGACTCACATTGCAAGTTTAATCGGGCAGAGTTTAGCCTACTGATAAGCCTGTTAACCTAATTTAATCTACAATGCACACAAACTAGGTCAGTAACTAATACAGCATTTACGATAACTCATGAGATTAAACCCTCACAATGAATGACAAAGTGCAATACTTAAACATCCATCGTATTCACGACGAATGACAAAGTATAAACCCAATTTGAGCAGCACTTAAACATTCATCGGATAGTTTCAATCGATCGGACATTGAATCGTAGCAGCGATCGAGTTAATACCCGGTATCGTAGCAGCACCCCACTAATTGAGGTTGTAATTTCGACTTAAGAGTAGTAGCAATTCGTTTTTGTGTTTGGATTTCGACACCAGTGGACTGTGCATGTAACAAGCTATTTATAGCTGAAAATTGACATTGTCGCGGCCCGCGTAAACCATCCATCATACCTTACGCGGCCCGCGTGGCCGCCTAGTCTACTAATAGGCTTGATTGGTCACGAGTAGGGTTGACAGGTGGTTGATACATGGCTCGGGAACACTTATCCGGTCAAACTACATGTTGACGCGGCCCGCGTAAGACAAGACTTGTCTTTTACGCGGCCCGCCTGGGAACCAGAATTCTATTTTTCTTGATTTTAAGTATGGTTTAGGGTTTCCGGGGTTCGGGTTTGTACTTACGGGTCAAATTGGGATATTTTTTATGGTCCTTATATCCTCCCCACCTTATTTGGAATCTCGTCCTCGAGATTTTACTGGAATAAGTGAGGATACTTTCGCTTCATTTCCGATTCCAACTCCCAAGTGTATTCAGGTTCTCTTTTCGACTCCCACTTGACTTTGACTAACACTAGTCGCTTACGTTTGAGAAACTTGATCTTTCTGTCTTCTATTTGAAGTGGTTTCTCTACGAATTTCAGCTTTTCATCTACCTCTATATCCTGAAGAGGTACTACCAGGGATTCGTCTGATAGACATTTCTTGAGATTGGATACATGGAATACGTCATGTACCCCTGCTAATTCTTCTGGTAGTTGTAAGCGATAGGCAACTGGTCCTATACGTTGGATCACTGAAAATGGTCCTACGTATCGTGGACTTAGTTTTCCTTTCTTACCGAATCGAACTACTCCTTTCCAAGGAGAAACTTTCAAGATACCTTGTCTCCAACTTGGAACTCTAGTGGTTTGCGTCGATTGTCAGCATAGCTCTTCTGGCGATCTCGAGCAGTCTTCAGTCGTTCCTTGATCTTAGTGATCTTATCAGTAGTTTCTTGCAGAATTTCAGGACCTGATAATTGACTTTCTCTTATTTCTGCCCAACAAACTGGAGTTCTGCACTTTCGTCCATATAGTGCTTCAAATGGGGCAGCTTCAATGCTTGCATGATAACTATTGTTATAGGAGAATTCGATCAAAGGTAAGTGATCGTCCCAGTTTCCACCAAAATCTATCACACATGCTTGGAGCATGTCTTCCAAGGTTTGTATCGTCCTTTCACTTTGTCCATCCGTTTGTGGATGATATGGAGTACTTAAATTTAATCGGGTTCCCATTGCTTCTTGGAAACTTTTCCAGAAATGGGAGGTGAAACGACTATCCCTATCTGATACAATGGAGAGTGTGACTCCATGTAAGGATACTACTTCGTCTACATACAACTTGGCTAACCTTTCCATGCTAAAGGTTTCCTTCATGGGTAGAAAATGAGCTGATTTGGTTAATCGATCCACAATTACCCAAATTGCATCATTACCTTTTCTGGTTTTGGGTAGCTTAGTAACAAAATCCATTGTTATGAGCTCCCATTTCCATACAGGCATTTCTAACTGTTGAAGTAGACCCGAAGGTTTCTGGTGTTCTGCTTTAACTTGTGAACAAGTAAGACATTTAGAAACATATCTAGCTATGTCCTTTTTCATTCCTATCCACCAGAAATTATTTCTTAAATCTTGGTACATTTTATTGTTTCCTGGATGCATGGTATACCTAGATTTATGAGCTTCTTCTAAAATCTTATTTCTTAATTCTCCTTGCTTAGGTACCCAAATTCTTTTCTTATGGAATCTCCAAATTCCATCATTTCCTTGCTCTAATTCTTTTATTCTTCCTTTCATTCCTTCAGCATCATCCTTGATTGCTATTTCCTGGACATTTTTCAGTTGTTCTGTTAAATCTAACTATAGATTTAATCTAAGAGCACGAACTCGTCGTTGTTTCTCATGATACTTACAACTTAAGGCATTTGCAACTACATTTGCCTTTCCTTCGTGATATTGAATATCACAGTCGTAGTCACTTAGTATTTCCATCCATCTTCTTTGCCTCATGTTTAATTCTTTTTGCCCAAATATGTATCTTAAGCATTTATGATCCGTATAGACAGTGAACTTACTTCCATACAGATAATGTCTCTAAATCTTAAGGGCAAAAATTATGGCTCCTAATTCTAAGTCATGAGTAGTATAATTTTCCTCGTGTTTTTTCAACTGCCTTGATGCATATGCAATTACCTTCTTGCGTTGCATTAGCACACATCCAAATCCTAGTTTTGAAGCATCACAATAAACTTCAAAATCTTCAGTTCCTTCTGGCAAGGCTAGGATTGGGGCTTTTGTTAACTTTTGCTTTAAGATCTTAAATGCCTCTTCTTGCCTAGGTCCCCATTCAAACTTGACTACTTTACAGGTTAGCTTAGTTAATGGCACTGCTATTTTAGAAAAATCCTTAATAAAGCGCCTATAGTATCCAGCTAATCCTAAAAAGCTTCTAATTTCCATAGCTATTTGTGGAACCTTCCATTTGGTAATTGCTTCTATTTTAGCAGGATCTACATGAATTCCTTCGTGATTTATCATGTGTCCTAAAAATTGCACTTCCTGTAGCCAAAATTCACATTTTGAGAATTTGGCGTAAAGCTTTTCTTTTCTTAACAAAGTTAAGAGTGCATGTAAGTGCTGACAATGCTCGTCCTGACTTTTGGAATAAATAAGTATATCGTCGATGAAGACAATTACAAATTTATCCAAGTGCGGTTTACAGATCCGATTCATCATGTCCATGAATGCCGCAGGTGCATTCATTAGTCCAAAGGGCATGACTGTAAACTCGTAAGGACCATACCTAGTTCTGAAAGCAATTTTAGGTATGTCTTCTTCTTGTACCTTCAATTGATGGTATCCGGAGCGTAAGTCGATCTTAGAAAAATATCTAGCTCCTTGAAGTTGATCAAAGAGGTCATCAATCCTAGGTAATGGATATCGATTCTTAATTGTAACTTTATTCAGTTCTCTATAATCGATACACATTCGCATCGAACCATCCTTTTTCTTTACAAACAATACTGGAGCTCCCCAAGGGGAAAAACTAGGTTGTATGAATCCTTTACTTAGCAATTCATCTAGTTTCTTTTTCAATTCTAGCATTTCCGTGGGTGCTAATCGATAAGGTGCCTTAGCTATTGGTGTAACTCCAGGAATCAAATGAATCCTAAATTCTACCTCCCTAACGGGTGGTAATCCCGGCAGCTCTTCTGGAAATACATCTGGATATTCTGAAACTACAGGAATTTCCTTAAGTTCTTTACCCTTAGTGCTAATGATTACTGAAATCATATACACTATTCCTTGCTTTCATTCATAACTAGCAACTTTCATTACTGAAATGAACTTCATGGGTTTACGTGGTTTATCTCCTGTAACCATAATTACTTCTCCGGTGGGTGCGTGAATTTCTATGGAGTTCTTATCACACAGGATTCGAGCATGGTTGGCTACTAACCAATCCATTCCTAACACCACATCGAATCCAGCTAAATTCATAGGTAACAGATTTGCAGAAAATTTATGACCTAAGAGTTCTATCGTTTCTTCTTGCAAAACCTTATCTATGTTAACAGAATTTCCATCTGCCGTTTCGACTGTAAAAATATGCCTAAAGTTGGTTAAAGGTAAATGAAGAGCTTGGCAAAATGAAGTATTTATAAAACTTTGGTTTGCACCAGAGTCAAATAATACTTTTGCATACACGTTGTGAACTAGGAACGTACCAGCTATCATATCTGGAATGAGTTATGCTTCTTGAGTAGTCAGTTGGAATGCTCTTGCATTTTTCTTAGTAGCTCCATCGGCTGTCTTGGTTTTGTTGTCTGCTGGTTTGACCAATTTGGGACATTCGGTTCTGAAATGCCCAGCTTCTCCACAATTATAGCAGATCTTGGTCTTCTTTCTACAATCTTCCTCACGATGTCCTACAACTTTGCAAAAGTTGCAGGTTTCATTGCATTTTCCAAAATGTTTCTTTCTACAATTCCTGCAGAAAGGCGGAGTGGAAGATTGCCCGGTTCCTCTTTTCTTAAATCTGTTATTATTACCCACACGGAATCCTTGGGTAATTTTCTGAGCCAATTCATTCTTTCGATTTTCATCTCTTGTGCGTACCAGTTCGTCAGTTAGGGTATTAGCTAATTCTACCGCATCGTCAATAGTGCGAGGTCTCGCAGCTTTAACGATATTACGGATTTCGCCAATTAATCCCCAAATATAGCGGGAAATAAGTATCGGTTCTGGCGAAGCCAGGGTTGGTACCACTCTCGCATACTCAAATAATATCGAAGTATACCCTCGACAATCTATTCCCATCATTCGATGATTCAGGAATTTATTTGCCATTTGTTCCTTTTCATATTCGGGACAGAATTTTCTTTCCATTAGTTGTTTAAATTCTTCCCAACTCATGGCATAAGCCATGTTTCTTCCTTTAGCTTGAAGTACCGTATTCCACCATTCTAGCGCCCCTTCTTTAAAAAGATGTGACGCATACATGACCTTATCTTCTTCGGCACATTTACTTATCATAATTACTGCTTCGTTTTTCTCCAACCAACGCAGTGCTGCAGTCGCCCCTTCATTGCCTGCGAACTCAGCTGGTTTACAAGCAAGAAATTCTTTATAAGTGCAACCAGGCGTTACAACTTTCATTTTCTTAGGGAGTGGGGCCTGCTGTAGATCATTATCGTGATTAGTATGATTACCGCCTCCGTTTACACTATTACTGAAATTGTCTTCCTGAGTACGTTTACTAGGAATAATTTGTTGAGGTTCAACAGGTTTCTGAGCAGCAGCAAGGATTGCTGGAATAGCATTGGCTATTCCTTGAGCAACAATATTTTCGATATCTTGCCTAGTCATAAATTGATCTTCCTGATGTTGCTCAGATTGATTAACCTCGTTAACTGGTTCGTTATTAGCGTTTTCCATCTGATAATTAATATATATAAATTATTAGCATAAAATGATTAACAGCAATATACAAGTAATCACCCAATTTCACAATACATATATATAGTCAAAATTATCGATTTCTCGATTCCCATTTTTTATATATTATAATATGCATCAGTACACACCATTATCTTACAAAGTTTTATTTGTAGTTATTTTACAAGATTATATTTTACTACTATTATACAATCACAGTTTCACAATCCCTACTATCCCTCATCAGTTGGTGCTTCAGTAACGCCGTTCCCTCTCGTCGTACTTCCAGGAGATTTGTTCTCCTACCTCCCGAATCCTATTCCCCGCACCTATCAGCTCTTCGCCAAAATGGCGGAGTTCAGCTAAGTTTTCATTACTCATTGGTGGGTTTGGTAGAGGTTCTAGGTCGAACTGAGGGAAAAAGGTATAAGGATTGTTAAGGAGGTTTTGAAACTGCCAATCATTCGTCCACCACTCGTCCATTCCTGGAGGTTGGGTGTGGATTAGAGGTTCTGGGATTGCTGGTTCCAAGTTTATTGGAAGTTGGGTTTCAGCAGGATAAGGGTAGAGGTTGGTGTTGATAGGTCTAATGATATCACAGCTTGCCAATGCGTGATCCAATTCCTCCTGAAATGGCAACTCCTCGACTTGCCTAGAGCCTTCTCCAATTTCCATTCTTATTTGCCTAGAATCTTCCCCGATTTCTATTCCTTTTCCTTTGTCTATGGGATTCTCTATTTTGGGAACCTTTTAAGTCGCTGGTTTCCTCCTACGTACACACCTCCAGCCTAGGAATCTTCTTCTTTTCTTAGGCTTTGGTTTTTCCAGAGGTGGAGCACAAAATTCCATAGGTTCTTCTACATCGGCTATGTAACCAGTAAAGTCATTGGAGACTTCCACTTTCACTGGATAAAGGTTGAGATTCTGAAGGGCTTCAGATAACTCATTCATGTTGTTGAGCATATATGCAAAAATGCACATAAAAAGGCTAAGTTAAAATTTTATAACAAAATATTTAAGTATTATTGCATACCGTGTGACTACTTTAATACAAAAGATAATAAAAACATATTAGGGTTTATTGTAAATTTATTTATTTACTAGGTAACATTTTCTTTAGAGTTTCTAGTTTATAGATGATATGGTTGCTAATACTGGGTCAGGATATTTTAAGGTTAGCATTTACTGCTACAGTTACTAACATATAGAGATCTGCCCATTTTTCGTCTAATTAATCCTCCCATGGTGGGTTACTGCCTATTTTCTGGGTTTCCTGATTACTCCTCCCTTCTTTGGACTTCTTTAGTTTCTCTTGGCTTTTCCTAATAATTAAACTTCTTTTATTAGGAGAAATTGGTTTCTCATATTGTGCTTTACGAACAAATATTCCTTCCTCAGGATTTGCGGAGTGTTTTGAGGATGATGATCCTTTTTCTTTCGATGAACAATCTATTTTATGATAGATGTCCGAAAGTCTTTGTTTACCCATACTGTAAATAATTATTCAAATAATAAAACACATAATCACAAAATGGCAACCAGTAAAATTTAAGTATTTTCTTAAATACTTAATTTGCTTAAATCAGTGGCTCTGATACCACCTTTTCCTGTCACGGCCCCCGGCCCGGTTTGACTCGGTCCTGGAGCCGCGGGACAGGAATCCCGTGGTATTTATTATTGCGAGAGCGGATTTATTTAACAGGATCTTGTTGAACTTGAAAATGCCCGTTTATTTATTTCATAATTCGGGACTAACCCCGTAATTTACATTAAGGGAATTTCACAGAGAAATCCTTGTTTTACAAAAACATGTTTTTTTTTATTTTATTGAGCCACATCTTCAAGCTTGTAAGTGCTACACGGCACTTTTTCCTAGATCACAGCAGATCTCCTGAAACATGTTTGAAAAAGATTTTATCAGCGGGGAAATACTGGTGAATCATTCTTTTTGCTACAAACGATGTGTTGTTATAATTTACAGTATTAAGAGCGATTACAATGTCTACATATATCAACCAATACCCACGGTATTTGTCACTCGACCACATATTGGCTATCTCGTTGTCCAATAGTGTCTGTGACTATGGTCATATCACCCCTTGGCTAACTCGTTGTCCAAGACGGTTATCAAGTAATGTATACAAAACCCCACATACCGGCTGTCACTTGGAGATTACAAAGACTTAATCCCTGTAATTATAACTTTGAAAATAAACATGCTTTTGAAAGTAATTTTGATAAAAAGAGAATGACTCACATTGCAAGTTTAATCGGGCAGAGTTTAGCCTACTGATAAGCCTGTTAACCTAATTTAATCAACAACACACACGAACTAGGTCAGTAACTAATACAGCATTTACGATAACTCACGAGATTAAACCCTCACAATGAATGACAAAGTGCAATACTTAAACATCCATCGTATTCACGACGAATGACAAAGTATAAACCCAATTTGAGCAGCACTTAAACATTCATCGGATAGTTTCAATCGATCGAACATTGAATCGTAGCAGCGATCGAGTTAATACCCGGTATCGTAGCAGCACCCCACTAATTGAGGTTGTAATTTCGACTTCAGAGTAGTAGCAATTCTTTTTTGTGTTTGGATTTCGACACCAGTGGACTGTGCATGCAACAAGCTATTTATAGCTGAAAATTGACATTGTCGCGGCCCGCGTAAACCATCCATCATACCTTACGCGGCCCGCGTGGCCGCCTAGTCTACGAATAGGCTTGATTGGTCACGAGTAGGGTCGACAGGTGGTTGATACGTGGCTCGGGAACACTTATCCGGTCAAACTACATGTTGACGCGGCCCGCGTAAGACAAGGCTTGTCTTTTACGCGGCCCGCCTGGGAACCAGAATTCTATTTTTCTTGATTTTAAGTATGGTTTAGGGTTTCCGGGGTTCGGGTTTGTACTTACGGGTCAAATTGGGATATTTTTGATGGTCCTTATAAGGAGACATGTGTGCTTCTTGTTAGTGACTATATGTTATTTTGTGGGGGGTTATATATGTATATTTTGTTAGTGATGATGATGATTTTTTGTCTTTTTTTGGTGGGTTATATGCGATCAGACCTGATGTTTGGGTGTTTTTTTAAATGGTGTATATGATGTTTAGATGATTTTTAGTGTGATTTACATTATGATTTCTAGGGCTTGAATACTTGATACATTATGCAATATGTTATGGAGCCATGAAGTTATAGATCAATTTGTTTGTGGATACTCTTCCTCCGGATCCTTGTTATAGGAACCATGAGTAGGGACGTTATGGCCCGATTTCTCAAGAGGAAAGTTGATACATCTTCCGAATTCGTTGATGTGGATACTCTTCCTTCGGATCCTTGTTCTCGTGTTACCCGTTGCAACCGCAACCGTTGAAAGATGTTTTTCAGCAATGAAGAATGTGAAGACCGACTTGTGTAATCGGATTGGCGATGAGAACTTAAGTGATAGTTGTATATGTTATATAGAGAAAGAGTTGCTTAAGAAAGTAGGTTTAGATGATGTTTTAGATAGATTTCAAAAAATGAAAACTCGTATGGCGACGTTTTAATTATGTTTATAACAAGGTTTGACATGTTTTGATGATTATATAAATTTAGTTTGATGTTCTTTTGTTTTACATGACCCGACCCCACTCGAACCGACCCAATATGAACCAATTTTTTTACTTATATACCTTGGGGCCTAAATTTTTTAAAAATGTTCCGCACCCCCATGAAAAAATTCCTCGGTCCGCCACTGCTTTCCTAGGACATGGTCCAGGATAGTAGTTTGTGGAGACATAGGATTAAGGTTAAGAATTTTTAGGATAGAGTACTGAAGTGTGAGCTTTTTGGGTTAGGGGTTAATATTTCTTACTTTTCAGGTGGGCTTTACATGTGATTATCATCAAGTTTGTGTGTGTATGTATATATATATATATATATATATATATATATATATATTTGTTGCTTTAGAATGTTATATTTGTTTATATTCTACTATGTTACTCTGTCACTACTTATATTGTGAATGGTAGATTTCTATTGTCATATCTCTAGTTCGGATTGTTTGCATGATGTTTGGTTTCGAGTCGGGGGTCTTTTTAGAAGTAACCTCTCTATCCATATGGATAGAGGTAAGATTTGTCTACATCTCACCCTGCCCAGACCCAACCATCATAGATTAAGAAATATTTGAACTATGATTCATACTTAATATTCAAACCTCGCAACCAGACTTCATAATTTTTTTCCAAGAATTAGAATTTAGAAATATAATTCGAAATTGTTTCTTCTTCAGATGTTTGTTTATGCTTATTTTGACGCAAAGACAAATCTTTCTTCGGATTTTTTGTGATTGTTTATTCGTGGAATAAGTGATGTTCCGATGGCTCTTACTCTAGGAATCTTTGGGCTTAAGTTAGTATTTTATTGAATCATCATGGTTCTAGTATGAATATGGGGTTTGAATCGATTCAAAGGGTCTTAACAAGAGAATTCCTATCAATAATAAAGAAAACAAATATAATAAACATTGGATTAGGATCAAATACAAAGGCTCTTAAAAATAAGAAGTGTACAAAGGCTCCTAAAAATAAACCCACTACAAAAAAAAAAAAAAAAAAAAAAAAAAAAAAAAAAAAACACCCACCACCACCCAAAAAAAATTACAATTAGGAGCATTGTCACTCTATAAAGCTTATTTTGACGTTCTTAGACACTTGTCACTCTATAAGTGGGTTTAGGTTTTGGGTGGTGGTGTATTGGGTTTAGGTTTTAGGTTTTTGGACATTTGTCACTCTATAAAGCCTTCTTACACTTCTTACAATTATGAGTCTTTGTAAAATAACTTAACCCAATAAATATTTTAGAAAAAAAAAACAAATAAAAAAAAGAAAGAGTATCCAGAGAGAATTCAAGAGGCCAAAAAAAATTATGAGCTATGCTGTGTACCGTTGTTGTTTGGGCTCTAATTTTGTTAATAGCAGTATCACTTTTTTAGAACTTTAATACAATATATTCAATATGGGAATTTCTTTTTAAGACTCAAATCTAAAAATCAAAGATTGTGTTGGTTGTTTATGGCATTATAGTCTAGTGGTATTTTGAGTGTGGGATAAGGCTTTGGTACTTTTAGAGTTTTAGGTTGTGAGTTCGATTTCCACAAGAGGATTTTTTTTCCAGATTGGGTTTCCTCCTGAATTTGTGTATAGGCAGTGGCGGACATAAGGCTTACCGGGGGCAACCTCCGCTACGGCTTGGCGCGGAAAAATTTGGAAAAATTAGTGTAAATTTTGGAAAAATTTGACGTTTTTTCGATTTCGTTACGGCTTATTTATAAAACGTTACGGCTTAGTTTCGTTTCTAGATCCGCCACTGTGTATAGGCACTATTGCCTAGTGGAGATGGATACGATCGGATGGTTCCGTTGGTGACACGATGATATTCTACTATTGTGTTGGTTCCTTCATAATACATTTTGATACATGAATGTAGCACGAAATATAATATGTAAATCATGCTTTTTATCATAAGCAACACCCGATGTAGGTATTTTGTCATCATGTCATTAAGGAAAGTGTGTATTATGTGTGTTCAATAATAGTCATGGTTGTAAAACAAGGTTTTCAAGGCCGAGTACTCCTCGAGTAGTCGTTACAAGGTAGGTTGCCGAGGCGACTTTCTTCAACTCCGTCTAATTATTCGGAATTGATTAAACGTGGTCAACCTTGGCCAGAATCGGATCTAATAGAACAACTCGGGCCGAGAAAATAAAGCATATTATCTATGTCTATCATATTAAAGAATGAATACCATTTTTACATATTTTGTTATGAATATTAGTAAATTTATGTTATTTGACATATATTTCATTTTCGAAAACTAATTTCTTTATAATTTAACATGTCCGAGTACTCCTCAAGTACTCTCCGCCTAGGCCGGGTACTCTCAACTCCCCAGTTGACCGACTAAGTAGCGTCTAACGACTTTTGCAACCATGATAATAGTTAGTCGTGTTAGACAATCAACGTGATATACCTATCTCAAAGATGCATCCCATCACATGATTGGCATGTTTGATGGATAGTATATAACGTTATAGCCTTACTATAACTAAACCCCTCCAAATTATATAGGTTGTTGATAACATGAGTTTGCTGTCACAAATATGATATTGAAATTGTTTTTTTAGCTACTTTATTTATAATAATAAGAGTGAATTACAAGTTTTGTCATTTATCTTTATACCAAATTTCAATTGTTGTCATTTACCTTTAAAATTCACAAGTTTTGATCTTATTGTTTCAAAATCGTGCACGGTTTGTCCTTTGGACCTAACCCAGTTTATTTTGTTTTAATTGTTAAATGATGGGAAAATTGGTCCAAAGGACAAACCGTACACGATTTTGAAACATTAAGGTCAAAACTCATTTGTTTTAAAGGTAAAGAACACCGGTTGAAATTTAGTATAAAGATAAAGGACAAAACTTGTAATTGTCATCTATTAAACAAATATACCATGACTGTAATCATTAATGCTCACTACAAAAAAATAGACTTTTTTTTTTCAAACTAGTGTTGACGGAAAAACTATTTAGGAAAATAGAGTTCCTTGATAACTATTTACCAAAATAGTGTTTCTTATTTATTTTTTATTTGTCTTTCATTTTTTAATCAACATATTAAATTTTGATTTAATATTTCCATTGAATTGATCAAGTATTTATTTTTTTATTCTTTGTTATTAATATTTTTTCAATCAACCCAATAATTTTTTTAATTCTTTGATTTTATGTTTTCTTTTCAATCGACACTAGCACTTTAAATGAATCGAACGATTAATAAACCATCCATGGCATGAAATTCATTTATGTTCGTGGACCCATGTTTTGTTCGTTCAGTTACGTTCGTGAACGTTTGCTTATTTGTTCATTTACATTTGTTTGTGTCCATTAATTTAAACAAACGAGTATATATGAAACTTACGAATATGAATAAATTGCCATTTAAATTGAATGAGTGTTCCATTTAGACATTTATGTCTAATAATACATGAACTTGACATCCATTAAACGTTACACCCACTAATATTGAATTCCTTCGGTATACAAGTATTTCTTACACTTGTACGTCTTGTTAAAAAATGAATAAATTTACCATAGAAATATGTTAGACTACATGTGATTATTGAAAACATATGAAAATATTCTAATATTAAATTAGCATGTATATATTTGAATGCAAAAGAAATGTGACAAGAAAAAACGAGAACGAAGAATTAAACTTTTTGACGATAGGGTTAAATGGCAATGTATTCCTATTCGTTCATTTTGGAAAAAATAGAAACATGCCCATGTGAAACCCAATTGCATTTTAGACCTGGAAGAGGTGAGGTAAGTTTTGTTAAAGAACATGATCATGATCATCCTAAAATACAAACATGATCATGTTGGAACAGAAACATTACCATGTTAAAACTCTGACTATGTTAAATAGAAGTCAAATCTATTATGTTTTAGACCTGGAGTGTATGATTTAGAGACCTAGAGTGCAAAATGTTGGAACAAAAACATGACCATGTTAAAACCCATTGCGTTTTATAACCTTCAACTGCAAAATCTTTATTTTAGGTTTCATTGCGTTTTACGTACCTGGGTTTTTGATTTTTTTTTTTCAAAAGTATAACAATAGTATACTCGTTTTAAAGATAAAAAACGCTCCTTTTTATAGTGCAATTTAAAAAAAAATAATGTCGTATGAAAGAGTTATTAATGTTTAAAAAACGAGGGAGTTGAAGGAGAGAGAAACTATTGCTTTGGATTGACTAGTTAAAATGATTGGCGATCACTTTCTTATATAATTATTTTAAACCTTTTGAAGTTGAACTAAGAAACAAATTGATGAAAAAGAATATTTTGTGTTATGAACGCAAATGAAAATACAAATAATGATAGCGGACTTCAAATTTGTATTAGGCCATTTTGTATTATTATGTAGATAATCCTAGAAACAATAAGAAATTTGTTAGAGAAGAAGTATAGTTAGTGTGGTAATCTTCCTTGTCTTAAAAGCAAGATATAGCACTCACTGTATTTGAAAACAAACTTTCATGGAGTTTAAACCTTCTTTTAGACCAAGAAAACCTTGTAGAAATCAAGTTTCCTAATTATAGGCAATTGAGTGAGAATAATATACCATATTATCTGTGTATCAGTAGCAATATATAAAAGTGCTGCTGCTTGTTAGAAGATTATTCCTAAAGATAAGCCAAAGAATAATGTCAGATCCACTCAACGGGAAAGCCGGTAATTACAAACTAAACTCCCTTCTCTGAATGATATATAAATAGGCATTAGGAGTAGCCCTTGACATATATCCACAATATGTATATTCAATCATCATAAGCAGAAATAGATACTAAATGTTCTCAAAAGTTGGTTTTGTGTTACTTCTCACTTGCACCACCTTTTTCAGTACTTTGTTTCCTACCAAAGCCACTGATGTCAAAACTTACATTGTTCACTTAAGTTCACCTGAAGGCCAGCCCAGCAATATTGAAGAATGGTATAACTCTTTTTTGTTAAAAATAGCTTCACGATCGAACGAGAAACCAGACATGGTTTACGCGTACCATCATGTGATTACAGGATTTGCAGCCAAAATGTCAGCAGGTCAAGCAAAGAAGATGGAGAATTTGAGTGGAGTATTATCCGTAAGGCCTGAAGGTGTGTATCAGTTACACACAACACGTTCACCTTACTTTCTGGGCTTGCGCCAAAATTCAGGTTTATGGAAAGACTCAAACCGTGGGAAGGGAATCATAATTGGCGCTTTAGACTCCGGAATTACTCCCGGGCATCCTTCGTTTTATGACGATGGCGTCCCCGCTCCTCCATCAACATGGAAAGGTAAATGTGAAGTGGCAGGGTGTAACAACAAACTGATCGGTATAAGAAGCTTTATTAAGGGCGTTTCTCCGATAGATAAGGATGGCCATGGGACACACACTGCAAGTACTGCGGCGGGGAATTTGGTAGACAACGCAAACGTATCTGGATTGGCGAATGGCACTGCGAGTGGGATGGCACCACTAGCACACTTAGCCATTTATAAAGTATGTACCTTTATTTGTATGGGTAGTTCTATCTTAGCAGGAATGGATGCAGCTATTGAAGATGGCGTAAATGTGATGTCTATAGCGCTTGGTGCAAGTTCCATGCCCTTTTATAAAGATAATGTAGCAGTAGCCGCCTTCAATGCCATGCAGAAAGGGATCTCCGTGAGTTGTTCAGCAGGTAATTATGGGCCGAGTAGTGCATCATTATTAAATGAGGCCCCATGGGTCCTTACAGTTGGGGCTAGTACAATTGATAGAAGGTTCCGGACAACAGTTCGTCTTGGAAACAACAAGTTACTTCATGGTGAATCATTGTACCAACCAAAGGATTTCGACCATAAGCTTCGACCTCTAGTTTACCCCACACGGTGTGATAAGGGATCACTGGAACACGTTGATGTGAAGGGGAAGGTGGTGTTGTGTGATGTGGATGGGCGGACTAATAATATTGCAAAGGGAATGGAAGTTAAGAATGCAGGAGGAGCTGCCATGATTATCGCTAATGACATTGTTTCTGGAGAGCGTACAGAAGCAGAACCTCATGTTCTTCTCGCATCACATGTTGGTTACAAAGAAGGGGTTGAGATAAAGAAGTATTTGAATTCAACTTCTTCACCGACCGCAACCATCCTTTGCCGTGGAACTGTGGTGGGCCTGAAATCAGATCCGGAGATGGCTTCTTTCTCGTCGCGAGGGCCTAACATTGCAAGTCCTGGAATCCTAAAGCCAGACATTACCGGACCCGGTGTAAAAATTCTTGCAGCATGGCCTCAGTCGATCAGCAACCAAATAGGAACCAAAGCAACATTTTATATCGATGAAGGCACATCAATGTCTTGTCCTCATCTTGCAGGTATAACAGCGTTGCTCAAAAGTGTGCATCCAGAATGGTCTCCTGCTGCTATAAAGTCTGCAATGATGACCACGGCTAGTCAAGTAAACCGAAATGGAGACGCCATTGTAGACGAAAGAGGGCTTCCTGCTGACGTATTCGCCCTTGGCTCTGGTCACGTAAACCCACAAAAAGCCCATGAGCCAGGGCTTGTTTTTGACATCCAACCCGACGACTATATTCCTTATCTTTGTGGGTTAGGCTATACGCCCGAACAAATTGAAATGATCGTTAAAAAGAAAGCTAGTTGCTTAAAGACCATACCGGAGGCCCAGCTGAATTATCCTTCTTTTGTTGTGTCTCTAACAAGAGGCGATCGCAAAATATACTCAAGGACAGTGACTAATGTTGGTTTAGCAAACTCGAGTTACAACATCAGAGACATTTATGTACCAAAGGGTGTAAGTGTTGAGGTTAACATTCATAATCGACAGGATGTCATGAGCTTCACAGCGGTGCAGCAAAAGCAAACATACGAGGTTACGTTTACTCGGGATATTAAGGACACAAAGAAAGGTCCATATGGGCAAGGGCATATGACGTGGGTATCTCAATCCGGTAAGTATACCGTGAGAACCCCATTTTCATTCAAGTTTGAATGAAGATCCAGATATTATTCCTTCGTCTTGTGTAGCATTAAACATCAATGCTTCTATATATAAGAAATATACTAATACGATTGGAAGAAATATAAATGCAATGTGAATGTTTCCGTATAAAAACTTAATTAACCTAGATAGCTAGGGTAAGTATAGTATTATACGGTTTATATGATTCTAAAAACTTAAAAAATCAAAAATGCGGAATGAAGTTGAATTAAGCTATGGCTAAATGAAATTACAATTAAACCAGGAAACAAGAACGCATAAAACACAAGAGCACAAGACAAGAAACACGCAATTACTTCCGTATTTAAGTTTAATCAATCAAAAATAAACTTGTAATTTCACTTAAGCATTTGATAAACTACCTAGACATAACTTTTACGCCGTTTATACTAACCAAATAGATTAAAATCAATCAAACACATTGCCCATAGTACAACCATGGAGTATCTCCATAATAAATTCGCTTTTCGGTTATTCATTCAACAATCTATAGCGATTTTTAACAATTCAATCACCTAAGAATAGTCATATACATTAGAAAAATGACCATTGAAGAAAGTACACGGCATCACCCCGGTGAGTTAACCACAAATCACCTTTGATAGAAAAGCACAATAATATACATTAACTGGTTAACAATAAACATAAATATAAATATAAAGTTCAAATATCTTATAACAAAAGATGGAATCATACCAAACTACCAAAGTCTCCGTTGTGATCAAGAAGCCACAGCCTTGTAATTATTCAATATTCATCTTCAATGATTTGTTCAAATATTGAAAATGGTTTTGTGAGAGAACCTCCTAAAAACTAACTCCCAATCTGTCAAGTGTCAATTGTTTTATTCTCTGTGTTTCAACAAGCCCAAGACCAGCCCACTTACTTCCCATTTTATTACTTTTAGGCTTTTAGCCCATTTGGAATAATTTTGAAGCCGGGCAGCTAACTTTCAATTTTCAATATTTTCGTTTTATCTTGAAACCAAGATTAAAAAAATAAATCTAATCTAATCTAATCTAATCTTCTAAAATATTAATAAAAGACTCTAATTAATTTCACATGACAATCACTCCTTCAATCTAATAATTTTACTTTTATTTTATTTAAAAATAATTTTGTTATCCTTATTATTATTTATTATAAATTCTCTCAATTTCAATTTTAATATTATCTAATCTTCTATCTAATCTAAATCTTTTAATCTTCTATCTTCTAAACTCTAATAAACCATTCCAATAAATGCCACATGGTAATTCCTTATGCTACCTAAATAAAATATTAATTTATATTCCATTTTTATATTTAAAATACTTTACTGATAACTAATTAAAAATATTATATAGATAACTACAATTAATATATTTTACTACAAGTAACTTTTATTTTGTCTAATCGTTATCATGTTTAACTACAATTGCCACATGACAATTTTTTGTTCAATTTTGTTATCATTAACAATTAACAAATAAATATATTTTACTACAATTAAAAATATTATATTTTGTCTAATCATTATTATGTTTAACTACAATTACCACATGGCAATTTTTCGTTCATTGCTATCATTAACAAATAAATATATTTTACTACCATTAAAATTATTCAACAATAGAGATAACGATTAAACATAACAAAATACAGATACGATTAAACATAATAAAATATAGTCAAATATGTCGTAGATTCTCTAATGTATTTAATGAAAATTATTTTTCATCACCTCTTTGACTAACAGAGTAAAAATAATTGAAAATTTTCCTAAAGAATTGATGACCGCGACACGCACTTTACAAGTGGGTTGGGTATTAATTACTATGAGTAATTAAAAGATTACAAACTTGTGGAATGACTATCATGTACGTATACTTGTCTTATTTACAAATAAATTATTTTTATTATTCAACACGTGTATACACGGGAGTATAACCTAGTAAATAAATAAAAGTAATATAGTTGTAAACTTATCGATGCGTTTACCATATAATTAAATACGATATAAGATGTCTAAAATGCACCGATCATGTTTTTCGTCATACAAAACAAGTTAGATTGTAAAGATAAATCGAATCGCTGAAACTTCGAAGCTACAACCACAAACGGTGAAAACATGTTTACGCTTTTATTTGGAACGGGTATACGAGACTTGAAAAAATACACACCCATTTGAAATTATCATGCTTCTTCACCATCTTTATATGCTCTTAAGTTTTAACCCTAACTTTAACGTTATTAAGAATAACATAATAGAGGTGCCAAAGAGTTTTATTCCAAGGTCTAAAAGGGATTAAAAATCTCTCTAATGAATTATAGGTATATTCAAAGGTCTAAAAGGGATTAAAAATATCTCTAATGTAAAATGATTACAAGAAATTAAGATGTCTATTTGTAATCAACTATTGTAGACTTGTATTTCTTGCTTACGTGACATTAAGTGGTCTAAAATTTGGAAGTGGGTCATAACTTCTTTTAGCCTAAAAGGTTATATGATCTAAGAGCTTTAGTGGCGTATGAATTATACTTAGCGATATGTAAAAAAGTCATATCAGTAAGACATGTTTAACGGTAAAAATACCATGTTTATAACAAAGATTATAAATAAAAAGTTAAGTTTAAGAAAATTAAATTAACACACATATAAATATCTTATGTGATTATAGCCTGATAAGGTGATTGTGTACATTGTGAAGACGTGTCATCAATGTTTATCATTTACGTTTGGACTCTAAGGGTTATAGTTAGACCGACTATGTTATATAGAACAGATTGTTAGGCTATCAAAAGACGCCGACGTGCAAGATGGAGATAGCAAAGATGAGGATGTTGCAGTGGATGTGTAGGCACATAAGGTTAGATCGTATGAGAAATGAGGTTATTAGGGAAAGGCTAGGGGTGGCTAGTATATTAAGTAAGATTAAGGAGGGAAGATTGAGATGGTTTGAGCATTTGAAATGGAGGCCGACGACGGCACAAGTTATAGTAGTGGGCGCCCTTTCTGTGGAGGGTAGCAGGAGTAGAAGAATGCCCAAACTGGCTTGGATTGAGCAGATTAGGCAAGATTTGCTAGAGTTGCACCTTTTCTGAGGACATGATTCAGGATAGTAGTTCGTGGAGACGTATGATTAAGGTTAAGAATTTTTAGGATAGGGTACTGAAGTGTCTGAGCTTTTGGGTTAGGGGTTAATATTTCTTACTTTTTAGGTGGAATTTACATGTGATTATCATGTTTGTGTGTGTGTGTGTGTGTATATATATATACATATTTGTTGCTTTAGAATGTTATATCTGTTTCTATTCTACTATGTTACTCTGTCACCACTTATATTGTGAATGGTAGATTTCTATTGTTATATCTCTAGTTAGTATTTTTATTGAATCATCGTGGTTTTAGTATAAATTTGGGGTTTGAATTGATTTATAGGGTCTTAACAAAAGAATTCCTATCAATAATTAAAAAAAACAAATATAATAAACATTATAGACATCTATTCCCTCTGATTGAATCCCACCTTGTTCGAATCCTCATCCATTCTCCTTGTGAAAACAAATAAAAGAAAAAGAAAGAGTATCCAGAGAGAATTCAAGAGGCCATAAGATGCTATTTATGAGACATGTTGTGTACGGTTGTTACGTAGTTGTTTGGACTCTAATTTTGTTAATAGCAGTATCAAATAATTTATAGTATTATCTAATAGATATATATTACTTTTTTAGAACTTTAATACAATATTCAATATGGAAAATTCTTTTTAAGACTCAAATCTAAAAATCAAAGATTGTGTTGATTGTTTATGGGGGGTTTAAATGAGAACGCTAAATATCGCGAGAACCGTGAGAACGAATCAAAAAACCGCGAGAACTTTGTCAAAATCAGTTCAAATTAAAAATTTCTTTTTACACTTATCATTATTATTCGAATACAATGTTATAAATTTCATTTATACGTTTAAATTTACGTGAATTCGTAAATAAACAAAATTTACACGTGTAAGTTTGCCATTTACACATGTGTAAATTTGTTATATTTATACATGTGTAAAAATTCTAATAAAAGTGATTTTGAGAGGAGAAATAAATTATTTGATTTTGTAAATGCTTTTTTTTATGTTGAATTTTAAGTACAATGAGTTTTGTATTAAAAAAAATTGGTTTTGATTAGTTTTTTTATTCGTTCTCACGGTTCTCGCAATATTTAGCGTTCTCAAGATAACTCTCCCGGCTAGTGGTATTTTAAGGGTGGGATAAGGCTTTGGGACCTTTAGGTTCTGAGTTCGATTTCCACTAGACTGCTTTTTCCAGATTGGATTTCCTCCTGAATTGGTGTATATGCATTATGCCTAGTGGAGATGGGTATGATCGAATGGTTCCGCTCATGACACGATGATACTCTAGTGGTCTATCAGTGATCCAAATTTACCGTTAAAAAAAAAAAAGATTGTGTTCCTTCCTAATACATTTTGATACATGAATGTAGCACGAAATATGATATGTAAATCATGCTTTTTATCATAAGCAACACTCGATGTAGGTCTTTTGTCATCATGTCATTAAGGAAAGTGTGTATTATGTGTGTTCAATAATAGTTAGTCGTGTTGACAATCAACGTGATATACCTATCTCAAAGATGCATCCCATCACATGATTGGCATGTTTGATGGATAGTATATAACGTTATAGCCTTACTATAACTAAACCCCTCCAAATTATATAGGTTGTTGATAACATGAGTTTGTTTTGTCACAAAGATAATATTGAAATTGTTTTTTTAGCTACTTTATTTATAATAATAAAGAATCTGAATTTGTTAATGTTATTGTTATTGTCATCTATTAAACAAATATACCATGACTGTAATCATTAATGCTCATACAAAAAAGTAAAAGAAAATGCATGATGAACATTGGTATAAAAATAATAGAGGGGTATTTGAGTTAGCCGTTAAAAATACATTAATATATAATTATTATTATTATTATTACTTTACTATATATTAATAAACCAAATGAAATGAATAGTGTTTTTAATATATTATAATAATATATATTTTTTAATACCTTTACTATTTTAATATATATATATATATATATATATAATATAGTAATAAACCAAATGAAATGAATAGTGTTTTTAATATATTATAATAATATATATTTTTGAGTAAATTACGTTTTTGGCTCATGTGGTTATATCACTTTTACTATATTAGTCCAAAATAAGAATTTCTACCATATCTGCCCCCAAAGTCTTTATAACTAACCATTTTGGCCCCTAAGTCTAACCATTTTGGCTCCCTCGGTCTCTATAACTAACCATTTTGGCCCCCATGATATCTAAACTTAGGGGCCAAAATGATTAGTTATAGAGACCATGGGGGCAGATATTTTAAAAATTCTTTTTTTGGGCTAATATAGTAAAAGTGATATAACCACAGAGGGCAAAAAAGTAATTTACTCTATATTTTTTATACCTTTATTATTTTAATATATTAATTTAAAATAGTAAAGGTATTAAAAATATATATTACTATATTACTATATATATATATATATATATATAATATATATATAATATATTAATTATATTATAATTATAATTATATTATATTATAATTATATTATAATTATCCTATCTATTAATAAACCAACCTTATGAATAGTACTGCTGACGTCATTTATTTGTATTTATAAGTCATTTAATATGGATATGCTCAAAGAAAATTGTGTTGGTCTAGCGGTTGAGCCGCTATTTAACCAGCTTAGAAGGTCGGGTTCGAGTCTGAACTATGTCGTTTTTCTTTCTTCTTTTTTACTCACTTGAGTTTAATGGCAATTTTGTAATTTGGTAGTTTAATAGCTTTACAAGCTTGACAAAAGAGAGACCACGGACAGAGCCGGTTAGACAAGGAAAGCTGAGGAGTTATGGAGGAGGAGCCGACCATGGCCTCCGGCCGGCCTCCTCACCCCGGTTACGCACTTGCCCGGTTATGATCGTAGTGGTGTCGCACGAAGACGTGGATTTCCTCCCACCGGCTGCTCCGTTGTGAAAAGGGGGAGTTGCCAGCAACAGACGATGGCGCCATTGCTGTTCTCCGACGACACACGAGTAAATTACTTTTTTGCCCTCTGTGGTTATATCACTTTTACTATATTAGCCCAAAAAAAGAATTTTTAAAATATCTGCACCCATGGTCTCTATAACTAATCATTTTGGCCCCTAAGTTTAGATATATTTTTTATACCTTTATTATTTAATATATTAATTTAAAATAGTAAAGGTATTAAAAATATATATTACTATATTACTATAATATATATATATATATATATAATATATTAATTATATTATAATTATATTATATTATAATTATATTATAATATTATTATTATTAATAAACCAAATGAAATGAATAGTGTTTTTAATATATTATAATAATATATATTTTTTAATACCTTTACTATTTTAATATAATATAATATATATATAATATAGTAATAAACCAAATGAAATGAATAGTGTTTTTAATATATTATGATAATATATATTTTTGAGTAAATTACGTTTTTGGCCCCTGTGGTTATATCACTTTTACTATATTAGCCTAAAATAAGAATTTTTACCATATCTGCCCATGGTCTCTATAACTAACCATTTTGGCCCCTAAGTCTAACCATTTTGGACCCCACGGTCTCTATAACTAACCATTTTTGCCCCCCATGATCTCTAAACTTAGGGGCCAAAATGGTTAGTTATAGAGACCATGGGGCAGATATTTTAAAAATAAGTGATATAACCACAGAGGTCAAAAAAGTAATTTACTCTATATATTTTAATACCTTTATTATTTTAATATATTAATTTAAAATAGTAAAGGTATTAAAAATATATATTACTATAATATATTAATAAATGAAATGAATAGTGTTTTTAATATATTATAATAAATGAAATGAATTGTGTTTTTAATATATTATAATAATATATATTAAAATAGTGAAAGTATTAAAAAATATATATTATTATAATATATTAAAATACTATTCATTTCATTTGGTTTATTTTAAAACTAGGCGATGCCCGGTCTGCGTTGCGGGGCGATGGCCGAATAATTCTCAACCAATTAAAAAAACAGTACTATAGTTTTGCTAGAAATAAAAAGTAAAAAGAGTGTTAGGCAGCTCTTTGACACGATTTTTAGCTGGGGGCAAATTAATATATATTTTTTTTACTTGGGGGAAAAATCAATTTTTTTCCTGAGGGTAAAATCCTAATTTTTAGCTAGGGGAAAACCATATTTTTATTATGCACTGGGGGCAAAAACGTAATTTTGAATTGAGAGTGATATCGTAATTTTGAATCGAGTGGAAATTCGTAAATTTTAGCTGGGGGCAAAAGCATAAATTTATTTTGAACTGGGGGCAAATACGTAATTTTAAACTGTGGGCAAAACCGCAATTTTAAAGTATGTATAAAATAATAAACTGGTGTAAAATCGTAATTTTGAGCCGGGGGGAAACAAAATTTTATTTTGAACGGAGGCGAAAACGTAATTTTGGCTGAGGGCGAAATCGTATTTTTTAGCTCGGGGCAAAAGGGTAAATGTATTTAAAGTTGAGGCAAAACCGTATTTTTTAACTGTGGAAAAACGTAATTTTAAAGTGGATATAAAATAATAAACTGGTTGGTCCAATGGGTATTGCTCGCCGCCCATTTGAACCAATGGCAGAAAAACACTATTCTAGGGCAAGAACGTAATTTTAAAGTGTGTATAAAATAATAAACTGGTTGGTCCAATAAGGGAGGGGCGGCAGCCCATCCCGCCCGCGTTACGGGGCGATAGCCGAATAATTCTCAATCAATTAAAAAAATACTACGATAGTTTTGCTAGAAAAAAACTAAAACGATGATAAGTCCGTAATTTTTGGCTCAGTGCAAAACTGTAATTTTTCAGGACTAATGAGCGAGTGTTAGGCAGCTCTTTGACACCGAAAAAAATTAAACGGAGTCAACCAATTAAAACAAAAAAAAATTATAGTTTTGCTGAAAAAAAACTAAAACGATGGGAAAAACGTAATTTTGAACTGAGAGCGAAATCATATTTTTCATTCAGGGATAAAATCGTAAATTAAATGGACCAATGGGGGGTGGCAGGCAGCTGCCGGCATGACTGTAATTTTCTCTGGGGGCAAAAATTGTAATTTAACCAGGAAAACAAACAAACATGATGGAGAAAATGTAAATTTAAGTTGAGAGCAAAATCGTAACTTGGCTGTGAGGAAAAAAAACTAATGGCAAAACTGTAAATTTAAACGGGGCGAAATCGTAAATTTGAACTGAGGGCAAAATTGGAATTTTTAGCTGGGAGCAAAAGCGTAAATTTATTTTTATGTGGGGGTAAAAACATAATTTTGAACTGATGGCAAAATCGTAATTTTAAGGGGGAAAAAACTAATGTCAAAACTGTAAATTTAAACGAGGCAAAATGGTAAATTTGAACCGCGGACAAAATTGAATTTTTTTGCTGGGAGCAAAAGCGTAAATTTATTTTTAAGTAGGGGTAAAAGCATAATTTTGAACTAATGGCAAAATCATAAATTTAAAGCGGAAAAAAATCGTAAATTTGTTGGGTTAATAGGAGAGTGTCAGACAGTTGCCTGACACTATTCCCTTTCCCGCCCATTTGAGCCAATAGATGTCCAGCACCGCACATTTCACCCAATAGGTGAAAACCACTATTCCCTCCCATTGAATTTGTATACGTTGAATAATAGTAAAGGTATTAAAATATATATTACTATAATATATTAATATATTAAAATAGTAAAGTTATACTTGTCGCGTCACGCGACACCAAATCATCCCTCCCGTCGCGGCACGCGACGGGTTAACCTGCTGAATTTTGTTGCTGATTGTGTGAATTGGTCTCATAAATTCATATAACTCGGCCTAAACTATCATAAATTAACCATTTTGGGTGTTTTGATTGTAGGTAACTATATGTAATAGACGGATGGCGATCAAGCATAGGGACGAACCGAATACACACATAATTAAAGCTTCCGCGACTAAATCACAACTTTTGGTTACTAAACTCTTTAGGGTTATTTTGTCCAACTATGTAATTATTGAACTTATACTTTGCAAGTTAAGTATGTATTAGTAACATAGAATGTTTTTGTAAACTCAGTTTTAAGGTTATGGAACTTATGTAGATGTCGTTTTATTAATGTTTTTTGATAAACGGCATTGGATTGTGATATATACGTCATATGAATTTATTAAATTAGTGAAAGGGTCTTACAACTTAACTAGTGGGGATTTCCCGTGCTATTACGGCGGGTTTCAATCGATGTCGGTTCGGTTTGTTACACTGTTGGTATGATACAGACACTCGGTATACTATCAACACGTGTTTTACATCAATCGAAAACCATAAAAACCCGCACCGGTACTAATATTTTCAGGCGCTATTGGTTCGTTTCGTCATGGTATCAATATCGATATGCGTACCTGTATAATAATCAACACGTGTTCTACATCAATCGAAGACCATAAAAACGAACACCAATATTGCTATTTATATATTGTCGCAGACAAGGTTGTATAAACAAGACACTATCAAAACCAAAACCATAAAAATGAATATGAGCACTGATACCGACATTATTAAAAGATAAAATAAATACTTAACGAAAGTTCTCTACTATTCATCGTTGTCGCATACAGGGTTGTATAAATAAGATACTATCAAAACCGAAAACCATAAAATAAATACTTAAAAATAGTTTTCTACTGTTCATCACAAGTTCATTTAATATATATAACTAGCGAGATTCTAACGCGCTTCACGGGGGTGCCGCTATCGTACCAAACCATATCGAAACCGACTGAACATCATCTATATTGGTATCTGTATTTATTTTTATTGATGTTGTTTTCGATAAACTGACATTGTATCGATATCATACCATATCGTACAAACCGAACAACATCGGTACTTGTATGTATTCTTTTTACGGTTTTCTGTTTAATATCGGATATCGTGCCGTGACCGTAGTGAACTAAGTGAACAACTTTGGTTTGAGTAATTTTTTTTTCATTTTTCTTTTGATAAACTGACACCATATCGCTACCATACCAAACAACATGCATGCCAGTACTTGTATTCATTTTTATGGTTTCCGGATTTCAAAAAAAAAACATTAATACAACTCTGTCTTGCAACAATAAATGAATATCGGTACAAGTATCGTGATAATATAAACTGATTGATCCATCAGTGTCGGTACCGATGTTCGTCCTTATTGTTTTTTACTAATGTAAATCACGTGTTGATTTCTATACAAAGTGTATGTATCGTATCGGTATTGTAACGAACCGAATCGATACAACTCCCACGGTAACGCATCGTCACAACACACGGCCAAATAACTTGGAATGTTAAAAAATAAATAAGCATAGATACGAATTAAATATTTTAAAAAGTTAACGAACACGAGATATTACTAAAAACAAAATGAATAATAAATAATAAAAGTTAAGAAAACAAATACTTAAATATTAGCAACTATTATTTATCACTAAAAAACAAATTATATAATAAAATTTATTACTACAAATAAAAACAAATAATAAAAAATGCAAAGTACTATTAGTTAAGAGTTTATTTTCATATGTATAATATTTTTGTGGTTTTCGGATTTAAAAAAAATCATTTATACAACTCTGTCTGCAACAATGAACGAATATCAGTACAAGTATCGTGATAATCTGAACTGATTGATCCATCGGTGTCGGTACCGATGTTCGTCTTGATCGTTTTCGACTAATGTAAATCACATATTGATTTCTATACATAGTGCATGTATCGTATCAGTATTGTAACGAAACGAACCGAATCGATACAATGTCCACGGTAACGCATCGTCACAACACACGACCAAATAACTTGGAATGTTAAAAAATAAATAAGCATAGATACGGTTTTATATATTTTAAAAAGTTAACGAACGTAAGTTATTACTAAAAAACAAATTAAAAATTAAGAGTAAATTACCTTTTGAGTCATTGTGTTTTAGTGGTTTTAACCAGTTGAGTCCAAAATCAAAAAGTTTGACGCCCTTAGTTCCTAACCGCTCATTTTATAACATTTTAAGTCCATGTGTTTTAGTGTTTTTAACCACTTGAGTCCAAAATGAAAAGTACAAGTGTTATAAATTGGACTCAAAACATTATAAAATGAGTGGTTAGGGACTCAGGGCGTTAAATTTTTTATTTTAGTCTCAAGTCGTCAAAACCACTAAAACACAGCGACTCAAGAAATAATTTACTAAATAATAAAAGTAAAGAAAACAATTACTTAAATATTAGCAACTATTATTTATCACTAAAAAACAAATTATATAATAAAATTTATTACTACAAATAAAAAAACAAATAATAAAAAACTGTAGAGTACTATTCATGTAGAGTTTGTTTATCACTAAAAAACAAATAATAAAAATTTGTAAAGAACTATTCATAAAGAGTTTTTTTTTTTCACTAAAAAACAAATTATACAATCAAATTTATTACTACAAATAAAAACAAATAATAAATATTTGTAAAGTACTATTCATCAAGAGTTTATTTTTATATGTATAATAATATGTATAATGTTGCATTATATATTATCAATATTTAGTATTTAGAATATAGAAATGTAATAAAATGTTTCAGTTTACAGATAGTTTTTTTCTTTTAAAAAATTCAATTGAATTTCATAAAAACTTAAATTAAATTGGGTATGAATTTCAAACAAAGTATAAATATTATATATATATATATATATATATATATATGAACCTAACACAAAATTCCAGTCCAAAACACAATGACATTTAGCTAAAAATGTATTTCTGAAATATTTCAGTTCACATATAGTTTTTTCTTTACAAATATTCAATTGAATTTCATAAAATCTTACAATAAATAGGGTATGAATTTCTAAAAAGTATGAATATATATGAACCTAACACAAAATTCCAAATGGTCTTCTTAGGACAACCTGGATGATTAACCATTTTAATCCACTGAATTTTATAAATGTAAAACTTTATTAATTATGCTAGTATTTATAAATTATAAATTTGTTGTTTATAAATGTAAAACTTTATTAATTATGCTAGTATTTATAAATGTACATTTGTTGTTGAATATCTTACACCCATATTTTTTAATAAGAAAATTCCGTATATAAAAAATTATACGTCAACAAAACAAATAGATGTCTGCTTTGTTTGGGTTTCCTCATTTATGTTGCCATTCTTTTTTAAAATAAACCAACTTCATACAAATTATACATTTTAGTCTATGGAAACCCCCCACATCCTTGTTTGTTTGGCTTGTTTCTGGCAAAAACTACCCGTAAAACTTGTGCAAATGTTTTCATTAAAAATAGCTTGCCTATGAAATTGTGAAAAAACTTTGTTCTCTGTAATAAACCTAATTTGGGTTTATGTTTAAAAAATGCATGTTAATGGTGGACCCACTTAAGTTAAAATGAATAATTACTAAGGGTATTTTAGTCAATTTACATCCATTTAACATCAAAAACTAACCTCCATCAATATCAGGGACTATCCGAGTAACAAATCTTCAAACCACAGGGAGCATACATGTAATTTTGAAAAGTTGAGTACTAAAGGTGAAATTTCACCAAACCACATGGACTATCCGGACATTTTACTCGTATGTATATTATAAAAGTAGATCACTATGTGTCAATCATAGCAATTTTAAATAAAATATTTGTGTTCCTGTTACTGTTACGATTTCAGTAATTATAATAACTAGGTTTAAAAAAGTTCGCCGCGTTGCGGCGAATTTCTTTTTTATTTAGTCTGTGTTTACATGTATTTTTAAATCACTACGAACGTGTTGCGAACGGAACTACTCACAAGAATAAAAAGAAAATGTAGAAAAAAAATACTAAAAGATAACCGAAAGAAAATCAACCAAAAAGTTGTATGGTAACGATATTGTTCTTATGAAACCCGTGGTCAGAGATGAGCAAATTGTTCTGGGTACCGGTACCAAATTTATCGAACCGAAAGATCTTAAGTACCAATTCGGTACCGACTTTTGGCGTTCCTGGTACCGGTTCACTACCATTTTTACCTTCATATACCGGTACCGTAACCGGTATTTTCGGTATCAGTACCGATTCTGTATCGGTTGGCACCGAGCTCATCCCTACCCCTGAAACAAAAAAAAAAAAGAAAAAATTAAAAGTTGAAGAAAATCAACAAAAAAAAGTTGTACGATACCGTTGTTCGTACGGTAACCGTGATCAGGGATGAGCAAATGGTACCGGGTAGCAACAATGAATTTCCCGCACCAAAAGATTTCCAATATCAATTCGGCACCAACTTTTGGCGTTTTCTGTATTAGTGCCGGTTTTTACCTTCATGTACTGATACCGAATAGGACCGTCCCGGTATTTTCGATACCGATTGACACCAAGCTTATCCCAACCACTGATATTAAAAAAAGTATTAAAGTTAAAAAGCAAAGAAAATAACTATTGTTATATTATAATATTAAAATAATAAAAGTATTAAAAAAACGATATATTATTATAATATTAAAATCACTATTCATTTCAATTCGTTATAATATTAAAATCACTATTCATTTCAATTCGTTTATTAATATATAGTAAAATAATATATAGTAATGTTTGTCATTAAGAGGGGGCATTAAACGTCACGTGGCAGACGTGATAAAAAAAACACGGGGTGGTGTTGGGCGTGGAAAGGGCCCCACTTTTTGTTGAAAAAAAATCATCAATCATAAACCTACTACCACAAACCACTAATCAACTCGTGCCACAACACCAACAAAATTGCCCTCCATGCCGGTGGAATCCTCAAGCCCCACCCAAACGCCGCCCTCCACACCATACGCAGGGTGGTGTGTCCGACGTGGAAGAGTTTTCACGCCATATTTTCACGCCCAGATGTTATTAACATTAATCTATACTATATAATAAAAGAAACCATTTTTGAGACACTTGTCATCATATTAGGCCATGTTTTATAGATAAGTATTATTTTAGTTTAATCTTTTCTAATTAATTATAGATAATCCTCCTACTAAATATTATTTAATTTAATTTCTTATGGATAATTATTATTTAATCTCCTTCTCATTTATAATATTATTTATAGTAAACTGCAATTTTACCCCCTGGGGTTTAGGGCAATTGGCATGTCTACCCCCCTAAGGAAATAATTGCAATTTTACCCCCCAACGTTTGTTGTTATGTCGCAACTTTACCCCCCGGCGTCAAAGTCCAAGTTATCTTTAAACGGTCAAAGGGCATAAATGTAATTTTACACCAGGATCTTTCTATTACCTCTGTACTTCTCTTCCTACTTCATCCTTACCCCCTAAGCTTCACTCCTTCCACTCCACTCCTTCTTCTTCCTACATTGGCGATCATCACTTCCACACCACCGGTGATCATCACTTCCACACCCACCAGCGATCATCACTTCTTCTTCCTACACCGTGCTTCCACCTCCACTCCTTCTTCTTCATCATGAGCGAATCAGAGAATGTGAGTGTGCTTCCACCTCCACCTCCGGCGACCACACCTCCGGAGATGCACCTGTCTGCCAGCGATGCCCCTGTCAACCAGCGAACCTCCCTGTTCTCTCTGCTGTCAGGTATAATCGAACAACTATAGTAATGTCTGGTTGAACAAGTAAAAAACATGGGTTATTGAAAATCGATCTTTCTGTGTTTGCAGTGGACATGAGGATTCGTGTTTCACTCCGATCAATTGTGGTTTCCGTGGTTGTGAAAATGCGGGGCCGCCCTTTCCTGCACTTCCAGTTTCCCCCTCAGCAGGAAATGGTTGTGTAGTTGATGTTTAATATATTAGGATCTTTTGGTTTAATACTAATCTAATTGTATATATATTAGGATCTTTTGATGTTTATAATGTGCCTACTTATGACCAATGTTTACAGGCAATGTGTTCTTGATAAGCCTTTTGTTATACTCTCATGATGGTATATTGGTGTTCTTGATACAGGTTAGGATCAAAATGTGGCTAGTTATGACAGTTACATGATCATAGTTGATGACAGTTACATGATCATACATGATCAAAATGTGCAGTTGTGAAGTTTGATGTTTGATTAGGATTACATTTTGTCCATTTGATCAAAATGTGCAGTTGTGAAGTTTGATGTTTGATTAGGATTACATTTTGTCCATTTGATCAAAATGTTACAGGTAATGCTGTCAATAACCTGTTTAAACTCTTTCAACTGTTTGCTGTTATTAGCTGCTGCTGCTAATAGTCATCACAAATTCTAGAACTCATTGTTAGTGCAGCAGTGAATGTGAGTGTGCTTAATCAGATTCTAGAACACATTGTTAGTGCAGCAGTGAATGTGAGTGTGCTTAATCAGATTCTAGAACACATTGTTAGTGCAGCAGTGGTTTGATAGTGGTTCGATACATTGTTAGTGTAGCAGTGGTTTGATACATGGTCAGATAGTGCAGCAGGTAGTGCAGCAGGGGTATAATTGTAAACGTAGCAGGTATGCTTGATTTTTGAGCAGGTTTGATTTTTTGAGTATAGAACACATTGAACAACCAAACATTGAAGGTTTGATACATGGTCAGGTTTGAACAGGTTTGATTTTTGAGTATACTTATAGGTTTCAGATTTTTGATTATAGAATCATAGAATAGGTTCTGATTTTTTAGTATAGAAACATAGAACAGGTTTCTGATTTTGGCAGGAAGGGTTTTGGAAGTTGCAGGGGGTAATGTTGTGTCTTAACACAAAGTACAGGGGGTAATAACAAAGGAAAAATTAGAAATTTACCAGTGGGGGGTAATTGTGCGACATAACAGGAATGTTGGGGGGTAAAATGGAGGGGTAATATGGTCATTTCAAGTTATAGTTAACAGATCTGTTAACAACTTTGACGCCGGGGGGTAAAGTTGCGACATAACAGCAAACATTGGGGGGTAAAATTGCAATTATTTCCTTAGGGGGGTAGACATGCCAATTGCCCTAAACCCCAGGGGGTAAAATTGCAGTTTACTCTATTATTTATTTAACTAATAGAGTAAATTACGATTTTGGCCCCTGTGGTTATATCACTTTTACACTTTTAGCCCAAAAAGAATTTTTAACATCTGAGCCCTCAACATCTTTTTTTTTCTAATCTTTTTGGCCCCTAAATCTTTTTTTCTAACCCTTTTGGCCCCTAACATTTAATGGATGGGGTTAGTGTTAGGAGCCAAAATGGTTAGAAAAAAAGACGTTGGAGGTTCAGATGTTAAAAAAAATTCAGGCTAAAAGGGTAAAAGTGATATAACCACAAGGGCCAAAATTGTAATTTACTCTAACTAATATTATTTATCATTTATACATTTACGGAGTTTTAAATAATGGGTTAAATTTATTGAGACTTCGTTAACAAATTTTGCTACAACAAAATAATCTATTTACATCAATCTAAATTTTTATCTATACTATACTATATAATAAAACATTAATGTGTGACACATGTCGTTCATTGTAGGTATTTATTTTATGATTTTCTCGCCTCACTTTCAAACTTATCTTATATTAATTAAATAAATAAATGAATAATGAGCTAATATTAAATTTTATCCTACTTTAAATTTCGAATACCACTTTTCTATTTTTCTAATAAAATATTATCCGAAATTGTAAATTGTTAATTTAAAACATTTTAAATAAAACAAATTATTTATCACGAAAACCAAACTTTGTATTAATATATTAAATTCTTTTATTTTCACTATACAAAATTACATTTACTAACTTTTTTATTATTTGGTATATAAAATTACATTTATTTAACTCGTGTAATAAATGAGGTTTTTTAAAGATGTATTATTTTATTATTTGGTAAACAATATTACATTTATTCAACCCGTGTAATATATGTGGTTTTAAAGATATAATCTTTTTATTTGGTATATAAAATTACATTAATTCAACCCGTACAATATGGTTCTTATATATATAACTTTTTTATTATTTAATACATAAAATTATATTTATTCAACCCGTGCAATAAAGGAAGTTTTTAAAGATATAATGTTTTATTATTTAGTATATAAATTTATTTACTTAACCCGTGTAATACACGGGGTTATAACCTAGTAATAACTAAAAAGTAGCTATATTTAAAAGAATCCATATTCTAACAAAACGCAATTATATTAAAATAAGTTTTTGAATTATCAAATTAAAATAAACTGACGTATTATATTATTCATGTGACTAAATTTATGCAACAAGAAAATTATGTACTATCACTAGATTTACATGAGTACATGACAACTATATATAAAGCCAACTCATTGTTAATTTGTTGTGAATATAAGTTTTAATTACAACCAAAAATGTTAAATTTATACTCTATACTGTTAACTTTTGAAGTGTAAGTAATTGCATGATAGCAAACATACATTCATTAAAAAACAGAAATTAATAGATATATTTCAAAACATTAAACATACATGCTTGGTACTTCCATTTTCATATTGATTTTTAAATTATGATTTATTCTGCCGGTGGTGGAATGATAAGGAAAAGACTTGGTGTTCTAGGGGACTCTAGTTCGATTCCTGCTCTCCTCATTAATCGTTAATTCGATCCTTGAACTGAGCGGGTTTTACCTCACCGTACTATCGTGCCTTCAGGCGAGTGCTCACGGGCTTCGGCCCTAGGTGAGAGTTTTTCCCGGTTCGGAGGCGAGTATATCCCGATGTAGTGAATTTCGTCAGTAGCCCATTTGACGGATTCGTTTTCCTTTCAAAAAAAAATTATGATTTATTCTTCTAATTTTTTAATCAACGTAACTAGTGTAACACATAACTAGTGTAACACATATTTTCAATCAAAACTCATCCATAACAACCAACCAATAATCAAGCGTCATTTCATTTCAATCAAAACAACCAAAATCCATCCTAAATCAATTACGACGGTGTGCAAATTAGTAACGAGGCCAAAGTCAACCAGATATCAATTTCCATGACAACTTTTGGCCTTCTTTTATGATGAGTCCGGGTTCATGAACCAAAATTTCCATTCCAAATCTCATCCTCATATTGATTATGGGAACGATGATTTCGATACCAATCCATCCCAACCCCATCTAGAGTCATTTGCCCATTATTGAATAAAAAAAAATGTTACAAACATCTTAAATCAATACCCCTAAAAATAACATGATACCAAGTCAAAATCAATACCCCTAAAAATGTTAGATAAAAAAAAGAATATTACATCATAACCAAGTCAAAATACCAGCTGTTACATGGACAACGGAATACCAAAATATCTGTGTTTGAACAAAAAAATCTCAAAACTTTAATGGTAAAAAAACATGTTGAAAATAGTAATCCAATAAAAACACATTAATTCTTTTCTCAATATGTTCCTTATTATTATTAATTAATTAATTAATATCACATTTTAAAATATTTGATTAATGGACCAACCAGTTCAGAGGCAGTGCAGTCAGTAGTCCTCAAATTCCCATACACTCGGCATCCTCTTTCTGCTTATGTTCTTGTTTGTATCTATCTATCTATCCCACCTAATATTATAACTCCTTCATTTCACCAACATATACAATTCCCATCTCAAACCTAATTCAACAATATGGAATCTTGGTCTCCTTCTTTAGATGTTCATCAAGAATTTGCCAAACTTGTTAACCGTATGCATCCCCCCAGGTATTATATAATAATAATAATAATAATTTTATATCTATTTCATCTTTTTTTTTAGTTAATATTTATGAATCTCTCTGTTTTAATTTGGTTTTTGTGTTTGTAGGGTTACTGTTGATAACATCACATACAGAAAAGTCACTTTGATTAAGGTAGTATAACTTAAATTTTTTTTTTTAAGAATTATAAAAATGTATTTAATTATTTGGTTCAGATTCAATCATTCAAACTGTTTAAGGTTTATTTAATGATGTTGGCAGGTTGACAGTGCCAACAAAAGAGGAAGTTTGTTAGAAGTTGTTCAGGTTTTAACTGATCTCAACATACAAATTAAAAGAGCTTACATTTCTTCAGATGGGGAATGGTTTATGGATGGTAAAATTATATACATTTATATACATATACTTTCAATTATTGTAGTCGATTTGCGATCGCCTTATTCGTTTCATGTTTGACAGTATTTCATGTCACTGATCAGTATGGCAACAAGCTCTCCGAGGATAATGTCGCTGATCGTATCCAACAGGTCCTTATATACTCACTGGCGAATCCCGAATTTTTTTTCTAATGTGTTCCTTTAGATGGATTATCCTATTTTTTTCCAAACTGACTGGGTTCCTAGGAATCCACAAAATGTGGCTAAATCCGCCGCTGTTTATTATACTAAATCTGCATGTCGTTATCATCGTTATAGTTATCGTTATCGTTATTGTTATAGCTGAATACACTATGTTATGTGTTATAGTCACTTGGACCCGGAGGCTGCAGTTTCAGATCATTAAGGGGTTCAGTTGGGGTCCAGTCAGCTATGCAACACACAACCATCGAGTTAACCGGGCGTGACCGGCCCGGTTTACTATCCGAGGTTTTCGCAGTCCTCACGAACCTCAAATGCAATGTTGTGTCTGCCGAAATCTGGACTCATAACTCAAGAATTGCTTCAATTGTTTATATAACCGACAATGAAACCGGACTCCCAATTGAAGACCCTGATCGACTCGCTAAGATCAAACATCTTCTCCTTTTTATTCTCAAAGGGGGTAGAGATCGACGCAGGGCTCAAACCGCAGTCTCCAGGGGATTTACGCATACGCAAAGGAGACTGCATCAGTTGATGTATGCAGATCGGGATTATGATACCGAAGAATATAATCGGTTGGAGAATTCCAGAAGCGTAAAACCGTTAGTGACGGTTGAGAATTGCAGTGAGAAAGGGTATACCGTTGTGAATTTGCGGTGTCCCGATCGGCCTAAGTTGTTGTTTGATACAGTTTGTACACTTACTGATATGCAATATGTGGTATATCATGCCACTATTATTGCTGAAGGAGTTGAAGCTTCTCAGGTATTAATTTAATTGTCTAACAGTTTTTGTTTTGTTGTTGGTGGGATTTTATTTACCGAGTATAATAAATAATGTTATATTTGTGTCGTTTTAAGGAATTTTACATCCGTCATACAGACGGATGTCCAATCAGCTCAGAAGCCGAGAGGGAACGTGTAATCCATTGCCTTGAGGCAGCGATCAAGAGGCAAGTTCCCGAGGGTGTAAAGCTGGAGCTATGCGGGGAAGACAGGGTCGGGTTGTTATCAGATGTGACTCGGATATTTAGAGAGAACGGGCTTTCAATCACGAGGGCGGAGGTGACTACGAGAGGATTGAAGGCAGTTAACACGTTCTACGTGACGGATTCATCTGGAGATCAGGTGAAAAGCGGAATGATTGAAGCGGTTCGTGATGCGATCGGCAAGAGTGTGCTCACGTGGAAGGAAGACAATGTGTTGAAGACGGGGAACTCGCAGCCGACGACGAGGTTTTCTTTGAGTGGATTGTTTCGATCGAGATCGGAAAAGTTTTTGTACAACTTGGGGTTAATTAGTTCTTGTTCCGAAGTAATCTAATCAAAATCCATCGTCCGTCTAGTGGTATATTGTTTGCCCCGCACAAAAGTTACGTGGGTTCAAATGAAACGGGTAAAAATACTATGTTTTAAAAAGGAAGAATATAATGAGAAATGTAGTATTTGTTGACGTTTAAAAAGTTAGTATGATGTTGCTAGAAATTGAAAGTACGGGTCGTGGACCGTCACAGATGACCATGAGCGATCGTTTTCCCGCTAGTGTAAAAGGTGGTGTGGCACTGTGTGATTAGGCAGTAGAAAAGGGACAGAATTTAAAAGGAGGGATGACTTTATGGCAGTCGCAGCTTTTGTGGGAAGACCGTGAAGAAGGGTCACGTGAATAGAATCATGTACCGTATCTTCCTTGATCATTGTGCACAAAGTATCTTGGAGATATCTTTAGAAAAAGGGATTTTCTTTAAATTATAAGCCCATCCGTGTTAGGGGATGATATAGCGTCATATTGAGCTATAACGCCCCATAGCGTCCCGGAATACCGTCCATCTGGTGTTACGAGGGAGGTTATGTGTCAGCTGCGATATCTATAACGGGAAGAGGGGTTATGGTTTTTGTTTCTCTCACATGCATATATATACATACATATATATCTATAATTTCTCTCACACACATATATATGTGTACATGTTATATAACCACTCTTTCCGCTACACACTCAAGTTATATAACTCAGTTCTCTTACATATTTTGTCATTTGTCACATAATCCCCTTATTGGGCTTGACCACTACACTTAGACTAATAGGAGGATACAGTGTGTGGGGGCGTGGAAGACGCGTGGAGGTCTTAACCACGCCATTACACCACCTTGTGTATGGCGTTGATCGCGTGGGAGAGGGGGCGCTCCGATTTTCACCGGCGTTGAGGGCAAATGGGTGGTGACGTGTCGTCATTTATTAGTGAGTGAATTTTGGGTAAGTTTTGATTTGTTATTATTTTTTATTTTTTTTAAATGTCCACTTTCACGCCCCTCCATCTGTGCTGTTTTTTTACCATGCTTTCTTGCTGATGTGGCTGCCACTTAGCGATTAATACCCACTTTTCATGCCCTCCCACAACGAATAGTCTAAGAATTAGTGGTAGATCCGTTGTGATCTACGGTGCGTGTTATGATGGATGGGAACTCGGTTTGATTAATAGATAACTCTAAGAAAATAGTCGTAATATGACCAACATATGTTCCGTTTATTGGTTTTTTCTTAATTTTTTTGGGTAAAGAGTTTTTTCTTAATTTTGAATTTTATTTAGATAATAAAAGGGAAATCGATTTCAAAAAAATATTAAATTTCGATAGTTAAATTTAATCAAGTGAAATAGTAAAAAAGAAGAAAAAAAAAAGGGGGTACAGGGTAGAACTGAGAGAAAATGAGGGGGAGAGGCAGCACCTAGACATGAACCTGAGACCTCTTAAACGGTCAAGCTTTAACTTCCAACCTCTAACCATCCGGCAAAGCCATTAGCCATCACTCTGGTTATTAAAAGTAAACACACGTGTATATATAAGCAGAGGCCGACATTGTTCATGCTGACCAACGCGCGTTGGAAGAGACACCTATTTGGTTGGTTTGGATGCACTCGTTATATGAGACGAAAGAGAATCCAAAATTATATAGTTGTAGTATGCCCAAGATGGTATTGATGCATGTTCGTTTAACGGGTTTTTTTTTTTTACTTTTTTGAATTTTAGTCACATAATAAAGAGGAAAACTTATAAAAGGTTATTAGGGTGAAAGGGGTGCACCCCTCATGAGATGGGGGGAAATTTTCACCCCTTGCCGCTTCCAACCCGTACACACCTTAAGGATTATCCCTTAAAGTGTCCTTTGATCTCCAACAGGCTGGAAATTATTTGAATAGGGGGATCAGGGCAGTTTGTGGGTCAAAACATTTTATTTTGGTTTGAGGCCTGGACTGGTCCAGATCCCTTGGTTTTGTTCTTTCTAGCTCTTTTTCATTAGGAGGTTGACAAAGCCTGCTATGTTGCACACATGGGTTTATCTGGATGAATTGGTAAATTGGGTTTGGATAAGAACACTGGTGTCTGGGGCAAAATTGGAAGATTTCCAGCAGTTGTTGGCTTAGCTGTAGATTGTATCTTTATCTGGTGTCCTGGACCGATGGTTGTGGGGTCTTGAGCATTCCGGGTGTTTTCGGTGAGGAGCCTCCTACACTCAGCGAATCGGGTTCGGTCAGGACTACATTTTTTAGTGGAATTCTTGGGTCCCAAAGAAGGCAGACATTGTAGCTTGGAAAGCTGTAAAAGAAAGACTTTTGACGATGACTTTGCTGGTTAGAAGGAATATCCATGTGCAATATGAATCATGTGTCTTTTGTGGTGAATGCAGTGAAATGGTAGGCCATATCACCTTGGTGCAAGTTTCCTGCTTTTTTTGTGTTTGGGGTTAGGTACAATATAGTCATTGCTCAGAGAAAAGGAAGAGAGTGTTTCACGCAATTGTTCAAATTTCGGTTTGGTGTATGTGGAAATCGAGGAACAAATTGGTTTTCAACCAGAAACCGGCATCCGTTATGATCATTGAAGAGGTACAATTGTTGGGCTGCTTATGGATTATAAGCAGGTCCAAGGAGCATTCTATCAAATGTAGAGGCGACCATAACAATGGTTAAACTTGGATATTTTTCTGTATTTGATGATTGATAGTTGTATTGTTTTGTGTTTTGGTGGGCTCAGATGCGATGTAATCTGTTTCCTGTATTTTGAAAACCAAACACATTATGAACGAAATTCAGATTCCATTGAACTCTGAAACAGATGTTATCCACTCTTTATTTCAATGAAACCGGTTCATGAAACAGTCGGTGTTAATACCACACAAACTCTCGTTTCTCAAACCACCTACCTCTTCACGTGGGAAATAATCTGCCCGAAAAGGCTACAATATAACTCATACAAAATGGACACTCACAAGACGCAACCACCTACCTGCCTTGCTTTTCTAGACCAATGGAAGCTCGCCACAATCACTGATAACGACTCTCTTTGTTGGGCGGTCACCTCTGTCTGTGACTTGGGACTCGATCAGCTTAACTACATCCATGCCCTCAAGAACTTGCCCGAACACCACATGCCTTTGATCCAACCATGGAGTCTGCTCACCACACAAACATAAAAAAACATGTCAATAGTCTAAACCTTGATCATGCTATCAGATAATCTACAGAAGAGAGCATGATGCCCCCTTGAAACATTTTTCAAACCAAATCATACCTTGACTGTGCATATAAAGAATTGACTTCCATTAGTATTGGGCCCGGCATTTGCCATGCTTACGATTCCAGGTCCAGTGTGAGTTACTGCAATTTTAACATATTTCGAGAGATGTGTCAGAACAGAATGTGGTCCTTGTTAGCTTAATTTTGACCAAAGTTGCTTAATGTTTTATACAGTTACTTGTTAGCTTTTCATTAACAAATGTTGTCCTTATGTCGTTCCTTAAATAAGTTTTGGTTTATTTGCTTCCTAAAAGATGCTATCAATTAACTACATTATATAACATGATTGATGATCCATGAAGAGGGTTGGCTAACTCACGTTTGAAGTTTTCGTCCTTGAATGTCCGGCCATATATGCTCTTACCACCAGTGCCCTGGCATAATAATTAGAAAAAAGCGAACAAATTACTTGACATGTCCAACTGAAAGACTATTACAAGTTCTGCAGAATAATTAAGGCATAAAACATCAACATAATCAAGTATCACTAAGGCAGAAGCTGAAGATGTGGTTATCAAGTTCTGTGCATTATCTTCTTTAATTCCTAGAGATGTAAGTGTGCTGAATAAGTGCGCAGAAGCTAACAGACAAGTTCACCAGGACACTGTAACGTATGTATCGTAACATATGTATCAACAAATGGAAGAAAGTATGAAGACAGGATAAGCAAGACCTACATTTCCCTTGTCAAAGTCCCCTCCTTGAATCATGAAATCCTTAATGACACGATGAAACGCAGAACCCTTGTAGCCAAAACCTTTCTCTCCTGAAAGAGATGCATGCCAAAACGCCATATTACCCATAAGTTCATCGCATATGTGTATCAAAACTAAATAAAAATACTCAACAAAACATATGAATGTAATATTTAACCTGTACACAGAGCACGGAAATTTTCAGCAGTTTGGGGCACATCATCACCAAAGAGCCCAATAACAATGCGTCCTACGTTACTACCGACAGGGTTTCCAATGCTTATTTCAAAGTAGACTTTGTTAGTTACTTTAGCCTGTGTAGCTACCTCCTGAATGAAAAGAAAACCATGTATATAAGCTAATAAAAAACTCGGTAACCGTAAACCCTCATATCCTAATAACTTGACTCACAGAAACAACAACCTCTGTATGTTTCACCAATTCAACTAAACTTTTTCCTCAATTTTCATAAATTTCATATTTGCAAATCACTATCTATAACCATAAGATGCCAGAACATATTCAATAATGCAATTCAGTTCACATGTAACACTTAACTACTTCACTTAACACTTTGTAACTTTGAGTTTATCATATTAAAGTAGCAATACGCATACCTAGATGTAGCAAAATTCACCAACAAATACGAGTACAAATGCATAAAAACGAACAATATACCTGAGCACTAGCCCTAACGGAAAAGCATCGGGACTTGTGCTGAACCCTAGGGTTTGTTGAAGACTGCAGCCGCAGCGAGCCGGATGAAAAGTTCGATGATGCTGATAACGTAGATATAGCGAGCTTGTTAGATCTGAAACACGAATTTTGAAGGGTTTTCACCGGCGATAAGGTTGGGGAAGCTGAGAGTGAACCGACGTTTGACTGAAACAACAAATTGAAAGATATTAAAGCGATGAAACAAGTGGAAGATAGAATATGTAAGTTAATAATACCAACCATAGATGTGAACGAGAGCGCCATTGATTAATGGTTAGGTGGATGATAATCCAGAAAGTGGTGTGTGTTTTGAGGGGTAGGGAAAATGGATATCGGTGATGAACTGATGATGAGTGAGTGGCGCATTGGTATATTCGTGGGGAAAATTACAGAAATGGGGATGGAGTTTATGATATTTACTTTTGAGACCCTTGATTTTTGAACTCTAGTTGATTTTAGTGTTTAACTGGTATCTAGGACTCACGTTTTGCGACGGGGCTGTTAAGCCAAAGATAGACTTGAAAAGTAAAACATAGAAAATAATATCTAAGTCAGCTTATGACCCGCGAGTTTCGACGGAGCTGTTAAACGGTAAGAAAATGTTAAACCACATGTGCGCGTTGCAGCGTGTTAACTCACAAAATTTAGAATGTATTGTAAAATGATAAATTTGTAAAAGATGTAAAGTATATGGACCAAAATTGAAAGTGAAAAAGTGTTGAGGTTAAAAATAGAAAAAAGTTTATAACAAATATATAATAGATTAAAACTATGGGGTGAAAAGTGTAAAAAATGAAAACTATAAGAATATGTAAAACATGAGATAAAAAAAACAAAAGAGCTAAAAGTAAAAAAAAAATAAAGAGTAAAAAAAAGTCAAAAAGTCAAACAAAATTAAATAGTATTGGAGTTTTTTTGCAAATTAAAACAGGTAATATATAAGAAGTAATTAGAAATGATTGTTTTGGGTTCAACTTTGCCCTTTAATAGTGGTTTTTATTGATAGCTATTTTAAAAGAATATTTAAAGATATGTATATAACTAGTAAAATGTGTTGTCGATGCTCTTACTGAAGGTATTATCCACCAAAAGTACAAATATTGACGCATTTAGTATTAAGAGTAGTATACTGCAGTTGAGTGTTATTATGCCACGAATATAGATTGCTTATCACATTTTAGACACAAGGACCCGCATATTCAGGGTCAGCACCAAGAAGAAAGAAATGAATAAAGAGGGAGCAAGAGATTTAGAGAGAGGGAGATGGCAGAACAAACGTGACAACGGGTAATAGGGCGGCGTCGGCGACCAACACAAGAATCCACGTCCTCTACTCTCGATCTCGACCACAGTGGCGAATGTCGGTTTTGCTATGGAAGTCGTGGCTACCGACGATGCATAAACATGTAAATCTAAAAAAATTAACCATTATTTTAATTATTAGTAAAAGTTTTATAGTTTTACAAATATTTGATGGTAAAAAAGTACAACTCTAAAGAACTTTGATAGATATCAATAGCGTTGCTTATGAGCCGAGTCAAGCTCAAATTCTAAATTCAAGCTTGAAAATTTACAAGTTAGCTCACCTAGGCTTAATATTATTAAGGTTAAACTGAGCGTCGTTTATAATTTGAGCTTGTCGATGAAGATAGGCTACATCTTTAGCACATTAAACTATTGATGGTGGCGTGACTTGGGCTTCCGAATGGGTGGGCTGTGGGCTTTTTTTCTTACCTTGGGCTTCTTTAGTAGACTATCACTAGACATGTGTTTTCTAATTTGACAGTGTCGAAACCGGTTTGTCGTTTATACCTACTAGCGCGTGTTGTCTCGGTTCGAAAAGTAGTATACGAACAAACTCGACTTGACTTAGATGCTAATTTCAAGCAACATGTTTTTAAGTTACTTTCGGCAATCTTCAAGGCATCAATTATTTGAAAAATACTAGTTACAACTTTGTGGAAACAAGCCATTAAAAGTTTCATGTTCAGACACATATTGTAAAACATAGAATAATAAGAAGAATAGCTCATGACATTATAGGCTAGTGGCATCTTGTGTGTGGAATAAAAGCTTAGGGGCCCTTAGGTCCTGGGTTCGATTCCCACAAGGTGGATTTTTCTTAGATTCATTGGGTTTCCTCTTGAATTATATAGGCATTATATGGAGATGGATATAATCGGGTGGTTCCGCTGGTGGCACGATACTTCAGTGGTCCGTCAGTGATCCAAATTTTTCATTAAAAAAAAGTTATATATATATAAGAACAAAAAGAATTGAGATATTCATATCATTAAATGTCTATTTTGTTTAATGCACAAGGTTTTTTCTAGCAAACTAATCTATTTCTAAATATAGATCATCATTCATCGTGAACTTGAACCCTCAACCTCTTATGGAAGGATATCATTTAATACATCTGGATGCCGCTAGACCAAAAGTTGTTTGGTTTATATCATTTAATATTTGTTGTTTCGATTTTTTTAGTATGCTAGAGTCAAAACCCAAAGTTCCCAATTAGAAAGAAACGAAAAAAATGGTCACTCTTCACTTTTACCCATTTTCATTAAACAGAAGTATCCAAATCACTTGGGATAGTAAAACACTAGTGTCATCCAAAACAACCTCTGTACTTCTCTCTCGCTAAGACGGTGGTAGGAGTGCTCGACGATGAAGGTTTAGTCTGGTTAGCGTGTGGGGTTTTGTTGGTCTGCTTATTGGTAGCAACCTAGACTTTACCGTTCATTCTAGCTGGGTTAATCCAACATCCATTCGCCTTCTGGGCTCGTCTTAGTCGTGTTCGTCAGGATGAACACGAGAGAAGAGGAGGGTAGTTGGAAGGATGTTCCATTCAGGAAAAAAAGCAACAACAAAGGCAATTATGGTGACAAGAGTTCCAAAGGTATTATTACGAAGTTCTTCATCTCAAATCTTCCATTGGGGTGCAGACCGTGGGATGTTGCTGAGTTTGTGAAAGTGTTCGGAGAGGTAGTAGGAGTCTATATCGCAAGGAAGAAGGACAAAGAGGGGAGGAAATTTGGCTTTGTTAGCTTTAGGAACGTGGTCGATGTTAAAGAAATGGAAAGAGCACTTAATGGAACGAAGATGGGGGGTTTTAAGATCATTGCTAATTTGGCTAAGTTCGCCAAAGAGAATGCCGAAGTGTTTGGGGATAATGTTGGTCAAGGTAAAGGTTCAGAAGCTCCTGCTCAGAACAAACAGCCTCCATACCAGTATGTTGACAATCATGTTAATGCGGTCAAGGGAAAGGGTAAGCTTTTCAGTGAGCTTTTCCAAAATGACAACGGTGGTGTGTCCGTTCCTCCGGGTTTGGAACCTAAAGTAATCACTATCAAGGACGAGTCACTTGCGTTTCCGGAGTTGTCGGGCAAAGCTTTAATAGGAAGATGTAGAGACCTCTCGATACTTAGGTCGCTCAATTCTCTCTTGGGTAGTCTTAGAATTTCGGGGGTGTCGTTAAGTTATCTGGGAGGTCTTAATATGCTAATCAAGTTCGACGAAGAGGAAGCTTGTGTTAAATTTCTACTGGATCATGCATGCTGGGAAACTTGGTTCTTTAGTCTTGACACTTGGGTCGGACAATCATTGTCGTTTGAACATCTGGCCTGGGTAAGGATCCTAGGGGTCCCTACCCATCTAGCAAGGAATGATATGTTCGATAACATTGGCAACATGTTCGGGAAGATACTGCATGGATCTCAGTTGGAGGCCGAGGATGGTAACTTGACGGTAAGTTTGATTGGAGTCCTGGTTGGAGAAGGAGGAAGGATAAACGACCAAGTTATTTTAAGATGGAAAAATAAACAATTTAGGGTTTGGATTGAGGAGGAGTTAAGTGAATGGACTCCTGATAGTGTCGGGAAGGTTATAGATCTTGGGGAAGGGGTCTCGTCGCCGTTGTCTGACGGGCACGAATCCCCTCGCAAGAATTCCGATCCGCCGCCGATTCGGGATAATTTTCATGGGTCTCCAGTTGATTTCAGGCAGTCGGGGATAAACGAAAGGTCGGATGGAGATGAAGAGATGAGGGCATTTAATTTTAGCGGCATGCCAGAAACATCGAATGTGGGAAAAGGTGTTTCAAAGGTTGTTTCAAGTCCCAAGGAAGATGGTGTTCCTTTTGCCAGTTGGGGGGAGGGCTAGATAATATTGGCGCTAACCAATTCTCACGTGATGATTATTTATTCTTTAAGTCCGCTGACAATGGGAACAGGCCCAACAAAAAAAGGGTTAAAATTTGGCCCAAAAAAGAAGTGTTAACAGGGAGGCTTCTTCAAGCCCATCTTCCACTGATAGGCCCAAGAAGAGAGTTAGGGATAAAGGGGATTTTATTTTTGACCTTAATCGTGTAGCAACTGAGGTCAATAATGAGAATATTCCAGAAAAGCTTGTTCCAGACCAGGTAAAGGTGATCGCTCCGCCGTTAGTCAGATCGGATCAGGTAATGAATCCAGGCTCTGAAGAGGAGGTGATCGCTCTCGAACAGCTTCCAGTAGAAACGGAAGAATTCGTAAGAGATTCACTTGAATTTAGAACTCAAGAAGAGGTCGAAGCTACTATAAATATTGGCAAGATGGTGGGCGTTAATCTTGGAGATAACAACAAACTGGTTAGAGATACCATTCGTGATGAAGGCATTAATGTGGTTCTCCGATGAATATTCTGTCCATAAACATCAGAGGGATTGGCGGGGGAGCTAAAGGTAAGTGGATTAAAGATATTTTAATGGCTAATAAGATCGGTGTTTTAGCTATTCAGGAGTCTAAGGTCGAGTCCGTGGCTGTCTCGGATTTGACGGGGTTCTGGAGTAATAAAAAGTTCGAATTCGCTCATTCTGCTTCGGTTGATCTTTCGGGAGGGTTAATATGGATTTGGGATCCTAATATTTTAAAAGTTGATATTGTGGTTCAGAATAGATACTTTTTTTTATTATAAAAGGAGTCCTGGCTGGAAGTGGGGATCAAGTCAATTTAGTTAATTTGATACGGTGGTTCAGAATAGATACTTTTTGATTATAAAAGGAGTCCTGGCTGGAAGTGGGGATCAAGTCAATTTAGTTAATGTCTATGCTCTTCAGAGGACGACAGAGAAATTGCTGCTTTGGAATGAGTTATCTGGTATCATTAATTTTTCTGATGGTAAATGGGTCATTGTCGGGGATTTTAACGCGGTCAGAGGTCCAGAGGAGAGAAGAAAATCTAAATTCAAACAGGTCTGTGCCAAAAATTTCAATAACTTTATTTACAACAATGAACTGCATGAGTATCCTATGCAGGGTCGTAGTTTCACCTGTATTAGGGATAACGGAAAGAAATTAAGCAAGCTGGATCGTTTTCTGGTTTGTCCTAATTTTTTTAATAAATGGCCTTCGGCGTGTGTTAGAGCCTTACCCAGCAGATTCTCGGACCATTGTCCGATTGTTCTTAATACGGTTGATTTGAATTATGGACCCCGTCCATTCCGTATTTTTTGTTCTTGGATTGGGAAACCAGGATTCGAAGAACCGGTTAAAACCGCGGTCGAAGGTTGTGTTAGTTTTGATCCCCCGGATGCTTGTTTAACTGCTAAATATGCGTCGATTAGATCAGCCGTTAAATTGTGGAGGGATGAATACATTGCTAAATATGGAGAAAAGGTTAGATCGGCCTTGTTTGAATTGGAACAGTTGGAAAGGGATATGGAAGAAAGGGACCTTTCGGAGGAGGAAGAATGGATCTTATCGGAAAACAGAAGAGTTGTCAAAGAGGTTGAAACAAGAAAATCTTTGGATCTTAAGCAAAGAGCTCGTCTGAGATGGGCTCTTGATGGCGATAAAAATTTGAGCTTTTTCCACGCGATGGTCAACAATAGAAGGGCTTCCAATTCTATTCACGGCCTTACTATAAATGGGGAGTGGTGTTCAAAACCCTCATTAATCAAGAAAAAGGTTCTGTCTTTCTTCCGTGATAAGTTTAGAGAGGAATTTAAGTCTAGACCAGATCTGATTTGCGATAATCTAAAGAAAATTTCGGAAGAGGAGAAACAATTTCTGGTGGAAGAGTTCTCTGAAGAAGAAATTAAGTTGGCGGTTTTTGAGTGTGGGGATGACAAAGCCCCGGGGCCTGATGGGGTTAATATGCGGTTCATCAAAGTGTTTTGGGAGCTCTTTAAAAATGACTTCGTTCGTATTTTATCTCGGTTTCATCAGAACGGAGAAATAAGTCTTGCGAGCGAGGCTTCCTTCATTACGATCATTCCCAAAGTTACTGATCCTTTATCTCTTAACAATTACAGACCTATCAATTTAGTTGGAGTGATCAGTAAGGTGATATCCAAAGTTATTGCCAATAGGATGAGAAAGGTTATGGACGATATTATCTCAGACGCTCAATCGGCTTTCCTTCGAGGTAGATATATTCTAGATGGTCCTCTCATAGTTAATGAGATCATTTCGTGGAGCAAAAAAAAGAAAGCTAAAGTGTTTTTTCTCAAAATCGATTTTGAGAAAGCTTACGACAACGTGAACTGGAAATTTGTGGTTAGTATTCTTCAACAAATGGATTTTCCTAATAAATGGTGTGATTAGATTATGGGTATCCTGAAGTCGGCAAGTTCTTCGGTTTTGGTTAACGGAGCGCCAACTTTCACATTTAAATGTGAAAAAGGGATGAGACAAGGGGATCCGCTTTCTCTTTTCCTTTTTTTGGTAGTGATGGAAGCTCTTTCATGCATGATCACTAAAGCTAAAGAAGGATGGGTTTTAAAAGGTTTTGCTACACTGAATAACGGGCCTAATATTTCACATCTCTTATACGTGGACGACGCGATCATGGTAGTGGAATGGTCCAAGGTGGAAGTTATCAACTTAGTTAGAGTGCTCCGGTGCTTTTTTATTTGTTCGGGCCTTCAAATAAATTTGGATAAATCTCATTTATATGGAATAGGAGTGGATCGAGCGGAGATTGAAGATATGGCTAAGGAGGTTGGTTGTAAGGCGGATGATTTTCCTTTCAAGTTCCTTGGGTTAAAGGTTGGTGCCAATATGAATCGTGTTAGTAACTGGCAACCGGTGTTTTATACATTTCGGGCTCGTCTCGCCAAGTGGAAAACACATCTCTTATCGATTGGGGGTAGGGTTGTTATTATCAAGTCGGTGTTGGAAAGTCTTCCAACATATTATTTTTCGCTCTACAAAGCCCCTAAAAAGGTCGTTAATGATTTGGAAGCCTTGATTAAAAAGTTTCTAGGGGGTCCGGAGAGGAAAAAAACGCATTGGGTCGCGTGGGATAAGGTTTCGCGTCATAAAAAAGATGGAGGGCTGGCTTTATCGAAATTACATGAGGTGAACATCGCTCTTCTATCTAAATGGGGATGGAGGTATAAAACGGAGAACAATAATCTTTGGAAAAGAGTCGTTGACGCGTTGCTCTCGAACAAAGTCGGTTAGGAATGTATCCCGTTCAAGAAGTCGCTTAATGGGGTTTGGAATAACATTGCCAAGATTTTTGTTAACACGAAGGTGGCTGGATTGCCGTTAAGGAATTTCATCAAAGGGGTGGTTGGCGACGGAGAAAGAATTAGATTTTGGCTAGATACTTGGATCATTGATGAGCCTTTAAAAATCAGATTTCCTGGTTTGTTTAGGCCAGATACGAATAAAAGGTGTTTGGTTGCGGAGAGAGTTCATAACATTGACTCGGTTTAGGTTTTTTCTTGGAGCTGGAATTCGTCTACCTTGTTTTCGGAGTTACTGAACAGCTTAGATCAGCTCTGTTCTTTGCTGATCGGAGTTCAACTTTCGACATATATGGACAGGTGGAAGTGGTTACCAGATGCGAATGGTGAATTCTCTGTCAAAGCAGCCAAGAAATTGTTATTCAGTGAGATGGTTCAAGGTAGTGACACTATTATGGACTGGTGTAGATGGTCTCCAGCTAAAGTTAACATCCATATGTGGCGTTCGATTTCGGAAAGCATCCCTACGGCTGTGGGTTTGAAGAAAAGGAACATTCCGGTCAGCGAAGATTTATGTTTGCTGTGCAATGAAGCTGAAGAATCGGATGATCATATGTTCACAGCGTGTCGAGTGGCGGCGTTTGTTTGGAATGGGATTAGCAATTGGTGCAAGATTCCGCAAATTTTTGCTTTTTCGGTCAAAGATCTTATCGGCATTCATAAAGACATAACTGGTTCAGAGAGGAAAAAGGACGCGGTTCAAGGTATTATTAGAGTCGCATGCTGGAGTATCTGGCGCGCTAGAAATAATTTTAAGTTCTCCAATTCTTCAGTTAGAATAGAAAATATTATGAGCGAGGTAAGATCTCTCGGATTTCTTTGGTTTTCTAGTAGATCAAAACACAAAGGGATAGAGTGGAAGGCGTGGTGCTCTTTTGTAAATATGTAAGTTTGTTGTGGTGTTGTGTTGTTGGCCCGGTTTAGGTCGGCGTTTTTCGTTAATGAAAGTTACTTTTCAAAAAAAAAAAAATCACTTGGGATAGTATTAAAGAAGTACCAATTTACTTTATCAATTTTTACCTCACTTTTAAGGCATTCTTCATCGGATAGTAGAACCCAAAATCACAAACCGAATAGATGGCGACGATGTTGCCTATAAAATAGAGAACCTGATTGACGAAATCGAAAGGTACCCCGAGTACCCTAATACATATAAATAAAGCTAAATTTAAGAGTTATGAATGTTTGACCATAGGAGTTTTGGGAACGTGAATGCCATAACAAGTATGTATTTAACTATTTATTGTAGGAACCGTTCGCGTAAATAAATAAAATAAACAAATTTTATTAATACGATTACAATTCAGAAATAAAGGAAAGCAGAATTACAATACTATTACAACTGAAATAAAGGAAAATACAAGAAATAAGATGAAGCAGAATGGCTGAGGCACGTGATCACACGCTTCCCTTAAAACAAATTCCGAGCCTCCCAGGAGTACTCGTTTTGTTTCCCAGGGTACAACAGCCGGAGCAGTAGTACTGCCGGAGTTCACCTACAACCCGAAGGTTACCTTGAAGAATGCTTGAAAAAGATCAGAAGACTGTTTAGAGAAAATTCAGTTTGCTGTTGTGTTGCTGGTGTCTTTCTGCAGTGGGTATGGAGCTGTATTTATACAGCTCCTAAGTCAAAACAGTCAAAAAACGAATTAAAGAGTGGTTTAAATTGCATTAAACGTCTTCAATGCAATTTAATACGTCATTTAATTCTCAGTCAAAGCCCGTTAACTCGTCAGTTACGAAGCTGGACTGAAACTGCTCTGTCATTCAATGCTGGAAGCTTCTGTGCGCGCGCAAGTCACCCTGGTGCGCACGCGCCCAGGTCTGCATGCCCATGTGCGGTGCGTCCTCTTGGCTCACTGCCATGCGCGCGTGCGCCACGTCACCTGTGAGCCTATGCGAGCGCGCCACACAGTCGCGCCGTATTGGCTCACTCTGGTGCGCCGCGCACGACACAGCAGGACCCATGCACCATGCGCGCAACCGCGCGCCTCCGTGTCATGTGTACTCGCGCGCGCGCATGACTGCCACGTCATGCGCCGCATCACCTACCACTTGGTCCTTGTAACCCTTGTGCTCCACCACGCGCACGCGGTCAAAAATACAAAGGCGGCTCTCAAGCGGCTCGCGGCGATCGAAGTGCAAAGTGCGCCATCAAAGCGCCTCATCGCCCACGCCACGCGCGCGCGCGCGCGAGCGTGTGCGAGTTAGGGTGCTCCGCACCCTTCGCGAGGACACTAGTGTGTGCTTCCATGAAACAATAAGGATGGAGAGTTCCACCTTAAATACCCATTTAAGTTCCATCTCTCCTCCTATGTGGGACAAAGTGCTACTTTCCCTTTTGTTTCAGCATTCAATGTTTCAAACACCCAACTTTGAGCATCGATATCTCATTCATCTTAGCTCGGTTTTGGACGTGGTTTAGTTCGTTGCGAAGCTCTTCCAACATAGAGCACAAACCCACAAATAAATATATAAAACCCGCTCATTTTATTATATTTATTTCTAGTCCAAAGTAGGAAAAAATTATTTTCCTATATTTGTGAAAAATGCTATTTTCAGTCAAAGCCCGTTAACTCGTCAGTTACGAAGCTGGACTGAAACTGCTCTGTCATTCAATGCTGGAAGCTTCTGTGCGCGCGTGCGAGCGCAAGTCACCCTGGTGCGCACGCGCCCAGGTCTGCATGCCCATGCGCGGTGCGTCCTCTTGGCTCACTGCCATGCGCGCATGCGCCACGTCACCATGCGCGGTGCGTCCTCTTGGCTCAAGTCCATGCGCGCGTGCGCCACGTCACCTGTGAGCCTATACGAGCGCGCCACACAGTCGCGCCGTATTGGCTCACTCTGGTGCGCCGCGCACGACACAGCAGGACCCATGCACCATGCGCGCAACCGCGCGCCTCCGTGCCATGTGTACTCGCGCGCGCATGCGCATGACTGCCACGTCATGCGCCGCATCACCTACCACTTGGTCCTTGCAACCCTTGTGCTCCACCACGCGCACGCGGTAAAAAATACAAAGGCGGCTCTCAAGCGGCTCGCGGCGAAGTGCGAAGTGCAAAGTGCAAAGTGCGCCATCAAAGCGCCACATTGCGCCTCATCGCCCCTCATCGCCCACGCCACGCGCGCGCGCGCGCGAGCGCGAGCGCGTGCGAGTGCGAGTTAGGGTGCTCCGCACCCTTCGCGAGGACACTAGTGTGTGCTTCCATGAAACAATAAGGATGGAGAGTTCCACCTTAAATACCCATTTAAGTTCCATCTCTCCTCCTATGTGGGACAAGGTGCTACTTTCCCTTTTGTTTCAGCATTCAATGTTTCAAACACCCAACTTTGAGCATCGATATCTCATTCATCTTAGCTCGGTTTTGGACGTGGTTTAGTTCGTTGCGAAGCTCTTCCAACACAGAGCACAAACCCACAAATAAATATATAAAACCCGCTCATTTTATTATATTTATTTCTAGTCCAAAGTAGGAAAAAATCATTTTCCTATATTTGTGAAAAATGCTATTTTCACCTATTTTTCCAACAATCCCCCACATGAAAAATGCTATTTTCATCAAATTTCCAACAATCCCCCACATGTATGGAAATGGATATTTTCCTTACACCTTTCAATGATAAACTTCGACAGTTGAGTATTGCAAGATAGGTAGGTTGAAGCCTTTGAACCTTCTTTTGTGAAGCGCACTTAGCTTACTAGCGGTGTGTAGACGCGATGTCCTTGAACATACCCCCATTTGTGTAAACGACAATACACTTCACACAATACTCTCCCTGGTTTGGCCAACTCCTCATTGTCGTGTCCTATTATGGTCCTGGAACACTAGCCTGGTTCTGCGAGAGCTCTAGGATTTGCGCACCCCACAAATCCATTTGAAGCGACCCCACTTCTCTCTAACATAGGTGATTCCCCTGAATCATTAAAAGCATCATGGTTATTTGATTTCCCGAAATCGTTAACCTTAATATGCTTAGCCTCACATCAATGTCACTGATTGGAATGGACTAGGAAGTGTATGTAACTCCCTTTTATTTAGTTTGGGGTACTCCCCCACAGTGACTCCGTTTTGGTAATATGATTAAGTTTGCCTATTGAACTTAGATCTTGGGATCTCCAGTCAACTAAGTTAGGTTTCCCTCATATTCCCATTTACCACGGGCTTTAGTCCCATTCCTCTTGACGACGTTTCTACTAACTCTCTGCTTAAGCCTTTTGTTAACGGGTCCGCAATGTTATCCGTTGATCTCACATAATCAATTGTGATAACACCCGTTGAGAGTAGTTGTCGTATCGTGTTATGTCTACGTCGCATATGCCTTGATCTACCATTGTACATCAAGCTTTGAGCTCTACCAATCGCTGATTGGCTATCACAATGTACACATATGGCTGGCAAAGGCTTTGGCCATCTTGGAATATCTTCCACGAATTGACGTAGCCATTCCGCCTCCTCGCCTGACTTATCCAAGGCGATAAATTCGGATTCCATTGTGGATCTTGCTATCACTGTTTGCTTAGAAGACTTCCAAGCAATAGCAGCTCCTCCAAGTGTAAACACGTAACCACTTGTTGATTTGGAATCTTTATTATCCGATATCCAGTTTGCATCAGTGTATCCTTCGATCACTGCTGGTTGTCGGGTATAATGCAGTCCATAATCTCATGTGTATCTTATGTATTTAAGCACCCTCGTGATAGCTTTCCAATGATCCGCGCACGGATTGCTGGTGTATCTACTTAACCTACTCACCGCGTAAGCCAAGTCGGGTCTAGTACATGTCATTAGATACATTAGACTGCCAATAATTCTTGAATACTCTAACTGAGCAACTACATCTCCTTTATTCTTCTTGAGATGTTAGGAGGTATCAACTGGAGTTCGAGCTACACTCGTATCTCCCGAGTTGAATTTTTCAAGAATTTTATCGACATAGTGAGATTGACTTAACACAAGACCTTCTTGGGTTCTTATGATCTTTACTCCAAGAATCACATCCGCTAAACCCATGTCTTTCATGTCAAATCTCGCTTTTAACATGCTTTTAGTAGCTTTGATAATTTTATCATTACTCCCAATGATAAGCATATCGTCTACATAAAGGCATAAAATCACATAACCTTCATTTGTGTCTTTGAAATAAACACATTTGTCGCACTCATTTATTTTGAAACCATTGTCAATCATGACATGATCAAACTTTTGGTGCCATTGTTTTGGTGCTTGCTTCAAACCATACAAAGATTTGACGAGTTTACATACTTTACCCTCTTGACCTGGGGCAGAGAAACCTTCAGGTTGCTCCATGTAAATCTCTTCTTCTAAATCGCCATTTAGAAATGCGGGTTTAACGTCCATTTGGTGAACTTCCAAATTTCTTAAAGCCGCTATAGCAAGAACCAATCTAATCGAGGTTATGCGCGTCACAGGCGAGTAGGTATCAAAGTAATCTAGACCTTCCTTTTGTCTAAATCCTTTAATCACCAACCTAGCCTTGTATTTATCAATACTTCCATCAGTTTTCATCTTCCTTTTGAATATCCAACGATATCCAAGTGGTTTGCAACCAGGTGGAAGATCTACTAACTCCCAAGTATGATTTTGCAATATAGAATCTATTTCATTTCTTATTGCTTCTTTCCATTGAGGTCCTTCTGAAGAGGAAACCGCTTCGCGATATGTATTGGGCTCGCCCTCAACCATATAGCTAACGAAGTCTGGACCGAAGGATTTTTCAACCCTTGGCCTTTTGCTTCGCCTACGGTCACTTTCTTCAACCTCAGGTGGTTCATGTGTCTTATCATGAACTACCTCATCAACTCGTTTAGATGAGCTTTCACCTACTTCAAAATTAGGTGTTGATGACGTTGCATGTGTTTGTCTTCTCAAAGGAAACACATTTTCAAAGTAAGACACAACGTTAGGATTCACCTCCATGATAGTGTTTATGTGTACATCAGGATTCTTGGACTCATGTACAAGAAAGCGATGTGCACTACTTTGATGCGCATACCCAATAAATATGCAATCAACAGTTTTGGGTCCTATCCTAAGAGCCTTAGGAGGTGGTACAATCAACTTTGCTAGGCACCCCTACACTTTCAAGTATTTATATGAAGGCTTTTTCTTTTTCCATAACTCATATGGAGTCTCGTCTCTCTTTTTCAATGGTATCTTGTTCAAAAGATAATTGGCCGAGAGAATGGCCTCCCCCCACATTTCCTGGCTCATCCCAGAACTTATCAACATGGCGTTCATCATTTCTTTCAATGTGCGGTTCTTTCGTTCCGCCACGCCATTTGATTGTGGAGAATAAGGAGGTGTACACTCATGTACAATGCCACTTTTTGCGCATAAATCGGCAAAAGGTGCAACATATTCGCCTCCTCGGTCGCTTCGCAAAGCTTTTATCTTCTTTTGAAGTTGATTCTCAACTTCATTTTTATACAAGATAAATTTACTTATTGCTTCATCTTTACTTTTAAGTAAATATACATAGCAATATTTAGTACTATCGTCAATAAAGGTGATGAAGTACTTATTTCCACCTCTTGTGGGTACCGCTTTTAAATCACAAATATCGGTGTGAATTAAATCAAGGGGTTCGGTTATTCGTTCAACCGATTTTGATGATTTTCTTGTAAGTTTGGATTCAACGCATGTTTCACATTTATAGTGTGAATCAATATGGAATGTTGGTATACAATTTAAATTGATTAAACGACGTATAGAATTAAAATTAACGTGACCTAATCTACCATGCCATTTATTCGATTCAGAAAACTCAAGCATATAAGTAGAAGTAGTAGCAATTTTATTCATGTTCTTTTTCACAGCCATTACATTCAATTTGAACATACCATTTTGGGCATAGCCCTTGCCTACATACATTCCTCGTTTAGTTAGTACAAATTGATCGCTCTAAAAAACTAAACGAAATCCAAACTTATTAAGCAACCATCCCGAGACTAGGCTCTTGCGCAAGTCTGGGACATATAACACGTTGCTTAAAGTGAGCTCCTTCCCTGAAGTCCACTTCAAAATCACCGTTCCTTCACCCTTGATGTCTGCGGTGGCTGCATTTCCCATGTACAGCTTCTCATCTCCCGCAAGCTCCTTGATGGTGGTAAAGAGGCTCCTGTCTGGGCACACATGAAGGGTCGCTCCCGTATCGATCCACCACCCTTTTGGAGTGTTGGTCACAGCATTGACCTCATCCAACATTGCGGTTTTGTCGGAAATCATTGCCACCAAAGGCATTCCGTCTTCATCCACCATGTGCGCGCGCTCACGCTTTGGTTTCTTGCATTGGTTAGCCCGATGCCCCGGCTCGTCACAGTTGTAACAAGTCCCTTGGAACGTTGGAGGTTTCTTTTTCACAACCCCTTTCTTCGGTCCAAGTTTGCTAGCCTTTGCTTTCTCTTTGTCCTTTTTCCCCTTACCCTTCGCGCCCTTAGAGGATTGCCCATGCTCAACCACGTTTACGCTAGCAGAAGTTTGCGCATGGCTGCCTTTTAGGGCAATTCTATTGCCCTCTTCAATCCGAAGACGAACAATAAGGTCCTCTAAAGTCATCTCCTTTCGTTTGTGTTTAAGATAATTCTTAAAATCCACCCAACCAGGAGGTAAATTTTCAATCAACGCTGCCACTTGGAATGTCTCGCTAAGTGTCATGCCTTCCGCAAAGATGTCATGTAGTATAATTTGGAATTCTTGGACTTGATTCATAACACTTTTAGAATCAACCATTTTGAAATCCAAGAAACTGGCTACCACAAATTTCTTTGTGCCAGCATCCTCCGTTTTGTACTTCTTGTCCAAGACATCCCAAAGATCTTTGGAAGTCTTGACATTGTAGTACACATTATACAATGCATCCGAAAGCCCGTTTAACACATAGCCTCGACAAATGAAATCCGAGTGCTTCCAAGCCTCTACCGCGCTCAGAGCCTGAGCGCTGGTCTCCCCTTCCGCAGGTTGGGGAGCGGTTTCAGTTAAGAACCTCGCAAGGTTCATGGTGGTCAGGTAGAAGAACATCTTCTGCTGCCACCGCTTGAAGTGTAGACCCGAGAACTTCTCGGGTCGTTCAGCGTGATTGGCCACTGTGGACGCTCCCACAGTGGTGGCGTTAAGAGGGGTTCCCGTCACAACATTTGTAGTGTTGTTAACGTTGACGTTTTCGTTCGAAATGCTGAAAAAAATAAAATTAAAATTTTTAGTCAAAAAAAATTCTGATTTACGCAGAAACCAGAAGGAAACTACTAAATTTTAATTTTACCACAATTTACTGTTTCGGCTTCTAAGTCCAACTTTGAAGACCAAGAACAGAAAATTTATAATTTTTAGAACTTACTAATTGGCTTCTAAGTCCAACTTTGAAGACCAAATCAGAAAGTTTTAGCAAATTTTTAGGACAACCTGAAAGTAACCAGAATGGTTTTCAACCAAAGTCGCTCCTTTGAAGATGAAAACCAAAAAAAAATTTGTTTTTAAAACACAAACTGAGTGAAAACAAAACTAGTTTGAATCACAAACAGAATGGTTTTGTTACACGAACGGTTTTAAAATTTGTTTTAAGATTGTAGGAACCGTTCGCGTAAATAAATAAAATAAACAAATTTTATTAATACGATTACAATTCAGAAATAAAGGAAAGCAGAATTACAATACTATTACAACTGAAATAAAGAAAAATACAAGAAATAAGATGAAGCAGAATGGCTGAGGCACGTGATCACACGCTTCCCTTAAAACAAATTCCGAGCCTCCCAGGAGTACTCGTTTTGTTTCCCAGGGTACAACAGCCGGAGCAGTAGTACTGCCGGAGTTCACCTACAACCCGAAGGTTACCTTGAAGAATGTTTGAAAAAGATCAGAAGACTGTTTAGAGAAAATTCAGTTTGCTGTTGTGTTGCTGGTGTCTTTCTGCAGTGGGTATGGAGCTGTATTTATACAGCTCCTAAGTCGAAACAGTCAAAAAACGAATTAAAGAGTGGTTTAAATTGCATTAAACGTCTTCAATGCAATTTAATACGTCATTTAATTCTCAGTCAAAGCCCGTTAACTCGTCAGTTACGAAGCTGGACTGAAACTGCTCTGTCATTCAATGCTGGAAGCTTCTGTGCGCGCGTGCGCGCGTGCGCGCGCAAGTCACCCTGGTGCGCACGCGCCCAGGTCTGCATGCCCATGCGCGGTGCGTCCTCTTGGCTCACTGCCATGCGCGCGTGCGCCACGTCACCTGTGAGCCTATGCGAGCGCGCCACACAGTCGCGCCGTATTGGCTCACTCTGGTGCGCCGCGCACGACACATCAGGACCCATGCACCATGCGCGCAACTGCGCGCCTCCGTGTCATGTGTACTCGCGCGCGCGCATGACTGCCACGTCATGCGCCGCATCACCTACCACTTGGTCCTTGTAACCCTTGTGCTCCACCACGCGCACGCGGTCAAAAATACAAAGGCGGCTCTCAAGCGGCTCGCGGCGATCGAAGTGCAAAGTGCGCCATCAAAGCGCCTCATCGCCCACGCCACGCGCGCGCGCGCGCGAGCGTGTGCGAGTTACCCTTCGCGAGGACACTAGTGTGTGCTTCCATGAAACAATAAGGATGGAGAGTTCCACCTTAAATACCCATTTAAGTTCCATCTCTCCTCCTATGTGGGACAAAGTGCTACTTTCCCTTTTGTTTCAGCATTCAATGTTTCAAACACCCAACTTTGAGCATCGATATCTCATTCATCTTAGCTCGGTTTTGGACGTGGTTTAGTTCGTTGCGAAGCTCTTCCAACATAAAGCACAAACCCACAAATAAATATATAAAACCCGCTCATTTTATTATATTTATTTCTAGTCCAAAGTAGGAAAAAATTATTTTCCTATATTTATGAAAAATGCTATTTTCACCTATTTTTCCAACATTTATTACATTAAAGTTTTTTTTAACGAATTTTATTAATTAAAAAATCAATACCGTCAACCAATTGTTAACCCAGTAAGATTACAAAGTCCACCAAAAACACAATACATCAAACCCCCCATATTAGACAACTCAAAATTACACCAGCCTTCCCACGTTAAGCTAAACATCGTAACCAAAGAAAACCGTATACTTTAATTTCCTCCTTCATTCTATCGAATAATCGAACTCACTTGCTTACGATTTATTACATTAAAGTATTTAATTTAGCCCCATAAAATCATGAAATAAATAAGTGATATATTAATTTGCTCAGATATTAGAATAGGTGTGTTAAACAAAATATCCACATTAAATGAATTTTTATCATCTTGTTTTAATTATAAAAAAAAACATTAATATAATTAAATAATAATAAAATGTCATTCCATAAACAAAAATGCACTAATGCTAAAACAAATTTAATGAACCAGAAGTGTAGAATAAAGTTTGTATCAGTAACAACAAACACTGAAATAATCTCCTCAGCTTTTCTTAATAAACCAGAAGTGTAGAATAAAGTTTGTATCAGTAACAACAAACACCGAAATCATCTCAACTTTTCTTAACATTACATAACATAATTAACTAAATAAATAGCATAAACAATAAAATACGTATTCATTATTATTCAAGTAATTACTCAAAGCCAAAGTGCCCCAGCTTCCTTAAGAAGTGGGACCAAAGTCCCATTAATATGAGACGCCATAACCCGATCCATAGACCCCACCAACTTCCCACCGATAAACACCACCGGCACCGCCGTAGAGCTGCCCATAAGCCTGACCAACGCCCGTTCCATCTCCTTACCCCTGACCGGATCCTCATCTAGCTCGTACACCGTCGGGTTAACACCCATCCCGGAAAACAAACTCTTGACCGCATAACACATACAACAACTGCTCAGACTGAATATCACCACCGCACTTTGTGACGCCAGCTTTGCCACCCTCTCTAGCGGATCCACCGCCACCGTCGGGTGGTGGTGGTGGTAACTCATAGGCATGTGGTTGTAGTAATATTGCATTGTGGTACTTCCATGATATTGCATTGTGTATGTGTTTTTTTTAACTGTTGAAGATGTTATGTGATGAATGAATAATAATAACAATATTATGTGATACGATGATGAAGGTGATGATGGTGGTATTTATATAGGGATTGAGGGGGAACATGAAGCTCGTATTTTAATAAAAGTATACAAAATAATTATGTAATAATAATATTTATATATGTTTGTACGAAAAATAAGGACAGTGAAAATGACTAGTAGGGGTATTTTGGGGATGAAAATAAGGGGAGTGTGAGAGGGACAAAAGAACAAAATAATAGGGGTAGGGGTATCTGAATATTCACAAATGTTTGTTGACAAGGAGGCAAAATAGTTTAGACTGTACAATGTTGGTGGCTACGATGCTTTTTCGCATGTTTAAAACTTAAAAGACATGAACGTATAAAGTTGGTAGATACATATATACGTATATTGGTCCGTATGGATATTTAGGCGGCTTGGTATGTCCTTGTTGTCGGGTTTTAATTTGTACTATTTTGCATGCCTTGACAACGTGCAGGGTCAAATGCCTGTGATGGGCCTCATTTTCTGTTCCTTTTTTCCTCTTCAGAATGTATGTTAGACGAATGGGTATGGGCTGCGTCTTAGGCCCGTCCCCACCCATTAGGACCGTCCAACACCATCCCCTATGGGGCCGTCGCGGCAAAGACGTCGGATTTCCGACGGTGAAGACGGTGCAAAGTTGGTGGGCCCCCATTGACTTCTCTCTCATACTTTATATATATATATATTAATATATTATTAATGGTGGGGTAGTCTTGGCTAGTCCCCATACCCTTGGGTAGTCCCCAAAGAGACTATCCTCCTCCCGTGATTACGTGGCGCCTACGTGGCGGGTAGTCCTTTGGAGACTATCCTCCCCCATACCCAAGGTCTTAGGCTAGTGGGTATGGTGATGGTCCATCCTTGGAGGATGATCCGCCATGTAGACGCCACGTCATAGTCCTCCCAAGGATGGTCCATCCTCCAAAACTAGAGGGCATGGGAGGATGGTCCTAGATTAGCCTACCCCACAAAAATATGTACAAGTATTAAAGCATAATGTACAAATCTAATTCACAAACAAACAAACAAAGAAAGGGGGCCCCACTTGATTTGCTCCGTCCTGGACGTCGAGAAAACGACGGAGACGACGCCGACGTTGGGGGGCGGCATGCACGTTGGATCGGCGACGGATGGGGACGGTCCAAAGCCGATCCCCATACCGTATAGCGTTATTAGCAGAAATTTAAGTTTAAAGTATGTGTTATGTTTTGGATGAAACGTGGTAATCCATAAAGTTTCAATTTGGTGTGGTTAATATCATGATTTACTTCATCTCTAACTATGAAAAAAGTTGTAAAATTAGTGTTAACCATTTGTAACCTGTTTGGACTTGGTGTGAGGGTCCATTTCTTTTTAACGTTGAATCACATAATGTGCATGTCACGTTAGGGCATAATTAATGGGGGGTCAAGAAATGTACCGTTATTATCCATTGCATCTGCTATTGGGTTTATGGTGTATCGTAACAGTTCAAGTAAACCTTCACTCTTTTTTTAGGCTTACCATGTGATCGTTCAAAATTATATGTTATCATTAGCAAATATGTGGTATTAGTCAGATATCAAATACGAATAAAACACATAAAAATCGTTATCAAAGATATAAGCCACATATGCCAATTGTCTTACCTACACCTTTTTTTGACCATTGCCACATCGATCACCCTACTAGCCCCTCCCTAGAGGTCTTCAGAATTCGATTCGAATTCAAAAAATTCAAAATTTGACTTGATTCGAACTCAATTAATAAGGTTCGAACTCAAGTTGATTCGTATTCGAGTCCAATAATCAAATTCGAATTTATGATTTTCAATTTGATTCGAAATTCAAATTCGATTTAGATATATGTATTTTTAATATATGTATATACACACACAAACATATATACACATATACATAACTTCTAAATTTGGACAAAGTATGAACTACATCCATAAATGATAAGTTTATTATTTTAATAACATTACCAACCCTACTAACAAATAGCTCATACTACTTATTTCTAAATTTTTACATAGTTTAAATCACTACAAGTAACCAACCTATATTATAAATTTTATGTTTTGACATATTGATAGTTAATTAATTTCGCAGATTATTATATTTTATGTTGAATATAGTTATTTGTAGTAGTTTTAAAAAATAGAAGTAAAATAATTTATTGTTTAGGGTGAATTTGAATTAAATCAAATTTATTTGAGTTGGATTCGAATTCGAATTTCAAGTACTAATCGAATCGAGTAGGGCTGCAAACGAACCAAACGAACACGAACAAGTCCTTGTTCGTGTTCGTTTGTTAAGAAATATATGTGTTCACGAACTGTTCATGAACGCTTACTGAACGAGATTTTATGTTCGTGTTTGTTTGTTAAGGAAATGAACTTGTTCGTGTTCGTTTGTGTCTGTTTGTTAATTTTAGGCAACGAATGATGATGAACAAAAATGAGCACAAACTAACGTTCATGAACACAAATGGTAACAAACGAACAAAAACAAACGTTTATGAACAAAATATATAACACACTGACACTTATTAAATATTTTATTTGTCAGAATTTTTAAAGTATTTAAATAAAAAATAAAAGCTAAAAACGCTAATAAACTGTCGAACACAAACGAACACGTTATCGAACGTTCATGAACATAAATGAACGAACGCGCCCTCTGTTCATGTTTGTTCATTTAACTAAACGAACGAAATTTCTTGTTTGTGTTCGTTTGTTTAATAAACGACCGAACACAAACGAACTTCCCGCCGAACGGTTTACGAACTGTTCACCGAACGTTTGTTTCGTTTGCAGCCCTATAATCGAATATAAAATCAAGTAAAAAATTAATAATTCGAAAATTCGTTATTCAATTCGATGAAAAGCCCTACTAACCCCCACCCCTCTCCTACTTCCTCGACACCATCACACATCCCCATATTACCAAATTTATTGTTACTCGACAAATTCAAGCATCTCCAACTAATATTCAATTCAATATTTAAAAACACTTTTTTCTTTCTAAGTTGAATATATTGGTTCCATGCTTTATAAGTAAAAAAGTTGGTTTAGGCTTGCGAGTCGGCTCGAGCTTGATATGTGAAACTCAACAGGGGCGGATCTACCCTTCCATCCGTTAACCGTTAACGCTCCAATGGTAGTGTAAATTTTGGAAAAATTTAACGTTTATTCGATTTCGTTTTTTCTTTGAAACGTTGCCCCTATAGTAATTTTCTAGATCCGCCACTTAAGCTCAGGTTCGGGTTCATTTATTACACGAGCCTTAGTAAAAGCTTGAGCTCATTTAAGCTTGCTCGATGCAAGTTTTTACGTTACCAATCTCTAGTAGCTCATGAACAGCTTGACTTATCACTTGTTTATACGTCTACAAACAATGTTATTAAACCCAAAACATACCAAGTTCTGAAAGCTTTCCCCGGTTCAATTCAGGTAGGTTAGGCCGCTGATGACGGGGGTAGCCCAAGATCAAATAAAATGACTTAAGTACATACAAGCTCGAAAGGTTAAATGGTTCAAAGGTTAAAAAGCTGTGAGGTGGGAAAAAGCAATACGGAAACAGTAACCAGTCACATCCCGGGATTGCTTCACCAACCCACCAGCCGCAAAAGCAATGCAGGTCTGCAGAGCACACGCTATTATCCAGGGGTCAAAAGGCTTCAACCCCCGAAAGGGCAAGCCCTTCACTGCAAGCGAGGTCACTAGTCAAAAGCATTCTTCTTTGGGAGATGTCTTCTCCTATATATTTGACACTTCATTTACTTCAGAGGACATTCCTGGCCAGTCCTGTTTCCTTAAAACTCTGGTCATTCGCCAAGAGTACTTGCTTCATGCGAGTTACTCCCTTTCACATCCAACACACACATTCTGTTTGCTCCCTCATCCGAGTCTGAATACACTTCAGAGGAGGATCTTCAGCAAACAATAAAAATAAACTAGTGAACCTCCTTCCACGTCTTGCAAACGTGGGGGGACCCCACGACCTGCGTTAGGCAAAGTTAAACCCTTTAACCCTTTTGCCTAACCAGCTTTGCTACTATCCTTGGTCTATTATTTGTTGCATCAACAAGTTGGCGCCCACCGTGGGGCTACGCCACTATTTCTCCTCAAAAAAGACCTAGTAGTGTAGCTCTTTCCTCTTGAAATCACCATGTCTGAAAGTGGATCCCCGGGTGAAGTAAATCAGGTTCCAAACACCTCAACCCCGGGTAATAGCCAAGCTCATGTGGCTATACCAACTTCTTTCTCAACTCCGGGAAGTACACCCGAGTTCCTCACCTTCAACACAACAACTCCGTCCAGATCCGGAGTTCCTTCTCCCAATGTCGGTGTCTCTGACACCCCAGCATGTGTTGAACTTACCCCTGAGGGGGTTGCCAACAATTTCCTTGAGCCGAGGTCTCTCCTCAACCAATATGTGAGTAGAGAACGAGACAAGGGAGTAAGGATTCGTCTAGACTATGACGAGCCGGAACCAACGTTGTCTCCCGGACCTCCTATCCCTCCTTTTACAACTAGGAATGAGGCTGGTCCCAGTAATCCTCCAAATCCTAATCCATACCTATCCACAATGACGAATCCTACGGTGCATCCCATCTTCTCTTCCCAACCAATTACAAGTGGTGCTCCTTTGGGGCATGAGCTAACCCTTGACCAGCTCCTACAGTCCCCAGTAACAAGCCTTCCAGCTTTTACAACAACTTCGTGGGAACAAGCTCTGTCCGTGCTCCCCTTGGCACGGAGTGCTGTTATGAGCACCCCCCTTGGAGTAAGCTGCTCAGTTGCACCCGGAAACCTTCAAGGCTTCAACCTCATGCCCCGAATGATGGCCCAGATGATGGCCAGCTTCCCGTGGCAGCACTTTATAAATCAAGTGCTGGCCACTCAGGGAAACAACAACAATGGCAATAACGTGGGTGCAAGGGCTGAAGAAGATTTGGCCAAACCATATAAGCCAAGCAACCTTTCATGTTTTTCACAGCAAATAGCCGATTATGATTTTCAAGCAAAAGATCAAGATGCCTCCTCACATCAAAACATACGATGGGACTGAGGACCCTGAGGACCATCTTCAGATCTTTACCGGTGCAGCAAGGATAGAGAAATGGTCAAATGCCGAATGTTGCCTGATGTTCATGCAAACCCTTGTTGGATCAGCCCGGATCTGGTTCAACGACTTACCTGCTCGAAGCATTCGAAGCTTCGACGACCTCAGCAAGGGTTTTCTGGCCAATTTCTCCCAACAAAGGCGATATGTCAAAGACGCAACAGTAATCTTTCAGATAAAACAACGTGATGATGAAAGTCTTAGAGCGTTTATTGAACGATACAAAAAGGAAGGTCTAACTTATGTGGGGGCAGACGAGAAACTGAGAGTGGCTGGTTTTATGAATGCCATCACATCCAAGTACCTCACAAGGGATTTCAACAAATCCTTGCCCAAGACCTTAGAGGAAGCTCTCGAAAGGGCTGAAGCCCACATCCGGGGAGAGGAGGCAGTAGACATTAAGGAACAAAGGAAAAGAGGGTCCAGCTGGCGAAGCAGTAGTCCAGCCAGAAAAAGGGGAAACTTCAACTCTTACGACAGACGACCAAAGGGTTCAGATCATCGAAGGTCTGAAGGCCGGAACCCTTCCAGCAGGGAGAAAGGCATGAGTTTCACACCCCTCACAAAGACCCCTCAAGAAATCCTCGCAACGGAAGAAGTCAAGCAAAACTTTCGGCCTCCTAGGCCTCTCCCCAAAAGAAGGAAAAATGAGAACTCCACACAGTATTGTGAGTTCCATGAAGAAAAGGGTCACCACACCAATGATTGCTTCCAGCTCAAGAAAAGAATTGAAGAAGCTGTTAAGTCCGGAGAACTCGCTCTTTTGGTAAAAGGGGTACGGGACAAAATGGCTGAAGGAAAGGGCAAGGAAGTCAATATGGTGGATTTCGATGGAAGGGTTCCTCACAAGAGACAGCGGTTGGAAGCTTGGGAGCTTCAGTGTGTTTGTTTCCCCCCAACAGAAAAAGACCCTCTTTCAAGCCCTCTTGTGGTAGAAGCTACTGTGGGAACGTTGCAAACAAATAGGGCATACATAGACACTGGGGCAGCCACTGAAATCATGTTTGAGAAATTTTTCAACCGCTTGAGCAATGAAGAACGTTCAAGGCTTCAACCCTCTGGAACCTCCATAAAATGTATTGGCGATATACCCCTTAAGCCTTTAGGGCAACTGACACTTGATGTTCATTTCAGCGAAGGTCAGAAGGAAAGAATTCAACCACTCACCTTTGTGGTTATCAACATACCCTCAAACTATGATGTGATCATTGGGAGGCCAGGGCAATGTGCATTCTACATGGCCGTGTCTGTTGGCCATGGCACGGTTAAATTTCCCACCGAGAGGGGTATAGCAACCCTTCAACCCTCTCAAGAAGCATACCTGGTTGAGGGTGAAAGTTCCAGAAATGAGGAAGACAAACAAAGGCTAATCATAAATCCTAAGTACCCGGATCAGAGAATAAGGGTCAATCCAAGCCTTTCACAAGAAACCCTCTCGTATCTCGAAAAGTTGCTTACACATTACATCGACGTCTTCGCTTGGTGTCCAGAGGACATGACGGGAATCCCCCGGAACATTGCTGAACATGAGTTAAGAATACCCCCGGATGTCAAGCCTATGGTCCAAAAGAAAAGAAGTCTGGCACCTGAGAGAAGCCTGGCTGCTTGCCAAGAAGTTGAAAAGCTCGTGTCGGCCGGCATCCTCCGAGAAGTCAAGTACCAATCATGGGTTGCAAACCCGGTTGTGGTCAAGAAACCAGACAACTCTTGGAGGATGTGCATAGATTTCAAGGATCTTAACAAGGCTTGTCCTAAGGATTGTTACCCACTATCGGAAATTGATCTCAAGGTTGACTCACTCACCGGTTACCCTTTCAAATGCTTTCTTGATGCTTACAAAGGGTATCATCAAATACTCATGAAAGAAGAAGATGAAGAGAAGACAGCGTTCCACACTGATAAAGGAATCTTTTGTTACCAAAAGATGCCTTTTGGACTCAAAAACGCTGGAGCAACCTACCAACGTCTAGTAGACAAAGCCTTTACAAGCCAAATTGGTAAAAACATGGAGGCATATGTCGATGACTTGGTGATCAAAAGTAAGACGGAGTATCAAATGCTCGACGACATTCAAGAAACTTTCAAGAACCTCAGAAAGGTTAACATGAAGCTCAACCCTGAAAAATGTTCATTCGGGTTTGAAGAAGGAAAGTTCTTGGGTCATATTGTTGGTAAACAAAACATCAAGGCTAATCCGAACAAGGTGAAAGTTGTTCTCGAAACCAAACCACCAAAAACCAAGAACGAGGTTGAAAGCTTAAACGGGAAGCTTGCAGCCTTGAAGCGTTTCACCTCCAAGTTGGCTGAAAGATCTCTGCCCTTCTACAAAACGCTCAAGAATTGCTCTGATAAGAAGGACTTCAAATGGACTAATGAGGCTGAAGAAGCCTTCAACCAGATGAAACAACACCTTGCTTCTTTACCTGACATCGCAGCTCCAGAAACGGGGGAATTAATCTCGGTGTACCTTTCAGTCGCTGAGGAAGCCATAAGCGCGGTCCTCACCATCGAGCGAGAAAATGCCCAGGTACCCGTTTATTTCTTCAGCAAAACTCTAAAATTGGCTGAAACTAAATATCCTCCCCTTGAAAAGCTTGCCCTAGCCCTAGTTCAAACAGCTAGAAGGCTTCGAAGGTATTTTCAAGCACACCCTATACAAGTGGTCACCGACCAACCCATTAAGAGTGTGCTTGAAAAACCAGAGAACTCGGGAAGGCTGACCAAATGGGCAGTAGAACTAGGTGAACATAACATCACCTACGTCCCACGAAAAGCTATCAAAGCCCAAGTCTTGGCCGACTTCATTGTAGAAGTCCCAAACCAAGCAATCACGGAAGTGAACACTGCCACCACTGAACCCTCCAACCCTGAAGCCTGGAAGCTTTTTACCGACGGGGCTTCAAGCGTTGAAGGGTCAGGGGCTGGGCTAATTTTGATCAACCTAGAAGGGTTGGAATTCACATATGCTCTCAGTTTTGATTTTCAGACCACCAATAACGAGGCAGAGTACGAGGCACTGATCGCCGGTTTAAGGCTGGCCAAAGAAATGAAGGTCCAAAAGCTTGAAGTGTTCACAGATTCGTTGCTGGTCTCGAGCCAAGTAAATGATAGCTACATTGCCAAAGAACCCAACAAGAAAAAATACAAAGAAAAATCCAAAGAGCTGATGAGTACCTTCCAAGCATGCAACATCAAACAGATTCCCAGATCTCAAAACAAAAAGGCTGACACCCTAAGTAAGCTTGCATCTCTCACTTTTGCCCACCTTACCAAGAAGGTGTTGGTAGAAGTGTTGAAGGCTCCATCAATCGATGAATTGGAAGTTCAAGACGTAGTCACCGAGGAAGATCCAAGCTGGATGACTCCCATCAAAAAGTTCCTTAAAAATGGTGAACTACCCAATGATCAAGTAGAAGCTGAAAGGGTTAAAATCAAGGCAAGGCAGTACGTACTACAAGGAGAAACCCTTTACAAAAAGGGTTACCTTGCCCCCTTGCTAAGATGTGTTGGTCCTGAGCAAAGTAAGTATTTGATCAAAGAGATTCACGAAGGCATATGCGGAGCTCATTTTGGAGCTAGATCGGTGGTTGCAAAACTTATGAACCTTGGGTATTTCTGGCCCTCAATGCATCGTGATACCACTGAACAATTGAGGAAATGTGATGCTTGCCAGATTCATGCACCAATCCCAAAAAGTCCCAAGCATGACCTTGTCCCAATAACCTCGGCATGGCCATTCCATAAATGGGGAATGGACATTGTTGGTCCATTTCCCCCAAGCAAAGGAGGAGTAAAATTCTTGCTGGTGGCAATAGATTATTTCACCAAGTGGCCCGAGGTTAAACCGCTTGCAAAGATCACGGGCAAACAGGTCATCGACTTTGTTTGGTAAAACATTATTTGCCGTTATGGATTGACGGGAGTAATTGTCACTGACAATGGAAAGCAATTTGCTGAGAAGCCTTTCAGCGTTTGGTGCAAAGAATACAGAATCAACCAGGTTTTCAGCTCAGTGGCTTACCCGCAATCAAACGGTCAGGTTGAAAGGACGAATCGGAGCATAGTGGAAGGTATCAAGACAAGATTGGGAAGATACGAAAGCAACTGGCTTGAAGAATTGCCTAGTGTTCTATGGGCAATTAGAACAACCGAAAAAACAAGCCATAAGAAAACACCCTATAGCTTGGTATTTGGATCCGAGGCTGTGATCCCCGCTGAAATAGGAGTTGTAACCCAACGAATCGTCAACATGGATCCCGAAACAAACCAAAAAGAGACCATGTTGAATTTACAACTCCTAGAGGAAGCACGAGATCAAGCTGCAATTCAAGAAGCCAAATACAAGCAACAAATGGAAGCCTACTACAACAAGAAAGTCAAGAACGAACGATTCAAGCCAGGGGACCTGGTCCTCAGAAATAATGAAGCCAGCAAAAAAGAAAATCAAGGAAAGCTTGGCCCAAAATGGGAGGGTCCATATACCATCCTCGAAGCACACAAGGGTGGATCCTACAAGCTAGCAGATTCAGAAGGCAAAAGGCTTCCAAGGCATTGGAACGGCAAAACCCTGAAAAGGTTCCATGTTTAGACAGGAAAGTTTGGTTTGTATCAAAATGTATTTCGAGAACAACACTATGAATAACTTTTGTAAAAAGCAAGTATTGCTTGAATGAATGAAGTTGTTTTATCAAACTTGTCTTTCTATCCTAAGATCAGGTTGAGTACCTAGCAAGAAACTCCATGGCAAGGGCCATGTAAGGGGATGAGCTCCCAGGCCACATCGCTCAATAGGTTCAAGGGTTGAATGAACCTATATAAGGGGTGAGTTCCTAAATCAATACAACTCCATGAGACTTATTAAGTAAAAGCAAAATTGTCTCATAGACGGGTTTGAACAGCCTACACCAAATGTTCCTTAAGCTTTACAAAAATAACCAACAAACAGGCTTACAAAATGAAACAAAAACGAGAAAATAAATAGGATATGTGCTATGTCTTCTTGTTAAAAATACCAAGGCTAAGTGGCTGCAGCACTGAACCCTTTAAGGTATAAAAAACATAAAGGCAACACAAACTCGACAAAGACAAAGTTACAAGAAAACAAAAATAATCTAAAGAATAATACAACTCAAACGAAAATTACGAACCAAATCAAGTCACAAAGCTAAGAAGCCTTCAAGGTTTCAAGCCACCTACGTGACAACTCGAAACCTCAGAGGCTTCAACCTACCTACGGATAGCCAAAAAGCTTGAAGGGTTAAAGCCAGCAAAACTGCCTTAACAAAATAAATACAAGTATAAAAACATAACACAAAGAAAATAGTTAAGCATCATATCATATCAAAGAAAGCCCTGAAAGACTTTCAAACATGAGTTAAGGCAAGTCCTAGTGACTTGTAAGTTTAGATATTGTTCAAACGGCCATACAAGCCTAAAACACAACCAACAGGAACCTTAAGGGTTCCTAGAAACCTAATATTGTTCAAAGTTAACAGTACAAACCACAAATTATTTTTTTTAGTGCTAAGAAAGCTACGAATTAAGCATCAGCAGAGGACTTGGAAACCCCAGAACCTTCACCTTTGACCTTCTTGGCTTTCTTCAGCTTCTTAGCTTTCACACCTCCATCACCACCTACCGCTGAAGCCTCCAAGCTTGCATCCTTTGGAGTATCCAGTTGACCTGAAAGGGTGTCATTACTATCTCCCGAGTAGGATCTCTTCCTTGAAAGGGAACCCAAGATCTCAGCACAGACCTTTTCATTAAGGCCCTCCGGCTTCAAGTCCTGCAACACAGCAAGAGGCTTACCAAAACAAGCAGAAACTTGATGGATGTAAGGGTAGGTCAGCTTCTCCATTTGCTCAACGGAGCCTTTGAAAACATCGGAAGCCTCGGGACGAAACAAAGGAGACTTCTCCAAAGGATGGCCGGATTCATGAAGCTTATAACCAGCAATGAGGCCTTGGTGTTTCCCCAGGTTAAGCAACTTAGTATAAACTTCACCAAGGGCAGAGTTAAATTCCTTGGAGTGGAGAAGGTAAGTGACAACCTGATGAAAACCCTGCTCAATTAACCACTGATTATCATTGGTGGATCGAGCAACCGAAGCCTTCAACCCTTCCTTTTCCTCATCAAAAAACCGCTGCTGAACAAATAAAGCTTCCCTGTCAGCTTTAAGCTTCAACCGATCAGCCTCAAATCTCTTCTTCAAGTCACTCCTTTCAATCTCATGCACCCTAGTCAGCTCACTAACCTTTTTTGTCCCACGCCTCTTCTTTCTCAACAAACCCAGCTATCTCCTTTTTCATCGCAGCCATTGAAGATTTCATCTTATCTTTCTTCTTACAAAACTCTTCATATTCCTGCATCCTCTTACGAAAACGAGCAATCCCTTGAGGAAGCATAGCAGCAAGGTTGCAGGTGCTCAAAATCATGCGGGATAACATCAAGTCATTGTTAGGGGTCATTTTCTTAACATATGTATCCTGACCAATATCCTGCCTTTGTTTGTTTATTTGTAATCAGGATGCTGGAAGAGGATATTGCTGACATCTTGGGCGATATCCTGAAGCTTATTGAATTAACCACGTGCAGGTTAAGGGCAGAGGCTTGCTAACGGTCACAAGGACTTCTTCTCCTCAAGACTCGGACGAATTTGTTGAGAAAGAGACGTTGAGCCCGAAAGACCAGGTCTGCAACGTTCCAAGAAGGAATATTCGGTGAATCCCGCGAGTTTAGGGTAGTTAGTTATCTTATCTTTACTATAAATAGATGAGGTCGGATCAACTTAGAACACATCATTTCACACTTACACTCTCGAACACAATCACATTCTAGCTAGTTGCAAACACCACACTTGTATTTCATTTTTGTTGTAACACTTAGTCGATCCGTACCACATCCTGCACTGTATCCTGATTTTTGAAGCAATTGAAGAACAAGGCAGCTGCGATTGTCAGCTCCCGAGGTTTTATGCCGGCGATCTAGATTGATCAAGGGCTTTCCTCGTACATCTCGTGTCACTTCCTTTACTTTTTGCTCATTATTTGCTCATTGTTTGATCGTCGATACAGCTCAATATCCCGAGCCGTATCCTTAAACTGTTTTTGCAAGTAATTTAATTAACACATTTTTTACATTTACTTCTAGCACACTACCTCACTTAACTAATTTGATCACTTAATTACTTCGGTAATTTTTGACCAAAACAATTTGGCGCCCACCGTGGGGCAAGTGGTGCTCTTTTTACTAAAACTTTTTGTCAAATCGCTAATCGGTTTTCTATTTTCAAAACTTTTTGCCACATTATCTATAATGGCCTCAAGATCAAACATGAGTTCCTCTACTGTGTCTGCTATGACTTCTGCCACTACCGGTTCGGTGCTTCCACCACCTCCTCCAAGGATGCCAGCCTCTACACAATCTCAAGATGTTATCCCAACTCGGAGTGTCCAGGGATCTTGTTGGACCGTTGTACAACCTCTAAAAGTCAGTTAAGGCGTTCATCTTCATGTGTAAAGGCGGAATCAATGCACATAAAGTCATAACAGCTTTGTTCCTTTTAATTTTCTTTCTATTAATGCTTTCTGAGTCTTTACAATGATTTTCTGACAAAAATTCAGCAGCACCTTGACTCACATACAATGACAACTTCTATCGCTTCAAATGACCAACACATCTATATATAGAGTACAAGATTTCGCTTGAGGCAGTCTGAAGCGAAATCATGTGATGTTGATTTCGCTTCAAGCATAACAATACCCTTTCAAGCGAAATCCCATCTTTACAACATAAAAACCCTAATTTAAACCCTAATTTGTAATCATTCAAACAATCCTAGACACAAGACTTGATAATGACGTAATCAGCAGACATTTAGTGCACCAACAGACTCCCCCTTGGATGTTGATGAAGTCTTTGGCTTCAAGTCTTTGACTTTAACAATCTTCAAACATTGTAAAAACTCTCATCAATCTTTATCTTCAAGCTTCCCTTTGACTGTTGATCCAGACTCCCCCTTTCACTGACTCCCCCTCTCGATATGCTAGAATCTGAGAAATCTGGTTCAAGCTTTAACATTTAGCTTCCGTTGGGAATAATGAAGATCAAACCTGTTACTCAACCAGCAAACATAACCATTCTATCTTTTCAACAATAAAACACAAACTCAATCAGCTTTAACAATCCACTCAAGTATTCAGGTCCAAGTTAATGACCCTGATTACTCAAATAATCTACCAAGTCCAAATTAATGACCTTGGTTGATCTTTTGACGAATCAAAACTGATTTTAAAACAATCAATTTCAAACATTTTCTGAAAATAACAAGTATCAAGTTAATGAACTTGTTTTTAACTTTTCAAACAATTTAAACTTCTTCAAAGTAAGCTCTCCTCATTCTTCAGTCCAGAATCTCCTACATCTGCTTCAAACATCTTAGAATCCAACAATCAACTTTCCACTTTGGTTTGTCGGAAAATAAAGCAGAAATAAAATCTTTTTGAATTTTATCAAAGTGTTCTAAACTAAGAAATGAAAAACAGAAAACTTAAATTGCAGAAATTAAACAAAATAAACTATTTACAAACATATTTTTGGTGAGCGTGTCAGGGAATCATATCAGCTTTTCAGACAAATCACAAGTACCGTTAAGCTACATTACATACTCAGACTTAAACAATTTACCTCGATTGTCAATATACTGATCCATCTTAAATTCTCATACAAAGTTCAACTTATTCAGGATACGATTTAGATGAATTAAGAACTTAGCTCATTCATGTGTCCCACCTCTTGAATATACTCCCGTATCCAGAATCTCAATAATCAGTCTTACAGGTGAGAATACTACAATGATATCTGTATATAATTTAGGTGTGCGAGGGCCGAGGGATCTCAGATCGATACTTCCGTATACGCAGAGAGATATCAGCTTCGACTATTCGGTGTGTCCCCTTTAGAGGATCTTTTTGCTTACAACAGCAGCATATATCAATTTTATTGTTTCAGCATGCTGAGGGTTTAATGCTGTGTTTCAAGCATTGAAGCAAGTATTAGCCAGGGACTAGGTCAGAACTACCGTTCAGCAGAAATCCCGGAATAATACCCCAGATATCATAGAGTATAAAGACCTAGTATATCAGATTACGAGACCTTTCAAACGAGATTTCAGGGGTTACCTATATATCCAAGTAGTGTTCCCCACGAATTCACAAGTTTGAATTTAGGTTTATATCCCGAATAAATCTACTAAATGTACAAAAACCTATCAACACATCATCAGTAAGATTGTTTAACTCTTTTATACTTTACAAATCTTTAGCATACTGTGATCGTCTAGCTGTTGTACTATCATTTTCCCTATATACACAAGCTCTTTTTCATTTTATCATGTTTTTGTATTTATGCATTTTTTACTGTTTTTGTATTTTCTGAAAATATAACTATGTACAAATATCTACTCCCCCTAAATACCAAAACAAGTAAAAATTCGGCAAACCATCGCAGATTGTTTCTCGTCTTCATCCGCAACAGTACCCTCATCAACGCCAATTACGCCATCCGACACCGACAGAAGCTTCATACCATTCAGTTTTAACAAATATTTAAACCGATTTTTATCAAAAGCTTTGGTATGTAAATCAGCTTTCTGTTCGTCAGTGTGGATTTTCTCAATTCGTATCAACTTTTTCTCAAAGCAATCACGAATAAAGTGATGACGAATTTCTATGTGTTTAGTTTTAGCGTGATGTACTGGATTTTTAGTTATATTTATTGCGGCCTCATTATCAACAAAAAGAGGTGTGTTAAGAAACTGCAAACCGTAGTCGCGCATCTGTTGCTGTATCCACAAGATCTGAGAGCAGCAACTGCTAGCAGAAACATACTCCGCTTCACAAGTAGATAACGCCACAGACGTTTGTTTCTTACACTGCCAGGTAACCAATCTAGAACCAAAGAACTGGCATCCTGCAGTTGTTGATTTTGAATTAACTTTGCAGCATCCGAAATCCGAATCAGAATACCCTTCGAGCGTAAAATCGCCTTTTCTAGGATACCACAACCCCAATGAAGGAGTTCCTTTCAGGTAGCGCAATATCCTCTTCACAATGATCATGTGCGATGCTCTCGGGTTAGACTGAAATCTTGCTGCGAGGCACGTTGGGTACATAATATCAGGACGTGAAGCAGTTAGGTACATTAAAGAACCTATCATGGATCGATAAAAAGTTTCATCAGCCCTGTCTCCGGTGAGATCTGGGTGAATCCCATGATTTGTTGCAAGTGGGGTAGCAGCTGGAGTAGAACTTGACATCCCAAATTTCTCTAGAATATCATGAACGTACTTTGACTGATGAATGAAAATTCCCTCAGGAAGTTGTTCAACTTGTAGACCCAGAAAGAATTTCATCTCCCCCATTGATGACATTTCAAACTTCTGCTTCATCACTGATTCAAAATCTTTGCATAGATTTTCATTTGTCGACCCAAAGATTATATCGTCCACATAAATCTGAACTATCAGAAGATGACCATCGACCTCTTTAGTGAAGAGAGTGGCATCCACTTTTCCACGAATGAACTTGTTGGCTAGTAGGTGTTGAGACAAAGTCTCGTACCAGGCTCTCGGGGCCTGGTGTAAACCATACAGCGCTTTGTCCAATAAGTAGACCTTGTTTTTGTGGATTGGATCGGTGAAGCCCGGCGGCTGACCGACATAAACCTCCTCTTTAACCTTCCCATAAAGAAACGCCGATTTAACATCCAACTGATAAACTTTGAAGTTCTTCCAAGACGCAAATGCTAGGAAAATTCTGATAGCCTCTAGTCGTGCTTCAGGAGCATAGACTTCGGTAAAATCAATTCCCTCCTGTTGACTAAATCCCTGAACAACGAGTCGAGCTTTGTTCCTTACAACAATTCCTCTATCGTCCCTCTTACACTTAAACACCCACTTGGTGTTAATTTTCCTATGACCATCCGGCAAATCAACTAACTTCCACACTCCCAATTTCTCGAATTGACTAAGTTCCTCCTGCATAGCATTGACCCAAGAGTCTTCAGTAAGCGCCTCTTTGTAAGTTCTTGGTTCAATCTGCGAGATAAAACAACTTAATGAGAATTCAGTTTGCAAAGGAGCAACTTTTGTATAAAAACATGTAAGCCCTTTATCAATCTGATTTCGAGTGCGAACTCCAGCTTGTAATTCTCCTATGATCAACTCCTCTGGATGATATGAAAAAGTTCGCGGCATCACTTCACTTTGAACATCTACATTTCCCTCCAGATTAGTAACATTCTGCTCTGCATCTTGTTCACCAACTTGGTTTGTTTGACCTGAAATCTGAATTTGCTCCCCCTCAGAATCTGAATCTGAATTACCATGATCAAATACTGGCATGTTTTCAGCTTCTAAATTATCATTCTGAACCGACTGATTATCCTGAGCAACTTCATTCTGTTGGACATCATCATGTTCACCAGCATTACTTGGACCTGCTTCATCATCGTTTGAAGTTTCCCTTGGTCTTCTTGAATACTCAGCTGGGAATCTTAACTGCGACTCATATTCACGCAAAATATCCAACTCATCAAAGAAATCTTCATCATCCTCTGATTCTTTTCTCATGTCAAACGAATCCCAAAGTTTGTCATAATGATAACGCCATGAATCACCAGGATTCTGCGGCGGCATAGTATAACCTTGACATTCAACATTTGCAGCTTCAATAATCCGCTTCTCACTTGGAACGAAGACACGTCGCAATGGATTTGAATAACCAACAAAAATACCCTCAATGCACTTCGGACCAAACTTCCCAAAAGGCTCTATAACCGTACAGGGTGACCCGAACGGTTCTAGATACTTCAAATTCGGTTTGCGGTTATTGATTAGCTCAAAGCATGTTTTGTTGAACTTCTTGACAGTAAGAACCCTGTTGAGCGTATAGCATGCGGCGGAAACAGCTTCAGCCCAAAAATTAATTGGTAACTTTGAATCTGCGAGCATAGTTCTAGCTGTCTCGATTAGCGTCCGGTTTTTGCGTTCTGCGACTCCATTCTGCTGCGGAGTGTACGGAGCACTAAACTCATGCAAAATACCTCTTTCATCACAAAATTCTTCCATCTTACTGTTCTTGAATTCAGTACCATTGTCACTTCGAATTCTCTTGATACACCTTTGGTACAAATTCTCAATCTTCCTGAACAGACCCATTAAACTGTCAAAAGTTTCATCTTTTGTCTTCAAGAAAGATACCCACGAAAATCTGGAATAATCATCAGTAACGACCAAACAATAGTAATCTCCTGTAATGCTCTTGACATTCACCGGACCAAACAAATCCATGTGAAGTCTTTCCAGAGGTCTCGAAACTGAATTGACTTGCTTTGTAGGGTGTGACTTCTTCTTCTGCTTGCCTTTAACACAGCTAATGCACTCCCCTTCCAGATGAAAACCTTTGATATTAACTCCCAATACCAAATCATTGTGCACCAAGTGATTCATCTTCCTAAGGTGAATATGCCCCATCTTGCGGTGCCACAATCTTGATTCTTTCTCAGTTGCTCTAGACACGAAACAATGTGCTTGACCAGTAGTTGTAGTTGCTACAGACATGTCTAACACATATAAATCATTCACTCTAGGTGCCCTCATAATAATCCATTCTTCAGGGATAACAAAACCAGGTTTCAAGATCAAACATTCCTTATCAGTGAAGTGAGTAGTATACTGATTGTCACAAATCTGCGAGATACTAAGCAGATTGTTCTCCAGCTCAGTGATGTAGTTAACTCTCTCAAACGTCACAATTCCATTGGATAACGTTCCTTCACCAACAATTCTACCACCTTCATGACCAGCAAATCCCACATAACCACCATTGATATTCTTCACATCATACAGCAATGCAGTTTTTCCTGTCATATGTCGAGATGCCCCACTATCCATAATCCATCTGGATATCAGTTGTGGAAGATCCTGCACAAAACAAACTACTACTTAAACAACTTCAAGAAAGATGCCGATTCATGCTTCGCAAAACAGGAAGCTCCGGCAATTCAAACTGCTTATTCGAACATGGTGTCCACCCAGGCTTCATCAGCCTTAGGTGTAACCTTGACTCTAGCAACTTGAATTTTGAAATTTTCAGCCTTCAAAGATGGAAAACTTGCATCATAATCAACCGAAATTGATTCGTCAGCCTTTTTCACTTCAGAAGTTGAAATTTTCATTTCAGTTTTTGGCTTCCAAACTTGTTGAGATAATGCAACCCTCTTGTAAAATTTGTCATTTTTAGTTACCACTTTCTTTACGGGTTCATTTTTCAATTTGATGTTGTCATTTTTCACATTCTTTTTCTCAACAACGATTTGTGCTTTACCCTTCACATCAACTTTCTTCTGTTGATACTTCACATTTTCAGTCTTAGGCTTCATATTGGTACACTTTCGTGCAATGTGACCCACTTGATTACATCTAAAACATGTACGAGTATCAACACCTAGACTTTTTCCTTCAGACTGATAATGTGAAGCTCTTTTCTCAAAGAACTCTTCATTTGATTTTGAAAAAATTTCATTTTCCTCATCAGAAAGTGAACTTGAACCATTCACAAACACCTTCTTTTCTGTAAACCTCTTTTTCTGATAACTCTTACCACCTCGATAACCACCCGACCAATTGTTTCGATTGTTATTATAAAAACGTGGTGGAACAATAGGCTTTTTGTAATAAGCTTTATCTTTCTCAAAATTCATTTGCCTTTTTGTTTGTTTCAAACTGTTCACTTCTGACAACTCAACTTCAACCAATTTGAAAACATTTGTCAGCTTGTTCATGTTAACATTCTCAATGGGAAACTCAGAATCCGAATACAACTTATCAGATCCAGCCATCTTGTACATCACAAGACCCGGTTCATCACTTAAGTTATTTTTGGACTTTGATTTCTGAATGTATTTGTCCAAGAAACCCCCATCCTCCTCAGAAGTGTCACAATCCGGTTTAAGCACTTTGTCTATCACACTTTTCACCACATCACTTTGGACACCCTCGTCATTGGAAGATGTGAACGTGACATCAATGTTTTCAGGAAGTTTAACTTCACTTTCTTCCTCAATTTCAACCAACCCAGATTGCTTTTTCGTGTAATTATCAAGAACAGGTGGTGGAACTTGATGAAACCCCACCCCAGTTCCATCACAATACACATCTTCGCCTGCTTTGTCTTTCCCAATGGGTTTAGGAATAATGTGTTGCAAAACAAAGCTTGCGGAGCTGTAACTGTTAAGTTTCAACTGGATTCGCTCGTTTTCAATTACAGCTTCTTGAACTTTAAGTTTCAATTTAGCGATTTCATCCAGTTGTTTGTTGATTGATTCTTCTTTAACTCTAAGCATTGCTTTTAAATATTCATTTTCTTTAAAAGTTTTACCATTTCGATCATCACAATCTTTCATTGTGCTTTTGAGTTTTTCAAATTTTTCAGAAATCTGACGGTTTTCAAGAATCAACTTTTCGTTTTCCTTTTTAACTTTGTCATGATCAATTTTATCATTTTCCATTTGTTTAGTTAACTCTTTTATCCGTTCAGTTGAAGCTCTAACTGTTTTGTCACGATCAAGAATCTGATTCTCAACATTTCTGACCTTAGCTGTTAGATCTTCAACTTTCTTAATGTTGAGATATGTGACTGTGCTACAAAATTTGCAATCTTTGTTGCAATTTTTGCAATCAGCATTTCCTTCGATCTTTTTACCTGACGCATTTGTTGACATATCTGAACTGACCTGGCCTTTTAACTCAGACACGGAGTTAGAGTCTACCTCAAGTGCTTTGGCAGCTAGCACTTTGTCAGCCATCTTTCCCAGATTCTCTGCAGTCAATTCTTGCGTAGTATCGATAACTCCAGTATCAATCTTCTTGAATTCTTTTCCTTCGATCTCTTCTTTCTCCTTTCTTTCTTTCTCCTCTTCAATCATTTTCGAAGTTGGAGTTCCCCACCATTTGTGTTGCCAATACTCATCATTTTCTTTCATTTCCTTGATTAAGACTTCTATATCAAGAGTTTTGTGATCAACTGCAATATTTCCATACTCATCAAGATAACACTCTCTGTATGGATCCCATCTTTTGGCTCTTTTTGCGTCCAAATAAATTCTAGAAAGTCTAGTAATTTTGTTTTCCGAAATCATCTTTCTGTATTTATACTTCTGCTCTTCAGTTCTCTCATCTTTCCATGGAATAGGTTCATTTTTCGCCATGAATGCGTAACCAACCGCATCTTCTTCAGGTAGAACCTCTTGACTCCAATCATACCCTTCATCATCATAAATCACTGCAAGAGCTCTAGATTTCTCTCTGTTGTCTTCAACCTGCTTCAATCTCGGCGGCTCAGATTTATTCTGGTGATAAATCGCCTTCTTGTAGTAATCATCTCTGAAAGGGTTCTCTGATTCATCAGCATAAGCGTTTCGGCATTCTCTCTTGAAATGACCCTTCTGCTTACACTTGAAGCAAGTCACCTTTGATTTATCGAACCCCAGCTTAGTAGAAGCACCACCAATTGTTTTTCTGCCAGTGATTTCCATGAATCTTTGTGCACGACGAACAGCACTTGCCATAGCCCAACGAATATCGATCAGTTCCATTTCCTCCGGATCAATCTGATCGTAATCTTCTTTCGTCAGATTTGTATTGCCAATCTTCCCAGCTACCAATCCTTCATACGATTCCAACACCGATGCTAGAAAGATCATTTGCTGCTTTGCCGACTCTTCATCAAAGTTTTGTGCATTCTTCAAGTCTATTGCAATGTTGCATTGAAAACGATTCTTTGCATCAGCATTTCCAGAAGATGAAAATCCACTGTGAAAACCACTGTGACTTCCACTGCTTTGACCACTTTGACTTTTTTTCCGGCTGTCAACACATTTTCAGCAGAAAATGCAGTTTTTGGAGAATTAGCTTTCGGCATCATGCTCTTTGGATAGTATAAATCCAAATTCTGCTGATAAGATGAATGATTAACTTTATACGTCTTCTTCAACTCTAACTCATGACTTTCAAGTTTCTCAATCACCAAATATGGTTTCAGCAATGCAGACGGAATAGTGTTCTTAAGCATGAGAGCATAATATCTCCACTCCATCTCGTCTGGCAACGAATCGAACAACTTGTCTACTTGCTCATCATCAGAATATCTGATATCATGTCTTGCTAATTCCAGCTTCAGATGACCGAACCTTTCAATCATTTTACACACTGACTCATTCTTAAGACAACTAAACATATCAAATTCTTTCCTAAGAAGTTTCTTTTTGTTTTTCATGATATCAGTACTTCCTAAACATTTCTTTTCTAACTTTGCCCAGAGGTCTTTAGCATTTGAATAATCGATCAATGAAATGATATCCTCCCGAACAGACTGAAATAACAACGCCACACACTTTTGTTCGGCTACGAATGATTCAATCTCATCAGATCCTGTTAAAACTTCCCCATTCTTGTTTCCTTGGTCATAACCATTTTTCAGACTTTTCCAGCTTGGAAACGCAAATGCCATCATCCAGTCTTCAAACTTTCTGGACCATCGACTGTACTCCTCAATAGCCATAAGTTTTGGAGGTTTATTGAACGTTCTGAAAGCACTTTCTGATTCCCAAGCTTCCTTTTTCTTCTCTTTTCGCGAGTTATCATCCACATTACTTGATGAAGTATCATCGTTTCCGGAATTTCCTGCAAACGCGTACATATTGCTAAACGGGTTCATGAAAAGATCATCCATCGTGAATGTTCCTGCAAAAACACCAAACTATTAGAAAAATTTTAAGTTTTGAAAATTCAACAACTTCAAGCGAAATACTTGAAGTAATCTGCTTCAAGCGAAACAGCTCAATAATATTTGTTCAAGCGAAATCAACTATCAATTCTGATTCAAGCGAAATCCACTATTTCGCTTCAGCAAAAATAAGTTCCAATCTGTTCAAGCGAAAACAACAAACAATTTCGCTTCAAGTTTTTCAAGCGAAATCCAGTAACACAACACTATTTCGCTTCAGAAGTTCAAGCGAAACAGTCCAAACAATCAGATCTGAAGCGAAATCAACCTATAATTTCGAACACCTTTCAAGCGAAATCTAGTTTTAGGTCAATTTTAACATGTTTTAAGCTGAATTTTAGTCCGAATCTTTGTAGGCTTTGTTAAAACTACGTTTTACACGTTATACTCGAAAATTAAACCATTTTGACCGTTGGAAATAGTTCAGATCTGAAAAATGTAAAAAGAAATGAGTAGAAAGAAGATAATCCGCTGCTATGGTATGAACTCCTCGTCCTGAGCTCTGATACCACTTGTTGGACCGTTGTACAACCTCTAAAAGTCAGTTAAGGCGTTCATCTTCATGTGTAAAGGCGGAATCAATGCACATAAAGTCATAACAGCTTTGTTCCTTTTAATTTTCTTTCTATTAATGCTTTCTGAGTCTTTACAATGATTTTCTGACAAAAATTCAGCAGCACCTTGACTCACATACAATGACAACTTCTATCGCTTCAAATGACCAACACATCTATATATAGAGTACAAGATTTCGCTTGAGGCAGTCTGAAGCGAAATCATGTGATGTTGATTTCGCTTCAAGCATAACAATACCCTTTCAAGCGAAATCCCATCTTTACAACATAAAAACCCTAATTTAAACCCTAATTTGTAATCATTCAAACAATCCTAGACACAAGACTTGATAATGACGTAATCAGCAGACATTTAGTGCACCAACAGATCTGCTCCCGTTTTAGCTTCTAATGATGAAATTTTAACCTTATTTGGAAGTGTGCAGGAACAAATGAGGCAGCAACAGGAAACAAACCAAATGCTTTTGAGGGAGATACAACTCCTGAAGGCTGGCTCGAGCAGATCTGCGGAGGACAATGTCACCCCGTTACACCCCAGAGCGTTGAACTTTAGCTCAGCTGTGTACACCGAGGATAATAGGGGGAGTATCGTGCCCAGTCTTCCTCAGAATCATACTCCTGAAATACCCTCCTTGGCCCGGATGTCAACCATAAGGAGCTCAGGATATGCTTCAGGATATGGGCAGAATCCTCCAACTGGTAACGTGTCTAATAATAATAATACTCATGCTACTAACAGTGGTGGATCCTCGCAGGATACAGGTGTAACATCAGCCCTTACCAGGGAACTTCAGAAGTTGAAAGACATGATATCTAGTGTACCTGGGGTGGTCCAGCCGATCCCGGAAGTATCTCAAGATAGCCACAAGATATCTCGTTTTGCATACCCTATATGTGATGCTGAGATCCCAAAGAGATTCCAAACTCCCAACATGAAGCTTTATGACGGGACTACGGATCCTGAGGAGCATATTGCCCAGTATAGGGAAAGAATGGAGATTAACCCTATCCCTCCGGAGCTCAAGGAAGCGTGCTTGTGCAAGGGATTTGGTTCTACTCTAACAGGATCAGCCTTGAAATGGCTGTTGAACGTTCCTCCTCACTCAATTACTTCATTTGCTCATTTGGTTAATTTATTTAACAGTCAATTTTCTTGTAGTCGGAGTTTTGAGAAACTAACCAGTGATCTTTACAGGATAACTCAAGGGCCTCAAGAATCCTTGAGGGATTATGTGAACAAATTTAGTCGAGAATCCTTGGATATCCCACATCTTGATGTTGCAACAGCTGTGCAAGCTTTTAAGATGGGATTACAAAAGGATTCTCAGTTTTATCAGGATCTTGTAATGAATCCCTGCAGGAATCTCGATGAAGCTCGTAACAGGGCCTTGAGATATATCCGTCTGGAAGATGACAAGAAGATGCAAGAAAGGATGAACTCATCCAACACTTATGAATCGACTAACAGGAAGTCAGAATCCTCATTTAAGTCATATCGGCCTAAGCCATATGGTAGAAATGAAAACAAGAGAGTGAATGCTGTCGAAGATGAGGATCCTGAAGAGTATCCTGAGTTGTCTGAATATTGCTTTTCTGTTAATATTCCTGAATTGATGTATGCTATGCAGGGTCTAGGAGACAAGGCTAGATGGCCTCGAAAGAATCAACAAAAGGCTGACTGGAAAGATAAGTCGAAATGGTGTGCTTTCCACGAAGATTTCGGACATATGACTGAGGATTGCATTGCTTTAAGGAAAGAAATAAGCTATCTTCTAAGCAAGGGATATCTGAAAGATCTCTTAGGAAAGAAGAAGAATAAGGGTCAGGATACTGAGAAGGATCCTGAGCGAGCTGCATTACCTCCCGCGGATGCCAAGATAATCAACTTCATTTCGGGGGGATCCGACATTTGTGGAACTTCGTATTCGGCAGCAAAGAGACACGCAAAGGAAGCCAAAGCCGAAAGGGGAGACAAACCTGTCAGGATGGCTACACTCACAACTGACAAAGTGATCACATTTGACGCTGATGACAGGGATACTGTCCAGGATCCTCACCATGATGCTCTGGTAATAACGTTATATGTGGCTAACCATTTTGTATGCAGGATATTGGTTGATAATGGCAGCTCCGTCAACATAATCCAGCTAGAGACACTTAAAAGAATGAATGTGTCTCCAATGGATATAACTTCGAAGTCCACTGTGCTTGTTGGATTCAGCGGAGAAGCCAGAAACACAGTGGGAGAGATAAAGTTGCCGGTGTACGTTGAAGGAGTCAACTCGATACAACGTTTCTGTGTGATGGACTCTCTATCCTGCTATAACATCATACTAGGAAGACCATGGATTCACGATATGAAGGCCGTGCCATCAACATATCACCAATGCATCAAGATACCTACCCCTTGGGGAGTTGTTAAAGTTGATAGCGATCAGCAGGAGGCGAAAGAATGCTACTCCTCCTCGATGAAATCCTCAGCCAGAACTAGTGCAGCATAGCAATTAAAGACGCGGGCCCAGGATATCGTGGAGGATCCGGAGCAGGATGTGAAGAAAGTTATCCTGGACCAGGATAACCCCGATATTGCGGTGCTCGTAGGGACCAATATCCCTCAGGATATTGAGGAACAATTAATTAACTTTTTGAAATGCAGGATGTCTACGTTTGCATGGAAACATGAGGATATGACTGGCATATCCAAAGATATCATCACTCACAAGCTTGGAATTGATAAGTCGTTCAAGCCTGTGCAACAAAAAAGAAGGAAGTTTGCTCCTGAGCGGAACACGATTATCCAAGAGGAAGTTGAGAGATTATTAAAGTCAAGAATGATCAGAGAGGTTAAGTTCCCAAGGTGGCTAGCAAACGTGGTTGTAGTACAGAAGAAGAATGGGAAATGGAGAGTTTGTGTAGACTACACAGACTTGAACAAAGCTTGTCCTAAAGACCCATTTCCTCTCCCCCATATTGATGCAATGGTAGATGCCACTGCTGGGCATGAAATGCTGACTTTCATGGATGCATCCTCAGGATTTCAACAGATACAAATGGAGCCTTCTGACCAGGAGGATACCGCCTTCATGACGCCAACAGGTATTTATTGTTATACAGCTATGCCTTTTGGTTTGAAAAATGCATGTGCAACATACCAAAGATTGGTAAACATGATGTTCAAAGACAAACTGGGGGACACCATGGAAGTATACATTGACGATATGGTAGTAAAGTCAAAGAAAGCTCAGGATCACCTCCAGGATATTAAAGGAGCATTTGATATCCTGGATCAGTATAATATGAAGCTGAATCCTGCTAAGTGCCATTTCGGAGTGGGGGCAGGAAAGTTTCTTGGGTATATGGTGACGAAAAGGGGGATAGAGGCAAGCCCGGAGCAGATTAAAGCTATCCTGGATATAAAATCACCCTCGAATATGAAGGATGTACAAAGATTAACAGGCCGAGTAGCAGCTCTAAACAGATTTATCTCAAGATCCTCGGAGAAATGCAAAGACTTCTATGATATCCTAAAGAAGAACAAAAGATTCGAATGGGGGGAAAAGCATGAAGCAGCCCTACAGGATTTGAAACGGTATCTCTCAACCGCACCTCTATTGATGAAGCCGGAAAATGGTGAACCACTATCCCTGTACCTTGCTGTATCAGGGAATGCTGTAAGTGCCGTTCTTATAAAAGACCATGAAGGTCAGCAGTACCCTGTTTATTATGTTAGTAAAAGTTTGTTAGATGCTGAAACTAGGTATTCTCATTTAGAAAAATTGATACTAGCATTAATTATGGCATCAACGAAACTTAGGCATTATTTCGAGACACATAGGATTCATGTTAAAACAAACTATCCTATTAAAAATGTGCTTAGGAAACCAGAGATGTCAGGCAGGATGGCCAAGTGGTCAGTAAAGTTGAGTGCTTATGATTTAGTATATGAACCTAGGAATGCCATAAAGTCTCAGGCTTTAGCTGACTTTGTGGCTGACTTTAGTAGTGACATTCAGGATGAGGTAGATCTAGAAGTTCAACAACTAGGAGAATCCTCAGGATCCTGGACATTATATACTGATGGTGCATCTAATGTAAGAGGAGTAGGATTAGGAATACTACTAAAATCACCACAGGGGGACATATTACCCCAGGCTATTAGGTGTGAATTTCCTGCTACTAATAATGAAGCAGAGTATGAGGCTTTAATTGCAGGATTAAAGTTGGCTAAGAGCATGAGTATCAAAAATTTGCAAGTATATGTTGACTCTCTGTTAATTACTAACCATTTTAATGGATCATATGCAGTTAAGGGAGAGAAATTAATCGAATATCTCGATATTCTCAAAAAATTAGCAGGATATTTCGATGTTTTTATACTTGAACAGGTACCAAGGGAAGATAATGCTGAAGCAGACGCCTTAGCAAATCTGGGATCGTCGGTCAGGATACCTGAAGGGACACAAATACCAATAGTACATGTCTTATATCCTGCAACGAATCCTCGGGATAAAGAAGTAGCTGGTATTCAGGATCCTGGAGTAGAACATCCTGAAGAGGATCCTAAATCCTGGATGGCTCCAATCATGAGATATCTCAAAGAAGGACACGTCCCTGGAAATGAAAATCCTAAGGCATTTAGGATGAAGGTATCACGATTCACTATTATAAATAATATTTTATACAAGAAATCTCTTGCAGGGCCGTATTTGAGATGCTTGGAGGATCTTGAAGCCAAAGAAGTCCTTCAGGATATACATCAAGGGGATTGTGGTAACCATGCTGGGGGCAGATCGTTATTCTCAAAAATATTAAGAACAGGATATTATTGGCCAACAATGAGAAAAGATGCCGCAGAATATGCTCGAAGATGTGACTCATGTCAAAGACATAGTAACATACTGCATCAACCGGCTGAACCATTATATCCTATTGTTTCCCCTTGGCCATTTATGAAGTGGGGTATGGATATAGTGGGAAAGTTACCAAAAGCTCCGGGAGGAAAAGTCTTTATGCTAGCAATGACGGATTACTTCTCTAAGTGGGTTGAAGCTGAAGCATTTGTTCAAGTAAGAGACCAAGAAGTAGTATCCTTCATCAAGAGGAATATCCTGACCAGATTCGGAGTACCAGCTGAGATAATCTGTGACAATGGCTCTCAGTTCATAAGTAAGAGGACTACTGACTTTTGCAAGAGTTGGGGAATCAAAATGATCACATCAACTCCGGTACATCCTCAAGCAAATGGACAAGCAGAATCCTCTAACAAGATAATTGTCAACAACTTAAAGAAAAGGCTTGGAGCCAAAAAAGGAAGATGGGCAGAAGAATTACCCTTTGTTTTATGGGCTGACAGGACAACGATAAAGAATGCAACAGGTCAAACCCCATTTTCGTTGGTGTTTGGAGCAGAAGCAGTGATTCCAACGGAGATGACAATACCTACTGCAAGATCTATCTTAAGTGATCCTGAGAAGAATCCTGAAGCCTTGAGTCAGGATTTAGACACTATAGATGAAAAGAGAGATGCGGCAAGGCTAAGGATGGCAGCATATCAACAGAGAATATCCAGGGCATATAACAAGAATATTAGAACCAGAAGATTTAAGGTTGGAGATTGGGTATTAAGAAAGACCTTCCAAAATACTACTAATCCTGCCGATGGCAAGTTAGCTCCAAAATGGGAAGGACCATATGAAGTTGAATCAGAAGCAGGGAAAGGAGCGTATAGACTCAAGAATATGGAGGGAGATATGCTACCGAGATCTTGGAATGCTATACACCTTAAGCTCTATTTCAAGTGAGTCTAGAATTTAATTTCTAACTTGAGATGGTATGAATTCTTACTTATTTTAAATGTGTTTGGTGTAATTTGTTCTTTATAACCTGATACTGACTTAAGCATCGGAGGGGTGTTAGCCAAGCTAACACCCACCTTAGTTTACATTTGTTTTGCAAGATATGTTTCAGGATATAGCTCCAGAATATGCACTCGGGATAACTCAGAAGATTAGAGGATTGGCCCCCTCTCTCACGTTTAAGGGATACTGATCCCTTCACAGGTTTAAAGGTATTCACCTTTCTTCCGAATTGGGTTTAAACACCCCGCCTGGAGCGCAAGTTATTCAGGGATAGTTCAAGGTGGCGGGACCAGTCCATGTAAAAGTGGCTGACAATTTCGTTACCATTGGCTATATCCTGAATCCTAACGGTATATGAGGATTGATCACCCTCTCTCACAAAAGGGTATTTTCATACTCTCTAAGGTTTAAAGGTTTTCACCTTTCTAAGTCTTGGAGTTTATACACTCCCACCTGTAGCGCATGAAAAATTGGGATTTTCCCCAGGATACAAAGGATTTATCTCCAGTACATCCTTGGGTTATACCCTCGGAACGAGAAAAATTGCTTATGCCATGGAAACTGACATTAAATAGATTTCTAAGATACTTGAAGACATTGTACGCAGGGGACATCCCTGCCAAGATGGTGGTGTAAAGTTAAAAGAATGAAGTTTGCGACTAATGCATTAAGTACCTTGCACTGGGGACATCTTCATTGGAAGAGTTGCAAAGGGATTGAAGTTTGGTAATAGGTTTATATCCTATGTCTGGTATGATCTTTCCTTTGCAAGCCTCATTTAAATTTTTAATAACATCATGTTAAGTATCTTGACACATATCCTCAAAGTCCTTTTAAGGATATTTGACTGGGATGTTTGAAACTAGCATTGGCTTGAAACTCTGATCATCATCAAAACTTGGTTTTAAAAAGATAAACTATTTTTTACTTTCTAAAGAAATTTTTACAAAATTAAAAGAACGTATGGAAGATCCATTTAAAAGACTTCTGCAGTATGTTTCTAAGCATACTGGTCAAGATATTTTGTGAAATAACAGTATGAAATTTTTACAAAGCTAAAACTTACACTAAATAATGCAAAGCAACAGAAAAATAAGTCAAAAGATGAAATTATTCTTAAAGCGATCAATACTGGTTGATAACCGAAGGTTTCATCCTGAAACCCAGGACCCATCCGCCTTCGGTTATCAAATTGTTTAGAGATAGAAATGAAAATTGTTCATAAAGACATAAAATTGTTCGAATAAAAATAAGCTCTAGGGGGTAGTGCCTTCTTGCTCCATAGCGGTTTCAGCAACATTCATCCTGGGATCCGCCTCAGCATCCTTGTCAGCATCGGTTGCCTTTTTAACTACTTTAGAAGGATCATCGACAATTGATTTGGAAGAGGTACCACCAAGATTCTTCAGTTTGGTCTCCCAGGCTCCAACGTCCCTAGAAGGGCATTCGAAGCCTAATGTTTTGGCTTCGTGAGCCATCTTCAACCTAGCCTGGAGAAGAGAAATGACGACGGAACTTTTGAGGCTTTCTCGGTAACTGACCATATCCTGTTCGTACTGCACATGGGCAGCTTCCAGATCAGCTTGGGCTTGAAGAGTAGCCTTGTTAAGAGCAACTTGGTGTTCCTGGGTCATAGCTTTGTATTTCTCCTCGTAATGACGAGACTTGGCGGCCGCGATCATACCTTGGTCTGAAATTGTGATTTCTGCTTCCTTTAGCTTGGATTCAAGTGTTTTGTTAAGCTTGCAGGATTCTTGATATAGGTGAACCAAACGCTCAAGACCCTGCAAAGGTAAAAGGACAGGGATCAATATTATTATTAAGTCTATGAAAGCAGTCTAAATTGCAGGATATGATATAAAGATACTAACTTGGTTAAGAAAAGAAGTCATAAAACCGCTGGCTTCGATGAATCCATGCTTTTCATAAGGAAATGTGTCAGAAACGACAGGAGAATCAGGTTCTTTCCTCTTGCGGGAACTCGAACTCCGAGGTTTGGTAGCCGGTGAAGGTTTAGGAATGATGATGGCTTTGGAGCTGCTGGGTTTGGATGTAGCAGTGGTCTTGGAGCCAGGTTCTTTCTTGACTTGGATCTGGTCAGAATAGCTATCCAGTTCGTCAAGATCAAAGACTTCAGGGATCTTAGCTGGCGCTGTGTAAAGGAAAAAGTTTTATTCTTTATCATTATATTGTTTTGACTAATTATTCTGAAAGGAATTCTTACCAGACATCTCGGATGACGAGTACTGACTTGAACTCGGAACGTGTGTGGTAAAAGTCCTGTCTATTGCAGGTAACCGGTAAACGGTGTTGATTCTCTCTTCTGACTCGGCGGTAGGAGGAGCAACTTCCTTAAAGTTCACTGCATAAAGAAGAATATTAATAGGGGATAACAATTAAATCGTCTGTAAGGATATTTATGATCCTACCGGTGGTTAACCACTCCACCGGAAGGTTAGCACCCTCAGCAATGGAATCTCGTTTGACAAAGAAGAATTTGCGTTGCCATCCGTCTTCATTTTTGGTGGCTTTGAGGATCAGGGGTTTGCTGGAGGTTGAAAAAAGCAAAAACCGGCTAGAGCCGTGGGATCGGAGGCGATAAGCAATAGGTAGATCCTCGATGCAGAGGTCAGAACAGTGGAGGTTTTTGATTTGGTTGAGTACAATTAGTACTCTCCAAACCATGGGCATGGTTTGAGCAAAAGAGATGCCAGTAATACGAAAGAATTGCATCATGAATTCTGGGAAGGGGTATCGAAGGCCTAGTGAAAAAGGATATGCTGGAAAACAGATCCATTCGGTAGAACTAACATCCGATCGGATTGACCGATCAAATGGCCTAAAGACTGTGCTATCAGGGAAAGCGCCGGAGGCTCTTAAAGCTGCAATATCTGCGTTGTCAAAGGCGCAGATCTCCTTTTCGGGATTTTTGAGAAGATTCTGCTGGGTGAAGGTCTCGGCGGCCATTGCTAGAAAGATGAAGTAAATTGACAGGAAGAAAGTCGAAAATGGAGAATTACCTGAAGGGTCTGTTGAAGATATCTGCTTTTCAAACAAGAAAAGAGAAGATATAGGGGCATTGTGGATCTCCATGGAGTAAAAAACGCGTTGGAAGTTATGATGTGATTTTGACCGTCACTTCATTTTAAATGCCTTGAGTTGTGGGATAAGGTTTTTGAAATATATCCGTTGGATTGGTATCCCAACTGATATATTTGGGGACAATTGTTAGGGGTCATTTTCTTAACATATGTATCCTGACCAATATCCTGCCTTTGTTTGTTTATTTGTAATCAGGATGCTGGAAGAGGATATTGCTGACATCTTGGGCGATATCCTGAAGCTTATTGAATTAACCACGTGCAGGTTAAGGGCAGAGGCTTGCTAACGGTCACAAGGACTTCTTCTCCTCAAGACTCGGACGAATTTGTTGAGAAAGAGACGTTGAGCCCGAAAGAACAGGTCTGCAACGTTCCAAGAAGGAATATTCGGTGAATCCCGCGAGTTTAGGGTAGTTAGTTATCTTATCTTTACTATAAATAGATGAGGTCGGATCAACTTAGAACACATCATTTCACACTTACACTCTCGAACACAATCACATTCTAGCTAGTTGCAAACACCACACTTGTATTTCATTTTTGTTGTAACACTTAGTCGATCCGTACCACATCCTGCACTGTATCCTGATTTTTGAAGCAATTGAAGAACAAGGCAGCTGCGATTGTCAGCTCCCGAGGTTTTATGCCGGCGATCTAGATTGATCAAGGGCTTTCCTCGTACATCTCGTGTCACTTCCTTTACTTTTTGCTCATTATTTGCTCATTGTTTGATCGTCGATACAGCTCAATATCCCGAGCCGTATCCTTAAACTGTTTTTGCAAGTAATTTAATTAACACATTTTTGACATTTACTTCTAGCACACTACCTCAATTAACTAATTTGATCACTTAATTACTTCGGTAATTTTTGACCAAAACAGTCATCATCCATCCCAGCGATAGTATTGTGAACTGAAGGAGGAGCAATGTGACTCAGAGCATCTTCACAAATAGCAGCATCCTTAAAGCTGTCATCATTTTTCACCGACCAAGTAGGCACATAAACTTCATCTGGATCCAACCCTTCAACGTCCCTGCTTGAAGAACCCTGAACAGGGGTAGCAATAACCTTTTTGGCTGAAACCTTCTTACCATGAACAACCAGTTCCTTCTCCTTTTCAGCACCCGCCTCAACACCTTGATCTTCAGAAGCTTCAATATCATCACTCAAATCCACTGGTTCAGTAGAAGTGGATTGAGGACCAGCCTTCAACAAACGACGGGAAGATCGACGGGTTGAAGACTTGGGAGCATGAGACTTAGAAAAGCCTTTGACATTGGAAGTACTAATATAACCGAGCCCTCAAACCTTTGCTCAGCAGTCCTAACCACAACATTTTCACTAGGAACAGAGGGGACATCCCCAAACACAACATCAGAAGTGTCGTCACTCTTGATAAAATCCAGGGCAGACATGACTGCAAATGATAAAAAACAAAAACACATAAGACATAAGTCAAGAAAAATGCAAAGAGGGTAAAAAAAAAGAAATGCATACCCATGCCACTTCTAATTAGAACCGGATCCCGATCAGCATTTCCCCAGATTTTACTAACCCCTAAAAGAACTAGCAAATGTTCAGGGAAGGGACGAACCCTCGAAGGGCACTCCCGGATGGCTTTGAGAAAAACATCATTCAACTCAGATTCAGAGGGCTCCGGATCATTGAGAACGGCATCCGGGTGCCTCCACACCATCTTGAATGGGACAATAGTATCGGAAACCCAGAAAAAGCGATCCTTCCAAGTCCCAAGTGTTGTAACCATAGACGAAATAAGGCAAGAATCAACCTTGGATGTTTCAAAGGTGAACCAATCGCCATTTTTGGCCAAACGAAAAAACCGACGAAAAAGCAACAATGAAGGATCATATCCAAGGGCACGACACAAAACCTCAAAATGTAAAACCCTAGCCATACCCTTCGGATGAACTTGCCCAAAGGAAATTCGATAATACTCTAGCAGATTCAAAACAAAGAGAGAAAAGGGATAACGAAGATTCGAAAACTCAAAGTAACGACAATAAAGAGCAATCGAACCAGGGGTCGGTTTATCAACAGGAACATCACAAGCAGGAGCAGTCGGTTTAAACTTTTTATCAATACCATTTTCCACACAAAATAAGTCTACCTCTTCTTGTGTTAATCGGGAAAAGGATTTTGCTAAATCCTTACGAGCACCCATTTTTGCAAGAAAATACGAAGAATGTAAGGAAAATACAAAGGAAACCGAAACTAACCTTGGAGAAGAGGAAAGAAATCGCAGGGAAGAAACTTGATGGAATTATGTGAAAAGTGAATGAAAAAATGTAAATATAAAAGAAAATAACCTAAAATAGGGGGTGATAATTGCAAACAGTAACTTCTGCAAAAACCGCCACCCTATGAACTGCCACACATCAATCAAATCGGTTGTCAGTTATTTAAAATTCAAATATTAACTGCTTACAACCCTTTAAGCCTTCAAGCATTGAACCCTTGAAACCTTCAGGCAATAAAATACGTGTATAAAAGTCAGAAGTCTTTGAGCTCATTCCCCAAAAACCTCTGACTTGGGTGGCTGATGACGGGGGTAGCCCAAGATCAAATAAAATGACTTAAGTACATACAAGCTCGAAAGGTTAAATGGTTCAAAGGTTAAAAAGCTGTGAGGTGGGAAAAAGCAATACGGAAACAGTAACCAGTCACATCCCGGGATTGCTTCACCAACCCACCAGCCGCAAAAGCAATGCAGGTCTGCAGAGCACACGCTATTATCCAGGGGTCAAAAGGCTTCAACCCCCGAAAGGGCAAGCCCTTCCCTGCAAGCGAGGTCACTAGTCAAAAGCATTCTTCTTTGGGAGATGTCTTCTCCTATATATTTGACACTTCATTTACTTCAGAGGACATTCCTGGCCAGTCCTATTTGCTTAAAACTCTGGTCATTCGCCAAGAGTACTTGCTTCATGCGAGTTACTCCCTTTCACATCCAACACACACATTCTGTTTGCTCCCTCATCCGAGTCTGAATACACTTCAGAGGAGGATCTTCAGCAAACAATAAAAATAAACTAGTGAACCTCCTTCCACGTCTTGCAAACGTGGGGGGACCCCACGACCTGCGTTAGGCAAAGTTAAACCCTTTAACCCTTTTGCCTAACCAGCTTTGCTACTATCCTTGGTCTATTATTTGTTGCATCAACAGCCGCTAATGGTTGAACCTGACTGTTGGAAATGAAATAAATTTATTAGTTTAAGCACAAGTGAAACATTATGTTAAGAAAAATGAGATGAAACCTTTTAATTCGAGCAATGTTTAACAAATATATGAATTAAAGATAAATTTTTAAAAACAAATATTACCGTTGAATCCCATGTTTCAACCTTAGGACCTATGCTAGCTAGACTATCCTGATTGTAATATACTAGTTGATGCTCCGTTCGTGTTGTGGGGCAATAGTCGAATAATTCTCAATCAATTAAAAAAAGACTACTATAATTTTGCTAGGAAAAAAAAACAAAAACGATGATAAGACCGTAATTTTGGGCTCAGGGCAAAATTGTAATTTTTCAGGACTAATGAGCCAGTGTTAGGAAGCTCCTTGACACGAAAAAAATTAAATCGAGTCAACTAATTAAAACAAAAAACCTTTATAGTTTTGCTACAAAAAAATTAAAACGATGGGAAAAACGTAATTTTTAACTGAGGGCGAATCATAATTTTAATTTAGGGATAAAATCATAAATTAAATGGACTAACGGGGGAGTGCCAGGCAGCTGCCGGCATGACTGTAATTTTACACTGTGAGCAAAATTGTAATTTCACCAGCAAAACAAACAAAAACGATAGACAAAATGTAAATTTAAGTTGAAGGCAAAATCGTAACTTGGGTGTGAGAAAAAAAAACTAATGGCAAAACTATAAATTTATACGGGCGAAAATCGTAATTTTGAACCGAGGGCAAAATTGGAATTTTTAGTTGGGAGCAAAAGCGTAAATTTATTTTTAAGTGGGGGTAAAAACATAATTTTGAACTGATGGCAAAATCGTAATTTTAAGGGGAAAAAACTAATTGCAAAACTGTAAATTGAACGGGGCAAAATCGTAATTTTGAACCGGGGGCAAAATTGAAATATTTAGCTGGGAGCAAAAGCGTAAATTTATTTTTAAGTAGGGGCAAAAACATAATTTTGAACTGATGGCAAAATCATAATTTTAAAGCGGGATAAAATCGTAAATTTGTTGGACCAATAGAGGAGTGCCAGACAGCTACCTGCTGCCTGACACTATTCCCCCTGCCGCCCATTTAGCCCAATAGAGGGCAGCCACTATTGCCCCTCATGGGGTTTGTAGATGTTGAAAATTTGTGTAAATAGATTAAAGATCCTGTATAAAGTGCTTAAAATGTGAGAAATATTGTGGAGATGACATGTGTACTCAATATAAATTAATTTAAAAAGGTAAACAAGTAATTTTCTCATTAATTCAATTAATTGATAAACTTTCATAACCGCCACCATTTATTATAGGAATACGAATTTGTATTTTTTTAAGATCTATTAAGATTCTGTGAGTTATCGTTCATCACTTATAATTTCTGAAGATCACAGAATGAAGGTTTTATAGAGTGTTATATAGTGATTGATGTAGAATGAAAGTTTTTATACAGTGTTACAATGTTATATAGTGTTATAGTGTTATATTTTCTGGTAGCAGTTCTATGATGGATGTATAGTGTTATATTTTCTGGTAGCAGGTCTATGATGGATGTATAGTGTTATATAGTGTTACATAATGTTATATGGTGTTTTATAGTGTTATAATTTTCTGGTAGCAGTTACAGGTTTTCGGATTCGTAGAATAAGGATGAACAAGGATCGTTGGAATTTAGGAGAGGTTACCTTATTTGAAACTTATAAAAAGACAATATTACCTCTACAATTTTCAAATCAGTTCAAATAATTAAAACACAATTTACAATTGGGTCCCTATTAATCTCAAACACTTCTCACACTTTACCATTTTTACACTATCCATATCCCTACCCTGTGTAAATATCATATTTAACATAATATTTGTGATTTAGAGGCAATTTCATATATTTTTTTCTAACCTTACAAAGAATCATAAATACTCAAATCATGTTTGTAAAAAACTATGAAGAAATGTGATATATTGAGTTTATACGGGGATATGAAATGCCCCATATAATTAATTGGCTTTAAAATAGTAAACGACCTATATAATTTTATACTTTAAGAAAAATATTTTCTGTTTACGCTCAATTTATTTATGATATATATATATTTTTTTTTTCATTTTTAAGATTAAACGTATATACGTCAATCAATTCTTGAAACAAGTCCAACCAACAAACCAATATAGTGGTTGGTTCGATAATTAGTCTGGTTTCAAAAACATTGACTATCAAACTCTCAAACTTGTGTAGACTCGTCGCCACAATATATGAATATATGATCCCATTGATCTGGCTCGGCTTATTCTCTTCCCTCGAATCATCACCAGATTATTCCACTTGCAAAATGGTTGTCGCCTCAATAGCCTTCATGTAGTATCACTCACCAACGAGTGAACGACTCATAGAAATCATCCTAATGTCAATATCTGAACTCCATCTCCACACTTTAGATCTCAAAACGACATACTCACCGAGTAATCCTAGTGACATTGACTTTGGAGTTGCCTGAAATTTCCAACATTGAGGTTCTGCAATTTAATTTGGGAAATTTAAAGCAATCAACATAACTAAATTAATATAAATCATTTGTGTGTAATGTGAAAGGATATATTGTTTATGTGCATTAGGAAATTTAACACCTAAATCAAAGTGACTAAACTTATTATTAAGTTGCAACCACTTAGGATAGTATTCATAACGAATTAAGGATATACTACTAAATATGATCGTATCAGGATTCAATCATACGTGTAATTTACCCTAATGCGTATTATGATTATACGAAATAAGCCACACAAGGAATCAAGGGCTAATTTGTTTTGTTAATATCAAATTCAGTCAAATAATTACTAGAAAACTGTTCTAAAAGTAAAAAAAAAAAAAAATTCAAATCGTGATTCGTGTGCACGGGTTGATTTAGTACAGGTTTCCCAAGACCAAAATGTAACTGTTTGATTCTTGAGAATTTGGAACCATCAAGTTTTGGTTTATAAACATTATGGTTTTCACTTATGGGTTTATATTATATGGATAATGAACCCAACAAACTGAACTATACAAGAAAGAAAATGGCAAAAACTTGTTAGGACATTGTTATATCTAGTGAGTCACGTAGGCGTTATATAAACCGGAGAGACTCATTTTTACTCTTACTAACCATGTGTTATAACTATTGAGTGTGAGGACGGAGTGATATTTTTAACATATTTTCATACAATTAATATATTTGAGATGTTTGTAATTTGTTGTTTTGACATTTTAATGAAAAAATTGAATATTAATGTGCAACATTAACTCCGGAACTTTACAATTAAATGGTCATAGAGTGACTTTAACGAGCGTAACTCATTGGCTCATGGTTCACATAACACTCACGCAGGGGCAGGTGGTGTTCGCCGCCGTTCGCATGAGCTTACGTAGCACTCACGCTAACAGGCCAGGCCAGGTATAACAGAAGCCCGAAAGATATATTCGGGTATTTAAAACCATTAACCAAACTTTAATGGGTTTGTGAAGCCTTTGTTTGGGGTTGAGACCATGAGTGATTGACAAGGAGAACAAAAAGTTAATAGACTTGCTAATTATATATGTTATCAGGTAAAAAAACCAATTAAGAAAAAAGAAGATGTTATAAAGTAGTTGACCAAAAGTCAGTGTAAAAGGAGGGCAGATGATATGATCTAGAGGGTAAAAGGTGGAGGATGTGTACACCTAAAGCTGTGACATGGCAGGTTGCGCGTGGTGGTCTTTCACGACCATCAGGCGGCGGAGATGCACTCTCCCTATCTTATGCAACCTTTCCACTCTTGGCTTTATCTTACTCGACAAAACACATCGCCAAAATCAATAATATTACCATATTCTTTTTATATTTTCAACTTTGAAAGCCTAACTTTCATATCACTTGACTATTTGAGATTTTTTTTTAACGGCAAATTTAGATCACTGACGGACCATTGAAGTATATCATGCCACCAACGGAACCACCTGATTATATTCATCTCCACTGGACAATAATGTCACATTCAAGATGCCACTTGACTATAATGTCGTGGATGACTCTTTGAGATGTTATTGACGTAGATTTATTGACTATGTTAGTCTGAACCGGCTCTAGCACAACCCTGATGAACCAACATTTTTTTTAATTTAATAGGAAAATTGGATAATTGTTTTAAGACTTAAGTTTGCACGAATCGTCCCTTTATGTTATGTAGTATACACCAATATTTTGTGATTTGTCTCGTTCTATTTTTTTCGATTTAAACGAAATATATTCAATATCCAAATTTGCCAAGTTATATCAAAACAGAAGGTAGACAGGCAACAAGCTGGGCCGCCACCCCTTTCTAAATTGCAAACCCTAACCTACCAAAGACAAACGTCTGCCCCCTGGGGCTGAACAATTGTTGTGGATAACTCGTTAGACCCTGGTCAAGAAGTGGATAGCTTCTTGCGATAGGGAACCAAATGTATCAAAGACCTATTATATATATATATATATATAGGGAGGAGTTCATGCGAGAACCACCCTTATTGCGAGAACCGCGAGAACCAATGTGAACACAACCTAAAATAGCTAAAAAAACCTAACCCCCCCCCCCCCAAAAAAAACCTAAACCCCCCTCCCCCACCCCCAAGCTAAAATGCTAAAAACTAAACCCTCCCAAAAAACCTAAAAAAATAAAAAAATATATAATTTTTTTATTTTTTTTTTATTTTTTATGCTCAAATCGCTACTTTTAGAGGCCAAAAATTTGTTTTTTTTTTTTTTTTAAGTTTTTAATTTTTTTTTTTTGCTTCGAAAAGTAGCGATTTTTATATAAAAAATATTAAAAAAAAAATTTGTGTGATTTTTAGCTATTTTTAGGCATTTTTGGTTGTGTTCACATTGGTTCTCGCGGTTCTCGCAATAAGAGGTGGTTCTCGCATGATCTTCTCCCTATATATATATATATAGAGAGAGAGAAATGCGATCAGGAGAAAACACCCAAAAGTGTGAGAACGGTGAGAACGCATTCTGACCAAACACGTGGTGCGGGACATGATCAGGGTCCGAGGGGTTTTTTGTCTTTTCAATCTTCTTTTATTTTCCCAACGCGCTATAACATTTTCTGGCGTCAAAGATTATTTTGGCGTTAATTGTATTTATTAAACTTTTTGGCGTTGAATTAATTGTTTTTGTGTCACATAGATAATTTTTTGGCGTTATAGCGTTTTCTAGTAAATTTTTTTGGCGTTGTGTGGCGTTGTATAATAATTCACTACGAGTCATTAATATTTTCATAAGATTACAATAAGACCAAATGTTTTTTTTTACGTTTAGTGAATTTTTTGGCGTTTAATACATTTGAAAAGGTGCTTTGCCAGCACCTGTTCTCACAGTTTTCATACTGCTAGCGTTTTGGTGTTTTTAGTTTTTGGCGTTTTAAATAATAATGTATTTTATTTGTAGAGAATTAGATAACAAAACAACAGATAACTTGATAACAAAACAATATAAAATGAAAAATAAAAAAAATAAAAATGGTAATCTAATTTCTCTTCTGAATCTTCACTGTAATCAACCTCTTCTTCTTGAATTTGTTTTGGCGTTTTGAACCTTTTGAATACCTTAGCTAGATGCCAACTTTCCTACATAAACTCCATCTTTTTCAAACGAAGCTGCTTGGTGGCATCCTGTGTTTTGGTGTGATATTCTTGTTTGGTGGCATGTCATTGAAGATCAACTCTTGCTTGATGTTATTTATAATAATGGAGTCCAAAATAGCATTTTACAGTTGTGTTGATCCCTTTATTCCATGCCGATATTCATCAAGAACAAAGCTCACGTGATGGCATATCACTGTCATCAGTCTCTTTTTCTTGAATATTTGTCCATCTCATTCAGCAAAATATTATTTAGATAACCCTCTCAGAAGAAGAATCCATTCAGTGAAAGCTTTGCCATCTGTGGTTATTTTAACTAATATTTTTTTGGCGTTTTAAAGTGAGTGGTTTCTAGAGGATATTGCGTTTGTTTTTCTGAGTGTGATCAATTCATTGTGTATAGACCCCTCTTTTATAGGAGTTTTTTGGCGTGTAGTTTAAGCGGGATTTTTTTATTGTAATAAATGATAGTAATAAGGTAACCGTCTTTTAAGTTACTGTTTGTATTTACTGTTTTGCTCAGCTTTATCAGTTTATAGGTGATAGACGTCCCATCTTCTAAGTTAGGCGTTTTTTTTAAATGGCGTTATGCAGACCAAGATAACAAAACACAATAACGGAGAAAATAAAATATTAAGCAGGAATTTTTTTTTGTTATTCCTGGCGTTTTGTAAGCAATAACCTTTTTTAGTATTTTTTTTGGATTTTTGCAATAAATAGAGAAATATATCATTTAATTATCTTAAAAAAAAGATTACACAGAAGAAAAAAAAAGAAAAAAAAAAGTAAAACCCTTCGTCAGAAGGTACTTTATCCGAAAAGTATCAATCACTTGCGTCATCTTCTTCCTCGGAGACTTCATCTGGATCTTCATTCATGTCATCACCTTCACCTTCATCGGCTTCTTGTTCCTGAAGATTCTGAAGCCTCCACTTGAACATGTTTTGCATTAACTCCAATTTTTAGTCCATTTTTGTGTTCAAACAAGTGTCGTTATGCAATTCTTCCATGAAATCAAGCCTCTGCTTTGTCATGATGTTTTCAAGCCAGTAGACTTCCTGCTCTCCGCTGTCGTATATAACGGTCACCATGTCTGTTTCATCATCAAAACGCCATGATGTCATGATAGGGTCCGGCTTTACATCTGCTTTGATTGGTCCAAATTTCCTTGTTAATGCTTTCATAAGCATATCTGTTTCATGGCATTCGTTGTCCAGAGCGATGCCAAGGGATAGGATGCCCTTCTGTACCTCTTCTTCCATCTTCAAAATTGCCTTGATTGTCCTAACATACACCCTCCTTCTGTTGTTAAAACGCAGGACGAATCGCTTGATTGTCAAAGTGTATCTCCACCAAACGATTGTTTCCATTTTTGGCGTTTTGGTTAGATTGACGTTTTTGGTTAAAGATGTTTTTGCAGAAATAGATAGATTGAAGTGATTATGGAAGCGATGTTTTTACGTCGTTTATATAATGATGCTTTTGGCACGTAATTTAGGAGGGAATTTCTTTTAATAAATGTTAATAACTGAAATTCAGTTACTGTGTTGTTTTCTCTTCCTGTAATATCCAACGCATTTTATCACTAATTTTTGGCGTTTTGTTTTTAATGGCGTTTTGTTTTTTTTGAATGGCGTGTTATCATATGATGGCGTTTTGAATTTGAGCGGTAAAATACCCTTTTACCCTTAATGAAGCGCGTCCCACATAATAAAATTGATGTTATTTACGAAAACGCCACCGCGCAATCTAGTCCATGGATTGTTTTGATCTGACGATCCATAAGCGTTCTCTCCGTTCTCGCACTTTCCACCGTTTTCTCTAAATCCTGACCCTATATATATAATAAATCAAGTTCTTAGCTATAGTAACGCTAACACTGTGTTCCCGAGTTAAGTTAAGGGGAGAAAAGAAAGGATTCTCTCCTTTTCTTTTCTTTCTCTCCGTTTCTTTCCAAATTGGAAAGACTAATTTTAGGCAAAAAATCTCTTATTTTCTCTTCTTTTCTCTCTCCTTTAATGAAACTCTGGAACACAACTAAAAATTATTTCTTTCCAAATCTTTTCTTTTCTCTCATTTAATGGAACTCGGGAACACAGTGTAACTTCACATGTTGTTGACTCACATTTCAACCATTAATTGCCACTCGTCTTTTGGCTTTTTTATCTTTTGAGATTTCACCATTACCCATGTACATTGGCTTCCATCAAACCCAGTAACATAGAAAATCAATAAAAACGAATATTACAAAACTTATATAGTTAGAACAGCTAAAAATTAAAATTCTGATGAAAACCACATGAAATACTAATATGATATGTTTCAAAAGAACAAAAACATACACATACATAAGTATAAAAAAGACTCGCTTCACCCCTCCCTCTTGATTTAGTTCATTCACCGGACTAAAAAATATCGATACAGGTATCAGTGCTATCGGAAAATTTACCGACATTCGTTTTATAGTTTTAAATCGATTATAACACGTGTCCACATCCCTTCAAGTCTATCACGACTTTTTCTTTTTGAATTCTATATCAGTTGTTATACTGAGTGCTGGTACCGTACGAAATACGGATACCGTAACAAAACGAACTGATACTGACCGTATTCCCACCGCATAGCGCGGGGAATTTTACTAGTTTCTTTAATAAGGTTTAATATATGTTCCATTGAATAATAAGATTTTACTAGTTTCTTTAATGGAACATAAGGTTTAATATATGTTCCATTGAATAATAAGATTTATATATTATAATCTTTTTTTTTATTTGATAAGTTAGTTATAATGTTGAAAGTGACAAGCGGATGTCATGGATGCAACATGGTCGCTCTCTTTTGGTTTCCAAAAAAGAATTCTAAATCAATCTTAGGGTGTAAGCGGCACTCACCTAAGAGGTGAGTCCCCTCTCTTACACCCAACCAATCCTCTTGTGCCACGTCAATTCCCCTCTTAAACTCCCCTAACACCCCATTTTGATGGCGGCACTCCCCTCTTTAGGTGACTTGGTTTGTTTTTTGTTTTTTTTTATTTGTTGAAATTATGCATGTTTATAAAAAAATATTAATAAAAATTAAATAAAATTTAACAAAATAAAACTACAAAATAAAAATAACATTAAAACTAGAAAATACATTAAAACTAGAAAAAAAAATTACATTCAAACTAGAAAATTAAAATTACATTCAAACTAGAAAATAAAAATTACATTCAAACTAGAAAATAATAATTTTAGAAATCGATTGGCCACCCGTACTTCTTAGCGATGTCGCGTTTTCGGGCGAGGATGAACGGCAACATACTTGGCGGAGCATCGTCGTGCGGCTTGATGAATATTTCCATATCTCGATCGTAATTGTAGTTTTTCATCGTCTCGTGTTGTTCCGATATGAGCTCGAGAGCCTGCTCCTCTCTTTTCATCCTCAATTCAACCGCCTTATATTCAATCGCGGTTTTCTTTTCTTTCATGGCGGTGTACTCTTTGAATTGTGCCGCCAACTCGGCCGAGCTTCCCTCGGATGATGTAGCTTGACGCTTGTCTCGCCGTTGTGGTCTTTGTGGCGAGGGGTCTTCGTTCATATCCGGTATCGAAGGGTCCACCTCAACGGGTTTTCTTTTATGTGCCGAACCTTCACCTTCCTCACCCAACAATGGGACTTGGGCCCATTTCTCGTGTCTTCGAACGACCTCCCACGCCTCGATATGTTGAAAACCGTTCGGATATTTTTCTTTAAAATCTTTTAACGCGACTGCCATCACGTCGAAATCCTTGCATCCGCTCCCTCGTGTGCGATCCTACATATTATAAAATAATAAAAATAAAATAATAAGTGTTAAAAAAAATAAGTTGAAAAAGTGTATAAAAAAATTAAAAATATACAATGTTAAAAAAAATATAATTTTTACCGCTTGTTGGTATAGGCCATTGAAATAGTTTATTTTCGTCAACATCGGGTTCCATTTAGACCGTACTTGATGAACGGTCCGGTTACTTCCACCGACAGTTTTGTTAAAATGCTCTAAAATCTTACGCCAAAAACTGTCGCGGTTTTGTTGATTGCCCTTCTTTTTGTTGGTAGAGCAATGTACCCACGCCTTAGCCAACGCCTCTTCTTCGAGCTTTGTCCAATTCGTGCTCTTCGTTTTTCCCTTTTTTTCCCGAGCGTCGTCTTCTTCGTTGCCCGCGTCTTCATCCACATTGTATTCATCTTCCTCGTCCTCGTCGCCCAAATTTTGAGTTTCGGGCACTACCTCATCGTCCTCGTCGTCTAAAATAGATGGACGACGTTCGACATTTCATCGTGTAGATGGAACTTGTGGGGAACGAAAAGCATATGGGTCGAAGGCGGGGGATTGAGGAGCGTCCATTGATAACAAATTTTGAAAATACCCGAAATTGGGTTGTTGGGTGTTGTAAAACGAGGGGTGTGAAGGTTGTTGGAAAAAAAACGGGGGTTGTGAAGTGTATCCGAAAGGGGGTTGTGGTTGAGCACTTGCACCGCTCGAACCACCACGAGACGGTTGCGAGCCCCGTCCCTTAGTTTTTTTCTTCGCCTCGCGGGGTTGGTTCTCCATTGCTCGGTGTGAAGGAGGTGTGGTTGGAGAGTATAAAAAATAAAGTGAAGTGGGTGTGGTTGGAGAGTATAAAAAATGTGTGAGGTTGATATGGTTTGAGTATAAAAAATGGAGTGAATGGGATGGTTATTTATATATGTTTTAAAAAAGTGAATTTTTTTTTTTTTAAAATCCGACCGTTTCTATCCGACCGTTCCTCAATCTTCGTGCCAAACCAAGCGGTGACTCCACACCGATATCACCCCCCGATTCGGGTCCCCGCGTTGATGGCGGCGGTGTTCCCGATCGGGGACAATGGTCACCGATTCCCCGCCCCGCTTACGCCACGTCCACCCTTATACCACACAAAAGAATAAATATTACAAAAAAAAGTCAACATCATTCAGATTATTTACAAAATCCTGAATTTTTGATTCTCGTTCCTTAAAAGAAAAACAACAAATTGAGTGATTAACAGATTATATTTGTAGTTAGAAGTTAGAACACTGTGCATATGAGTAAAAGTACAAAAAATTAACTTCAGTAAAAATTGGAATATTTCATTTTCCTAGATCATTTAACAAAAAAGAGAAAAGAGGAAAAAGAAAGTGGATGCCGAATATCTAAAGTGTTGAAAGTTGAAACACATTCGTGTCCACTTCATGGTTTAAATGAAAACGAATCTGACGTAATTAACATTATTTTACTTTACAAAATAATAAAGGCATAATTGATATTAGTTTCGCCATAAAGAAAATAAAGGTAAAATTGCCTAGTAATAAGTAATAACTAGTGGGATACCCTCACGCTACACTGCGAGAATTAAGCAATAATTCGATCGGTCGGTATCAGTTCGGTTTTTTATGGCATCGACACTCGTTATAATTACTGAAAGAGAAAACTCCAAAAATAAAATCTTGATTGATATACCTAAAAGAATATTGACATGTATTTTACATCAATTGAAAACCATAACAAATATCAATACCAGTTCCAGTAATACTAATACCGATACCAATGTTGCTCGGTCAGAATCGGTTCCTCATGGTAGCACCCAAAAAGATACTCTATTTTGTATATATAAATTTATGCCGGAATGTCTAGCAAAAAAACTACACACAGTTGTGTGTTCAAACTTTTTAAAAAAGTTAACGAACACAAATTGTTAGAAATATTTTTTTTTGATTTCATAATACATTTTTTATATATGTTAGTATATAAAAACATTAAAATTTTAAATTATGTAATATTTAGTTAGTCTAAATTAATATACTAAACTAATGAGAACTTAAAAAATTATAAGTTAGGAAATATGTGATGCATGACCTTTTTATACATTGGTGAAATGAAAAGTAAGGTGGTGTTTGTTTTTCTAAAAAAGATCTATGTAGTCTCTTCTGTCTGCGCCGTGCAGACCACACACATAAATTGTCATCTGCAGACTGTTTGTTTTTCCGAAGACTTTTCATTAAAAAAGGTCTGCGCGAGCTTTTCTTAGTGCAAATTTGGCCCAACCACTTCTAAGATCTTCTAAGGTCTGCTGAGGGTTAAACACCACCACCGTCAACCACCATCACCGTCCACCACCACCACCACCGTCCACGTCCACCACCACCACCCACCACCACCACCACCACCAACCTCCACCGTCCGTACACCGCCATCACCAGTTTATTTTAGAAGTCTATGGGTATGTTTGGCAAAAGTAGCTGTTGGCTGCTAGCTGGAAGCTGTAAGCTGTAAGCTGGTAGCTGTAGCTGGTAGTTAGTAGCTGTAGCTTTTTAGATATATTTGGTGTTTGATAGAGTAGCTGGAGCTTTTAATAAAATGTATAAAATGACCAAAATGGACATAACTAAAAATTTAGAAAGTTGATGCATTAAAAAGTTTCCTATTTTTAGAGGTTAAAATAGTCATTTTTTTCCTAAAAGCTTGTAGCTCCTTCTAAACGCTACTAGTAGTAGCGTTCAACCAAAAGCTTGAAGCTCCTAACCTAAAAGCTTAAAGCTCCTTCAACCAAACAAGACTTTTTATTGATTAGGAGCTTTTTCTTAAAAGCTTAAAGCTAGAAGCTTCTAAAAGCTCCTAAAAGCTTCATGCCAAACATACCCTATATACGTTAAAAACAAACAACCTTTTTTTTTTGCAAATTGCAGAGATTTGGTCCACCTCTTCTTCTACAGATGTCTGCAGATGTGGTTCACAGATTGCAGACATTTTATCTCTTAAAAAACAAACAACACCTAAGTGAATATTTAGTGTTAAAAACAAAAACAAGTATATGTATATATAGTCCATACTTGTTTGAAATCTAGTGTTCAAAATATAAAAATAAAAAGTTAATTGTAGTTAACATGACATGTTTTAATATATATATATATATATATATATATATAGTTAGTGGAGGGTTCAAATGAGAAGAAATTCTTTGTAAGAAGAAAAAAGAAGAAATTTCAACCAATATGAATGCTTCATTAGACTTCATTTAATATTTGTACTTAATATAACTATAAGGGTATATTAGTAAACTTACATACATCATTAATTGGTAGTTTCATTTTTAATAACTAACTATATTAAATTTGTAACTTATTTTTAAGATATATATTTTTCACAAAAAATAAAAATAAAAATTCATTTAAAGTGCAGGATAAATACGAGGCGTGTAGGATAAATTACGAGTTGTGTAGGATAAATTTCAATATGTGTAGGATAAATTTCGAAATGTGTAGGATAACTTTTGATGTGTGTAGGCAAAAATATTTAGTGTGGAGGATTATAGTCTTAATGACTAATTAATTAGTCAAACATAATAATAAATGAGATGAGAAAAAAAAAAAACTATTTAATGTTTTACAATTATACCTTTTTATTCTTTTTCTTCTCAATAAAATTTTCTTCTCAAATAGACACTGACTGACACGACTAAATTAGACTATAAAAACTAACTAAATTAGACTCTCTATTCTAGACACTATTTAATGTTTTACAATTATACCTTTTTTATTCTTTTTCTTCTCAATAAATGAGATGAGAAAAAAAAAAAAAAACTATTTGATGTGTGCTAAACAGACTATAAAAACTAACTAAATTAGACTCTCTATTCTAGACACTATAAAGCTTTAAATTTATAGACTAGGACTCTCTAAAACCTAAACCACACAACCGGCAAGTGTACCGGTCAATGTAGTATAACCTAAGCAAGTCCGAGTATCGAACCCAAAGACTCTATGTATTACGTAAACTAGACTCTAATAGACACTGACTGACACGACTTAAACTTGTTTAATTGTTTTGGGGGGGGGGGGGGGGGGGGTTACTGAAAATCTAGGAAATCTATATTAACTAATTAATTAACTAGACTTAGACTAAAACACGAACGGAAACTGAGGTTTGTATTCAGATGAGATTAACGACTACCTAGACTCGAATCCAATTTGAATGGGAATGGACTTCTAATGGTATTATTGTTGTATGGAGCCGGGATCTTAAGATACTAAACCTTAAGGTATTTCAATGCTAAGACTTCCCGACCCTTCTCAGGAAGAAACCTAGGAAACCCTACAAGGCTGTTGTGATTACCGACTATTAGACTTCCTCTCAGTCCTCTAACGATTCTAAAAGTGCCCTAATATGACTATCTACCTCTCAGCGCGATAATCTAAGGCAATTCTAGGTTCTAACTTGGTTTACTAGACACGGATGCAAGTAGGGAACTAAGATCGACTTCTCTCAAAACCTATCTTAGATATATATTGCACAACGACCTAATAACTAACTCGAGCCTCTCAGCGACAAGTTAAGCAGAACACTTGATTTTATTAAACTACCGAATGTTACTTCTAAGGTTACTTACATGATTTTCACCCTAAAGGATCAAAGGTTTATTATGTGATATAGACACTCACCAAAACCTAAAACCCTAGCTCGATTCTATTCCGTGATAAAGACCGTCACCAAGATTCAAGCGAAGCAATAAACAGTAGTAAAACAATCGTCAAGCATGCATGTACACCAAATCAGAAATCCTAAAACACTTTACTTTCAGAAATCAATCCATACACAAACAATAAAAACCATTAAAAATCCAAACTTTAAATCAAACATTCATCTCGTCTAGGTAGTTTAAAGGTTTAGCCAAGCATGTCTATAAACGAAAACAAATCAAAGATAATCAAACTAGAATTCATGGTAACAAGTTTCAAGAAAGAAATCAACAAAACAAGGGATTGGAAAACCCGAGAAATCTTCGATTCTTCGTCCTGAACTTGATCCAATGATTCGAGTGCTTCACAATCTCCGATTCAGCTCCCAGACGGCTCAACAATCGCCTCCAATCTCTAGAATTCGTAATTAGGGTTCCAAATTCGTTAATCATGTTTTTATATGATGATAATCCTCCAAAACCCAAAAATCCGATGCTGTACACGATCTGTGCCCGTAACCAACCCTCTCGCGGCCCGCTTCAATGTTTAGGGTAAGTGAACGCGGGCCGCGCGCGTATCACACTCCGGCAATCCTTGTTTGTTGTTCGCGTAGCGCGACTGAAAGCCTTTTTATGCTCGCGCTACGCGAGTGCTTGTTTTTTCACAGAATGTTTCTTCCATTTTTCAGCTCTAACTCTCCAAAACTTCCCAAGAATTATTCTAACTCTTTTTAGCTCATTCCAATGCACATGATTTCAGCGCCAAGCTCATTTCCACTCAATTTCCAACCAATTATCGTATCAAGACCTGGAAAACCGAACTTTTATCAATAGTACGTAATTCTAAACAAATCTAAACTAAAAATAACGAAAGAACGTACAAACTAAACACGATATAAGTATGTATTTTGCAATACATCAAACATCCCCACACTTACACTTTTTTCGTCCCCGAAAAAGAATTGTGCAACGGAATCAGAGACAAATCATTACTTGGATTGAAAACTATTTATATCTTATTAAAACCAAGACTTGCATTAGCTACGATTGCGAATATACTGATCCTTTTTAAACCCGAATCTAATCCTAAGCCCTTATCATGTGAATTTAGTTTAAGTGCGGTCAATCCACCTAGGGTCTCACACTAGAATTTACAGTCCATCTACTCCCACCTCAAGCTTATAGGACTAAAAGAACGATCAATGGATCAATTCCTAACCGTTTTATATCAAAACCAAGAGAGTAAACAATCAACTTTTTTTTTTCTTTTTTTTTCTTCTTTTTCCATTTTTTTTTTTCTCTTTTTCTTTTTGCTTTTCATTTTTTTTTCGAATTCGTGAGACTAGACGATGCTTTCCCTAACCCAGCGGTATTCCGACTGTAGAGTCGCTATCCCCAATCACAGATTACATAGGTTTCGGTACTTTTATTCGGCAAATCGATTTCACACATCCCAGAGGCAAACCGGCTGTAGAGTCACTATCCCCAACTCGGAATACGTAGGCCTGTGTTACTTTCATTTAGTTTCTAGCTCACTTTTATTCTATTTTTTTTATTTTTTTTTCTCGCATGATCACAAACTCTAACAGTTTTAACTTATAACGGTGCCCCTTATACTATTATCGACAGTTTTGATTTCCCATATTTCCCAGGCGAAAACCCACTAGCGGACCGACAAGTTAAGGTATATTAGATCAAAGGGACTTAAAACCAAACCCGGGCCTATCCACATATCCCAAACTAGACGCAAACTCGATTTATTATCATCTCATATTATTATTATTCAAACCAAGCAACAAATCACCTTTTCTATCATTTTCCGCTTTATTTAAAAACTTCTTTTTTTATTCGAAAGACATTTTCTGATTTTTCAATTTTTTTTTTCAATTTTTTCAAATTTTTAATTTTTTTGTGTTTTTCATATTTATGACTCAACTATTTACAAGTATCCCATCCCCACACTTAGAGATTGCATTGTCCCTAATGCAAGAACGAAAATACGACTCAACAACTACCTACGAAAAGAAACTGCGAACGAAATAAAAATACAACAACAACAAAAAGGGAAACGACTTAGCTGGTTAGGACAAAAGTCAGTGCCAGCCGTACGAATCTTGAATCCCCCGAACGATCGTATAGCATTCCATTCGCGATCGTTCTAATCTGCTTGAGTTTATCAAAAATGGCAAGTCCAGAATCACCCGAATGGCAATTGGGTACGGGTGGTACAATCTAAACCTGCACAATCAAAGCAAAACAAAACCCAACGCAGAGTACCGACTCTAAAAACGAAAAGACTCAAAAACTACTACTTTAGACTCATAGTACAAAATAAAAGACTTCAAAAAATACAAACTCTACAAACGAATATCAACTTTTCACAAACTTACGGAGGATCATGGAAGCGCAGCTCACCCCCAAACATTGCCCTCACCTTACGGGCCGTAGCACTATCATTCCTAAAACTGCCCGCATCACTCCCAACTTTTTCATATTCTCTCAACTCATCATCTGGTGGTTTGAATCTAAAAGTATCATCTCCATACTTATCCCCACACTGAGCCCTACTCAGTGTCTCAATCCTAGATTCTAAACATACCACTCTCTCCTCTAATTCTTCTAATTTCCTATCCGGTGGCTCCCCACACTTAAATCCTAGCACCTTCTCTAAACTCGCATCACTCACCTCCTTCTCCTCTTCTCTCTCGTTATTCTTACACTCCCCCACTAACGAAATCGCTTCCACTTTACCACTCGAACCTCTCGAATTCATAACGTTAAACACTACCGCTTCCTCGCCCGCTCTAAGTGTGATAGTGCCTAAAGAGACATCTATTAAAGCTTTAGCGGTGTTCAAAAATAGACGACCTAAAATTAGCGGTATGTTTTCATCGGCTTCCATGTCTAGAATAACGAAATCGGCCGGAAAAACAAACTTATCTACCTTCACAAGCAAATTCTCAACTATTCCCCTCGGGTACTTAACGGACCGATCGGCTAAAGATAGTGTCATTCGGGTAGGTGCAAGCTCTCCTAGGTCTAGCTTCTCATAAAGAGAAAAGGGCATCAAATTGATACTAGCTCCTAAGTCGGCTAACGCTCGAGTGTTGGTATTACTACCGAATAGACACGGAATAGTGAAAATACCCGGATCGGTAAGCTTTTCAGGAAGCTTATTTGAGACAATGGCCGAACACCCTCCATGCAATGGAACGTTCGACAACTCACCTAATTTCTCCTTATTCCTAAGAAGGTCCTTCAAGAATTTTGCATACTTAGGCATGGACTGGAGAGCCTCTATAAACGGAAGATTGATCTTCAATTGCTTGAAGATATCTAAGAACTGCCCGTATTCCTTTGAATATTTCTGATTCTTAAGACGCGAAGGAAACGGAGCATATGCATGGTTCACATAAGGTGAAGGCTTAAAAACTACGGGAGGTTTCTCAGCTTTCTTCTCAACTTGAGACTCACCGGGCTGTGCGGTACTTACTGGGCGCAGCCTGGATTGCACTTTGCCGGGAGCCTCCATCTCTATCACCTCATCAATCACATCACCATCTTCATCAACCTCTATCTCCTCAACAACTCTCGGATCTCCTACGATCCTACCACTACGAGTAGAAATAGCATTAACTTGGGCATTAGGGTTCTGTTGGGTGTTACCCGCAAATTTACCGGGTAATCTCTCCTCTAACTTTCTAGCCATATCACCTACAACCCTAGAAAGGTCCTGGACCGCAGCTTGGTGATTCCTAAGCATGAGATCATGTTCATTAAGTTTCTTTTGGGTACTTTGATCTCTAGCAACTATCTGGCTCATCATAGCCTCCATTCTTTCCATGCTACCCCCTACATCGAAACTTGAACTTTGACCTATTTGACCTTGGCTACTCGACCCCCCATTCTGAACCTGCCCATTCGAACTTCCATTAAAAAGTGAACCTAGACCCCTATTTGGATTTTGAGCTATTTGCAAACTAGGAGGTCCACTTGAGCGAAAATTGCTATTATTATTAAAATTATTATTATTATTATTAGACCGCCAACCCGAACCTACATTATTATTACCCCCAAAACTGCTAGGTTGACCTCTACCGAACCCTCCTCCTAAGTAATCACACTTCTCCTCACCAACTAGTAAAGGGCACGCACTCGTGTCATGACCACCTCGACACAACTCACACTTATCAATCTTAGCTCTAATCTCCTTAAGTTGCCTATCCATATTTTCCAAAACAGAGGCCAAACTAGGGTCCATAGTGACATGGTTCACCCCATGGGCGGGTGCACTAGTAGTGGTATTAGAATTACCACTTTGATACCTCTGTTCGGATCTTGATTGGGATTGAGACTGAGCAAATGCCTCAAAACGCTCTAGACACTCAGGAACTGTAAGTATACCCATCATATGCCCCCCCGCATTCGTATCAAACCTATCCCTAGTTTCTTGGGTGAGTCCATTGTAGAACTTCTCACATAAGGCCCAATCGGAAAGACCGTGTTGGGAGCAACGAGCACAAAGGTTTTGGAACCTTTCCCAAGCAAGGTAGTAAGGCTCGTCGGGCCCCATGCGGAAGGAGTGAATCTCGTCTCTAAGCCGTGAAGCCTTGGCGGGCGGGAAATACTTGTTCCGAAAGGCTTGACGAAGCCCCGCCCAGGTGGTAAAAGTACCGGTCGGTTGTGAGTCCAACCAAGTAGCCGCACGGCCGGCTAAAGAAAATGGGAAAAGCTGTAGGTATGTAGCATCGTTGGGTGCACCGCTAAGGCTAAAAGTAGCTAACATCCTAGAGAAACGGTTAATGTGGGCCGGGGCGTCCTCATCGTCTCGGCCATGGAATTGGATACTATTGGTGATGGCCTGCATGGCATAAGATGGGATCTGCCATGAATTTTCATTAACTATGGGTGGGACGGTGATGGGTGAAGCTAGGCCGGTGAAATTCTGAGTGGCCTGCTGATGGACGGTTTGCCTAGGGTTGGCCATTGGTCCTAAGTTTTCCGGTTCGCTAGAGGTACTAGAGGTGGGAGAATTGGGTGGGGAATCCTTAGGTGAATGGTTTGGGGAAGGTGGTGGGACGGAAAGTGGGAAATCTGGGAAGGAAAAGGATGAAGAACTAACCTCTGGGCCTTCGCCCAGTTGAGAAGACGATTGCTTAACTGAAGGTGGTGGTCCGTGCGAGCGCAGATGTGGCATCCACTACTAGCAAAAACCTGAACACAAGAAAAGCAAACACTAGTTACCGAGACACAAGAGAAGACAAAGACTCAACAAAACAAAGAAAACACGTAGCACGTATTTGTCAATTAAGTCTATCAAAGCTAATAAACGCAATTGCCAAGAGTCCCCGGCAACGGCGCCAAAAACTTGATGTGTGCTAAACAGACTATAAAAACTAACTAAATTAGACTCTCTATTCTAGACACTATAAAGCTTTAAATTTATAGACTAGGACTCTCTAAAACCTAAACCACACAACCGGCAAGTGTACCGGTCAATGTAGTATAACCTAAGCAAGTCCGAGTATCGAACCCAAAGACTCTATGTATTACGTAAACTAGACTCTAATAGACACTGACTGACACGACTTAAACTTGTTTAATTGTTTTGGGGGGGGGGGGGGGGGTTACTGAAAATCTAGGAAATCTATATTAACTAATTAATTAACTAGACTTAGACTAAAACACGAACGGAAACTGAGGTTTGTATTCAGATGAGATTAACGACTACCTAGACTCGAATCCAATTTGAATGGGAATGGACTTCTAATGGTATTATTGTTGTATGGAGCCGGGATCTTAAGATACTAAACCTTAAGGTATTTCAATGCTAAGACTTCCCGACCCTTCTCAGGAAGAAACCTAGGAAACCCTACAAGGCTGTTGTGATTACCGACTGTTAGACTTCCTCTCAGTCCTCTAACGATTCTAAAAGTGCCCTAATATGACTATCTACCTCTCAGCGCGATAATCTAAGGCAATTCTAGGTTCTAACTTGGTTTACTAGACACGGATGCAAGTAGGGAACTAAGATCGACTTCTCTCAAAACCTATCTTAGATATATATTGCACAGCGACCTAATAACTAACTCGAGCCTCTCAGCGACAAGTTAAGCAGAACACTTGATTTTATTAAACTACCGAATGTTACTTCTAAGGTTACTTACATGATTTTCACCCTAAAGGATCAAAGGTTTATTATGTGATATAGACACTCACCAAAACCTAAAACCCTAGCTCGATTCTATTCCGTGATAAAGACCGTCACCAAGATTCAAGCGAAGCAATAAACAGTAGTAAAACAATCGTCAAGCATGCATGTACACCAAATCAGAAATCCTAAAACACTTTACTTTCAGAAATCAATCCATACACAAATAATAAAAACCATTAAAAATCCAAACTTTAAATCAAACATTCATCTCGTCTAGGTAGTTTAAAGGTTTAGCCAAGCATGTCTATAAACGAAAACAAATCAAAGATAATCAAACTAGAATTCATGGTAACAAGTTTCAAGAAAGAAATCAACAAAACAAGGGATTGGAAAACCCGAGAAATCTTCGATTCTTCGTCCTGAACTTGATCCAATGATTCGAGTGCTTCACAATCTCCGATTCAGCTCCCAGACGGCTCAACAATCGCCTCCAATCTCTAGAATTCGTAATTAGGGTTCCAAATTCGTTAATCATGTTTTTATATGATGATAATCCTCCAAAACCCAAAAATCCGATGCTGTACACGATCTGTGCCCGTAACCAACCCTCTCGCGGCCCGCTTCAATGTTTAGGGTAAGTGAACGCGGGCCGCGCGCGTATCACACTCCGGCAATCCTTGTTTGTTGTTCGCGTAGCGCGACTGAAAGCCTTTTTATGCTCGCGCTACGCGAGTGCTTGTTTTTTCACAGAATGTTTCTTCCATTTTTCAGCTCTAACTCTCCAAAACTTCCCAAGAATTATTCTAACTCTTTTTAGCTCATTCCAATGCACATGATTTCAGCGCCAAGCTCATTTCCACTCAATTTCCAACCAATTATCGTATCAAGACCTGGAAAACCGAACTTTTATCAATAGTACGTAATTCTAAACAAATCTAAACTAAAAATAACGAAAGAACGTACAAACTAAACACGATATAAGTATGTATTTTGCAATACATCACACGCCACCGGCTATGCATGTGGCATATAATGAAAAAACTACCCTCAAAGGTTAGGTTAAATCGTTAGCCTTTAACATGTGTTATTCAACATCACAGACTTACAAGTCTTTTTAAACTGTTTAATCTAACATGTGTTAGTAACATGCATAATTTACCAGATCTCTGCGGACCTTCTTGATAACACTGATGTTCGGTCCTGCATTCACCGGTTGGTTTGGAATGTTTATATCAAACCAGAAACGTTTGAGTCTCGCTGGCATGACCTCCTAGAAACATTTGGCCTACAAGACCATACTTGGTTGAACGACATGTACAACATCAAACATCTTTGGGTACCAGCCTACTTCAGGGAACTGCCAATGTGTTGCTTGATGAAGACCACTTCACGCTGCGAAAGCTCGAACGTTGCCTTCAAGGTCAACTCAACAAGCGCAAACACCCTTGTACAATTTATGATGTGCTTTGAAAATAGGGTAGACAACCAACGCTATCGGCAACGCGTATCGGAGTACAAAACCTCATCCACGGCGTTCAAGGGCAATACTGATTTAGTGATAGAACAGCACGCGTTCGCCATTTACACAAACGCTGTTTTCATGCAGGTTCAAAAGGAGATAATTAAAGGGAAGTTTTTATGCTACATCACAAACCAAACCGAGTCCAGCAATACCACTCTTTTGCTAGACGTCACTCATTTGGACAAAAGGAACAACATCACAAACATCTATCAGGTAACACATGTTAGGCAAGTTCATTATTACCACTCCACTAACATACGTTAGATATAAATGCCTTTTTTGCTCCTTCTGTCCCCAACAGGTTACATATAACACTGTAGATCACTCCGCCAGTTGCTCATGCAGGAATTTCACACGTATCGGATATCTGTGTCGCCATGTCTTTTACGTATATCGATTGAAAAATGTTGCAAAGATACCACCCCAATACATAAACGATAGGTGGCGCCGAGATACCCTCCCAAAAGAGGTTTTTTCACTTTCCTGCCGATACGGCGTCAATGCACACGCACCATCCGTTATGAGGAATGAAATCCTCGACCTCGTTACTGAATGCGTTGATGTGGCCAGAACCGATGAGGATTCATTGTCAAAATTGGTTGCCCAACTCCGGGATTTCAAGATCAATGTGCTTTCCAAGCAACCATTGGGTATAACTCAAAATGAAACAAACGAGTGTGAAATGGAAGAAATAGTTGGGCAACCAATCAGCATTCCAATCGAAGTTGCTAATCCAGATGTTGTACGCAATAAGGGATGTGGTACACATACTTGCATTTCCGGACCTGGTGAGAAGGCAAAGATAAAACCCCCAAAACCTCCAAAGCAACTTCGTCTATGCAAGCGTTGTGGCTTGTATGTCGACGACCACGACTCACGCAACTGCGTCAAGGTGGCCGCAATGAAAGCAGCAAAGGCAGCTGCTGAACAACAAAGGCAGACCGCCACCGGTGCCGTATCCCTCTGATTAAAATCTTTCCTTTCGTTTACTAGTACTATGTAATGGGAGACTCTCTTCATTTTGGCCTTCTTACACACATGTAACAGTCTTTTGACATCCTCCTGCTTTTTTCTGTTACGTGTGTAAGAAGGTTGAACTATTTTTATCCCATTTATCATTTCTAGTCTTGTAAAAACTTTATGGCCTTCGGCACTTTGTGTTTGTAGGCCACCTTTTGTGGACCTCTGTTTGCTATTAACTTGCTTTTCTTATTATCTTATGCATGGATAATTGTGGTTTTGGTATATATATTACAACAGCATTACAACAGATGCTTAACACACGTTAGCCCCTGTACTTGGGGTTTTTTTAACTGTAAAGTATCAGTAAAAGACAAAAGGTGTTAACCACACCAATAGGTTATATATAAAGACACATCAGGTTATAGAAATAAACTTCACAACTAGCCAACTTAACCACACAAACTACTACTAGGCTACACCCGCAGATAAAACAACGGATCGGCTACCAAGCCGTCACATCAACACATCAGCACAAAAAAATTAATAATAAAAGAACAAAAAAACGACGTTAGTATGTCGTCTACAAACATAGGGTCAACGAGTTAACACAACTATAACCACTTACGACATCCTAACTACCCCTTCTTATGCTCCATATCTACGAAGCTTTTCATCATGGTGTTTCAACATCTTCATCATGAAAGTATAGAGGAGACGGGCTACGCTCACTCTCCCATGGGTCATGGTAACACCAGGACCTGATTGTTTCGGGTGAGTATGGACACAACGGGCAACCACATAATTCATGGTCTGGATCCGTCAGCAACCTAACCAACTCCTCCGGTAGCCCCTTCAAAATTTCAGCTTCTGGTAAAACGTGTTCCGTACGGCGTCTGCTAACATCAGCTACATTGTTTGTTCCGCTTTCTGAAGCGTCGTCACCACCCGAGCCTCCAGTTTTCACGTCCTGGCGCTTCTTGTGAAACACTTTTCTTTCGTAGCACACCCCATACCGACCCTCACATGCTTCTTTCCCCTTTTGCTTCAGCTTCTCCATGCCTGGTGGTGTAGCCGTGACCTTATTTTTTTAAGTGTCCATCACATTAGCACACTTTGGAACCACTAAAAGTTTTTGGTTTACTGAAGTATTACAGAATATGACTTGGTTCTTCATTACACTACTTATAGAGGTATATCATGGATACATTTAATATAGTTGTTGTGACTTGACTTTGATGTGACCATAAGGGGCAAAAAAGCAATGGTTCCTTTCCAATAAAGTTGTTTTCTACCCACCAACCCCTATGTTACTACACTTCTGCCACATACTTTCCCCAACTTCCAAGAATCCTACTACATTTATAATAGTGGGTCCCTTGCCAACAAGAAGGAGCATTTTTCATTTCCTAAAATGTTACACCTGCCAATATATAATTTAAAACATTATCAACTACATCAAAAACATTCAAACACATGCAAGATTTGTATGTTGTCAATATTCTTCAGAGTATAAAATTACCAAGTTAATAAACATCAGTTTTAAACAGACAGATTTCACACTGACAGACTATCCCCAAAATAGCTGGTACACTTAACGCAACACCTATCCCACAATAAGTTTAAAGCAACATCCACAAAACAAAATACATGCCACACCCAAAACAAAGTCTACATATACATATAATAGGTGTCCCCAAAAGAGCTGGCACACTTAACGCTACAACTATCCCCACAGTAAATACCATTCCCCCCCCCCTAACACACGTTACTCTAACCGGCAACCCTACTGGATTTTAGGAAGCAGCACATTCACCTCCGAACATAAGATGTGCGCAGCATACCTCTTTCTCAATTTTCGCACCTCGGCCATCTTCTTCGCCCCACTCATGCTGAACCCACAATTAAAACTTTTGTTCTTCCCCATGTAGCACTCCATGTGCCGCATTAAGAAGACCCCACAATCAGTTGTGTTTGCTGTCGTCGCCCAACTAACCGGCATACGCTGGATGTTGCAGTCGTCAATGTCATCGGCTCGCGGATTCCCAACCTCCCGAAGGTATTGCACAAACATATCTTTCTGTATATACAGATACAAGCCATGCTCAATTAAAAAACACATCTTCAATACAATCACACTTACGGTACAACATGGTGGTTTCGATAACTTACAAACTTATACGGTGTGTCCTTGTGGAGGTAGTATACACTATTTTCTATCGGCCGAGCTTGTCTGGCTTTGTCATTATCAACAACTTAAATTCCGGGGTCCCGTAACTCAAACACTAGCAAGTAAAAATGTTTTTGCTCCAAGATCGGGAACAAAACAATGTCGTGCTTTCTAAAATCAGGAACCTTTTCAGCGCTATTAACCGCACCTTTTATACCATCCCGGAACTTGTGCATTCGCGCCTCGACTCCCCCTTCCTCAGTTGTTAACATCCACGGAAACTTTCACAAAAGAGAAATTTATAAGGATAACCACTCGCCACACCCTAACTACTTTTCCACAAAAAACATCAATCTACCCAAATCATGTCTATATACAAAACACTCACCACAACTTTAGTACCAAAGAATAGCCTACTGTAAGCCTCCCTTGATTTGCGTTTCTCTTGGAAGTTTAGCACCTTCGCCCAACAGTCGATAATACCATCCAACACCTCCTTGCCAACGTTTAAACTCTTGAACATAGCCCGAGACGCTTCTACATGGGCAGGGCTTTGAAACAGCAACTCCCTGGTTTCATATGGACAGATAAAAAATTAACTTCCATATCTTAACACACGTTACTGTAATTTAACTAATTTTTTAACAGTATCCCCCTACTTACACAGCCATGTGTATCGGGCTATCTACATCATCAACTGACGACGTACCCTGTTCATTCCTGCGGCAAAAATCAAAAAATAACCAATTAACTAGATCCATTGGGTTCATTGTTTACACTCTATTATACAACTATAAACCCCGTAGTAGTTCTACTTACTTGTTTGCCTCCATTGCCAGCTTCCTACGAGAATGCCCATTTAGAAAGTGCGTCGGGGATTCATCAGTGTATATGTAATCCCATAGATTCGCCTCCTTCTTAGTGATTGGCTGCCCATGTCAACAGACCTTATATAGTAAGGTGATCTATTTGGTTCCGCTGCCACTTTCTCTCTAAAAGGGAGCTTCCTTTTTTGGGCCCCCAATTCAGCTAACATACGTACACGGTTTGCTAGCGGCAAATTGTCCTCCACCTCATTCGCATCACCACCCAATAATTCCACCCCAGCTTGCCCCTTGTGGATTGCAATTGTGGGGTCATATGAGCTAACCGGTTCTACCATTATAACCATACTCAAGTTTGGGGTAGTCTCCACATCGCCTAAACACGTATAAAAAAAACAATTCACGTTACTCTGTAACCAATATAACACTTTCACAGTAAACAAAAATAGTAAAGCTTACCGGAACGTTCGGGCGCTGTTTCTGTCCCAGCCATCTCATCCACCTTTGCACTTGTGCAACCTGCATGTTCGATGCAAATAGGTATATTTAAATGACTCCACTAAACCAGCAATCCTAATCATTTTAATGCTCTTACGTACCGGTTTGCTGTGACTCGTCAAATTCACCACCAATTTGTGTCATTCCAAGACTCCAATTAGGCCCATCGAAACTACATTCATCAATCGACGTATCGCCTCCGTCCACTGTTCGTACGATTAACACATGTTAACCCCACTAAATGTTCCTAATAGCAAACTATTTAACACATGTTATAGAATGAAAAGCTTTACCATTAAAATCCGGCTGCCCCTCCTCTACCGCCGCTTTGCCTTTACCATCCATAACCACCTCCTCAGCTTTATCAAAAGCATCTCCTTCCACAGAGCCAACCACCACGCCAACACACTCTTCATTATTTACGACAGTTGAATCTACTACGTCATGCTCAGTCTTACTATATGAAGCTGCATAAAACGTTCTTATCACATCTCATGCATAGGTTACTATTTTGAAGCTGCATAAAAATTTTACCATTACAATCACGGTGACTCTTCTCTACAGCCGCCTTGCCTTTGCCATCCGAAACCACCTGTTCATCCTTATCGATAACATCACCTTCCACAGAGGCAAACACGACTCCACCACATTCTTCCTTACTTGCATCAGTTGCATCCACAACTTCATGCTCAGTCTTACTATTTGAAGCTGCATAAACATTCTCAAATAAATTAGAAATGGCTAAACATGGTGCGTCTAGAGTTTTTACGACCCTACAAATTAGATGGTTTCTGAAGATTACCTTCATTGTCATTCCCTTCAACCTGATCAGTAAGCTTAACATCCATCTCAGCACTTTTGGCTACCTGATCAGAAATCTTATCCTTTTTTGCGTCAGTCGCTTCTAAATCGGTGATCTGCTGATCATCGTCCTTCACATCCACATTATTGACAGGTGGAGGTGCATGTCCTGCTGCCTCCACACTATATGCATCTTGACCAACCAACTGTATGCCAGAGCCACCGTCAACTGTCAAAGCAACATGACACATGTTAAAACAGAATAAACTAATAAAAAACTAACAATCTGAAATGGTACGAAGCACTACCAGGTACACCCTGGGCCGCTGCTGCTTTAAAACGCAGTATCGCACGCATTAAACCCAACGGCTTATGGACTTGTTCAACATCACTTTTATCCTCGCTCCATTGTCCTTCAATATGTTCCGCCCCACCCATACTACAGTCACCTCCAGTTGAATTACCAGCCTCATGAACACTCTTATCACCGTTTTGCTTCTCAGTCTCGTTGCACCCTATAACATCACATTAATATTAAATGGGTTCAGACACGTACGCATATTACAGGGACATAAACTTTGTCGAGCAACAAACAACGCGTCACCATTAATGTGTACTTATGTTTTCTTCCTAGGTTGCCATCTATACACTTAGGGATAAACGTACAATGTAACTGGTAACCCATGTAACACTTTACCTGTTTCGTTACCCCCCTCCGTCTTGGCCCATCAAACTTTATATTTGTCTTACGCCTTTTTGGGGTCACACAGCCTACTTCTTTTTCAGGAGCATCCTTTAAGTTCTTCAGTCGAGGAGATCTCCTCACCCGCAATGACTTCCCAACATCTTGCAGCGTCTCAGCACACTCTTTTCCATCATTAGGTACGCTTGCTTGGCCTGCAACATCAGCTGCAACCACAACAGATGTTAAACAATACATTTCAGTCCCGTACGCATATTACAGGGACATAACATGTGTTAAACAATACATTTCAACCACGACAGATGTTAAACAATACATTAACATGTATTACACTATACATTTCAGTCCTGTATGCATATTACAGGGACATAAACTTTCTCGAGCAATAATCAACGCGTCACCATCAATGTGTACTTATGTTTCCTTCCTAGGCTGCCATCTATACACTTAACTATAAACATACACTGAAAATGGTAACACATGTAACACTTTGCCTGTTTCGTTACCACCATCCGTGTTTGGTCCATCAAACTTTATATTTGTCTTATGCCTTTTTGGGGTCACACATCCTTCTTTTTTCTCAGGAACATCCTTTAACTTCTCCAGTCGAGCAGATCTCCTCACCTGTAACGACTTCCCACCATCTTCCATCGTTTCAGCATACTCTTTTCCATCATCAGGTACGCTTGTTTGCCCCGCAACATCAGCTGCAACCAAAACATATGTTAATCAATAAGATCGGTAACACATTAACATGTGTTACAGTGTACATGTCAGAAAGATAATCATCGCACCTTCTTGGGCATCAAAGTCTATGGCTGAAGATCCTACTTCTTTCAATCACCTTTTACTGATCCTTTTGTTAAGCCGATTAAGCGACTTCCTGTACAAACTAGCTATTGGCGAACCATCCGAGCATTCGTCAACCACGCCATCCCCTACGAAAGCGTTGCACATCAGGAAATGCGTGCCACATTAATAAACTCAATATTTACAAAGAATAACAGTCACTAACAAGCATTCTCTCCCTCGTCAATGTGAATACTTTCATCATTTTTCAAATCTTCCAACACCTCATTGATACGGTGCGACGATAAATCTACCGCTTTATCGTGATCTGTACTTGCATAGGCTTTCTGTTCAAACAAACTTTCATACATTGCCTTCAACGTTTGTACTTCCTCGTCATCAGGGCTCTCCACACACATAGATTCTAACATACCCTCTATTTTGATTTTGTTCTTGTTTGTCACATTAATTAGCTGTCGTACCATCAACAGCCTCTCCTGTTTCAAAAATTTTTTCAGTATGTTTCATACAAAAATTATATACTAATTGTAAAAAACACATGTTAGTGCATATAACTATACCTCCTTACTTGCCCAGTGTTCCACGTTATAGTTACTTGGAAGTGTTAACCCTTTAAACCGTCCCAGACCAAACCCACCAGCAAGTATTTCCAGCCTTTCTCTCTCTCGCAATCTCTTCAAGTTCCAGAAAGCCAAAGGACACACCGCCTTGTCAACCTTCATCCCTGTGCACTCAATGCTATCAACGTACAATAGCTACAAGAAACAGCGATCAGTTCAGTCCGAAAACAAGCCAGTATATTAACACATGTTAATTCTCCCAAATAAATAAATTTCACTTACTATCAGAATCGAGAGAGGCCCAACGAAGATGCTTTGTGGGTCAAGCCGATCCCAGGTATCTTTGTAAGTTTTCAACTTATCTACCACCAGGTCACACCAGTATACCTTTGCAAAATCCATTTCGTCATCTAAATACTCTAAGATTTCTTCCCGTAAACAACTTTGTTTATGACAGTCAACGAGCACTGCCACAAAACACATTACAAAATCCATACGGAAATCAAAACTGTCTTCGCCGTCGGACTCATCTATCATTTTCACCATCTTTGTTGGAGGTACATGTACACCCGGGTATCTCGCCCTCCAATCCGCAATGGCATTGTAAGGACCTTCAAAAATGTCCCAAAGCAACCCAGAAATGGGAACCCGGACCACTAAAACCCTAATCCATATAAAAAAAAAAGAAAAACAGATTTTTGGTCCTCTCGCGGGCCGCGTAAAGGATGACCAGACCCTTACGCGGGCCGCGTCAACTTGAAGTTCGACCGGATAAGCATTCGGGCCACGCGTTATCCACATGGCAGACCTACTCGTGACCCATCAAGCCTACAAGTAGACTAGACCCTCTCGCGGGCCGCGTAAAGATCGAGCCAAGGTTCACGCGGGCCGCGTGAGACCCAAATTTCACCTATAAATAGAGCAGGTCATGAGCAGTTCATTGATGTCGAAAACCTTTCACAAAAACGAAGTTTGGCTGCTCAAAAGTCGAATTTACTTTTATATTAGCGAGGTGCTGCTACGATACAGGGTATTAACTCGATCGCTGCTACGATTCAATGTCCGATCGATTAAAACTATCCGATGAATGTTTAAGTGCTGCTCGAATTAGGGTTATACTTTTTCATTCATCGTGAATTCGATGGATGTTTAAGTATTGCACTTTGTCATTCGTCGTGAGGGTTTTTATCTCGTGAGTTATCGTAAATGCTGTATTAGTTACTGACCTAGTTCGTGTGCATTGTTATTTTAAATTAGGTTACAAGGCTAATCAGTAGGCTAAACTCTGCCCGTATAAATCTGCAATGTGAGTCATTCTCTTTTATCAAAAAGTATTTTACAATACCTCAAATTATTTTCAAATGTTATAATTACAGGGATTAAGTCGTGGTTATCTTAATCACTGGCTAGTGGGGTATTGTGCACATTACTAATTGCTCACGGTTAGGCTAATAAATCCTAAGAGTGATAATCATCACTACTTGGGGAAAGACCCAATAGTGGTATGACCATCGTCACCAGGTGACACGGCGCCAGATAAAAATAAGATAAAAGCCATTGTAATCGCTCTTATGCTGTAATTTATAACTATGTGTCGTTTCGTGCAAAATGAATGATTCACCAGTATTTCCCCGCTGACAAAATATTTTTAAAACATGTTTCAGGCGACCTGCTGTAAATCAAGGAAAATGTGCTACGGAGCACTAACAAGCTTGAAGAGCTGGCTCAGTTAAAATAAATAAATATGTTTTATAAATCAGGGAATTTCCTAGTAAAATTCCTCTATTGTAAACTGTGGGGTTTATCCCGAATTATGAAATAAATATCGGGCATTTTCAAGTTTTAAAAAGATCCTGTAAAACCTTCTCCTGTCGCATCAATTAATAAATACCATGGGTTCCTGTCCCGCGGCTCCTGACCGGGTCAAACCGGGGCTGGGGCCGTGACAGGCATCAACCAAGATGGGCAGCTTATCAATCGAACTAAACTTTTTCCCACCGGTCGGAATCCCTAATAACTGATGTATCACTTTCCTGTTTACCTTGATATTACCAGCAGGTGTACATATCACCATCTTATCGGGATTAAAATTCTCCACAACAAAATAACCTAACTTAGCTGGTAACCCATCAACGCTGAAAGTAAGTAAACGGCCAAAGCCCATTTCCCTGACCGCCTCACGTTGTTGGTCTGTCAATGCTCATACACACTTATAAAATTGTAGTGGTGCGGATCTCGTCCTTATTCCCGGAAATTCATCCTTCTTGGCTCGCTTACGGGCTTTGGGAACTTTTGCCTGTTCGTTACCAACTTCCTTTTGCTTCCGTGCTTCACCTTTCACACTCTCCTCTGAAACTTTCTTCTTCCCTGACCGTAACGTTCTCCCGCTTGATGTAGCTATTACATCTGGCCTACGTACTGGTATAACGTTTTATACGCAACCAAAATAATTAGTCTACTTTACAACCCTTTATGTCAAATCTTTCTAAGACAAACGGTAACATTAGATTTATACGATCAAACATCCAACAATTAATCATTTGAACATCAAACAAATGAAAGTCAATAAAAAATAACTAACCACGGTTTCTTTGCATTCCATTGCCAGAATTATCCTCCGCGATGTTTTTTTTCCCTGCCAATTAACACATGTTAGGCAAACTTCAAACTCAGACCATTAATTATTTGGCAGACAAACAAATCAAAGCCAATGATCTTTGGTCTGTCCATTAATTATTTAACACATGTTAGGCAAACTTCAAAAAATAACTAACCACGTTTTCTTTTACTTCCACAGCCAGAACTATCCACGGCAATGTTTTTTTCCCTACCATTTAACACATGTGTGTATTACACTTACAAAATGTTTAACACTTTCAAACACCTCATCTAATAATCTTAACAGATTGTACCATTAATATAATAATCTTAACAGATTTTTCAAACTGTGTGTCATCCTTTAACACATTTTTTGTATTACACTTACATGTTAGGCAAACTTCAAACTCAGACCATTAATTATTTGGCAGACAAACAAATCAAAGCTAATGATCTTTGGTCTGTCCATTAATTATTTAACACATGTTAGGCAAACTGCAAAAAATAACTAACCACGTTTTCTTTTACTTCCACAGCCAGAACTATCCACGACAATGTTTTTTTTCCCTACCATTTAACACATGTTAGACAAGTTTACATTGATACGCAAATACCAACTATTGTAACCAAAGGCACTTACCTTTATGATCTTTGGTCTGTCCCTCTTTGCCTTCCACATAAGTTTCTTTACGCCCTGAGAAATTATTAACAAAAACGATTACTTCACCCAGAAACGATACAAACTATACACAATATTACTGGTTAACCTTTAATGGTTTTCCGTCGTTTCCCAGGAGCTGGTGACCCACTATTAGTATCATCATACACTGCAATGCAGCCAAACAAAAGTATGTTATGAACAGGGACTAATTCAACACACTATACATATATACATCACCTAAAACTACGTTCACGATTCATACACACATCAATACTAACCTAACTCCCTTTGTGTCGGACCGAAGCCAGATTGTTGATTGGACGGACCTTCCTTGGAATCATCGGAGACAATAACAACACTACGGCTGGCCGACCTTTTCCGCCCTAATATAGGTCTCCTACTGCTATAGATAGAAAACAAAACAAAATCAGTTGCCATTTTGGAGGGGAAATCGATTGAACAAAACCCCCTTTTACAGGTCCGATTACAAGAACTAACCTTTTACTTGAATTCTTCATCTTCCTTAATCGTTTCATTTTGACCGACGACGATAAAATTATGAACGATTTCTTCATTCTCCCCGATCGCCACTATCGGCTTCTGTCTTAGGGTTAGAAGGTACCGATCGATGTTGTCTTGGCGAAAGAGAAATATGAACAGTTGTCGGTATCTAGTGGGAAAGATAAAGAAGAAAATATTTGTAAATGCTTTGAAGTTTTGATTAGACGGCTACTGCATGGCAGGGATTTGGTTTTCCAATGTTCAATTTGCACTACCGAAAATGCCCTTCCAGAGGTTGTCATGTGTATTATAAGATTTCTTTTAAATATAATTCTTACCAAAATTATGAGAGCCATTGATCAAGTTAGATGAAAGATAATCAATGGATGACAATGGGTTTGCATAGTTTTCTTAAAAAGATAGAGTTTTCTATAGAGCCCAACACTATATATATATATATATATATATATATAGGGTAAGGATCCTGTACATTAATCCAGAAGTGTGAGAAGTGTATTATAACACTATATAACACCATATAACACTATGTAACACTATGTAACACTATATGACACTATATAACAATATATAACACTATACATCTATCATAGACATGCTATCAGACAAACTATAATGTTATATTTGTTATATAGTGTTATATGGTGTTATATGGTATTACATATTGTTATATGGTGTTTATATGGTGTTATATAGTGTTATATATAGTGTTATAACACACTTCTCACACATCTGGATTAATGTACAGGATCCTCAATCTATATATATATTAATAATAGTAATGTCAACGATTTGAGTTTTCTTTGACGACAAACCAAGCTACTTATAAGCACTTATAAACCTGAACATTATAGGATTACCTTTCACCCTATGGATAGAAGAGATGCAATTTACCATCACACCATGTCCTTTAAGGACATGTTAACGATTGAGTTAATAATCTCTGCCAATAGTCATTATTCGATACAAGATGTGATAAGGAAAACAACGCATAATTTTAGAATGTGATATGCGTAACCATGCATATTCTATACCAGTATTCATAAAATGCATCATGTAAAGTCTAGACACATCAATGTTTAAAAAAAAAAATACTTCCGTTATCAAAACTCATTACAAATCGAATCATAACTAAAAAGTTGGATGCGTCGTATAATCAACGATGTCTCAAAACTCAATATACAAAAAATGGATCAAAACTAAAATGTTGGACGTAGAGTCTTAATGAGCTATACACGTCGTTGTAACGAGTTTAACGATTGATGTAACATAATTAGACATAGGGATGCTATAGTCGAGTAGAGCTAGAACCGGCTAATTTAATTTAAGAGAACTCGAGATTGCACATTTCGAGTTCTTTATCCAAATCTCGAGCTCAATAAGCGGTTATGATATTGTCTAACCGCCTTATGTATGCCACTAAAAGAAAACTAAATACATATGTTTATAAAGTTATCTCTACTTAAAATTAGCAGTGTACATGAATGAACGGATGTGTTAATGATTACTCCTATGTATGCATGTATCTAAAAGCGTTCAAGCATCACTCTCTATACCAACCCTCCTAAAATAATTCCGACACCCCTAAAATATTTAGAATGTCCCTATACGTCCACTACAAAAAAATGCCATTTAGTGACATACAAATAGTGCCACCACAAAACTAAAAAGTGCCACTAAAGACCTTTGTAAGAATGAGCGGCACACAAAAAAAGTGCCACTTGAAGCGCTGACGCTAAATCCTTTTAGTGGCACTTTTTCAATATGCCGCACAAAGCTTTTGGGGTTTTAGTGGCACTTTTTTAATCTTTTTCGTGGCACTTTTTTGATCTGACACACAAAGTTTTTAGGTTTTTAGTGGCACTTTCTTTTGCCTATAAAAGAATTTTGTGCCACAATTTTTGTGCCTTTAAAAAGTAATTATAATTATATATCCATACTAGTTTCAATTATTTCTAGATAAATATATATAAAATTTATAGTGATATATAACTTTGCTACAAAAATCACATTATTTACAATATTAAATATAAAATAAAAGTTCGATAAAATTGTAAATGTGGAAATCATACTACTATAACTTCAACAATAAGTTCGATTCGAAACATAATTCAAATGTTAGCAAAACATTGTGTAATAAGTAACATTCCAAATTCCAAATGTTTACACGATGAGTCTAAACGTTCTTTTTGGTGAGAATTTCACTGTCTTAGAACTTAGCTCCAAAGTTTCTCATGATATCTACCCGACCCTGCCATCATCAATCATATAAACAAGGATTAGTATTGATTCAAGAAAATCTAAAATTATATACATATACATATTAAAAATTAAAGTGAATGAACAGTAAGTAAATTATATTTATAGACATATTAAAAGTTAAACTATGATAAGAGAGACACAGAGCATAGATGGAGAGAGAAAGACCTACAGATAGAGAAAGTGCCGCCGTACCTTCGTCTTGTGCCGCCATTGACTTCCGTCGACCACCCTTCTGAACCAGCTCCTGCGACACGGCGCAGGAACCTTCTGATCATCCTCCACCTTCAAAAGAGACTTAGATAGACTAGGAGATTGAAACTAGATAGAGATTTAGAAGACGGGGAGAGATCCGAACCCGGCCAGTCTCCGGTGACCGCCCTGCGCGTCCTTGCCTTAACAAAGGATGAAAGTTCTTAGGAACAACCCCGGTTTTCCAGTTCTCCACACCTACATCTGCCGGTCAGTGTCTTTATCATCCGGCAGTCTTCCACAATTCGCTATAGGGTGAGAAAGAGATAGATGGGATTGTCTTCTCCGAGGAAACGTCGGCAGCCCACCTCTCCGGAGGTGATGGGTTTAAAGGTGGTCTGTAGCAAGACAATGGTGGTTGATGGCGGCAACGGCCGGCTCCAGAGGCGAGCGCCATGGTGAAAAATGCGTTGTTTTTCACGCCGATGGTGACAAAGGAGTTGTTTTTCACTCCGGTGGTGGCGAGGTCGTGGAAACAAGGGATTATGGTTCCGTAAATCCAACTAACCTTCATCTTCCAGCACCTAAACAGAACACATACTGACATACGTTAGCTGACTAATTTTAATTTTGAAAATAAATAATCAGTAGCTACTGATGGAACAAGCAATAAGTGCCGGAATGTAAAAAAATCAAACCTTTGTAACTGCAGCTGTCAGTGTTGTTTTTCCATGATCAACATGTCCAATTGTTCCAACGTTAGCATGACGTTTCCTGACAAATATAAAGAGTTAATTACTATTTTCGTCCCTGTGTTTTGTCAAAAATCACTATTTCAGTCCATTAATTTAAAAACTGCGATTTCTGCGATTTCACTTTCGTAACCATTTCAGTCCACCTCGTAACCATTTCAGTCCCTGTACTTACAGAATAAATGGATTGAAATGGTTACGGAAGTGAAACCACATGGACTGAAATGGTTACGAAAGTGAAACCACAGGGACTGAACTCACAATTTTTAAATTAATAGACTGAAATAGTAATTTTTGACAAACTACAGGGACGAAAACAGTAATTATCTCCAAATATAAATCACAAGACAAAAAAGATCTAAACACAAATTTTATTTAAGTTACAGTTATCCACACATCATGCTTGTTAAAAACAATATGGCAACACTTGGCAAAACAAGTGGCTAATTTCTCAAACTTCATCACAATCTATATCTGCCACTTTTTGAATGTACAATAATTTCAGCTTGATACAAACATAAAAATGTCTCTTTAACTACAGAAAACGAGTATGATGGACTCTAAATTCAACAAATGCATTTTACAATTAGTAGTACGGTCCCAAAGTTCAACTAGTTTATCATATTTCTAAAAAGTAAACAACAATAATATCTAAGTTCAAATGTAACCGGCTTGACATACAAAAATCAAGTGAAATCAACTGACAAAGGTTTCTAATCTTTTATAGACGGTAAATGAAAAAAAAATTAGAAAAATGACTCAAGATTCAACTAATGAGATTCAAATCGAACGAATGAATAATAACACGTCATTTTAACGATTGGCACACTTATGCAATATAGATCAAATTGCAACCTAGCTACTATTATTCGCATACAAACACTACATTAATTTATCTATACACTTATGGTCCAAAGGTTGAATCTGATTGACATATTTCTTAAAAAATAAGCAACAATAATCTATAAGCTCAAGAGTAACCGGTTTCACATCAAATGAAATAAACGAATGCTCGTATCTAAATGAAACAAGCAAACAATAACACATCATTTGAATGATTAACAAATGACTCTTGATCAAATGAAACAAACAAATAATAACACATCATTTGAATGTACAATAATTTTAGTTTGATACAGACACATAAGTTTCTCTTTAACCACATAAAATTAGTAACGGTGAATCCTAAATTCAACAAATGCAATTGTCAGTTAGTAGTACAGTCCAAAAGTTCATTCCAATTGTCATATTTCCTAAATATAACAACAATTAACCGGTTTGACATCAAATATCCAGTTAAATCAGCTGACAAACGGTTTTTAGTTTGATTCAAATGAAACGAATGAATAATAACACATCATTTTAACGATTAACGCACTTATGAATAATACCGTTCTTCTCGAGCTCCGAGCGTTTAAGAATCGCACAATCTAATGCAAGTGGTTAGAAAATGCACTCAAGGATTTGAACCTGAAAGCGAACTGACCACCACAAACACCATCTACAGTTCGTAATTAGAATCAGACTATTTAAAGTATTTAACGAGCTCGAGCCCGCGCTCGAGCCTGAAATAGAGCTCGTTTAGTTATCGAGCCCGAGCTCGAGCCTGAAATAGAGCTCGTTTAGTTCTCAATTGAGGTTGTTCTCAAAATACTTGAGCCGGGTCGAGCCAAGCTCGAGCTTTGGGTTTTACTCTTGAGTCGGGCTCGAGCTCAAATAAGTAGGCTCGAACCGAGCCGAGCTCGGGCTTGGCCCGGCTCATTTACACCCCTACTCATAACTCATATTAGACAAATAAATTGATACATAAATAATAGATTATGTTTGAAGCAGGGAGAGTATTCACAAGGTATACCACCATAACTAGAATGAGATATATTATGTGTACTAATACGAAATTTTGACGTTTACTTCATATTTTTATTTATCTGATTGATTTTTCTGTTAGACATTCAAAGTATCAGCAAATTAAAATAATTGCGAGCAAGACCTTACCTCATTAGTTAAAATTCGAATAATCTTAGGATGGCTTGAACTACATATCTAACTCTTCCATATGTGTAACATCAAGGTTAAGTGGGGGCGCACACACTATTGAATTTTCAGTATTGGTCATGATCTCCTATAACATGTAAGAACAGAATACAGATTCAATACCACTAGTTAAAGACTTAAAAATATGGAAAGGGTGATTACTGAAGCAAAAGTAGATGATACGACCACCATTGATAAGGTTTGACGTTACTGCTATTTATGATTAAGGTATCTCTTGTGAAGTATATATGGTTCTCATTACTGAAATATTTTGAGAATAAAATTTACCCTTTTTTTGAACGGCCAATAAATCAAATGCATTAATCAGCAAAAGTAAGCCAGAAAGAAGCTAACTTACAAAGTAAAACCACATCAACAGAGGCAAAAACAAAACGACCACAACAGCAAAGAGAAAACCTACAGCCTTCAAAAGAAAAAGATAAACTAAAACCACACCATTTCTCCCAAGATAGCCCAACAACCTTCCATCTGTTTCATGAAGATTCGTAATGTCCATAAAGATTGTCAAAATTGGCTAAAAATGAATAAAGACTCCAATAATTCATCCAGATTCATCTTATACAATAAAAAACCCTAGGTTACCGTACTGAAAATTAAACAACTGAGATCAAATCTTTGCCTAATTAGCTAATCACAAGTTGTAATTAAACTCGGTTTTTTCCTACCAAACACCACCAAAATAAACAATTGAAACTTAAACAATAATAAAGTGGAGTTGTCAAATTAACAAAATTAACAAAGAAAATCTAATAAATTTGTTCTATTTAGCATCTAGTCATCCATATCGCTTAAAAATTATGACACACACATAATACATAATCTATAACCATATATTTGCAAACATCACCATTAAACCAGTAGATTTTGTGGAAGATTGGAGAAGCGTACCAATTTCACCGCCGACGATGAGGATAGGAGAGTCTGATTCTGAACGATGAGATTAGCATACGCGTATACCTATTTCACCATCGGCGATGCAATGCGAGAGAGATGAATTTCAAGTATAAAAAAAACCCTAGGTTACTCGAAGGTTGCTGGGCTATCTTGGGGGAAATGGCTTTTTTTCGGAGAGGCAAACACAAATACGGTTTTTCTTTTTTTTCTTCTTTTTTTTGGGAATTAGGGTAGGGGTTGAATAGGGAGGGAAAATTTAGAATGGAAGAAATTTTAGGTGGCGGGAAATAATTTTAGGGAAAATTTTATTAAAATTCAAGGAGGGAACGATTCGAGTTTAAATAAGCTCGACCACGAGACTGAGCCTGGATATCATTTATCAAGATCGATCTAGCTCGTGAGTCTATTATTTATTTCATTTTTATTTATAAAATTAACGAAACAGAAAATATACATACAAATATTGTCTTACATACAAAATTTGTAAAAAATAATTATAACTAAAATAAATAAATTAATGAAACCTATCTGAATTCGAGCCTGTAAAAGTACCCATGAGCCGAGCTCAAGCTCAAGCTACGCTCGGATCGTCCCTAGAAAGAGTGAATATAAAAAGTAGTGGTTGATTATTGAGTGGCAAACTTAAAGTGCCATTAAAAACCTAAACTAATGACATAAAACTTAAATGCCACTAAAAGTGTGTACTAAGCAAATGTGGCATACACAAAATGCCACTAAAACCCTATATTAATGGCACAAAAGCAAAGTGCCACTAAAAGTGTGTACTAAGCAAATGTGACATATGCAAAATGCCACTAAAACCCTATATTAATGGCACAAAAGCAAAGTGACACTAAAAGCGTGTGCCACTAAATGGCATTTTTTTTGTAGTGGTCCTAAAATACATCCCGTATACGAAAACCAGTCTCGAATACCTTTAATTTTGCAAAAATTAAATAAAAACAAAATCTGAAGGGCGCTCGCGGGCCGCGAAGGTCTTGCCTTCAGCTTACGCGGGTCGCGACAGCTCGAGATCAGGGCGACACCCTGAGCTGCCACGTGTCAACATCGTGTCAAGTCTATAACCAATGAATCAGCATAGCTAGACCCTACACCCCTACGTCGCGGGCCGCGAAGCCCTTTGCTGAACCTTACGCGGGCGAGGAAACCTAGATCAGGTCCTATAAATTGGAAGCATCGGCCTTCAGTTGCAATCCTCTCACAATTCGATTTTCTCTCAAAATTCTGAAATAGTAATAGTAATACTGGGCATTATACCCCCCTAATCAGCGAAGTTCTGACTCGTTGTAAGTATCATAACCCCCGGTTACGTATTAGATACGCTGCCCGATTGATCAAGTGCTCCGTAACGGCTGTCGAGGCTCTGCCCGACGTAGTCGTTGGAGTTCTGTCTCGGGGAGGGTATAACTAATGTAAAATTTGGGTTATTATACTAACGCGTGTGCATTGTTTAATTAATAGATAATAACTAGGAAATCACAAAGGAAAACCCTAAAGTTGCAATGTGAGTAATCCTTCTTTTTGGTAAACCTTTTTGTGAGTAATCTTCCTTTTTACCAACTGTTTTTACAAAACCTCAATTGTTTTAATTTATATTTAACAGTGATTGAGTATTTATATTCTACAATTATCGTCGGTATGTTGGGGTTTGTATACAAAATTTGTTACTACACTGTGAGTATTAACATGACCACAAGTCGGGTTGACAGTACCGTGGGTGGTAATTAAAGTAGAAAAATAAACAAATGTAATTGCGAGATTGCCCTTAATACTGTAAAACTGATTTACCTGTCTTGATTAAATTGGGATTCACTCATCAGTATTTCCCACTGACAAAATGTTTTTAAACGCGTTTCAGGTAACAAAATGTGAAAGCCAATTAGAAGCCAGCTGGACAGCACTGAAGGCTTGAAAAAGTGGCTATAAAGTTACCCAAATAAAGAAGATGTTTTATTTCAATAAAATAAGGTTTATCCCTATAAACTTGTTTGTAACAAAAACTTGGGTTTTATCCCAATATGTTTATTATTATAAAATGTGGTGTTTTACTCTGATAAATATTTCCTAATTACGGTCATGATGAAAATTTCCGCTGCCAAATAATGATAAACACCGATACCACCATCTCTGAGTAGGCTGTGGCCGCCCGCCTCCCGAGGCAGGGGTCGGGGTTTGCGACACTCTGATTATAAATAGCCTTATTGGTATTGAAGGTGAATGATCAAAGTTGTTGATGGTGACACCAAGTGACCATAAAAAAATCGTAAGTTTAAAAAGAAAAAAAATCATGAGTAGTTGTTTTATATATATATCATCAAGTCACCTTTATACCTATGTGACATGTAACTTTATAGTAGCGTACAATATCTTAACGGCTGTTAAGAGTACATATAAAGCCATAAATTATGTGAAACTACATGAATAATAATAATAATAATATTATGTATATTTATTATCATATTAGTTATAAGATATAGTGTATCATCATAATGTCTTCATATATACAATCTTTTTGTCATATGTTGTTCTACTAACCCGTTGTCATCTATAAAATATAATACTTATGTTATTGCCATATGAAATGTATATATTGGCAAACATATGAAAATGGTCCGGACTAGAATGTCAGCTATTTAATGAGTGATTAGAGAAAAATGCCCGGATAATCCCTGTGGTTTCGTCTTTTTTCACCTATAGTCCCCAACTTTCTAAAACTACCTGAATAGTCTCCAAGTTTTCATTTTTTGTTCCCGGATAGTCCCTGGGTCTAACTTCAGTTACTTTTCTCTGTTAAAATGATGTAAAATGACAAAAATACCCTTTCCTTAAAAGGCCAAACCACAGGGACTATCCGGGCATCTTCTTCATTTTTATTTATAAAACCCCACCACCACACTTCATCTTCAACCTCCACCCACCATCACCCTCCTCCACCCTCCACCACCACCCTGTAAATCATAACCCGCACACCAGACAAAACCCATGTGCCCTCTCCTTCCACCGGATTCGTTTGAATTATCACCAAATTGAACCAAACAAAACTAACTCAATGAATGTGCAAACTTCAGCGACTGTATTTAATTTTGCGGCGTTATCGAACTGTTTCGGATTTGATTTACTGATTTCAGACAATGAACAGCAGATTTACTGTTTCTGTTCGAGCGAATAGACTGTATATTAATCTGCAAATAGACTGAACTCTTGACTCTGCAAATTCACAGATTTACGCGGATGCGTAAACAACAAGTGACTGAATATGTGCAGAACAGATCCACTGCAACAATACTAATCACAACGTCGATTCACGCTAACTGATCAACAATCTGATCTGTTTCAGATCCGGGCGAATCAATCTTGATTCGTGAATATTATTCTTGTTTCAGATTTACTTGAATATAAACAGACAACTGATTCATACAGATCAATAGAGTGTTTATCCGTGAATATCCAGATCAGTGATTAACACACAAGACTCGGACTTTCAGATTATCAGCAGATAGGACGAATGAACCATGTTTCAACGAATGAACACTGTTTCAAACATCTAAATTCTGTGGATGTATTCGCAATTATTATGCAGATCTGTATAACCAGCAACGTTCAGAAGTTGATTCAAACTGAACTGATTTGTTCTAACAGATCTGTTAAAAAAATATTCCTGTTCGCTATCAACAACACCTGTGAAACTGTTTTTAAACAATACTGATATCGACCCTTGCACACAGATTTGTTTTATGCTGATCCATAAGACTGAACCACTTTTAACGAATGAACAACGACAAAACCTGGATGAACAGAACTTCCGAATGGAGACTCTCCGCAGGATGAGCAATGGAATCGAACTGATAAGTTTCAAAAATACCGTCCGGATTATGATTCACAGGGTGTGCGGGTTATGATTCACAGGGTGGTTTAGGGTTATGATTCACAGGGTGGTTTATGATTCACATGGTGGAGGAGGGTGATGGTGGGTGGAGGTTGAAGATGAAGTGTGGTGGTGGGGTTTTATAAATAAAAATGAAGTTGATGCCCGGATAGTCCCTGTGGTTTGGCCTTTTAAGGAAAGGGTATTTTTGTCATTTCACATCATTTTAACAAAGAAAAGTAACTGAAGTTAGACCCAGGGACTATCCGGGAACAAAAAATGAAAACTTGGGGACTATTCAGGTAGTTTTAGAAAGTTGGGGACAATAGGTGAAAAAAGGCGAAACCACAGGGACTATCCGGGCATTTTTCTCGAGTGATTATATAATGTTTTTATCATCTTATAGCAGTGGCGGAACCACCAAATAAGCAGCCGTAGCACGGGCTACGGCTCAACCCTGTATTCACAGTGTTATTTTTTCGTTTTTATATAAAGGATACCCCTAAAAAAATACGCCTAACCATAAAAATAGGATAGTATTAAGTGTAAATCCAATTCTTTTTACAAGCCCAAACATAATTGTTAATAGCCCATTAAGCTAGCTCATTAGCCCAAGACCAAAATAATAATAAAACAGGCTCATTTATATGTTGATTATGGGGGGCAGCAATGGAACAGTAACGACGCAGGAAAACTAAAGGTCGAAATTCGAACAAAGAAAGAACATGAGCCAGGCAGCCAACGATCTCACCTCCTGCAGCTCTGAACTCGCATGGTCGCACCTCACCTGCGTTCCGATTCGTCCCTGAATCCCTGAACTCATTGCATTTCCTTGATACTATTGCTAGTGAAATCGCTGAAAATCAATAAGTTTATGTTAAGTTTTTTGTTATTGTTTGTACGTGCACCTGCGTTTCACTTATTGTTTGTAAGTTTTTTGTTAATGAATATCAATAGGTTTATGTTTATGTTTATGTTTATGTGAAGTTCTTTAAATCAAGCTATGAAAAAATGAGGACATATCTATTGTCATTTTTTAATATTATATGATTGCATGATTATTATTTTTTTGGATACCTCTGATTTAATAGGCTAGTTCCACTACTCTCTTATAGAGTAGTACGGGTGGTTTAGAATGATATAAACCAATGCAAAGCAAATGAATTTTGTCACAAAATATGGTGTAAATCAAGACTTAACTACAATGTTATCTTACAAAATGTTTTCAATAGATCGTGTTCAATACTCTACAAGAATTGATGACCTTAAACGGTTACTTTTCAAAATAAACTGTTTCATAGGTGAAAACAATAGTAGAGCTTTTAGTAATTACCCGTCTAAGATTCACATTGATTGGATTTATCTTCGACCAAATTTGTGAGGTTGACTAAAGACATGTTTTTACTTTTTAGGCAATATGTGAGTATATAGCAAATACCCTAATACGTTTCCCGATTTATCTGAAGCAAATCCTCTATGAGAATTAAATTAAAGTAAATTATAAACATAAACCTTAATATGCTTCCCGATTTATCTAAAGCAAATCCTTTATGAGAATTAATTAAAGTAAATTATAAACATAGACCTTTTCTTTACTAAAAGTGCACAATGAACCATAAAAATAATTATTTTAAGATTCTATTTGTAACGGTTTATTTACCAACTCATAGTAATATTAATGAAAAATTAATACAAAATAGTTTTAGATTCATTGTACCTAGTTGTATTATTCTACAAATGTGATTTGTAAGCTATTAATTCTTTTTCTAACACACACACACATTATTGTTTTCTATTCTTTTATAGTAAAAAAAAAACTATATTGTCATCAATACAATTTTTTAATTAAAGTCCAATTCAAAAGTTATTCTCTATGTTTTTACTTAATAATACATAATAAAAAAAAAATTAATCAACAACACCAAAAATAATACACATATGCATATGCATATGCATATGCATATGTATTCCATTAATTTGGTCAAAATTGAGTGTGAATGATACGACGACGTGTCGTTGATGAAAGACGCATCTTAACATATACACTCCCTCAACTCGTTTCTTGATTTCTTTCTTCTTTCAATTTCTTGCTTTCAACTCTCAATCAATCGATAATATTCTCATCATTTGGATTCAAGATTAGATTTTTCCATCTGGGTTTCAATCAAGATTGATTCTTGTGCATTCAGAAATCCAAAAAACTGTTGATTTGAAATCATTTGATTACAAATTAATAATCTTTAATTAATCTGGGGGTTTGAAGATAGAAACAGAGATAAAGATTATTCAATTCATGGGTTGTTTTTCTTGTTTTGATTCGAGGGTAGAAGAAAAAAAGATTCCTCAAAAAGTTGGGGCTGCTGATCAACCTCAAGTCCACTCACCTGCTTCTTCCAACATCTCCAGATTACCTTCTGGTATGTATGTATGTATATGTGTTTGTTTAATAATTAAGTTTATAATTTGAAGTATGAATGGATATCAGATAGATAGATAGATAGATGTACAATATTGGTTGTTTGATCTGATCTATGTTTGTATGTATTAGGATTTAGGAATCCCCTTTTGTGTCTTACTTGTTATGACTAGTTGATTATTCTTTTTTTGATTGATGTAGACCCCATTAGGTTATATGATAAAAACATCATTTTCATTTCTTTATGTTATTGGAAATTTGACTGACTGTTGTACTGTGCGTTTTTAGTTTTGAGAGATCTAATTGAATTGTGCAGTTATTAATCATTTAATCTTATGTAATTTGAATTGGTTTTATTGGTATTGAATGATTGGATTTGCAGGTGTGGATAGATTGAAAAACAAAAATAATGTGAGTTTGAGGAGGGAATCGTCGGGCCCGAAAGATGGCCCGTATAGTCAAATTCCTGCTCATACTTTCACATTCCGTGAACTTGCGGCTGCAACGCGTAATTTTAGCCCCGATTGCTTTTTAGGGGAGGGTGGGTTTGGATCTGTGTATAGAGGGCGTCTTCAGGGCAGCGGTCAGGTATTTTCCGTTAATTTTTTTTTTATGAATTTTATGGTATTTGTAATCTTGATTACATGAAGGAAACTAATTTACTGAAGTGTATTGTTTTGGGTATTGTGTGTGCTCTTCAAAGATCCCGTTGACTGATAAGTTCTTCGAACTTTAGTAAAAACAGTTTGGGGATTTAGCGCTTAGAGATATTTGACCATTGTATTTAGGGTAGTTTATTAAAAACCGATTAAAGATTAGTGCCATGGGTTGTCTTCATGATTACAAAAACATTACCATTCCAATAAAAGCTTAAATCTTTTCGTAAAACCGAGTTAGGGCGGCAGGTTGTATTGGGTTGGCCTGTAAACATTTTTGTTTCCATATGTATAGTTTTATTTGTGGATAGTTAATATATTTCTTATGATTACAAAAACATTATCATTTCAATAAAAAAGTTTAAATTCTTGCACAAAACCGAGCTAGGAAGACATATGCATAAAACATACCCTTTGACCCGCTGACCCATTTGGACCCGTTCATAAGTAAACGAACCGAAAATGACAGTTGTGATCCATCATTGAATCTAAAGTCTAAGATCAAGTGGGGGAGCCATGATTTCTGGGTATGGTCATCATAACAAATATTTTTCAGATGATGCACCACGATAACTTTTTTTATTTCTTATTATCTTTTCCCGTAACAAATTACAACTATTTTTCAGGTCATGCACTTTTTTTATATCGAATTGGACTAGTCATAATCGTTTCTTAAATTAAAATCTAACTCTGTTTTACAGATTGTAGCGGTCAAACAATTGGACAGAAACGGACTCCAGGGTAACCGTGAATTCCTTGTGGAAGTTCTTATGCTCAGTCTTTTACATCATCCCAATTTAGTGAACTTAATTGGGTACTGTGCGGACGGTGACCAAAGACTTCTTGTTTATGAATTCATGCCATTGGGATCATTAGAAGATCATCTTCTAGGTAACCATCTTTGCGTATTAGAACCGGTTATGTTGATAACTTGATATATAATAATAATTCGACTAATTTATTTATATACTCTTTGCAGATCTTCCATCAGATAGAGAAGCGTTAGATTGGAACACGAGAATGAAGATAGCGGCAGGTGCAGCGAAAGGTTTGGAGTTTCTGCACGACAAGGCTAACCCTCCGGTTATTTATCGGGATTTCAAATCGTCAAACATTTTGCTTGGTGAGGGGTTTCAGCCGAAGCTTTCTGACTTTGGGCTGGCTAAGTTGGGCCCCACTGGAGATAAGTCTCATGTATCCACACGGGTCATGGGAACATATGGTTATTGTGCTCCTGAATATGCTATGACCGGTCAACTCACAGTTAAGTCCGATGTATACAGCTTTGGAGTGGTGTTTTTAGAACTTATTACGGGTCGAAAAGCCATTGACAGTGCTGCACCACAAGGACAACAGAATCTGGTCACTTGGGTAACCCCTTTGTTTCCATCATATGGAGTTTTCATTTTATTTTGAGTAAAATGCCATTTTCGTCCCTGAGGTTTGGCCAGTTTTGCGACTTTCGTCTAAAGGTTTGTGTTTTCACATCTGGATCCAAAAGGTTTAAAATCTTGCCATTTTCATCTGGCTAGTTAACTCCATCCATTTTTCTTCGCTAAGTCAGGGGTATTTCCGTCTTTTTGGTTAACTTAAACGGCAATTTTTTCTAACGAATTCGCTCAGGGGTATTTTAAATGCTTGTAAATAAATTAAAAAGCCCGAATTGCCCTTTAAGTTAATAAAAAAGACGAAAATACCTCTGACTCAACAGAGAAAAATGGATGGAGTGAACGAGCCGGATGAAAATGGCAAGATTTCAAACCTTTTGGATTCAGATGCGGAAAAACAAACCTTTGGACGAAAGTCGCAAAACTGGTCAAACCTCAGGGATGGAAATGGCATTTTACTCTTTATTTTAATTAAGATAATGTTTTGTTCTCGAGTGTCTAAAGGTTCTTACTGCATTCAGTAATGGGTCAAAATGAGCTAATAATTATATTTAAATAAATGTTCACCGTGTGTCCGTGTCAAAAATTATTCATAATCCTATTTTCCAATTTGTGAATAAAATTAATTTCACTGTTTGTAATTACAGGCCCGACCCTTATTCAACAATAGAAGGAAGTTCGCAACGTTAGTGGACCCCAGGCTCGAAGGTCGTTATCCAATGAGGGGTCTCTACCAGGCTCTAGCCGTTGCATCGATGTGCATTCAAGAACAGGCTGCGGCTCGACCTCTAATTGGAGACGTGGTGACGGCCTTATCTTATCTCGCGAACCACACCTATGACCCTGGTGAGAGGAACGGTAGAGTTTCGAAGAATGAAGAAGGTGGCGGGTCGGGTCGTAGCAGATGGGGGGATCTAGAAGGTTCGGATAAAGGAGATTCACCTCGAGAAACACAACCTCCAAAAATAGTGAACCGAGATCTTGATCGAGAACGAGCTGTTGCCGAGGCTAAAATGTGGGTGGAAAAAAGACGACAAAGTGCACAAGGAAGTTTTGACGGGAATCATAACGGTTAGGAGACGAGTATCTGTGAGTTGTTGTACGTTGTTTTTTGGTCAGGTTTTTGTCGTTTTCCCAATACCAGATTTAGGCAAAAGAGGCGTTTATGTATGTATGTATACTAAATGAAGAGAATGGGAAATCTTTAAACATGTTTTATGGTAAATTTTGGTTTGTTTTTCTGTAACATATTGGCTGATGATACATAACATGGTTTTAGACTTTTAGCAACTTATTAAATGTGTCAATTTAGAGTTTTTTTTATTGAAATAACATGGTTTTAGACTTTTAGCAACTTACTAAATGAGGTAGGTGGTAGTCAATTGGTAAAGGCAAAACCTTTAAACACCTAGGTGAGGGAGAAGGAGGTCTTGGGCTCAAGTCCCACAAACGAAATGAAATTAAAGAAATTTGCTGTTAAAAAAAAAGCAACTTATTAAATGTGTCAATTTAGAGTTTTATTATTGAAAATTTTGATTTTTGTTAGGTATGTCTACAGTTAAGAATATTGAGTGAAATGCAAGTTTTGTCCTTTATCTTTAGGCCACTTTGCAAGTTTTGTCATTTATGTTTAAATTTGACGAGTTTTGTCCTTTATGTTTAAAAATCAAGCACGTTTTACCCTTTGGGCCTTAAAAATCAAGCACGTTTGTCCTTTATGTTAAAAAATCAAGCACGTTTTGTCCTTTATGTTTAAAAAATCAAGCACGTTTTATAGACTGGTTTATGCCCAAAGGGTAAAACGTGCTTGATTTTTAAACATAAAGGACAAAACTCGTCAAATTTAAACATAAAGGACAAAACTTGCAAAGTGGCCTAAAGATAAAGGACAAAACTTGCAATTCACTCTAAGAATATTCATATATTTCAAGAATTAACAATTTAAAATTTATATTTGATTTTTTGAAGACAAAAAAAGACATTGAAAGGGACAGTTTGGTCATTCAGTTTCTTAACTACCACTAATACAACAGTTGGTGTCATATTCGACAACATTACCTGTACGAGAATCATATATAGTTGGTCATGAATAAACATACTGTTTAATTATTTCTTAAGTCACATGACTTAAAAGGTTAAAACACATTATTTTAATTTGCATACATGCAATGGGGGAGGCAAGAAGCTGAAGACTGAAGTTGTGAGTATTTTACAGGAATAAACTTGCCACCAGCCCCAAAGTTCTAAATACATGACTTGAACCACCTTAATTAAATTTGAACATCATTATTGTCGAATCCCCTAACTCCGAGTGAAGTCAACGAGACTCGTCAACGCTCCGATGGGCTTTTCCTGTTGGCCTACAAATAAAACACCGTTAGCCTCGTCACGGAGGGCCCCGGGAGGGGGATCCGTAACCAAGCTCCAGCGTGAGAATAAGAAAACTTGCCGGAAATATGGAGCTTATTCCGACGAGTGGGAGTCGCCAGAATATTCCTGGTGTGAATCCTAGGTTGATTATTCTAAGCCTATACGATTCCAAGTTATAAACCACATCAAGGGTGTACAACATTTTTTTGCATGTTGGTATCGCACATTATGCTTTTGGGTTTTTTGTGGTCATTGTTGCAGTACTTTGGTTTTCATTTGTTATCTAAAGCTTACATATTTCTTATTTGAGCCTTATGGCTGCTGTATTGACGAGGAGGCTTTGATAATGCGTATTTATATGATGTTGATTTGTAAGTTTGCTTTGCATTGAGGTGTTGTGCCATACATACTGGATTTATGGTGATTATTGTTGTTGAACTTGGTTTGTGCTGTTGTATATTGGTTTGTTTCTATAACGCACAAGTATATCGGCAATGATGATGTGCTTTTTTTTAGGCGTGGCAACTGTAACGACTTGAAACAAGCAACTGGTTGCAGCCAAATTTCAGAGCTTCCCAACTGAAATTTGCTTTGTTGTTTCTTATTTGAATTTACCCTTCGACCAGCCGACATTCTGGTCTTTGGATGGGTAGGGGGAAAACACGCCTGTGTGGATTTAACAGGGGTTTCCCCGCTTGTGGGCTTAGGGAGTAGTGCTTTCACAGTGGGTCAGGCTGCTTTAAAGGCTGCTTCGGGTAAAGTGATCAAGCGTGCCTTGACAACCAGCACGTGTTTATCCCATTTGCTTTTGATACTTTTGGTTTTCTGGCGCCAGAGGCTGTGGACCTACTTAGCCGAGTTCAAAGGGTCATGCATAGTAATGTTATGACCCCGAGATCTATGAACGTAGTTTTTAAAAGGCTTAGTTTTGCTATTCAAAAAGGGGTAGCGGCGCAACTTGTTGCCCGTTTACCAATTATCTCGATGTAAATTCTTCGATTACATTGTATATAATTCTGAATGTAAGAAACAATAATTTTCTCTTAATGAGATGTAGCGACTCCATCTAGCACAAGGGTGATGATGAATGAGTTGTGATTATGGTCGTGGTGGCTAAGGCAACTTGAAATAAGCTTCCAGTTGCATCAATGTTTAGGAGCCTGTTGATCGAACTTTTGATAATGAATTTGATTTATCATACAACTTTAATTGAACTATGATCTTTTTTAAATAAGTGTTTTTTCTGTCAGAATGTCGGCTTCGAATGAAGATCAACAAGTTTTTGAGTGTCTTAGAAAGATATTGGAAGATGTTATGTTGGCGTATCACTGAAAAGTCAATGAACTGACAGAAAGGGTGGCAATCATTCTGAAAAAATAAGCGGACTTGCAAGTAGCTATTGACGTGCTTCGCGTTAACGATCCGAATAACGTTAAACAATAGATTAGGGTTTAATGTATAATGGACTTTGAATGTTGATTGTAAATTTTGTATTATATTAGCATACAATTAAAGGTATGTTAGGCTTTAAATAGACTGGTTGTAATTTTGGTACTACGTATATGTTAATATACAAACATTCATGTGTGTTTCGTTTATTTTTGTTAACTTTAACGTTTAGGATGTTTATCGTAAATTGACATCTCACGCCCAATGCGAAAGGCTTAATACTATTTTTACGTATCATATCACAATATTGGGCTTAAAAGTTCACACACAATTTAAATTTCGGCTTCACGTGTGTTCTTTCAACTTTGAGGCCATAACTTGATGGATACTTCTGTTAAACAAACTTGATGGATACTTATCTAAAAAGTATGACGCTAGGGAACAATCTTAAAACAAGTCGAAAAGCATGCATATAAATTTTAATAGGGTTTTGGATAGAAAACGTGACTTAAAGATGTGCTTAAGTGCTTTATAGAAAAAATGGCTAAATAATAGGGTTTTTGTTAGTTTTCTTATTTAATTTGTTTTTGTGTTTGCTTAACTTTAATATGTCACGTTTGCTTAACTTTAATATGTTTTTTAACGGCTAATAAAATTTCCATTATACAAATAGGGTTTTAGTCCACCAAAATACAATATTTACACCAACTACATACAAAAAATAAGCAGAATTACTATAGAAAAACACAAAACATTACAACCCCATAACGACCATGTTAAACTCGCACCACTGAATCCATTTCAAGCTACGCCATTTCGCTCGATTTTTCAGCCACTAGAAACCATAGTGTTTCAGTTCCTCAATCATTTTAACCCTCCAGATTCATCAGATGACAATCATTTTATATATTTTCTTAGTTGTAGAATTATTAGAATCCTTTTTGTAAAAAGGTATCCTTAGCAAATTGTTTTAAAGAACTTTTTGAATATTTAAAATTTTTATTTTGCTTTTCACAAATGTAGAACACAACAAAACACTTACTAATCATTTTTATATAACTTTAACTAAAATATTTTCTATTAAACTAAAATTATAATTTTGTTAATATTTGTAATGTATTTATTTAATCAGTGTATATTTGTACTTATAGCAAAAGGGATTAGCAAGTTTAAAGTATTAAATAAGTTATGCAACAATAAATAGTTAACTAATGATATTTAAAGTGTCGTTTGCAGTGCATAAAATTTAAATACAACGATATTGTAGGATTTTTATCATCTAAACGAAATTTTTAATCTTAGTTTTGTAATCATCACTTGAGCACAAAAATTTAAAAATAATTTTTTTTCTTATATGTGTCATTTAACTGACTCCTAATCTTGTATTGTGTAATGTTTCACTAAAAACGTGTTTTAAAAAATCTTTATATTTTTATTAAAAAAACATTTCTGAAATCTACTGTTTATTTGTCTAAATGAGTTTACCAGTTTACAGTTTACGAGTTACATGTTCATGGGATTACATGTTTATTGATTTACGAATTTACAAGTTTATGAATGTACATCTATATAAGTTACACGTTTACTTAGTCTTACAAGTATGCTTGTGCTCGAATTTGGTTTATATATGCATATGCATTATTTTCCCGTATGTTAAATGATTTGGTGCAGAACGTGAGTGCGAGTTAATCATGGCGGGTTGCATATTTCACTCTATAGAATGTGTGTTTCACGCTATGGAGTATGTGTTTCATTCTACGATATTGATTGTCTCTTTTAATTAGATGCTTGTTTTGCTATACGGAGTGCCTGTTTTACACTTTGAGGCGTACGGTTAGTTCTACGATAAAATTTATAAACTCTACTGATTATTATTATAATTTGCAAAGGTACTTTTAAAATAATAATTTTTTCTCCAACTTTAAAACATGATTTTTTTTATTAATTTTAAATAAAAAAAAAATCTAAAATCTTACTTCTAATAATTCCAAAGAATATATATCTTTACGTTGACTGGTATTTTTTGTTAGATTAGATCTTCTAAACCTTTTACTAAACACGTAATTACTTCAAATATAGCTTTAATTTATAATGATAATGATAATTTTGAATTAAATTACCAAAAAAATTATAAAAATGTATGAATTTTTAAATATTATGATAGGCAATATGATATGTTTAAAACAAACTTTGAGATACTACGGAGAATGATTAATTGTAAAACCAAATATACGTTTAAATACTTTTCATATTATACCATATAACTTGATCAAGTTTAATCTTTTTATTTGAAAACATATATCTTAATCAATAGAGCCTAACAGTTTATTAATATAGTCCAACAATTTTTGAAATTATACGTGAAGCAAGATGTGTTAATTGTATAACAAAATGGCGAATAAACTTATTGGTTATCCAAATGGTTTTTCAATGTTTAATTAGACGATGTAAATATAATTAAAAAGATTCATAAAGAATTGATGATTAAGCATTTTAGAAGTGAGTTGCGTATTGATTACGATGAAGAAGAGATTGCAAGCTTGTGGGATTATTATCAGATGCACCTACTTGACTACTTGTCTTATTGTGCTCTACAAACAAATAATTTTCATTATTCAACCTGTAATAATAATAAATAAAAATATATAGTTTTTTGACACTAAAAATTTATAATATAGTAATTATAGATGAATTATATCATATAATAAAGTATCAGTTGTTATAATAAACTAATGATACTCGGTTAAAATTTACTTCTAATTTCAAAAATGTTTCTTACTCTTTTTTATGAATTATATGTGAAAGTAGTAAAAATCTATAATTATATATGGTATTAATAAAAGTAATACCATTCTAATAATAACTAGAGTAAATTGCTAAAATTGTCTACGAGGGGTTTGGGTATGTGTACCATTTTCATCTAAAATAATTTTTTTCGTATCTTATAGTTCTTCACCTTTTGGATTTTTTTTCATTTTTATCCAAAAGTCTAACTTTTTTTTTTTGCCATAATCGTCCCCGAGATTTGAGATTTGGGATTTTTTTGCTATTTTCATCCAAATGTTTGATAGAAAAAATAAAACAAATTAAATGTTTTGATGAAAATGGCAAAAAATCCCAAAAGTGAAGGATTATGTTGTACAAAAAAGTTGTTTTGAATGAAAATAACAAATATGCCCAAACCGTAGAGACGATTTTAACAATTTACTCTAATAACTATAACACAATAATTCAATGCAAGAATGTAATATAGTTGTATAAAGTAATTTGATGTAATACAATAACGTAATATAATATAATATAATATAATATACATAATATGATGTAAAGTAACATTTTCAACAACTACAAATGAAAGTGTCGGCTGGAATAGTTCCCGCCCTCTATTGGTTTAAATGGGCGGCATAATCAACAGTGCCAGGCAGCTGCCTGAAACTTTCTTATTGGCATAACAAATTTACGATTTTATCCCGCCTTAAAATTACGATTTTGGCATCAGTATAAAATTATGTTTTTGCCCCCACTTAAAAATAAATTTGCGCTTTTACTCCCAGCTAAAAGTTTCGATTTTACCCTCTGTTAAAAATTACGATTTTGCCCCGTTTAAATTTACACTTTTGCCATTAGTTTTTTCCCTTAAAATTACGATTTTGCCATCAGTTCAAAATTATGTTTTTACCCCCACTTAAAAATAAATTTTCGCTTTTACTCTCAGCTAAAAATTTCGATTTTGCCCTCGGTTAAAAATTACGATTTTGTCCCATTTAAATTTACACTTTTACCGTTAGTTTTTTTCCTTAAAATTACGATTTTGCCATTAGTTTAAAATTATGTTTTTACCCCCCACTTAAAAATAAATGTACGCTTTTGCTCTCAACTACAAATTTCAATTTTGACCTCGGTTAAAATTACGATTTTGCCCCATTTAAATTTAGAGTTTTGCCATTAGTTTTTTTTTTCTCACAGCCAAATTATGATTTTCCCCCAACTTAATTTTCTCCATCGTTTTTGTTTGTTTTTCTGGTTAAATTACAATTTTGCCCCCAGTGTAAATTTGCAGTCATGCCGGCAGGTGCCTGGAACTCCCCCGTTGATCCTTTTAATTTACGATTTCATCCCTGAATTAAAATTATCATCTCGCCCTTGGTTCAAAATTACGTTTTTCCCATCGTTTTATTTTTTTAGTAAAACTATAAAAGTTTTTTGTTTTAATTGGTTTACTCCATTTAATTTTTTTTCGTGTCAAAGAGCTGCCTAACACTCGCTCATTAGTCCTGAAAAATTACATTTTTGGCCTGTGCCGAAAATTACGGTCTTATCATCATTTTAATTTTTTCCCTAGCAAAATTATAGTTATGTTTTTTAATTGATTGATAATTATTCGACTATCGTCCCGCAACGTGGGCGGGGCATCAACTAGTTATATATATAACTAACATTTTCAAAGAGGTTAACCAGTAAATTTATAAATATATTTTATTTAAGTTTTATTACTAACAATAAATTAGTATTACCACTATTTTTTATTATTTTTGTTCTTTTACTTTTACTAATATTTTTTATTTCTTTTATTTTACTTTAAAATTTTCTTTATTGTATTATTATTACTACTACTATTGCTTTTATGTATATTTTGTTTTTCGTTGATAACTTTATATATTTATACAAGTCAAATATAGCAGATTTTGTTTCTTTATCGTGAGAAATTGAGCCGATATCATCTGAACTACATCGGTATTGGTACCGTATAATTTTTTATAGTTTTCTTGACGTGACGGTATAAAGTTTGTTGAAAGTGGAGTTTTATTCGTAATAGAGTATTTTTTTGCCTGTATGATAACATTAGCGTGACGAACCGAATCATTACCGGCTGAAGAACATCGGTACCGATACTGGTATTCGTTTTTATGGTTTATATCAATGTAAAACACGTGTCGATATCTTCTTGTGAGTATCACTTTTAGTTGCTATTCTGAGTGTTGGTACCGTATCAAACTGAACTAATACTGACCGAAACCCGCTGCGAAGCGCGAATAATCCCACTAGTTACAATAACGTAATATAATATAACATAATATATATAATATGATGTAATGTAACATTTGTAATATATTGTAATGTAATTTGATGTAATAATAAGACCATTCACACACGTATCTTATAAACGTCATGATGGCGGTGAAAGATGAGGATGTCCAAAGACTCCATTGCATGATTTAGGAATGACAGTGGACGAGTTTTGGTAGACTTAGTCTCATCTATACTATATAATAAAATAAATTATTTTTGGGACACATTTCACTAATTGAAGGCATCTATTTTTTAGTTTTCTCACCTATCTATTCTACCAAATTATCAATAATTAATTTAATTAAAAGATAATTATACAACTGAATTTAATATAAATTTAGTTACTAATTTTACACTCATATCTTATCTTCATGAAAACAATTCGTATAGGAGATAATATAATATTTTAAAATTTTCACCAGATTTAATTATTTATCCTTGAAATTTGATATTATGTTATTCAATTAACATACAAATAATATAATCACAAATTTCAAATCACCGTTTAGCAATCCTTCGATATTATTATTATTATTATTATTATTATCATTATTATTATTATCTAATCTAATATTTTGTTAAAATAATATAAATGTAAATATAATATTCAAACATAGATCATTGTGTAATTTTATCATCATACACATGAATATTAGCCATAAACTCTAAAAAAAAATTAATACCATAGTCACATGTTAACATAAACATTGTGTATCCTCATTATTATTAATTTAGTTTTGAGAAAGTGTAATGACATATAAATATAAAAAAAAAAAAATCAAGAAGTATCCTCGCAATCACTTAGCCATAAACTAAAAAAAATTAATACCATAGACCCATGTTAACATAAACATTGTGTATCCTCATTATTATTAATTTAGTTTTGAGAAAGTGTAATGACATATAAATATAAAAAAATCAAGAACTACCCTCGCAATCACTCTATCTATCTTGTATCGAGTATATCCGTTAGTTTTTTAAAGATATAACTTTTTTATTATCTTATCTGGTATATAAAATTAGATTTATTCAACATGTGTAACGCACGAAGTTTTTTTAAAGATATAACTTCTTTTATTATTTATTACACAAAATTACATATATTCAATCCATGTAATACATGGGGGTTTTAAAAATAAAACTTTTTATGATTATTATTTGGTGTATAAAATTAGTTTTATTCAACTTGTGAAATATACGAGGTTTTTAATTATTTAATATATAAAATTATATTTATTCAACCCGTGTAATACACGGGGTTCTAACATAGTACCCTTACATTTTATAACAATATGGTGTCTTATTCTGATCGAATACTTGTTGGTACGAAGCATATCTGTGAATTTCAGGTGTATCCAATAATTTGTGAAAAAACAAAAATTCTCAGATGAGATTTCCAAATACACATTTTTCTTACCAATATAACTTTTATATAATTTTATGTTTTTAAAATAAAAGTATGATAAATTACATTTATCATCACCATTGTAATAATGTTTAAATATCTAAAACATGTAAAATTTATGGTGATATAACTTTCAAAAGATAGATTCATATTTATACAATATCTATATCTGTACTATCTTCTATATCTAATAAAAAAAGAAATCTAATTATCACGCGTCCCCTATACAATGAAGAATTTGGAGAGAAAGTATTTAAGCGTATCACGTGTTCTAAAAAATAATATTTCCAAAAAGTTACCAACTGTTATTCAAATTATTAAATTTGATTTTCTTTTCATCTGATCTTTTATCTACAACCAACAAATTTTGCATGGATTGACTTTATTATCTAAGGTGCTGTTTGTTTTTGCAGACATAAACTGTCTGCAAGCTGATTTCATCTGTTTTCACGTCTGCAACTGAAGATGTGGTCTGAAGCTCTGCAAGCTGAAAATATAAGACTGTTTGTTTTTGTAGATAATTCTAAAAACATGTTCATGTCGAAAACCTGTTCATCACGTGAAATATCTTCCGATAATTCTATAAACCTGTTCATATTGAACAAAATCATCACAAATCTGATTCAAAATCATCATAAATCCGATTCAAAACCAGTTCATATGGAACAAAATCATCTCAAATCTGATTCAAAATCATCATAAATCTGATTCAAAACCTGCTCATATCGAACAAAAGCATGACAAATCCGATTCAAAAACCTGATTCAAAATCATCTCAAATCTGATTCAACTCAACCCCTGCTTCTTCCTCTCGATGACTGATCGGAGCCGGTTAATCGGCCGGCCACACCCTCACAACTCTCCTTCTCACGAACACCCTCCCACACTCCGACACCCTGAAGAACAAGGAGAGAGAGAGACTGATGAGAGAGAAATCGGGAAAGGAGGAGAGAAATCGGCAGAGCCGGAGCCGTCTCCGACGGCGGCGTAAGGACCAGAGAAAGAGAGAGAACCGGCAGAGCCGGAGCCGTCTCCGACGGCGGTGGTCTGTATTTCTTCCGACGAGGTTTCCGGAGCCGTCTCCGACGGCGGCGGTCTGTCTCCGACGGCGGCGGTCTGATGATGATGATGATGATTTTCTGTGGTGGATGATGAGGACATTGGAGGTGGTCCGGGAATTGAGAAGAAGAAGAGGGGGGGTGGAAGGAGAGGGAGCTGGAGATGTGTTGAAGGAGTTGTGTGAAGACAATTGAAGCAATGTTTCATAGCTTTTATTTTAAGATAAAATAAGCCATTTTCAGATCTTCTTTAAAAAAAAAACAAACAGTCTTCAAGCCCTTATGTCTGCCCGCCTGCAGACATAGGCTCCTTGCAGATGTTTTAAGCAAAAACAAACACCCCCTAAGTTTTAACAAAAGATTCTAATGATTAATGATATGTGTAATTGGTATTATGACTACAAGAATATCGACCAATAGCGGTGACATCAATAGCGGCGACATGCCACAAGTCGCCGCTATTAGTCGATCCGGAACGCAATGTCCAATGTTAAACCCCAGCCATTCATCTGTTATCTTGATCTAATAGCTGGGGTTGAAAACACTCAATAGCGGCGACATCAATAGGTCAATAGCGGCGACATGTGTCGCCCCTATTGACTTTACGCAGACACCAACTCTAAAAGCGGGAATTATCCATTTTCACCCATTTCCCCACAAAACTCTTCATCTCCTTCACGACTTTACCCCTAAAATCGACGATTCTTCATCAATTTCACCAAGATCTACACCAAATCGGTTAGTATTCTTTGTTTAAGTTGATTTTGTTCTTGATTTTGTTAATTTCTTGATTTTGGGTGTATGTATGTGTGTATGCAAGAGAATTCCGGTCACCCACCACGTCTCCTCCACCCCTTGTGTTAACATAAAGGGAAAGAGGTTTTGGAGGGTAGATTAGTAACTCTACCATTTTAACATTTCTGTTGAATAAAGTTAATCCAAGGAAAACCTAGATGCAATTATGCAAAGACAATATACAAGAACTTTTACTTCTGCGTTTTTTACTTCTGCGTAAAGGGTATATTTGTAAATTTACTAACTTTTACTTCTGCATTTTTTTTAAACAATCAACACCCAACAACTTTCAATATTTCTTTAGCAACAGCTAGCCAAATGTCAGTTATACTCTTTATCAAAAACCAACTATTACTACAGCAACAATGAATTTTGACTTTGAAAAACTTGCAACTTTATACTTAAATCTGTATATACTTTCTTCTTCGATCACCCTTCAACTTCAATTATTCTCTTTGACACAAAATTTTAATCATCAACACATTCGAAAGTCATACCAAAAATTTAACCGATCGATACAGAACTACTCTACTCGAATCGTGACTTCGATTCTTTTCTTTGTTCACTCAGAAAAACAACTCAGACCTGCAACTCAACACTTTTCATCTTTAATAAACCTGCGTTTTCGCTACTGTTTTCGCTGCTGTTTTCGCTGCGTTTTCGCTGCTGTTTTCGCTGCTGTTTTCTCATCCATTTTAATAAAGAATTCACTTCGAAATCAATGTAATGTATCTGATATGTTCAAAAATGATTTGAAAACCAAACTGAAAATCACTGATTCTATCAGTGATACACAGACAAGACACTGAATCAAACTGTAAACAATGAAAAACTGTTCAAAAACATCAGAGTTTGATCCGAAACAAACCAAAACTTATCGAAAATCACCGAATCAAACTGAAAGTCGATCATTACTGTTTGAAAATGAAGAAGCTGTTGTTTTAGTGTGATTTTCGCTGAAGTTTTGACAAATTTAGAAAGTTTATACGTTTCTGAATATTGTTCGTTGATATATATATTTTTTTAACAAACGAAAATTGATGTTCATTGATGTTCATACAGTTCATAGATTTGAAAAACGAGTTTTAGATATGTTTTGAAGGTGTTGTTCAAAAAAATCAAGTTAAATAATTGCAGATTATAAGCCATTCCTCGTCCGATTTTGATCTTGATTACGGCTGCAAACGCAGCAGCAAACGGTTGCGTTTTTACACCCGTTTGCTGCTGCGTTTGCAGCCATAACCACGTCGTTAAACGGCTGCAAACGCGGCAGCAAACGGGTGCAAAAACGCAGCCGTTTGCAGCCGTTTAACGGCGCGTTTACGGCTGCAGCAGCAAACGGGTGTAAAAAACGCAGGCGTTTGCTGCTGCGTTTGCAGTCGTAAACGCACCGTTAAACGGCTGCAAACGGCTGCGTTTTTACACCCGTTTGCTGCTGCTGCATTTGTGACCTAGTCCTTTGTGAGGAAGGAGGTAAAAAGGGGGAAGGATGGGCCCATTCAAGTTTTTTAGTTTTTCCTAACATAACTATATATGTAAAAATTCTATTTATATATAAACCTCTGAAAAGGTTAGTAAAAATTACAAATACGTAAATTTATTATATTATAACAAATTAATATATGATATTATAAATAAAATTACGTTTAAATATTTTTAATGTAATTCCAAATTTTATAACTTTCATTTATGTTTGAACATTTTTTTTTGAAAAATTTCAATATTGGTAATTCAATCATACATGATTATAAAATTGTATCTTATACCTGGCCCAATACTATCGGGTAATTACCCTATCAGGCATTTCCACAAGTATGATATATACCCGTTAGTTTATTAAGCAACACACGTTGAGCTTTTCAAGCACATTTTTTCTTACCATTTTAATTTTTTGTGTAATTTTATGTTTTCAACAACCACACCAAATTAAAATTTTATGAATAACGTATATAACATCATCAACACAAAATGTTTGAAATGTCTAATATTTATATATTTCATTGTGATATAATTATCACAAAAATCTTTAATTCATAGCATACATTATATAAAAAATATTATCAAATGCATATTATAAAAGGAAAGTTCATTTTTCACATAATGAAGTTACTATAATAAAGCATTATTAGATAAGGGTTAAAGAAATCAAAACAAAAATAAAAATAAATTAAAAATAAAAATAAAAATGTTTGAGTTAACAGGTGTATGCTTTTGGGTAATTACGTCAGGCATCACCTATTGTCATACTTTTACCCGAACCTCCTATTTTTATTCATAAGCCTTTCTCAGTTTTTGTCATCCCCATTTGCTAAGACTAGAAGGTATGGGGGCCGGCTGAGGCCCGGCTAGGACCGGCGCCGGTCCCCCACACCGCCCCCCATGTTCTGTCCCGGCTTGACCGGCAGCCCACAGCCGGAGAGGACGGGCCTCTCTCCTTCTCTCATATATACCTATACATACATACATATATATATATATATATAAAGAGCTTCATCCCCCACCCCCTAGATCCATCACCCTCAAACCCTTCCTACGTGGCGGCCCATCCTTGGAGAACTTGCCTCTTCCATACCTTCCAGTCTAAGGACTTGTGTTCCTTCTATTGAGGTAATCATGGATATTTTGATTCCTACCCTTTTGGGAACATAATAAGAAACCTTTGTTTTGCTAACTAAATAGACAATGGAATTAAATCCAAAAAAGGATTCATATTTTATAGTGGTCTGGATCTTAATGACATGAACAATAACGCTGGATGTACTTCTAACTTCTTAGATTATCTGTAATGATTAATGCTCTCTAAGGGGCACTTTCCGCCACATTAGCACTATAACGTTCCTTTAAAAAATGTGTAATGGTTAACGCCTCTTAAGACCCTTTCAATCATTACTTTCCGTTTTTTTCTTCTCATTAGGCATTATACTAGTAAACACCCCTCTCTCTTGTTGATGCATATTTTGTGGACACGACTCGGCTCGGTTCAACTCGGCTCAGTTCGATTTGGTCTCGACTTGAAGACACGAAGATCAAGACAAAGCTGCTTGTGTCTGTACTTTGTCTGTAATGTGTCATGATACAAAACGATGTCTTGTGTTAGATTTGTTTATATGTGCGTTCGATGTAAGTTTGACCAAGTCAACCATCCTCCGGTTTGACTTGGCCAAACAGTTAGCACATTGGTTGAAACATGCTTGTGTCGAAGGATGTCATCGAAGGATGGTTTGTATCCTTCGATGACCTCGAAAGATAATGTCATTCGATTGATACAGATGGACCTCGAAGGATATCATCCTTCGAGGTATGTATGGATCTTTCGGTAGCATTCTGGTCGATAGATGATCCTTCGACCAGACTTCCTTATCCTTCGACCATACCTACTGTGTCGGGTATAAATACCCAAGTGTTGTGTTCATTTCAGTAGAGACACTTAGAGACAAGAGAGACACCATAGGAGAACACTTAGCAGCATTCTGCTGAAATCACACACACACACGAGAGAGAGAGTTTACGGAATACATCTGTAAACATTGAGCTTGTAACTGGAACCTTCATTCGTATTAATACAAGTGGTGTTAATCGGTGAACCTTGTGTGTTTTGTGTTTATACTTGTCTCAACTCGGTTGCACTCTAGCTTGGATTCCGCACTTGCTAGTGTGTTAATATAACAAGGATAAGGTTTGACCTCATCCGAAGAGGGACCTACAAGTGGTATCAGAGCCTTGGCTCTTTTCCTTGTTAAAACCGAGTGTTTTAGAGTGTTTCGGGTTTTTGAAGTTTATATTTTCTGAAATTTTCTGTTTTAAAACTTCGAAAATCATTGCATGTTGCTGAAAGTTGTTATAAAAACCGGTTTATTCTTCATTTTCACATTGTTAAAAGTTGGTTTTTATTGAAGTTTCGGCCAAAACTCGTGTTTGGCAGTGTCGGTTTTCTGGAAAATTCAAATTTTCTGGGTTTGTTCTTGGTATCTTCATCAAATTTTCAAGTGTTCTTCAAAACTTTTATGTATTTTGATCTTGTTTGACTATTTTCGAAAGTTGTTTGCTTTGGGAAGGTACCCAAATCTGTTTTGGCAGAAAAGAAGGGTCTGAACATACCTTCTGCCGAAAGTTGTGCACCAACCCGTCACCTTTCTCACCAACCTGTCAACTTTGTGTCAGTTGTGTCAGTTGCTATCGAAGGATATCTTTCGACATCGAAAGATCATCGTACGATCAAGGAAGGCTCGATAGATAATCATCTTTCGACCCATCATTCGAAGTCAGAGACATATCCTTCGATCAAGGGAATCTTTTCGAAAGATAGTTATTCGAAAGATAAGGATATATATTCGAAAGATAAGGATCTGTCAAACTGTGAATCTTTCGAGTTAGTGAATCTTTCGAAACCATTGTTCGAGACTCAACAGTGATCTTTCGAACACTGTTGATCCTTCGAACAAGTGTCTGTTTTTCGAACCTGTGTGCATCTTTCGATCCTAATCTGTTTAAGCTTAACAGTTTGTGTTTTTCAGGACTTTCGATCAAGGATCCTTCGGCTGTTTGATTATCATTCGAAATTTTAATATAGTTTGTGAAAATTAATTTTAAATCAATTTTCACTTAATATATTAATTTTTATAAAATGGGAACAAACGATCATTGGGATCCAACCGCGTGGACTCTAACATCTTCACGATCATCAGTTACACAACCTGAGCCAGAATTCGACAAATCTGCATGGATGCGAGCTATTGCCCCAACTCAAGCTGCAATGATAACTGCAAATCAATGGGCATTGGTCACAAATCAACACAGCAGCATTCAATCTATGATGCAGAACGACATTGAAACTGGTACAAGCACAAAACCGCCAAAGCTGAATCACATCAATGATTGGGGATGGTGGAAAGAAAGGTTGAGAACTTATGTTCAGGGGCAAGGTCAAGATCTATGGATGTGTTTCTTCACTCCATTTGAAAACGAGTTGGAAGTTGCAGGATCAAATCCAGAAACTTACAGCACTTTGTCCGATGTAGATAAGAAGAAGATTGAGTTAGAAAAGAAAGCATTCATGATTCTCACACAAGCTCTTAACAGAGACATTTACCACCAGTTTGTTTATTGCACTACTACTAAAAGCTTGTGGGATATGCTCACGTTAAGATGTGAAGGAAATGCTCAATCAAGAAAGATCAAGCAAGATTTGCTGAAGAAAGAATTTGAAGGATTTACGTGTATGGAGAATGAGACTTTGGCAGATTTATCTACAAGGTTTCATCACTTGTTGAGCGAGATGTTTGCTTTTAAAGTCAATGCCACTCCACAAGAAATGACGAAGAGATTTGCTGATAGCTTACCAGCAAAGTGGAGCAGTTATCTTGAAATCCTTAAAGAAAATGGTGTTTTAGACACAATCACCGTTTATGATTTAATTCAAAAATTGGAGAACAAGGATGTAGAAGAAAAACTGAAGGCAAAAAGAACACTAACTCCTCAAAGTCCAGAGATGTATTTTGGGATTGCAGGAGGCATCAGTGGAGAAAAACCAGCATCTCAACACGCGAAGCTTCAAACAGCTTTCGTCTCAAACACTGGACCATCAACAACAGATCAGTTTGATCCTTCAGCATACTTGATGTATCCAAGACAAGATGTAAAACCGACAGCTCCTCAGCAACAACCGCAACAGCAAGGGTTTTATGGAAGCTCTTCAAACTTTCAAGCCACTTCCAATCCAAACACAGTCAGATTAGACACTTCCAACTTTTCCAAAGTCAGTGTCGAAATAGCCAAGGAGCATATGGAGATGTTGAATACCTTGGTTAGTGCTTATTGTGGATTGATCGCAGGTCAGATTGGGAATATCAATCTAACTAATGAAGATTATCAGCAAGTGGATAGAGATGAGTTTGAAATGATGGATATTAAATGGGCTCTTGCTAGTGCAATTCGAAGAGCAAAGGAGTTTATGGAAAGGACCGGGAGAACCAACTTGGAAAGCAAGAAAGACACCAAGTATGGGTTCGACAAGCAAGCTGTGACCTGCTTTAACTGTGGTGAACGCGGTCATTTCAAAAGGGAATGCACAAGACCAGCTCAGCATGGAAACCAAAATCCCTTCAGAAATCAAGGCAACCAGCAGAACCAGAACAGGAACAATGTTCGTACGTTGGTACCTGTCAACAACCAAAGCCAACCAGGGTCATCAAATGCCAACCGGGGACTCGTGGTTCAAATAGATGAAGGTTGTGATTGGTCGCTTCAGCTTGGAGAAGGAGGAAATGGTGGAACAGCATGTTATGCTAAGGTGACTGAGAAGGTTGTAGAACCCGCGTTTGCTGGTGAATCTTCGGAAGATGAAGATAGTTCGGGTTATAGTGGGAGCATGGATGGGGAATCACTTGATGCTGGTGATTTATCAAGTGATGCTTTAGATTTGAAGGTTGATGAACTTTTGGCTGAAGCTGAAGTATTATGCAAGAGGAGATCTATTCTCTGCCAGAAATCTGCTGGAACTTCCGAGAAGCTTGCTAAGTTCTTCTCTGAAGATGGATCTTTTTCTTTCCATTCAGCCTTTACGGCTAATGTCGACAGTTCATCAGGTCAGGTAAGTGTCGATGAACCCACTGTAGTTAGCTGTGAAAATTGTGATAGTTTAAAGGTTAAATATGCTGAACAGGAAAGTAAATTTGAAGTCACACACAAACACAATCAAGAATTGATTGTTGATCTTTCTAAAGCAACTGAAGCTAACTTGTTTTTAACCAGAAATGAAAAGGAGTTTAAAGCAACAATTGCGTCATTAAAACATGATGTTTCTGAATTACAAAGGGCTGTTTTAAGAAAACAACATGTTAACAATGATTTAATCGACACAATTGAAAAGCAAATGGTAGAGTTAGCAACAGCTAGATGTGAATGTGAGACAATTAAGCAGAAATTGGAAAGCTATTCCAATTCCCGCTATGTTTTGGATCACATTATTGACGTTCAGAAGAAAAAGGGGGATAGGAAGTGTAATGGATTCAAATCATGTCCTCCCCCAATGAATCACAATTACTCCAAATTGCCTGATGACGAGGATATGCCCCGTTTTGAACCTACAGTGCCACTCAATCTAGATGATTTTGCAGCAGGCCTCGGGTTCACAACTGGTACATCATCCTCTGGTCAATCCGAATCTGAATCTGAGGATGTGACAGATTCATCGTGTGTTAAGGAACAGAGTCCTCCCACTGTTGAGGATACTGACTCTTCGGATGATGAATCTGACTCATCGGATGATGAATCTATAAAAATTGTGAATCAACAGTCTAACTTGGTTACAACAGAAATTCCAATTGAGAATCACATCTTGTGTGATCCACCAGTGGAACCGAGTAAGACTGAAATGTCAAAAGGAATGGAGTCCCTTGTCTCTAGTTGTGAAGGGAATAACTTGTTGTACACGCTCAAAGGAGATGACAAAATCTACTCTAACAAAGATTTTCCAATTAAAAATGTAAATCAAGATTTAATTGAGCAAATTTTTGAAGGATGTATTGAAAAGTTTTTGGGGAACAAAAGTGGCAAAGTTACCGTCACTCAATGTGATCCAATTCCGTGTGAACAAATTAGAAAACAATACGGAAACCAAAAACAACCAGTTGAGCGAAAACAACAAGTGAACTCCGGGAAAGGTAAGACACAGGGAAAGAAGGCTCAGAACAAGAATGTTCAAGCACCTAAGGTTCAACAGCAAAAGGTGCAAAACAAAAGAGCTCCTGTTAAGAAAAGAGAACCGAAAGTGAACTTTGTTGGATCAACGGGTACAGATAAACTTGAAACATTTCAGGATAAATCTAACATTGATTTTATAAAACAAGTTAGAATTTTGAAACGAAATGATCAGAATAATTACACCCAACACACAAAGGGATGTGATTTAGGTCCAAGTACATCTAGATCACAAAGTTCATTGTCGGGTTCTTCGACTGGTCATCAACATGTTTCTCCGAGGTTTGTAGAGCGGAGAATGTGTTTTGAGTGTGGCACAATTGGGCATATTGTAAGATACTGCCCATACCTGCAAAAGTTGAAGGCTCCCCAAGAAAACAATTACCAAAAACGATCAGTTTCCCCGAAACAAGACCCGCGTGTCTTGAAAGAAAGGGAAAAGAAGTTGAAACAAAAGAATCAAAAGGTAATTGAAAAAGCCTTAAACGCAGAGGTGAAAGAAGAAAAACCTGTTCAAGCAAAACCTAAAATGGAAAAACCAGTAAATGCAAAAACAATTAATACAAATACTGGTAAAGGACAAACAGCTTGGAAACCAAAACAGGTAATTCAGTCAGGGGGAGCACCGCAGGTTCTTTTTTCTAATCATCAGGAGATTGAGATCACCTTCCTTGATGATCAAGGACGACCCAAGTCCACAAAGGCTTGGGTCCCCCTCTCCAACTAATCTTTGAGTGAGTGTGCAGAATGTTCCAGGAGGAACTATCGATAGTCGTAAGATTGTTGATAGTGGAGTGTCCATGCACAAAACAGGCGACAGAAGAAATTGTTGCCTGTGTTGGAGAGAAGAAAAGAAAATGAAAAAGAAAACAGAAATGTCTGTTGAATGAGTTTGAGAAGCTTCGACAAATTGAAAATCATTCCAACGTTTAAATTGTTAAAGGCTGTGATCGGGTTCCCCAGGGTAGATTCAAATCAAAATGTACGCACCTGCAGCACGTTTGAAGTTCAAAATCAACAAGATGAACGTGCAGTGTACATTTCTTCGTGGTGTGATTGAAGAAAATGTGTTTGTTGAACAAACCAACTGGGTGTGCGGATGCCTTGGCATGGGTTGAACAACCGCACACTACTTCTGAAAGAGAAAGACAAAAACCTTCGCTGGTGAAATGTGGAAGACCAGTCGGACCCAAAGGTTTATGATCTTGTTGCTGTCAAGAGACTTCTCAGTAGCTACAAAGAATCGACTTTGAAATCCACACCGGGTGGATATCCAGTTTGGGAGAGCACTCAGATTCCTTGCAATGCACAAAGCAGTTGCAGGATACGGTTTTTAAAATTCTAATCTCTCCTTTACTTGTCGATATTTAAGCTGCTTTATGAATTTGTATTATCTCGTACAGCACTCTTTGGCCAGACAATGCTGTCATGGTCCACACCGCAAACCGACATGCCAACTGATTTTTCCAAAATTCGATAAATCTTTTCAGATTAAAAATTAATTTTGGTAAACGGCATTGAGGTAAAACATGAGTTCACCAACATCGGAAAGTCAATTTTGTAAATACCTTTGTGTTTTTAAATTTTATCTTAGTTTGTTGATTTTAGGGGGAGTAAATCCAAAATTTGAAAAATCCAAAAACATCGAAAAATTTCAAAAGCACAAAAACAATAGAAAAACAAAAATGAGTTTCCTGGCGAGAAAAAGAGAAAATGATAGTACATCAGTGGTCTGTCCAAACCTCTTTAAATCTAAAAATGAAAAGCGATAAGCAGCTCTATATAAGATGTATCGGTAGGCTCACAATCATTTTAAAGTGTGCAGGGTGATATAAATCTTAAATCGACTGAAGACTGGGTGGGAACCATTCATTGGCATATGGTCTTAGTACCGAAATTTCGTTTGAGAGATTGCCGAGGTTCTGAGATATTCGGTCTTTATGCTGCTTATCATCTGGGTATCATGGTTGTATCTTTTACCGAAAAATAACGGGGTCGCAAGTCTAGATCTTCCATGATACCATACATACGTGTACATACTGCATACGACCTCAATAAGTGCTCAACAATCACATGTCCCTCAAAATAAGTGATAAAATATCACATTTATCCGGGAGTCAAGTTCGTCTCTCTGCTGTACGAAAGTACTGACCTGTTCACGGACTTGCTCCTGTGCCCTCATGCATCGAAAATCAAGTTCCTCATCAATAAGTGATTCTATCACATAGGGCTTGTTTTCAAATCAAAATAAGTGAGAATCTCACATCATATACGGTCAAACAGATGATAATCGGTATACTCACCGGTAAGATGAACCCTCGTGCATACCTTGATACGGGAATGTGTCGTGATGTGGATGAACACCGGTCGGTAAGCATAAATCATACCTTAACGTATCCCCTCGCCATGATTACTAATGATAAGTTGAGCTTATGTGGACAACAATACCGAAAATTGTTATAGGATGCTTATCTTAATGTTAACTAAAAGAACAACAAGAGCATTTTGACATGACCGTACACTGATATGATTCTCTTACCCTCGAAACTCGCAAAAAGAATGTCTGTAGATATTTATTTACTGTTTTCAGTTTATGCATCTTGTATATATTTATTTATTGTTTTCCGTCTTTACATTTGAAAAATGAAAAATTCCAAAAAGATTTTAGGTGTGTTTTAATATAAACTTTATAAAATCCAAAAAGATTTTGCTTCTAGTTTATTTTTGATTGACTGATGTTGGAACTCGAGTCTATCCTACCCAAAATCCTGATCGTAAGCCTGAAAACAATTGCATCTTCATAAACTGTCGAAGTTAACAAGTCGTGAAAGTTAAAGGACTAAAATTGTACATTTTTCTAAACTTTCAAAATATTGTCGGTTGGTGTTTGATTGAGATTTGATCTCATATGTGTCGTTTGTTTAAATGTTAACTATATTCCAAGCGGTTGTTCTCATTATGCGTTTAGCTTTCTTGCATGTGCAGATGCTAAAGGCGAGGAGAACATGGTTGATGACAAAGCTTTGGAATGAAGACACAAAGTGGAGGCACTCAAAGAATAAGGTGATCGAGTTGCCGCTGACCCTTCATCAACACCACAAGGATCTGAAGAATTGACAAGTTAAAAGATTCACGAGCATGACTCAATGAAGAGTTCAATCTAAGGGGGAGTTTATTGACACACTTCCTAAATGAAAAGGGGAGTTTGTTGATACACTTTCTACTTACGACACGTGAAGACTTTAAAGATCCTCCGACGTGGAAGACATCGAAGTTGAATCTCACGAATAGCGTTGAACCTCACGAGTAGCGTCCAAGGGGGAGTTTGTTGATGCATATTTTGTGGACACGACTCGGCTCGGTTCAACTCGGCTCAGTTCGATTTGGTCTCGACTTGAAGACACGAAGATCAAGACAAAGCTGCTTGTGTCTGTACTTTGTCTGTAATGTGTCATGATACAAAACGATGTCTTGTGTTAGATTTGTTTATATGTGCGTTCGATGTAAGTTTGACCAAGTCAACCATCCTCCGGTTTGACTTGGCCAAACAGTTAGCACATTGGTTGAAACATGCTTGTGTCGAAGGATGTCATCGAAGGATGGTTTGTATCCTTCGATGACCTCGAAAGATAATGTCATTCGATTGATACAGATGGACCTCGAAGGATATCATCCTTCGAGGTATGTATGGATCTTTCGGTAGCATTCTGGTCGATAGATGATCCTTCGACCAGACTTCCTTATCCTTCGACCATACCTACTGTGTCGGGTATAAATACCCAAGTGTTGTGTTCATTTCAGTAGAGACACTTAGAGACAAGAGAGACACCATAGGAGAACACTTAGCAGCATTCTGCTGAAATCACACACACACACACGAGAGAGAGAGTTTACGGAATACATCTGTAAACATTGAGCTTGTAACTGGAACCTTCATTCGTATTAATACAAGTGGTGTTAATCGGTGAACCTTGTGTGTTTTGTGTTTATACTTGTCTCAACTCGGTTGCACTCTAGCTTGGATTCCGCACTTGCTAGTGTGTTAATATAACAAGGATAAGGTTTGACCTCATCCGAAGAGGGACCTACATCTCTCTCTCTTCAAGCCCCTATAACGCCCAGGCAGCGGTGTTGGGGACGTTATTTCACTCCGTTATGATGCCCATTACACATGGTCTTATTAGCCTATTCTAGTAACTGTTAACACATAGTGGTCATGATGCCCATTACACATGGTCTCATTAGCCTATTCTAGTAACTGTTAACACATAGTGGTCTAAATGTTAACGGTCTTGATGTTACAATACTAATGGTTCAAACACGATAACACCAATGCTCCAGAAGTTAAGATACAGGACATTGATTGTCCGTACCTTGGACCACACAACCTTGTGGGCCCAGGCTTTACACCATCGTACCTTGATGGCCCGGGCTTTACACAATGATATCTTAATGATTTAAATACTAGCTACAACGAGGCTTGAATGGTTTGAATGCAATAATTTGGAGAGTGCAAAGTCTTAAACTGAAGAACCATGGACCAGATAAAAGCATATATTAGGTATAAGGTGTTGACTCGTGGCCTTCAAACCCAAATCTCCCAGATCGTTCCCAACACATAGAATTGCTAAAACTTTTAGCGACACTTTTTATTAAATTGAGAGGATGCAGTTTACAATTAATAATGCCCTATTTATAAAGCTACCAACAAACAATACGAAACTTACTGAACTAGGACTCCTAAATTGACTTAACTCTATCTAAACTAATCAGATAAAAACTAAAAACTCAATTATTAAAACTAAGTCCCTGAACTTTTAGATCTCCACCGAACCACCCCTCGAGATCCCCCGTACCTCCTTAACGTGCAACATTGATTAATTTCAATACTCCCTCTCAATGTTGACATTCTTCATATTCATAGCTTCACGAAATTCTTTGAGCTTCACACCCGATAGGCTTTTTGTAAATATATCAGCAACCTGTTCATGAGTGTTGACATACCTCAAATCAATTTTCCCTTCTAACACCTTCTCTCATATAAAGTGGTAATGCACTTCAATATGTTTCGTCCTTGCGTGAAACATTGGATTTTCGGCCAAGAGAATTGAGGACAAGTTATCGCATCATAGTGCCATTTTTTCATCAATTGATTGCTCCAGTTCGCCAAGTAACAAACGCAACCAAACCACCTCTTGGCCTGCCATTGCAGCTGCCCTATACTCTGCTTCAGTTGCCGACAATGAAACAGTTGGTTCTCTTGCTACACCATGTTATTACTCCTCGACCTAGTTTAAACACATAGCCAGTATTCGATCTTCTTGTATCCAGATCACCCGCATAATCAGCGTTGCAATAACCCACCAAATCTAAGTTCACATACCGGTCGAACTTCAATCCATATCCAAGAGTTGTTTTCACATACCTCAGAACTCTTCTTATGGCATCAAGATGTGGTTTTCTAGGTTGTTGCATATATCGAATAAGCACACCTACTTCAAATGCTATGTCAGGTCTCGTCAAGGTCAAATAAATTAAACTTCCTACTATTGTCGATACATAGTAGGATCCTCTAATTCCTTTCCTTTATCAGCACAAAGTTTAACTGTGGTATCCATGGGTGTATCTATTGGTTTACAATCTAACATACCAAACCGAGATAACAAATCAATTGAATACTTCTGTTGATGCAGAATCAAGGCTCCCTCTTCATACTATAACTCCAAGCCTAAAAAATGACTTAACTCACCAATATCTTTCATGTAGAATCTTACACATAAATTATGTTTAAGCTGCTCGATTCCAATTTCATCATCTCCGGTAATTATCAAATCATCTACATATACCAACACCGCAACCAACTTTGAACCGGTTATTTTAATAAACAAACTAGTATCAGCCTTCGACATCTCAAAATCGTTATGTTGCAGGAATTCCCTCATCTTCCCGAACCACGCCCTTGGGGATTGTTTTAAACCGTAAATCGCCTTCTGTAACTTGCACACATAGTCAGGGTGCTCTTTACTTTCAAAACCTTCTAGTTGCATCATGTGAATTGTATGATCCAAATCCCCATAAAGAAACACATTCTTTACATCCATTTGATGTAACTTCCAATTCTTTTCGGTTGCCACTGCTAGAACTACCCGAATGGTTGTTAACTTCGCTACAGGACTAAACGTATCTTCATAATCAACACCATACTGTTGAGAAAAACCTCGAGCCACCAACCTAGCTTTGTATCGATCAACCGAGCCATATGCCTTACGTTTTATCTTAAAAACCCATTTGCACGTTATCAATTTTACATCAGCCGGTTTCGAAACTAGAACCCAAGTTCCATTTTTTTTTCATGGCACCAATTTCTTCTTGCATAGCATCACGCCATTCTTGTTTGTTGGCTGCATGTTTATAAATTTCGGGTTCCACTACGGCTGCCTCGGTTACGGCTACGTTCACCATGTATCTTGCATTTGGTTTTCTGACCTGAGTAGATCTTCTTGGTTCAGTTTGAGGGCTTTTCTCGAAAGCTTCACTTACAGATTCATACACATCTGTGTTTCACGGTTGCTGCCTTATTCTTGGTTCTAACCGGGGACTCGTTTCCAGATTCACACCATCTTCATCAACCTCAACTGTTTGGTTATTTTCATCGAACATTAAACTAATTTCCGAGCTTTTTAACTTTTCTTTAATGAACTCGGTATCTGGTAGTACTTCCTTTTCATTAGACCACCAAGATGAATTTTCATCAAACACTGCGTTCTGAGATACATAGCATCGGTTTGTTGTTGGGTCACAACATTGCCAACCTTTTCGTATCGGATCGTATCCGACGAAGATACATCTAATAGCTTTCTTTTCCATCTTGTCGCGTAACTGATTTGGCACGAAAACATAGCATACACATCCAAACACTTGAAAATAAGATACATTTGGCTTTACCTTTAATAACTTCTCGTACGGAGATTAATACTCTTGATCTTGTTGTGGTAGTCGGTTTATGACATACGCCGCCGTTCGCATTGCTTCTGCCTAAAACCTACCCGGAACATTCTTTGCGTGTATTATACTCCTACACATTTAAGCTAAGTGCCTATTTTTCCTTTCGGATACACCATTCTGTTGCGGCGTATTAGGGCACGTTAACTGTCTTCGAATTTTGTGTTCTCTTAGGTATTTATCAAAATTGTGTGCTAAATACTCCCTTCCATTATCGGATCGTAGACACTGGATTTTATTACCCGTTTGTCGCTCGGCTTCTCCTTGGAATATAACTTGAATTTTTCAAAAACTTCTGACTTTTCTTTCATAAAGTCTATCCAAACATATCTTGAAAAATCATCTATAAAGGTCACCATGTATCTTAGACCTTTAATTGAGGGATGTTTCACCGGACCGAAGACATCTGAATGAATTAACTCCAAGGGAACTCTAGCTTTATGACTTAATCTTTCATATAGCAATTGGTGTGCTTTTCATATTGACACCCGGCGCAGACAGTTTCTTTCTTAACTTCGAAACTGGGTAACCCATCAACCAATTCATTCTTCATCATCAGTTCTAATTTATCAAAGCCAACATGACTTAACCTGGAATGCCACAATTCTGCTGTTTGATTTGCTTTTGTTTTATCAACATAAGCAGACTTAGCCGATAAAACATAAACTGTATCAGTTCGCTTTCCTTGTAAAATAGGAATAGATGAAGTTTCAAACTTATAAAAAATAAGTACATCGTTAGGACCGAAAAGAACATACTTACCAGTCGAAGTTATCTGTGGTTCTGAAAACAGTTTCTTCTTCACTCCTGGTACATTAAAAACCTCTTGCATCACGAACTCTTTCTGGTCCTTTTCAGCCGGAAACCGAACCTCGCCAATATTTGCAATCTGATGCTTCGAGTTGTCAGCAATAAGCACAACTTGATTTCCGGTATATTTTTTGCATTTTCTTAGTTTTCCCTTCTTCCCAGTTAAATGGTTTGAACATCCGAAATCAACAATCCATTCTTCAAGCTTATTTGACTTAAGCTCGGTAGTTGCTGTGAGATGCGCCATGTAGGCCTCACATCCCTTGGCTCTTCGTGTTCGGTTGTTGCTGCGTTTCCTTCGGCCTTTGGTTGTGTGCAATTTTTAGACATATGTCCTGGAACCCCAAAATTATAACATTTAAACGGAAATCTATGATTATTTCTGTTTTTACCCTTTTTCTCGGACTTGGGTTCACCGGATTCTTTTCCCTTGCGATCCCCTTCATTCCGTTTGCTTCGATCTTGGGCTTTGGACCTGTTATACCAAGGTTTAGAAGCTTGTCCTTTGTTTCTTTTCTTTTCGACAAACAAATCCTTCTCGTACTCTGTTTTTATTGAAATGCCACCTTGTTGAGCCGCATACGCTTCTTATCCGCCAAGAAGATTTTCAAACTCGGTAATGTTTGGTTGGTTTGCCCAGCCTTGAAGGGCTTCAACAAACGACCTGTACTCCGGTTTCAGGCCATGAATAAGAGTTCGCTTCATCCTTGCTTCGCTTACTTTTGATTGCGGGTCGAGGTCTTCGATTTCCCTACACAGATTCTTGACTTTGCGGAAGTATTGAGCAATTGAGAGATCCCCTTGAGACACACTCATGAGTTCTCCTTCGATCAATTGCAACCTCGCCTCATTCTTTTTAGTGAACAAAGATTGTAACAGGTCCCATGTTTGTTTCGGATATTCCAGATCTTGAATATGATCCAGAATCTCCTCCTCCACAGTGGTTTTGATTACGAACATCGCACGACCTGCCTTGACTTGCCACTTACCGACTGCACCATTCACGTCGTTCGTGGGTTGCCTCGTTTCAGTCCCATTCGTAACCTGCCATAAGTCTTGTCCTTGCAAATAAGACTTAATACAAGTAGACCACTGCTTGTAATTTGACTTGTTGAGTTTCTTGATGCCACCAGCTACTTGCAAATCAACCATCTTGATCTTCTTCTTCGATTATTCTTCGAATGGTTTCTGGTTCTAATGATTTGGTAGACAAACTACCAATCTTTGTTCTTCACTCGAGCCTAATCGGTTTCAGCAGGCTCTGATACCACTTGTTGACTCGTGGCCTTCAAACCCAAACCTCCCAGATCGTTCCCAATGCACAGAATTGCTAAAACTTTTAGTGACACTTTTTATTAAATTGAGAGGATGCAGTTTACAATTAATAATGCCCTATTTATAAAGCTACAAACAAACAATACGAAACTTACTGATCTAGGACTCCTAAATTGACTTTAACTCTATCTAAACTAATCAGATAAAAACTAAAAACTCAATTATTAAAACTAAGTCCCTGAACTTTTAGATCTCCACCGAACCACTCCTCGAGATCCCCCCTACCTCCTTAATGTGCAACATTGATTAGTTTCAATATAAGGCACGTGCAAGTCGAATATTTTGTGTGACTAACACGTGCAAGCAGAAATAACGACAAAGCCGCTCACATTAATTGTGGATATAGGCATCGAATGAGGAAAGTTGATCACACAATCTATCAGAATATTTAGTATACTACATGCGGCACGTTGTTGGCATGGTAAGAGAAAAATACTACCGGAGAGTGGCTTACGTATGAAGCATTTAAAGCCTTGTCTCGTCTGACAACACAATGGACTATAGATGAAATGTTTACTACCGGGTATGAGGGAACATACTCACTCTCACAAAGAACTTAGATTGTGGGTCCCCACAGCGAAGCTAACAATGTTGTTTTCTGAAAGTCATATAATCAAGATCTTAGCATGACATGTTAGTGATTTTCGTTGTAGTAATGTCGTTTATAACATATATTTAATGATTTGAACATGTTTGGATCTTAGTTCGAATATTAGACCCAACATTGGTTATGTCTAGATTTTGAAAAACCAAATATGTTATAGCATTTAGTAACACTTTCTAAAATTTGAATTTTAATAAATCACAAGATCTCCGGTAACCTTAATTTCTTTCCGATCACCGTTAATTCGAATCACTCTACAGTTTTACGCAACCGCAGACCACATTGTGTCATTTTCAATGGAAAAATCTGATGGTGAAGCAAGGGTGGCACCTTATGTGCACGACATTAAAGTGATGGAAACATGTCGAAAAATTATAGGATTTAGAATTTAGAGTTTGAAAAAAAAGACCTCAAGTTATCCTCACCGACCTCATCCTATGCCCTAACAATATATATAAGTTGAGTCAATGAGGTAGTGGTGGAGTGGTTGTGAAAAGATTTAGTGTTCCTTGTGACCAAGGTGCGACTCCCACTCTCCTCATTATTTTCTGCGGTATCCAGGTGAAAGACGAATACGGGTGGCGCCGGTTTGTCTTGGATGGGAGGCGAGGTTTTACCGATTATTTCACTGTCGTGCCTTCGGGCGGGTGGAGGTCGGGTTTCCGCGCATCAGGGAGAGTCAAGGAGCTGGCGGCGGTCGAGTAGTCGACCTTGGCCACAGCGTCCGGTGTCACGGTGGTTGGCACGTCGTTACTTGCCGTTAAAAAAAATATAAGTTGAGTCAAAAGGGGTAAAAATAGAAGATTGAGTCTGGTTCACGCAACGTAAAGTCATCCTCTTCGCATCTCTTTTTTCTTCTTCTTCTACCCTCATCACTCTATATATAGGACTTCCTCCTTTCCTTCTTACACCACACTTTCTTCTTCTTCTTCTTCTTCTTCTTCTTCTTCTTCTTCTTCTTCTTTCTCAACTCTTTTAAGATGATGTTTTAACAGTTTAAGTACCCTAGCCCTAGAAACCCTTCACTTCTTCAAAACTGAGAAATGGAAAACCGCAAACCCCAATTGCTTCCAGGGTTTAGATTCCAGCCGACTGACGAAGAACTTGTTGTTCATTACCTAAAGCCCAAAATTCAATCCCTCCCTCTGCCTAATCATCCGATTCCTGAAGCGGATGTTTGCAGGTCTGATCCGTGGAACTTACCAGGTCTGTGTTCATGATATTCTTGTTTTCTCTTTTTTCTAAAAATAGTAAAATGTGAGTTGCGTTTTAATAATAATCGGTTCTTTTTGTTTGTTTTAGGTGATTCCGAGGAAGAAAGGTACTTTTTTAGCACCGTGGAAACCAAGTACCCTAATGGTAAACGAATCAATCGAACCACTCCATCGGGTCACTGGAAACCAACTAGTTTAGACAAGCAAGTTGTTGATTCTCAAAACAAACATGTTGGAACAAAGAAAACTTTTGTTTTCCACAGATCCAAATCCGCAAACGGGTCTAAAATAGATTGGCTCATGCATGAGTACAAACTTGCTAACCCTATTCAAGTAAGAATATTAAAATTGAACTGGGACTTGTTGAATAAAATGAAAATATTGAAAACTCGATTTCAAATTTTATGCAGGGTGTGCAAAACTGGATGATTTGTAGGGTGTTCACGAAGAAAAGAGCAAAGAAAGATACTATGGAGGATGTAGAGATGGTTCTAGTTCGAAACACAGGGACAATTTTCTATGTCCCAAGAAACTTTGATTTGAATCTGGATGGTGGTGGATCACCAAGTACTGGTTCAAGCGGTGTCACAGATGAAGATGAGGAGAACAATAAATAGATGATTAGAGGATGAGTTTGGTCTTTATGATAGTATTAATGGTGTTCTTATGGTAGTGTATGTTAATCCAAAAAGCTATAAATGGTGTAAATGTATGGTAAGGATCAATGATAAATAAGACGTTTTCTTTTGTTTTTAAGTACTCATTTGCAATTGTTGTGGTTAAATAATATGATTAGTTATCAATTAACAAACAAAATACCAAGAAATCTAAAGAAATAACTTTCCACTTGTAAATCTATACAAATGACTATTTAACCCTTTTAGTAATCTGAGTTATCATTTAAGGATCATTTCTTGCAAAGGAAAAAAAAAAATAACAAGTAACAATATGCAAGTCCTAACTCCATTAGCCTGATTGTAAAAACTGATCACAATTCACAGATAGTTAATTGGCACAAATTATATCAAATACCTCAAATTGATGTTAAATATACAAATAAAACCAAGGTAGAAATAATATTACAGACGCATAGACCTCAAATTAATGTTCATTTACAGATTCTACAAACAAATGAAAAAAATATTCTTTAGAAACAAATTACCAATGTAAGAACATTAAATGATATATACTCTGAGGTAGAGGATCATGTAAAAAGTGTGAGAAGTGTATTATAACACTATATATAATACTATATAACACCATATAAACACCGTATAACAATATGTAACACCATATAATACCATATAACACTATGTAACACTATATATCATTATATAACAAATATAACACTATAGGTTGTCTGATAGCATGTCTCTGATAGATGTATAGCGTTATATTTGTTATATAATGTTATATAGTGTTACATAGTGTTATATGGTATTATATGGTGTTACATATTGTTATACGGTGTTTATATGGTGTTATATAGTATTATATATAGTGTTATAATACACTTCTCACACTTTAGGCCTTTTTTACACTATCCTTACCCTATACTCTGAATATACTATTATTTTTTTATTAAAAGGGTAGTTGGTCAAATCACATGTAATTACCAGAAAAATGGATGGAGTTTGTGAATTGGATGAAAATTGTAGGTCCGGCTAGGGGAGGATCTAGTCGCCTAATCCTTGTGTACAAACCAACCCGGTTGTGCGGAATCCAACCGAGATAGCAAACCGAGATAGAACACGCAAATAATCAACACACAAGACTCAACGATTAACACCACTTGTATTAAACGTATGAAAGGTCCGGTTACAGCTCAATGTTTACAAATCAGTCCTGTAAACTCTCTAAGTGTGTATGTGTTCTCTGCTAACTGTCATCCTGTCTAACTTGTCTCCTTCTGAAATGAACACAACACACGGGTATTTATACCCAAACACAGCAGGTCTGGTCGAAGGATCATGCAGACTGGTCGAACGATCATCTGTCGACCAGTAACAGCTCGAACGATCAACACGTACCACGAAAGATGTGATCTTTCGTGGTCCATCCATCGAAGGTCCATCTTTCGAGCTCATCATCATCGAAGGATATAAGTGATCCTTCGATGACACATCCTTCGACCCAACACCTTACAAACACAATGTTGACTGTTTGGCCAAGTCAAACCAGGAGGATGGTTGACTTGGTCAAACTTACATGACTAATAAAGACATCGTTTCGTATACAGACAAAGTACAGACACAAGTGCATCAACAAACTCCCCCTTGGCTGTATCTTTGTCTCTATCTTCATTCTTGTAAGTCTCTCGTGTCTTCAAGTCTTTGACTTCTTTTCAAGTCTTCAATGTCGGAGGATCTTCAAAGTCTTCACGTCTTGAAAGCAGAAAGTGTACCAACAAACTCCCTGTTTTATGTAGGAAGTATGTTGACAAACTCCCCCTTAACATAAGCTCCCCCTTGAGTTATGCTCGTGAAAGTCTTTATCTTTATGAAGTGAGATCCTTGTGGTGTTGAAGGTCAGCGGCAACTCCATCATCTTTGTCTTTTGAGTGCCTTCACGTCGTGTCTTCATTCCGAAGCTTGTCATCGACCGTGTTCTCCTAGCCTTTAGAATCTGCACATGCAAGAAATCTAAACGCGTAATGAGAACAACTGCTTGGAATATCATAAGCAAACGACACACATGTGACCATTGTTCAATCAAACACCGTCCGACAGTTTGAAAGTTTAAAATATTTTTTCAATTTCAATTTCAACTTTCAACACTTTGCAAATTTCGACCGTTTATGAAGATTTAGTCGTTTTTGGTTTTCGTTCAGGTTTCAGGTAACGAAGACTCGAGCTCCAACATCGTACGATCGAAAAATAAAGTAGAAATAAAATCTTTTTGGCTTTTCGAAATTTTATATTAAAACACACCTAAAATCTTTTTGGAATTTTTAATATTTCAAATGTAAAAGACTGAAAGCAGTAAATAAATATATACAAACATGCAGAAACTGAAAGCATTAAATAAATATTTACAGACATTCTTTTTGTGAGTTTCGAGGGTAAGAGAATCATATCAGTGTACGGTCATGCCAAAACGTTCTTGTTGTTCTTTTAGTTAACATTAAGATAAGCATCCTATAAAGATTATCGGTATTGTTGTCCACATAAACTCAACTTATCATTTGTAATCATGGCGAGGGGATACGTTAAGGTATGATTTATACTTACCGACCGGTGTTCATCCACATCACGACACATTCCCGTATCAAGGTATGCACGAGGGTTCATCTTACCGGTGAGTATACCGATTATCATCTGTTTGACCGTATATGATGTGAGATTCTCACTTATTTTGATTTGAAAACAAGCCCTATGTGATAGAATCACTTATTGATGAGGAACTTGATTTTCGTATGCATGAGGGCACAGGAGCAAGTCCGTGAACAGGTCAGTACTTTCGTACAGCAGAGAGACGAACTTGACTCCCGGAAGGAATTTGTGATATATTATCACTTATTTTGTTTGGACATGTGATTGTTTATCACTTATTGAGGTCGAATGCAATATGTACACGTATGTATGGTATCATGGAAGATCTAGACTTGCGTCCCCGTTATTTTTCGGAAAAAGATACAACCATGATACCCAGATGATAAGCAGCATAAAGACCGAATATCTCAGAACCTCGGCAATCTCTCAAACGAAATTTCGGTACCAAGACCATATGCCAATGAATGGTTCCCACCCAGTCTTCAGTCGATTTAAGTTTATATCACCCTGCACACTTTAAAATGATTGTGAGCCTACCGATACATCTTATATAGAGCTGCTTATCGTTTTTCATTTAAGGTTTAAAGAGGTTTGGACAGACCACTGATGTACTATCATTTTCTCTTTTGCTTGCCAGGAAACTCATTTTTGCTTTTCTATTGTTTTTGTGTTTTTGAAATTTTTCGATGTTTTTGGATTTTCAAATTTGGATTTACTCCCCCTAAAATCAATAAACTAAGACAAATTTAAAACACAAAGGTATTTACAAAAATGATTTTCCGATGTTGGTTTTACTCTTGCTTGACCTTAATGCCGTTTACTAATAATAAATAGTCAAATCTTGATTTGTCAAATGCTTTGGTAAAAAGGTCGGCACGTTGGTCATCGGTGTGGACATAAGCAACATCGATTAGCCTTTTCTCAAAGCAATCACGTATGAAGTGATACTTAATGTCGATGTGCTTAGTCTTTGAATGCTGCACAGGATTTTTAGTGATCTGTAATGCAGCAGAATTATCAACGTAAATAGGAGTAGTTAGGAATTCAAAACCGTAGTCACGCATTTGTTGTTGGATCCATAGGACTTGGGAGCAACAACTTGAGGCAGCAATGTATTCAGCTTCGCATGTTGATGTAGCGACACACGTCTGCTTCTTGCACTGCCATGTGACTAGGCGATTTCCCAAAAACTGACATCCAGCCGTTGTGGATTTGCCGTCGATTTTGCATCCGCCAAAATCAGAATCACTGAATGCGATCAAGTCAAAGTTATTATCCCTAGGGTACCATAGACCGGTGTCAGGGTAACCCTTCAAATAACGAAAAATCCTTTTTACAGCTGCAAGATGTGAGGCCTTCGGGTTGACTTGATATCTGGCAAGCAGGCACGTTGGGTACATTATATCTGGTCTTGATGCTGTGAGGTACATAAGAGATCCGATCATCGCGCGGTAGAACGAGGGGCTAACAGCTTCACCCTTCAAGTCTGGAGTAATTCCGTGATTTTGCGGCAATGGGGTACCGATGGGCGTTGCATCAGACATCTGGAACCGGCTCAAGATGTCACCAACATATTTAGTCTGATGGATGAATATCCCAGACTCGGTTTGTTGTACTTGTAGGCCCAAAAAGAAAGTCATTTCCCCCATAGCACTCATCTCGAATTTATCCTGCATTACACGCTCGAAATCCCTACACAAAACATCATTAGTAGACCCAAATATAATATCATCAACGTATACCTGTACCAGTAGAAGATCTCCATCTTGTTCTTTGATGAAAAGAGTACAGTCGATAAGACCTCTGCGAAATCCATTCTCCAGCAGATAATTAGATAAGGTTGCGTACCAAGCTCGCGGTGCTTGATGAAGACCATAGAGAGCTTTGTTGAGCAACCAAACCCGATCGGGATGGATAGGATCTTCAAAACCTGGAGGCTGTTCGACGTACACCTCTTCTTCAACCACACCATGTAAGAATGCACTTTTCACGTCCATCTGGTATACCTTGAAACCTTTGAATGAGGCATAAGCCAGAAAAATCCGAATTGCTTCTAGACGTGCAACAGGTGCATACACTTCGTTGTAGTCGATCCCTTCTATCTGACGAAAACCTTGAACGACTAGCCTTGCTTTGTTCCGGATAACGATCCCACGGTCATCCTTTTTGCATTTAAACACCCAACGGGTACCAATCTTCTTGTATCCAGCAGGTTTCTCTACGAGTTTCCAGACACCAAGCTTCTGGAATTGTTGCAGTTCTTCCTGCATTGCTTCAACCCATGAGCTATCTTTCAATGCATCTTTCCAAGTTCTTGGCTCTTCCTGTGAGACATAACACGCGAAAGACCAATCATTTTGTTGACCAGATTCTCGGATAGTTGCATACAAGCCTGCATTGTTGTTGTTTCGCAACATGTTTCTCGTTTGAACGCCACTTTGTACATTTCCGATGATGTTTTGTTGAGGATGGGTATTGTGAATCCTTGTTTCTGGATTATCTTGAACTGGAATATTTGTACCCAGATTGTTGAGATTCAGATCAACAATCAATTCAAGGCCCGGAATTGACGAAGAGGATGATGCAGAAGTTTCAGCTGTTCTAGGGACATCCACTGGAGGTGTACCCTCTGAAATACCATGAACTGCTGTTGGAGCTTCTTGATCTGCATCGAGAAATTCATCATCCTCTGAAGATTCGTTCAAGTCGGTAGCATCGTGAAAATCCTCATTGTCGAGAGCATTGTTGTTCACTGAAGATGGTTCTTGATTGACAATAATGGGATGAACCAACGGTGAATCTGTTGCATTGTCACTCTCGAAAAACATCCTTGCCGCAGCACTTTCTTCAACGGCTTCAACATTGATCGAATTGAAAAAGTCATCGTACTCAAACATCCAAGGCTGACCAGGATTTCTAACTGGCAAAGTGTGACTTTGTACTCTGACTTCAGACCATTCCTCGACCCTTTTAGTCTCTAGATTCCAGACTCTTAAGTTCGGGGTGGAATAACCAAGGAAGTATCCCTCAATTGCTCTTGCCCCAAACTTTCCATTAGGATCGATTATTGTGCATGGAGCTCCAAACGGTTCAAGATAAGACAAATCTGGTTTCCGTTTGTTAATAAGCTCAAAACAGGTCTTGTTGTGTCTTTTGACTGTAAGGACTCGGTTCAACGTGTAGCATGCAGAGGACACAGCTTCAGTCCAGAATGGAATGGGCAGCTGTGACTCTACCAACATAGTCCTAGCAGTCTCGATCAATGTGCGGTTCTTACGTTCAGCGACGCCATTCTGTTGAGGAGTATAAGCTGCACTAAATTCGTGAAGAATACCTTTTGAAGTGCAAAACTCCGCCATGGCATGATTTTTGAATTCAGTACCATTGTCGCTGCGTATCCGCCTAACCTTCAACTTATATAGATTCTCAATCTGAATGATCAAGTTTTTGATAATACCGAAGGTTTCACTCTTGTGTGCCATGAACGCCACCCAAGAAAATCTTGAATAATCATCAGTAATCACGAGGCAATATTAATCATTCCTAATGCTTTTGTGCTTGACAGGACCGAACAAATCCATGTGCAAACGTTCAAGAGGAACAGCCACCGTGTTGACTTTCTTTGTAGGGTGTCGCTTCTTCGTTTGTTTTCCTTTCTGGCACGAAACACAGACGTCTTGAAGATGGAAATTTTTAAGAGGAACACCATTCACCAATTCATTTGATACCAAATGATTCATTTTGCGCAAGTGAATGTGACCCATTCGTCTGTGCCAAGAGATTGTGTCTTTTTCTGTGGCTTTAGAAACGAAACAAGTTGCTTGTGCAGACGTTGTGATAGCTTGGCTCATATCAAGGACATACAGATCATTTATCCTTGGAGCCGACAAAAGAATCCATTCTTTCGGAATCTTGAAGCCGGGTTTCAGCACGTAACATCCATTTGCATCAAAGTGTACTGAGAACTGCTTATCACAAATTTGAGAAACACTAAGAAGATTGTGATCAAGTTGTTGTACGAAGTTGATCTTGTCAAAACTAACAACCCCGTTGGTAATCATTCCTTCACCCGAAATATATCCGCCCTTATCTCCAGCAAAAGCAACATAACCTCCTCTAATAGATTTGACGTCGTAGAGAAGCTTCATGTCGCCTGTCATGTGCCTGGATGCCCCACTATCAACAATCCAGTGACTACTGATAGTTCCTCCTGGAACACCCTGCACATGAACTTACACAATTAGTTGGAGATGGGGACCCAAGCCATTGTGGTCTTGGGTCTTCCATTTTCATCAATCACAATAACCTCTATTCTTTGATGATTTGAAAATTGTGATGGTCCCCCTGATTCAGTAACCGTTTTTGGTTTCCAAGTCTGTTTTGTTATACCAGTGTTATTCTTTAAAAACTTAACTTCATGATTGTCTGAAGTTTTTAAATTGTTTGGTTTGACAGAAACAGATTGTTTTTGAGCCACATCGGTTTTAATTGCTTTTTCAATTTTCTTGACCTGTTGACGTTTCTGTTTCTTTTCCCTTTCTCTTATGAGTCGAGGATCTTGTTTTACAGAAACAGATCGCTTGCGGTCAGTTGGGCCACGGGGATCATCAACTATGCCTTTTTGTTTATGAAGATACGGGCAATTTCGAACAATATGCCCGATTGTTCCACATTCAAAACATGATCTTCGTTCAACAAACCCCGAAGTATCATGTGGTCGTCTTGCCGATGATGAACTTTGTGATTTCGAGGTACTAGGTTTTGAACTATTTGGTTCATTCCTTTTCATCACTGTTACTTTCTGGACAAAATCTAAGTTAGATTGATTTGCAAACTTTTCAATTTTGTCCGTTCCCTTCGATTTCACAAAGTTCACATTCTTCTTCTTCTTCTGATTTGGCTTCTTTTGACTTTGAGTCGGTGTCTTACCTTTGGATTTGGTATGATTTTGCTGTTTTTCCACTGTTGGTAATTTCTTGTTCCCAAATTGTTTTCTAACTTCAGCCTTTGGGATAGAAGGACACTGTGTGACTGTAACATGTGGTCCTGTCTTTCCCAAAAACTTACTTGTCGAATTTTCAAAGACTTTACTGATTAAAGATTGATTAACATTCTTAATCGGAAAATCTTTGTCTGAGTAAATTTTATCATCTCCAACAAGAGTGTACAGCAAATCCACACTCTCCGACTCTTTCTCAGACGAGGACTCAGTTGCAACAGTCTTAGCGGGAGGATCACAGAGAATATGATTCTCAAGAGGTATGTCCTCTTCTTTGATCACCGCATCAGACTTTGCTGAATTAGTATCATCAGATTCATCATCAGAAGAATCAGTATCCTCAACAACAACTGGAGGATCCTGATTCGGTTCAGCAGAAGACACACATGTATCTGCTGACACATCTGAATCTGATGATTCCTCTTTCTTGTATCCGAGTCCTGTTGCACATTCTGCTGCAAATTCCTTAACATCTAGAGGAACAGATGGCTCAAAGTGAGTTCTATATTCCTCATCAGGCATGGCATCATAGTTGTTTCTCACGGGTGGTGGACATTTCTTGTAGCCTATGCATGTGACATCCTTTTTCTCTTTTTGAACATCAATGATGTGATCCAACACATAGCTAGAACTCAAATAACTGTCTAACTTAAGTCGGATCGCCTCACTTTCAGTTTTAACACAAGCCATTTCCTTTTGCATCACCTCAAGACGAGTGATATACAAATTAATGTCAGTTTGTTTTCTGGAAACCATTTTAGTCAACTCTGTTTTATCTTTCTTTAATGTTTCAATCATTGACTTAAATTCCTTTTCATGGTTTTCATAAAACATGTTGGCTTCAGTGCACTTTGAAAGATCAACAGTTAATTTCTGATTATGAATGAATGTCACATCATATTTCTCTTGCAAAGCCTCGTGTTTGCCTTGCAATTCACACCACTTATCATTCAATGAAGCATGTTTGTCTTGCAAGTCAAACAAACTAGCTTGTACAGCATCATGTTTGCCTTGCAACTCAGACATGCTTGTCTCTAAATCAGCACATTTAACATGTAAACTATCACAGTTATCACAGCTAACAGAAGTGGGTTCATCGACACATACCTGACTTGAAGAACTGTCGACATTAGCCATAAAGGCTGAATGGAGAGAAGACGAAGAATAAGCAGCTTGATCCACCAAAATAGATCTTCTTTGAATTTCTGCTGTAGATTCTTCCAAAAGCTCATCAATATTTGCATCGACTGACGCACTTGATGTGTCATCTGCCCGATCATTCCCTGAACTTGAGGATTCTTCATCTGAACTTCCACTGTAACCAGAAGAGTCTTCATCCTCAGAAGAGTCACCACCATTAGCGGAAGATTCTCCACCACTGGCGTGATTTAAGTCCTTGACGATTTCAGCAAAACAAGCTGTTCCATCTGGAGCATCATTTCCCAACTGGATTGACCAATCACAGCCTTCATCTACTTGAACCACAAGTGCCTGGTTGGCATTTGATGGTCCTGCTTGAGTCTGGTTGTCGACAGGTACCAACGTACGAACGTTGTTTCTGTTCTGGTTCTGCTGGTTGCCTTGACCTCTAAAAGGATTCTGGTTTCCATGTTGAGATGGCCTCGTACATTCACGCTTGAAATGACCACGTTCACCACAATTGAAGCACTTAACAGCCTGCTTATCAAACCCATACTTGGTGTCTTTCTTGCCTTCCAAGCTGGTTCTGCCCGTTCTTTCCATAAAATCCTTTGCTCGCCTAACAGCACTGGCAAAGGCCCACTTGATGTCCATCATCTCCATCTCCTCTTTATCAATCTGCTGATAGTCTTCTTGTGTCAGATTAATGTTGCCAATCTGACCTTCAACTAATCCACAGTATGCGCTCACCAAAGTGTTTAGCAGCTCCATGTGTTCCTTCGCTACTTCCACACTGACTTTAGAAAAACTTGAGGTGTCGAGCCGTACTGTATTTGGCTTTGATTGTTGACCAGCAGATGATGTACTTCCATAACACGCTTGCTGTTGAGGAGGAAGAGGATTCCCATACATGTCTGTTGCTCTGATAGGTTGTTGGCCTTGCTGTTGTGGTACTAATTTAGGGATTGGTTCAAGCGGAACTCCATATATGTCTGTTGTTGGAGGAGGAAGGCCATACAAGCTAGTGCTAGACACAAATGCTGTTTGAATTGGAGCGTGTGAAGAAGGTTTTGTAGAAGTGCTGGAAGCTCCAAAATACATTTCAGGATTTTGTGGCACTGGAACTCTTTTTGCCTTGAGAGTTTCTTCCTGATTCTTGTTTTCCAGGAGTTGAGCAAAATCATTGAAGTTTGTTGTATCCAAAGTGCCATTGTACTTCATGATTTCTAAGAAATTATTCCATTGAGGTGGCAGTGCATCTGCAAACTTCTTCACTATCTCTGCTGAAGTTGTTACAACCCCAATATTTCCCAATTCAGTCAGCAAATGATTGAATCGACTTGTCAAATCTCCTAAAGATTCATTCTCCATACAAGTAAAACCATCAAACTCTTTCTTTAGCAGGTCTTTTCTCAATTGACGTGTCGCTTCATTTCCTATGCCCCTTATCCTCAATGCGTCCCACAACTTCTTCGTTGTCTTGTGACTGACAAATTGATGATAAATATCTTTACTTAATGCCTGAGTAAGAATGGCATACGCTTTCTTCTCTAAGTCATAGACCTTCTTCTGATCTTCCGTAAGATCAGCAAATGTAGCAGCAGATGAAGCGGCAAGCTCTATTGTTTGATCAAAATCTGTGACGAAACGTAACCACAATTCTGTATTTTGACCAAGGACGTATGTATGAAATCTATCAAACCATCCCGGATATTCACTTAAGTGCATCAACTTTGGAGGCCTATTCAAACTTCCCGTTTCACTTTCGCTTAACAAAATGCTTTGAACACTTGGAGTTTGATTTGATACGAATGCCCATTGACCGGTAGATATAGCCTTAGCTTGCGCAGATACAGGTACGGGAGATTCGGCCCATGCAGGAGATGCAGGTAAGGGAACACCCCAGGCCGAATTCATTTTTGATAAAAAAAAAATTTATATGAATAACCCGAAAGATGACAAACAGCCGAAGGATCCAAGCTCGAAAGATCTGAAAAACAGAAACTGTTAAACACAAACAGACTAATGATCGAAAGATCAACACCTGTTCGAAGGATCAACAGGGTTCAAAGGATCTCTGTTGAATTTCGAACAATGTTTTTCGAAAGATTTTCCAACCGAAGGATCCTTATCTTTCGAAAAAGTACTGTACACCGAAAGATGATTTCGAAAGATGACTTCGAAAGACTCCCCAATCGAAGGATCCTTGTCTTTCGAAAATGAATAGTAGACCGAAAGATGAGTGTTTCGAAATGATTCCTTGGTTCGAAGGATGATGATTTATCGAACCTCCACTGATCGAAAGATGGTCTTTCGAGTTCGAAGGATATCTTTCGAACGGTTCTGACACAGTTGACAAACGATGACAAGTTGGTGAAAAAGTTGACGGGTTGGTGAGAACTTTCGGCAGAAAGTATGTTCAGACCATATCTTTCAGGTCTGAACATGCAGGTTTTTCACCAACCGGGTAATGATCAATATTTTAATCAGTAAACAACTTCCAACACAAACAAACACTTTGTAATTTAAACTTATTAAGATCAAAAGTGTAGTTTATCAAGAACACTATGAATATACCAAGAACACTACCCAGAAAAACAAGAATTTCGGTGAACCGAAACTCTTCAAACACACAATTTTGCTAAAATGTTTAACAAAAACCCAAGACTAACATGAAAACATGAAAAATAACAAGGTTTTAAGTCAAACACACCAAGCAAAAACAACAAGATTTTCCAGAAAATAGTGAACCTTTTAAACCCGAAAAACAGTCCGAAAACTCTCGGTTTTAACAAGGAGAAGAGCCAAGGCTCTGATACCACTTGTAGGTCCGGCTAGGGGAGGATCTAGTCGCCTAATCCTTGTGTACAAACCAACCCGGTTGTGCGGAATCCAACCGAGATAGCAAACCGATATAGAACACGCAAATAATCAACACACAAGACTCAACGATTAACACCACTTGTATTAAACGTATGAAAGGTCCGGTTACAGCTCAATGTTTACAAATCAGTCCTGTAAACTCTCTAAGTGTGTATGTGTTCTCTGCTAACTGTCATCCTGTCTAACTTGTCTCCTTCTGAAATGAACACAACACACGGGTATTTATACCCAAACACAGCAGGTCTGGTCGAAGGATCATGCAGACTGGTCGAACGATCATCTGTCGACCAGTAACAGCTCGAACGATCAACACGTACCACGAAAGATGTGATCTTTCGTGGTCCATCCATCGAAGGTCCATCTTTCGAGCTCATCATCATCGAAGGATATAAGTGATCCTTCGATGACACATCCTTCGACCCAACACCTTACAAACACAATGTTGACTGTTTGGCCAAGTCAAACCAGGAGGATGGTTGACTTGGTCAAACTTACATGACTAATAAAGACATCGTTTCGTATACAGACAAAGTACAGACACAAGTGCATCAACAAAAATGACAAGAAAATACAAATCTAAAGGGTCCAGTTGTCCAAAAAACTTATTTTGGATGAAACTAGCAAATGTGACCAAATCTCAGGGACAATTTTGACATTTTACTCCAAGGAAAATAATAAATAGTTGAGAAACAATAAGCGGAAATAGTTTCATTCGGTTACTTATTTATTACGTATTTGGGCTCACTAAAAAATAAGCGGGAAAATTTTCAGACGGTTAAAAGAATTTCGGGCACTCAAAATTATGATATGTAACCAACCAATTACTTATTTATTAGATATAGCTTAATGTTAAATATGAGTAATAAAATATATTATTCTGATTACCAATGTTTTAAAATCCGGTTTTTTATACCTTACCGGATTTGGCTCAGAAACGGTTTAACCGGGTGTATTGACGATTCAAACGGTTGTATCGGGTGGTTTAACCGGTTCTACCGGTACAACAGGCCGGTTTGAACCGGTTTTTAAAACATCGCTCATGACAATATAATAATCAATGTATCTAATTTAGGGTAACTTTCAACTGCCTACTTTCACATTTTAGACTACCTTTATTTAATTTTTAACCGTTTGGCCTACTAAAGATAAAACATAACCCAAATTAACCTATTCATACGAAAATAGGTTAAAGTTGTCACATCTGCAAAATATATATAAAAATATAGACGAAGAGCTAAATTAAGCCATGATATAAATCAAAATGAGAATAAAAGAAAATAATTAACTGAATACTTTCTATTATATTATAAGTGGGAAGGCTCGCGCGTTGCAGCGGGTGTCCCGACTAATATCGGATTCAATTATGTCTATTACGAACCACAACTGATATTCAATACATGAATTTATGTAAGTTTCGTATATTTTCTATTGTGTACCTCAACAACGGCATCAAAGGAAGATAAAAGAATTTGAACTTTTACACATCCATTTTCATCGTAAAATTCTAAATCTCTACTACATCAACTTACATTGAAAGTCAACTGAAGTCTACTAAGATAAAGAATGAACAGACAGATTTGACAAGATCCTCAAAACGCTTCAACTCTTTAAACACTCTGAAACTCTCAAATTGATTCGATAAATAAGGTTCAGATCTCAAGCACACTGACATCCATCGAATTGATATTGACCTCAACTACACATAGAATACTTCTGCTTAAGCAAAAATAAAGCATAAAAACCCATATATGAAGTAAATATTAGAATATCATTAAACAGAAATATAAAGCAGTTCAACAAAAATGAATGTCACCCCCAAATGTCAACCAGAACATAAAAACAACCTATAAAAGTTGAAGAGAACCATAATCCAAATTGCAGATACTTTGAAAACATATTGTAGACAAAAAACATATCACATCCTCCTTCCTCTTTTCCCACTCTTTCGACGAGTGCTATCTATTGGAATTGGTATCACGTCCTCTGTCATCATCAAAACATACAACTTACTTATCAGCTACTCCTTAAACATAAATAAAAGTTTTTCAAAGAGCAAAAATAACAAATACAAAAATTCGTATATAAAAAAATAAAGAATATAAGCATACCAATGTGACCAATCTTCATGCCAGAACGGGCAAGAGCTCTGAGGGCAAACTGTGCACCTGGACCGGGTGTCTTTGTCTTGTTACCTCCAGTTGCCCATAGTTTTATGTGGAGGGCATTGATTCCAAGCTCCAGTTGTTACAACAGAAATTTGTTAGTTGTAATGTATCAAATAAAAACAAACTGCTATGATTACCATATAGCAAGTCACTAAAAGAAACAAGTAAAAACCTTGCATCTTGTTGAAACATCTTGTGCAGCAAGCATAGCTGCTTATGGAGACGACTCATCTCTATCAGCCTTTACCTCCACTCCACCTAATGAAAAAAAAAATAAAAGGACAGTAGATAAATATTAAGATATAAAAACTATAAACCAAACACTCAATAGCATTTGAATTATAGTAAATATCTTGTGGAAAAATATTAAAACTACAAACTACTAACCACTTTCGAAAAAAAAAATCTGTTGAGAAAAAGCCTAGACAAATAAACTTAATTCATGTTCTCTTTGCAATGGATCAGAAAAACAATGTGCATGTAATTATATCTCCCAGTATGAACAAAATAAAACATTGCTTGCAAAAAAATTGAACATACAACACATGTTCCTAGCGGAATATATATTATATACACATGAGTGTTTTTAGCATTTACTTAAGGGTTTTAACTTCAATATCAGTTACTGCTTTTGGTTTGTATATAGATTAGTGCAAGGCTAAACCCTTCAAATACTAATAGTTAATTTCCTCACCAATTCAATAAATGATGGCCTTGATGATCATTACTTATTAGTACCCATAACTTTTTGAATAATTTTTATTTAAAAAGGTGCCAAAATCCCAAAAATGCCCCTAAATTGTCTTAAATTTTTTGGACAATGTGCAAGTTTACCCTCTTTAAAATAGCTTGGCTCTGTTGTATATGTTGCTTCAAAATATGTACACAATGTAAAATTACTATAAGGGTAGAAAACATATTTATAGTCCATATAAATCTATTTATTATATTTATACATACTATTAAATCATGAAAATCTCAAATGTCATGGATTCCATGGATGAAATGTCTAGATTGTCCTCAAAGTGTCTTAAAACTTTGGAGAATGTCCAAGTTTTTCCCCTCTAAAATGGCTTGCTTCATTTGTACATGGTGCTACAAGATTTGTACCTAGGCAAAATTACGAAAAGGGTAGAAAACCCAGTTCTCTTAGGGTCTGTTTGGTATGAGGTAATGGAATGGACGAGGGAATGGAATTGACGAGGTAATGGAATAGATGAGGTAATGGAATTGATCATTACCATTCCATGTCTTGTTTGGTTACCATTTGTGAATGAAATAAACAATTACTTTTTGTTGTTTGGTATGCGAAAAAAGACGAAGGAATAAAATCAGATGGCGGTGGTCAGTGATGGGCAATGATGGGGCGTGGTGCTAGGTGTCAGTTGTAGCGGCGACGGTGGTTGGCAGGGGTGGTCGGAGGTGGTAGCACCGGCGACGGTGATCGGAGGTGGTAGTGGTGGTGGCGGTGGCGGTGGGTGGTGGCGGTTGATAGCGGTGGCGGCGGTGGGTGGCGGCGGTTTATAGCGGTGGCAGCGGTGGGTGGTGGCGATGATCGGAGGTGACAGTGGCAATGGTGGTGGCGATGATCGGAGGTGGCGATGATCGGAGGTGGCAGTGGCGACGGTGGGTGGCAGCGACGGCGGTGGCAAGGAATGAGGTGGGTGGCGGCGGTAGGTGGTGGCAGCAGCAGTGGCGGCGGAGGTGGTGGTGGTGGTGTGTGGTAGCAACAGTGGTGGGTTGTGGTGTTGTTAATGAAGGGTGAAGAGGGAAACAAATGGAAAAAAAACAGGGGGGACGGATGGAATGATTTTGAGGGAATGGAATGCATTTTGGAATGGACGATTCCATTCCATCGACCAACCAAACACTCTTTTCTTTATTCCATCACAATAGTCCATTCCATTCCACCTCTTATTCCTACATACCAAACGCTACCTTAATATAGTATATAGATTACTATTACTATTATTACATATTACTATTATTATTATACATATGAATTCTAACTCTTCATGAACAGTAAAATTTTAATAGTATTTTATTAATAGTTTCTTTTCACACTATATAATTTATATATTTCTTTTGTATCTTTTGATATAATATAACATGAGATAAATGTATATTATTATAAATATTGTTTGATATTATGCAATGTTATATATTATACATATCATGCAATGTTAAAACACTCACAAAGTAATTACGTAATTAGAATGATATCGGCATCGTACCAAGCAACATCGGTATCGGTACACGTATTCATTTTTATGGATTTCGGATTTATACAACTGTGTTTGCCGTGATAAATAAAATATCGGTACCAGTACTATGATGATCTGAACTGATCGATATCGTTTGATCATTAGTGTCGGTACCGATGTTCTCTTTTATTGTATTCAGTCGATATAAAACACGTGTTGCTTTCTATACCAATTACATGTATCGTAGCCGTACCGTAAAGAATTGAACCAATATCCATCGAATGCTTGCGGTAACGTACCGCCGCAACACGAGGAGAATTACCCTAGTTATACATATTAATTCAAAGTTACAATGAACAGTCTTTGTAGGCTATTAGTATTAATTCTTTTTTAAGTTTAAGTTGATTTATTATCATCCCTTTAATTGCTTTCACATATTTTTTCAAACATAAACAAACAATTTATTATTCTTTTGGCAATAATTGATAATTCTTAGATATTTGTTTTTTTTTTAATCTTTTAATAGTAATATTGTATTTAGCATTCAATATGATTTTTTAGTGATAACGTACGTTCGTTAACTTTTCAAATAAAAAAATCTAAACCTATGTCTATGTTTATTTATTTTTTTAGCATGCCAAATTATTTTCCCGCTCATTATGAAGATATGTTATCGCGGGTATTGGATTGGTATCGGTTCCTCACAGTACCGGTACGATTCATGCACTAGGTATAGAAATCAATATGTGTTTTATATCGAGCAAAAACGATAAACCGAACACGGGTACCCACATCAATGTTGTTCGAACGGTATTGATCAGTCCAGATTGTCACGATACTAATACCGTATTCATTTATCGTCACAAATAGTGTTGTATTAAAGAAAGATTTTTGAAACCAGAAACCATAAAAATGAATATAGGTATCAGTACTAATGTTGTTTTGTATGGTACGTTAGCAATACGATGTCAGTTTATTGAAAGAAAAACAACAAAAATAAATATCGGTACCGAATTGATGTTCTTTTGGTTCCAGTTCGGTTCACTATGGTAGCGGCACAATATTTGTTATTAAACAAGAAAACATAAAAATCAATACATACCAATACGGTTGTTCTGTTCGGTACGGTATGGTAGCGATACAATCTTAGTTTATCGAAAGCTAAAACAATAAAATAAATACAAGTACTGAACAAATGTTGTTTAGTCGGTTTTGGCTCGGTTTGTTACACTAGCGGCACAGTAGCCATTTTCATTAAAGTTTATATGGAAATGTTGAAAAAAATAAATATAGAACACAAACCAACCAAACTGATATCAACTAAACTACATCGGTAGCAGTATCGATATTCGTTTTTATTGTTTTCGATCGATGTAAGGTTTTCTATTTTGATTACTATAGCGAATGTCGATAATGTAACAAACCGAACGAATACCGACCGAATGCCTGCCGCGAAGCGCGAGGAAAAATCACTAGTTATACATATTAATACAAAGTGACTATGAACAGTAGTTTCAGTTTTTTTTTAATATTATTTTTTTGCAACTTTTTAATATTTTGTGGTTTTATCAATTTAATTAATTTTAAAATCTTTCTTTTTTCACACGACTTTTAAGATGCGATCAAAATATCCGTTTTTAAACAAGAAACCACAAAAATTAATGCATACCAGTATTGATGTTGTTCGGTTCAGCTTGGTACAGTATGGTAGCGATACGGTATTAGTTTATCAAATCATGAACAATAAAAATAAATATTGGTATCAATATTGATGTTGTTAAACCGGTTTCGACTCAGTTTGGTATAATAGCTTGCATAATATCCGTTTTCAAAAAATAAATATCCAAATACTAAAATAAAATAAACGTAGAATGCAAACGAACCGAAATGATATCAATTAAACAACATTAGTACCAATATTAATATTCGTTTTTATTGTTTCGATCGATGTAATCTTTTCTCTTTCAATTATTATAGTGAGTGTCGTTACCATAACGATCTGAACTTAAACCAACTTAATTTCCACCGCGAAGCGTAGGAAAATCTCACTATACATATCAATTAAAATTTGTGATGAACAGTAGATCACAATTTTTAAATATTTATGTATTATTTTTAGTAATAAATAGGAATAGATAAGTTTTAAGTATTTTTACTTTTTATTGGTTATATTTTATTGATTATTTAATTTGCTTTTTTGTGTTAAGTTTTTACAAAAAATAAATAAATAAATAAATCCGTGTCTATGTTTATTTATTTTTTATCATTTCAAGTTATTTGCCCACACGTTGTGATGGCATGTTACCGCGTTCATTAGATCGGAATCGGTTCGGTTCGTTACTGTACCAAAACGATACATGCACTTGGTATAGAAATCAACACATGTTTTACATTGCTGAAATGATAAAAACAAACATCGGTACTAGCATTGATGTTGTTCGTACGACACCGATCGGTTTAGAGTGTCACGGTACTGGTAACGTTATTGATGTTCGGTATGGTAGGGTAGCAATACGATGTCAGTTTATCGAAAGAAAAAATATATAAATAAACTCCTAAACCGAAAATGATGTTCTTCGGTTGGGTAAAATATTGTAGCGATACAGTGTCAATTAATCAGAAAGAAAATGAAAATAAATAAATGTTGGTACCGATACAAATGTTGTTCAGTCGGTTCCAGTTCAGTTTGGTATGATTGCAGCACAATATTCGTTATCAAAAAAATTTATATCACAATGTTGGAAAAATAAATAAATATAGAATGCAAATCAATCGAATCGATATTAACTGAACAACATAGGTCCCGGTATCGATATCCGTTTTTTGATTTCGAACGATGTAAGATTTTCTCTTTTGATCACTGTTGGCTATTGCAAGTACAAGTATTGTAACGAAATGAACAGATACCAACCGAACTCCCGCCGCAAAGCGCGAAGGGAATCTCACTAGTATATATAAATAGAAAATGAGCATGAATAGTGAGTTATGACATTTTGGTAATTTATGTAGTTTTTTTTTTTAAAATCATTTGGTATAATTTATAATACCCCATTCTATCCCCAACTTGCAATAATATCAAAACTAACCCTTTAACTTTTAAATGTCACTTTGATCCCCTAAAAAACGTAAATTTGGTTCGGAAACAAGTCAGGTTGATTGTAGTCTATATTTTATCATGTCGCGTAGGACCCAACGTACCTGCTTATTTTATTTACGGTTTGACTAGGTCTTCATTTAGACATAAATTTTGTAAGGAAACAAGTCGAGTCAAATATAATATATTTTCATTCAATGGTATGAATTCAGATTACTCTACGTTTCAACGTAACTTTAGTTCGAAAATGAGTTGGGTTGATTGTGGTCTATAATATATCATGTATAGTGTCGCCGCAACGCACGACGGGTAACTAATGATGAATTCTCAAATGGGTCATGTTGATGCAACAAATAATAGACCAAGGATAGTAGCCGGGTTGGTTAGGCAAAAGGGTTGAAGGGTTCAACTTTGCCTAAAGCCAGTCGTGGGGTCCCCCCACGTTTGGAAGACGTGGAGAGAGGTTCACTAGTTTGTTTTTATTGTTTGCTAAAGATCCTCCTCTGAAGTATGTTCAGATTCAGACGAACCATCAAAAGGAATGTGTGTGTTGAATATGAGAGAAAGTATCTTGCATGAAGCAAGTACTCGTGATGTATGACCAGAGATCTCAGGAAATCAGGGCTGGCCAGGAATGTCCTGCTTAGTAAATGAAGTGTCTAATTTATAGGAGAAGACATCACTCAAAGAGGAATGCATTTGACTAGTGACCATGCTTGCAGTGGGGGTTTTGCCCTTTTTGGGGGTTGAAGGCTTTGACCTGCGGGTAAAAGAGTGTGCTCTATGGATCCGTGTTGCTTTTGCGGCTGGTGAGTTGGTGAGACAATCCGGAGATGTGACCATTTACTGTTCCCGTATTGCTTTACTTCATCTCCCCAGCTTTTCAACCTTTGAACTGTTTAACCTTTTGAGCATTCATGTATTTAAGTCATTTTATTTGGTCTTGGGCTACCCTCGTCATCAGCCCCCCAAGTCAGAGGTTTTTGGGGGATGAGCTCAAAGGCTTCTGACTTTTATACGTGTATTTTACTTGCCTAAAGGCTTCAAGGGTTCAAGGCTTGAGGGTTTGGAAACGGTTGAGTTTTCAAATTTGAAAAAAATGACAACTGATTTGATTGATGTGTGTCAGTTAATAGGTCGGCGGTTTTTCGCAGGGCTGGTTTAATGACTATCATAATTTTTTATTCTGATCCTTATCTTTTTATTTGAAGATTCACAATATTTTTTTCATTTTCCCTTCAAGTTCTCTTCTGCTTTCTCTTCCCATTTTCAGGTTAGTTCCGGTTTTTACCCTATTTCCTTGTTTTCTTCTTATTTTCTTCAAAATGGGTGCTCACAAGGATTTGGCAAAATCCTTTTCTCGATTAACCCAGGAAGAAGTAGAGTTGTTTTGTATGGAATATGGTATTGGGACCAAGTTTAAACCGGTTGCACCGGCTTGTGATAAGTCTATCAATCAATGTCCCCCTGGTTCGATTGCTTTGTACTGTTGTCATTTTGAGTTTTCAAATCTTCGTCATCCGTTTTCAAACTTTATTTTGAACATCTTGGAATATTATCGCATATCTTTTGGTCAAGTTCACCCAAAGGGCATGGCTAGGGTTTTACATTTCGAAGTTTTATGTCGTGCCCTTGGTTATGATCCTACACTCTTGCTTTTTCGCCGATTGGCCAATAACGGTGATTGGTTGACCTTTGAAACGTCCAAGGTTGATGCTTGTTTTATTTCTTCCATGGCTACCACCCTTGGTTCCTGGAAGGATCGTTTTTTCTGGGTGTCCGATTCTATCGTTCCTTTTAAAATGGTGTGGAGGCACCCGGATGCTGTTCTCAATGAACTGGAACCCCCTGAATCCGATTTGAATGACGCTTTTCTCAAAGCCATCCGGGAGTGCCCTTCAAGGGTTCGTGTCGCAACCCCCGATCCCTGACCCCTGGGAACGGGCGGACGCGAGCTCAGCGACGGTGGTATCAGTCTTTTGTTTTTAATTTGGCAGCGGAATTTACATCAGGACCGTAGTTAGGAAATATTTATCAGAGTAAAACCACCATATTTCATATTAATAAACACATGGGTAAAACCCAAGTTTCTTATTACAATACATGTATAGGGATAAACCCTATTTTATTGAATTTAAAACATCATTTATTATGTAACTTTTATAGCCACATTTTTCCCAAGCCTTCAGTGCTCTCCAGCTGGCTTTTTACTAATTGGCTGTCACATTGTGTTACCTGAAACGCGTTTTAAAAACATTTGTCAGTGGGAAATACGGGTGAGTGAATCCCAGTTTAATCAAGTTTAAATAAAAAGTCACAGTGAACAGTATTGAGAGCGATCATATTGTTTATTTCTACACAATTACACCATTAGTACGGTCAAACCTGACTTGTGGGTCATATTACCCATTGGCTAACTCATTTTCCAATGGTAACGTATTGTCATCCCGACTTACTACTCACAGTGTAGTAAATTTTGTATACAAAACCCCAACATACCGGCAGTAATTGAAGAACTACAAAGACACAATCACTGCTAAATTTCATTGTAAAACATTTAAGGTTTGGTAAAACATTACCAAAACGATTAACAAAAAGAGGATAAACTCACATTGCTATCTTAGACTTCGCGTAAGGGTTTCCTGGATATAATCTATAATTTATACAAATGTACATTGGTTAGTATCATAACCCTTGGAAAATATTAATGATACCCTCCCCGAGACGGCATTCCAACAACTACGTCGGGCAGAACCACGACAGTTATTACGGAACCCTAAATCAATCAGGCAGCGTATCTGTGACAACTCGAGTTTCCGACATTCTTTATTCGCATTTATTGCACGTTGACTTTGACGGTCTAGTTGTTTGACTCGTCTGATTTGTAACGATACACTTTGTGTGATAATAAAAGTATTATGTTTGCTTGGTTATGTGTTGATATTATAGCATGAGACTTAGTGTATTTGAAATAACATAAACTACTGAACATATGAAACAACTCGACGAAACAGAGTTGTGATTCGCCATGAACACACTCGACGAAACAAGGCTGTTTCGCCAAACTCATCTCGACGAAACAGACTGTTTCGCCGGCCCAGTATTACGCCGAAGCCCAGTTCGGGCCCAGTACTGTTAGACTTGTTATATTGCGTAGAATGATCCCATTTGACACATTTTAGCAAACCAGAAACCCTAGAGAACTCTCTGCTGTGTGACGGCGAACTAGAACCCACCGGAAACCTTGGTGCGATCAAACTTTCATCTCGGTTAGTACGGGTTCGTTAACTCGGTTCCGTTAATGTTTCTGATTTCTTGTTATGTGTATATGTACCTGCTGATTTACGAAACGGATTATGAATATATGTGCACGATGATATAGATGTCGATATACATGGTTAATCGGATGTGTAATTATAAGCGAAACTTAATACGATCAGATACTCGGTTCTGTATGTTGTTAATATGATCTGATTTTGGTAACACGTTAGTATCTTGATAGGGTTCGATGATATGTTTGTGGTTTGATTAATCGATACGTTGTTCACATAAACTAGGGTTATGCTAAGACGATTATACTTTGATGATTGAGTTATGATGATTTTGGGTGCACATTGATCTCCATACGATTTCTGATATTTGTGATGGCTGTTAGGTTGATTAGGGTTTCTGTATGTGACGTAACTGACTTGTGACGAATCAGATCGCTATCGACGAAACGCAGGTAACGACGAAACAGGAATCTGTTTCGTCGAGACCTCTGCGACGAATCTGAGCAATGACGAAACTGGTGTTTCGTCGAAGGGTAAGAACGACGAAACAGGGGTGTTTCGTCGTATACACAATCTGCACAGTAACATGTTTATATTCTGTTAAGTGTTAACTGGGTTAGTTAACTGCTGTTAAGTGTAACCATATTGTACATGACTGTGATTACGTGTTGCATGCTTATACGTGAACGACTTGAACTCAAACTGATTTCACATACGTGCCTACTTTAGGACGCGATTGATTACTTGTGAGCATACACTTAGCATACCGAGCAAAACAAGGTGAGTTCACACCCTTACTAAGGCATGGGATTCCCAGGGTTTGGGGAATGGGATGGAAGGAATAAGGTTGAATAGATTCGTACATACACTGATACTAGACTACCATACCATTGTCCTCGGTTGTGAAGGACACATACGTAAAACCTACGTATACTTATGCTACTCGCTATCCTCGGTTGTGAAGGATACTCACGTAAAACCTACGTGAACTTATACTCAATACTATCGGTTGTGAAGGATACTCACGTAAAACCTACGTGAACTTATACTCAATACTATCCTCGGTTGTGAAGGATACTCACGTAAAACCTACGTGAACTTATACTCAATACTATCCTCGGTTGTGAAGGATACTCACGTAAAACCTACGTGAACTTATACTCAATACTATCCTCGGTTGTGAAGGATACTCACGTAAAACCTACGTGAACTTATACTCAATACTATCCTCGGTTGTGAAGGATACTCACGTAAAACCTACGTGAACTTATACTCAATACTATCCTCGGTTGTGAAGGATACTCACGTAAAACCTACGTGAACTTATACTCAATACTATCCTCGGTTGTGAAGGATACTCACGTAAAACCTACGTGAACTTATACTCAATACTATCCTCGGTTGTGAAGGATACTCACGTAAAACCTACGTGAACTTATACTCAATACTATCCTCGGTTGTGAAGGATACTCACGTAAAACCTACGTGAACTTATACTCAATACTATCCTCGGTTGTGAAGGATACTCACGTAAAACCTACGTGAACTTATACTCAATACTGTCCTCGGTTGTGAAGGACACTTACGTAAAGCCTACGCAAACTATGTACGTACTACTGTTCTCGGTTGTGAAGAACACTTATGGTTACAAATAGTCTAGTGTATATGCAACATGGGAAGCCCCCACTAATAGAACATACGATCGGCCTAGTAGCGCCACATGTTACGAAACAAACTTACAATTACGAACTTATTTACTGTGAACTCGCTCAACTAGTTGTTGATTCTCTGTTACATGCCTTGCAGGACCTTAGGTACATATGGAGCTTGCACAGGAAGGAGCAGGTCGTTGTGGGATACGGATCGTAGACGATATTTGAACTTATAACTTATGTTGGGTTTACATTAAATGCTTCCGCTGCACACTTGTTTATATTTGGTTATGGAAACACCTATCGTATTGTTGTATGACTTTTACTATTTTACTTATGTTCAATATGATTGGTGGCTTGATCCTGGTCATGTCACGCCTCCAAGCGGTGGTACTCCGCGGGTGGATTTTGGGGGTGTGACAGATTGGTATCAGAGCCATTGGTTATAGAGAACTCGGTTTTAATAAGGGGAAAACATTTTTATTAAAACCAGACTATAACCAGAACAGTGCTCTCAACGATCCACAACGACGCTTCGCTCCACGTGCAAGACTCAACATCATAGGTACTACTATTCCTGTTACCTTACTACTTGCTAGAACTACATAGAACTTTGCTCGTGGTATGCTTAGATTACATTGCTCACTATTTGTTATTGCATGAGGATACTTGTGTGCTCACTCTCTTCGCACTATTCGCGAACCTCTCACCCACATGTTCTCCTTGATGTCAAGATCATGTGTGGACGCGTTAACCTAACTCAAGCCCAGTTGGCGGCTTCGATCACTGAACAAGTTACTGCAGCACTCGCAGCTGCCCAGGCAGGAGGTGTAACCTGCCATCACCACTTACTCTAGGATCCTTAGATCCTACTCTCGTAACTCAACACTTGTGCTTAATTTTGATTACTCTTACGCACACGACAAGTCAACACGCTCAGCCACCTGTGTGCACATACACGATTTTTATGGACTGTCGTCCTACTACTTTCAGCGACACTCGAATCGGCCTTCAAATGTGCGAATGACCTGAGGCTCGTAAGGTGAAATATGCCACTGATATTCTCGAAGGTACTGCGCAAACTTGGTGGAGCGCGCAAGTTACGATACTGGGGCTGGCGGCTGCTAATGCCACCCCATGGAATGATTTTAAGGAACTGATCAAACGTGAATACAGTAGTTATGATGCCATCCACAAGTTGGAAGTGGAGTTCTTTAACATGAAGATGACGGGATCAGAGATAGAAGCATTGAAACCAGACAACGTCAGGGCTGAAGCCCTATGCGGCTCAAGGCAACGCTTAGAACAGAAGGAAGATGGTGCTTACTACGTCACAGGACGCATTTGGGTCCCACTGTACGGCAACCTACGCGAGCTAGTAATGGATGAAGCTCATAAGTCTCGCTACTCAGTACATCCTGGTTCGGATAAGATGTACCACGACCTCAGAACTACATATTGGTGGCCTAGCATGAAGGCCCACATAGCCACATACGTTAGCAAATGCTTGACTTGTGCGAGAGTCAAGGCAGAATATCAGAAACCGTCAGGACCACTCCAACAACCTGAAATACCACAATGGAAATGGGAGCAAATTTCCATGGATTTTGTTACTGGCCTACCTAGATCTCAGCGCGGAAATGATACTATTTGGGTGATCGTAGATCGACTCACAAAGTCTGCTCACTTCTTAGCAATCAAAGAAACAGACAAGTTCTCTACCTTGGCAGACATTTACTTAAAAGAAGTGGTCTCGAGGCACGGAGTGCCCACCTCCATCATCTCTGATCGTGACGCACGTTTTACTTCAGAACTGTGGCAAGCAATGCACAAATCTTTTGGCTCTCGTTTAGACATGAGCACAGCTTATCACCCTCAGACAGATGGGCAGTCTGAGCGCACTATTCAAACTCTAGAAGACATGCTTCGGGCGTGCGTAATTGACTTTGGCAATGGTTGGGAGAAACATCTGCCACTCGTGGAATTTTCGTATAACAACAACTACCACACCAGCATTAAAGCTGCACCATTCGAGGCATTGTACGGGCGTAGGTGCCGGTCACCTCTCTGTTGGGCAGAGGTGGGGGAAAGTCAAATCACAGGTCCAGAAATGGTAGTTGATACTACTGAAAAGATTGCTCAAATACGACAACGCATGGCGGCAGCTCGTGACCGTCAGAAAGTATACGCTGATAAAGACAGGAAACTACTCGAATTCCAGGTTGGGGATCGAGCGCTACTTAAAGTTTCACCCTGGAAGGGTGTGGTTCGTTTTGGCAAACGCGGCAAACTCAATCCACGATACGTTGGACCTTTCGAAGTTATTGAGAAAATAGGCAAAGTGGCCTACAGACTGAACTTACCTGCTGAACTCAGTGCAGTTCACAACGTCTTTCACGTGTCGAATCTGAAGAAGTTTCAGTCAGATGAGACCCACATAGTTCCTCTGAAGGAGCTCACTATCGACGAACGATTGCATTTCGTCGAGGAACCAGTTGAAATCACGGACCGGGATGTTAAGGTCCTCAAGAACACTAGAATACCTCTTGTACGAGTTCGTTGGAACTCCCGTCGCGGCCCAGAGTTCACCTGGGAGCGCGAAGATCAAATGGAACTCAAATATCCCCAGTTGTTCGAAAATAATGCAACTACTACTGAGGCTGAAGCTACTACGGAATTTCGGAATGAAATTCCAACTCAACGGGGGAATGATGTGACACCCCAGGGAAACTAGTAAACGATAACTTACCTAGCTTCCTCAGTAACCGCATGCTAAATTTCGGGACGAAATTTCTTTCAAGTTGGGGATAATGTGACAACTCGAGTTTCCGACATTCTTTATTCGCATTTATTGCACGTTGACTTTGACGGTCTAGTTGTTTGACTCGTCTGATTTGTAACGATACACTTTGTGTGATAATAAAAGTATTATGTTTGCTTGGTTATGTGTTGATATTATAGCATGAGACTTAGTGTATTTGAAATAACATAAACTACTGAACATATGAAACAACTCGACGAAACAGAGTTGTGATTCGCCATGAACACACTCGACGAAACAAGGCTGTTTCGCCAAACTCATCTCGACGAAACAGACTGTTTCGCCGGCCCAGTATTACGCCGAAGCCCAGTTCGGGCCCAGTACTGTTAGACTTGTTATATTGCGTAGAATAATCCCATTTGACACATTTTAGCAAACCAGAAACCCTAGAGAACTCTCTGCTGTGTGACGGCGAACTAGAACCCACCGGAAACCTTGGTGCGATCAAACTTTCATCTCGGTTAGTACGGGTTCGTTAACTCGGTTCCGTTAATGTTTCTGATTTCTTGTTATGTGTATATGTACCTGCTGATTTACGAAACGGATTATGAATATATGTGCACGATGATATAGATGTCGATATACATGGTTAATCGGATGTGTAATTATAAGCGAAACTTAATACGATCAGATACTCGGTTCTGTATGTTGTTAATATGATCTGATTTTGGTAACACGTTAGTATCTTGATAGGGTTCGATGATATGTTTGTGGTTTGATTAATCGATACGTTGTTCACATAAACTAGGGTTATGCTAAGACGATTATACTTTGATGATTGAGTTATGATGATTTTGGGTGCACATTGATCTCCATACGATTTCTGATATTTGTGATGGCTGTTAGGTTGATTAGGGTTTCTGTATGTGACGTAACTGACTTGTGACGAATCAGATCGCTATCGACGAAACGCAGGTAACGACGAAACAGGAATCTGTTTCGTCGAGACCTCTGCGACGAATCTGAGCAATGACGAAACTGGTGTTTCGTCGAAGGGTAAGAACGACGAAACAGGGGTGTTTCGTCGTATACACAATCTGCACAGTAACATGTTTATATTCTGTTAAGTGTTAACTGGGTTAGTTAACTGCTGTTAAGTGTAACCATATTGTACATGACTGTGATTACGTGTTGCATGCTTATACGTGAACGACTTGAACTCAAACTGATTTCACATACGTGCCTACTTTAGGACGCGATTGATTACTTGTGAGCATACACTTAGCATACCGAGCAAAACAAGGTGAGTTCACACCCTTACTAAGGCATGGGATTCCCAGGGTTTGGGGAATGGGATGGAAGGAATAAGGTTGAATAGATTCGTACATACACTGATACTAGACTACCATACCATTGTCCTCGGTTGTGAAGGACACATACGTAAAACCTACGTATACTTATGCTACTCGCTATCCTCGGTTGTGAAGGATACTCACGTAAAACCTACGTGAACTTATACTCAATACTATCCTCGGTTGTGAAGGATACTCACGTAAAACCTACGTGAACTTATACTCAATACTATCCTCGGTTGTGAAGGATACTCACGTAAAACCTACGTGAACTTATACTCAATACTATCCTCGGTTGTGAAGGATACTCACGTAAAACCTACGTGAACTTATACTCAATACTATCCTCGGTTGTGAAGGATACTCACGTAAAACCTACGTGAACTTATACTCAATACTATCCTCGGTTGTGAAGGATACTCACGTAAAACCTACGTGAACTTATACTCAATACTATCCTCGGTTGTGAAGGATACTCACGTAAAACCTACGTGAACTTATACTCAATACTATCCTCGGTTGTGAAGGATACTCACGTAAAACCTACGTGAACTTATACTCAATACTATCCTCGGTTGTGAAGGATACTCACGTAAAACCTACGTGAACTTATACTCAATACTATCCTCGGTTGTGAAGGATACTCACGTAAAACCTACGTGAACTTATACTCAATACTATCCTCGGTTGTGAAGGATACTCACGTAAAACCTACGTGAACTTATACTCAATACTGTCCTCGGTTGTGAAGGACACTTACGTAAAGCCTACGCAAACTATGTACGTACTACTGTTCTCGGTTGTGAAGAACACTTATGGTTACAAATAGTCTAGTGTATATGCAACATGGGAAGCCCCCACTAATAGAACATACGATCGGCCTAGTAGCGCCACATGTTACGAAACAAACTTACAATTACGAACTTATTTACTGTGAACTCGCTCAACTAGTTGTTGATTCTCTGTTACATGCCTTGCAGGACCTTAGGTACATATGGAGCTTGCACAGGAAGGAGCAGGTCGTTGTGGGATACGGATCGTAGACGATATTTGAACTTATAACTTATGTTGGGTTTACATTAAATGCTTCCGCTGCACACTTGTTTATATTTGGTTATGGAAACACCTATCGTATTGTTGTATGACTTTTACTATTTTACTTATGTTCAATATGATTGGTGGCTTGATCCTGGTCATGTCACGCCTCCAAGCGGTGGTACTCCGCGGGTGGATTTTGGGGGTGTGACAGTATCTACTATGAAACCAGGGTTATAATACTTACAACGGAGCAGAACCTCGCTAATTAGGGGGATATAATACCCGCGTATTATAACTCTACTACAGAAATTGTGATTGAGAATGAAAGGAATGAGCGACGGAAAACGAAAACACGTTGCCTTCTTATATAGTGCTGATATCTGGTCTCCACGCGCCCCGCGTAAAGAACAGACAAGGGTTACGCGCCCCGCGTCAACCCTAGGTCAACATATAGCTTTGCTGGTTCAGCGTGTAGGTCCGCCACGATGTCGACACGTGTCAGCTCAGGGCTGCGCCACCATTCATGACTCTCGCGGCCCGCGTAAGATTGAGGTGGATTCTACGCGGCCCGCCTCAACTTGAGTTTCAGATTTTTATATTTTATTTAATTACTGTATTGTATCTCGGGCTTGATTTTTACATACGGGGTGTATATAAAGGCATATGAGGGTCTTTTAAAATATACAGAGGTGTCGGAAATATTATGAGAGTGTTGATTTTACCAAGGGTTGTTACATTCTCCCCACCTTGTTTTAGAGCTCCTCCGCGAGATCTATTGGAATAAATGCGGATATTTCCTTTGCATTTCAGATTCGAGTTCCCATGTGTACTCAGGTCTTCTTTTGGAGTCCCATTTTACTTTAACCAGAACTAATCTCTTATGTTTGAGATTCTTGACTTTCCTGTCTTCAATTTGTAGAGGCCTTTCTACAAACTTGAGTTGTTCATTTACCTCTATATCCTTAAGAGGTACTATCAGTGATTCGTCGGCTAAACACTTTTTGAGATTTGATACATGAAATACATCATGTATTCCTGCCATTTCCTCTGGCAGTTGTAGCTGATAGGCTACAGGTCCTATTCTTTTAATAATCTCAAAAGGTCCAACATACCTGAGACTTAGTTTTCCTCGTTTGATGAATCTTACTTCTCCTTTCCAAGGAGAGACCTTCAACAATACTTTATCTCCTACTTTAAACTCCAATGGCTTGCGTCGGTTATCAGCATAACTCTTCTGTCGATCACGTGCTGCTTTCAGTCGTTCCTTAACTTGAATAATCTTGTCAGTTGTTTCTTGCACTATCTCAGGTCCAGATAGTTGCTTTTCCCCAATTTCTGCCCAACAGACTGGGGTTCGGCACTTTCGTCCATAAAGTGCTTCGAATGGTGCAGCATTGATACTTGTGTAATAACTATTATTATAAGAAAATTCTATTAAAGGTAAATGATTGTCCCAATTACCTCCGAAATCGATTACACAAGCTCTAAGCATGTCCTCCATCGTCTGAATAGTTCTTTCGCTCTGTCCATCCGTTTGAGGATGATAAGCTGTGCTTAATTTTAACTTGGTTCCCATTGCCTTTTGGAAACTTGACCAAAAATGAGAGGTAAATCGACTATCCCTATCAGAAAAAATTGATAAAGGAATGCCATGTAAAGAAACAATTTCATTTACATATAATTTAGCTAACTGTTCCATACTGAAAGTTTCTTTCATTGATAGAAAATGAGCTGACTTGGTTAGTCTATCTACAATCACCCAGATTGTATCATTTCCTTTCTTTGTTTTGGGTAATTTAGTAACAAAATCCATTGTTATCAATTCCCATTTCTACACCGGCATTTCTAATTGCTGTAACAAACCTGAGGGTTTCTGGTGTTCAGCTTTAACTTGTACACAAGTTAAACATTTAGAAACATAGGCTGCTATGTCCTTCTTCATTCCTATCCACCAGAAATTTTTCCTTAAATCCTGGTACATTTTATCACTACCTGGATGCATCGTATACTTAGATTTATGGGCTTCTTCTAAAATACGATAACGTAGATTTCCTAATTTAGGTATCCACATTCTCTTTTCATGGAATCTCCAAATTCCATCTGTTCCTTGTTCTAATTCTTTTAGCATACCTTTTAATTTTTCAGTATCATCCTTGATTACTGATTCTTGTGCTTCTCTTATCTGATCATTGAAATCTACTTGCAGATTTAACTTAAGTGAACGTACTCTTTTTGGCTTTTCATGATACTTTCGACTTAAAGCATCTGCTACTACATTTGCTTTTCCTTCATGATACTGGATATCACAATCATAATCACTAAGCATTTACATCCAGCGTCTTTGTCTCATATTCAACTCCTTTTGCTTGAAAATATACCTTAAACTCTTATGATCAGTGAATATGGTAAACTTACTACCATAAAGGTAATGTCTCCAAATCTTAAGAGCAAAAATTATAGCTCCTAGTTCTAGGTCATGGGTTGAATAATTCTCTTCATGATTCTTAAGTTGTCTAGATGCGTAAGTTATAACCTTTTGTCGTTGCATCAATACACATCCATAACCTAATTTAGAAGCGTCACAATATACTACAAAATCTTCAGTTCCTTCTGGTAACGCTAATATGGGTGTATGGGTTAATCTTTGCTTAAGAATTCTAAAAGCTTCTTCTTGTTTTAATCCCCATTCAAACTTAACAGATTTACAGGTTAACTTAGTTAAGGGAATGGCTATTCTAGAAAAATCTCCAGCTAATCCTAAGAAACTTCTAACCTCGGTTGGTGACTCAGGGGTTTTCCATTTAGTAATTGCCTCGATCTTTGTGGGATCCACATGAATTCCTTCATGATTAACAAAAACCTCCATTACAGACCTCCTGCAACTCTACAATCTTCAACACTTTCCACAAATAACCACACAACCTCATCTTCAATGACGTCACCCGAAACTCCACCACCAGCAATCACCGTCCAACCCGCCTCCCCTTGCTTCCCAAAATCCACCCCATTAACCGCGGAACTCACCGGAAAATCGCCATCGTCGTCGAACCACCGGCCACGTCTGCCCTACCTCCGTCCTCTACTGCGCCGATTGGGGCGCCGTCGAACCACCGGCCACCGGAACCCTAACCGACAAACATAGAACCAATACAACGCTTGAAGACTCGAAATTGTGACTGATTAAACGCTGTAAGTATAGGATGGATGTGCAAGAGGAGCTAGGGAGTGACTGATTAAACACTGTAAGTATAGGATCGAGCAACGATTCGTTAACAATTCGTTCAGATCTGCATCTTGTTTGTGTAGATTGCGTTTTATTGTGAGCTTTGATAGTGAGAGCAGAAATGAAATAGGATCTTCAGATCTGCATCTTGTTTGTGAAGATTGCGTTTGATCGTTCAGTTCTTCAGTTCTGCATCTTGTTTATGCAGATTCTGTTTGCTTGTGAGCTCTGATTGTGAAAACAGAAGTGAAATAGGATCCTTATAAAAATCACAAATCCAGATTATTTGTGTAGAGTGTGTTTTGTTTGTGCATCTTGTTTGTACACCTTATAATAGCCCCTAAATTTATAAGAGATCCATTTCCACATCATCATGCCACATGGGATATAATGACACATCATCGCCATGTAATTAAGTCCAACTCATCAAATTTGTGCCACGTCGGATAAAAACAAACCCAGTTATGGAAGATTTAACTGGGTGGTGCCAGCACAAACAAAAAGTTAAGTTGGGGGTGCCGGGTGTCAAAGTGTTAGTTGCGGGTGGCAACGACCAAAGGCGGATAGTTAGGGGTGATAAAATCCAATAACCCAATTATTAATGATATGTGTAATTGGTATTATGACTACAAGAATATCGACCAATAGCGGCGACATGCCACAAGTCGCCGCTATTAGTCGATCCGGAACGCAATGTCCAATGTTAAACCCCAGCCATTCATCTGTTATCTTGATCTAACAGCTGGGGTTGAAAACACTCAATAGCGGCGACATCAATAGGTCAATAGCGGCGACATGTGTCGCCCCTATTGACTTTACGCAGACAGCAACTCTAAAAGCGGGAATTATCCTATTTTCACCCATTTCCCCACCAAACTCTTCATCTCCTTCACGACTTTACCCCTAAAATCGACGATTCTTCATCAATTTCACCAAGATCTACACCAAATCGGTTAGTATTCTTTGTTTAAGTTGATTTTGTTCTTGATTTTGTTATAAATTTTGTTAATTTCTTGATTTTGGGTGTATGTATGTGTGTATGCGAGAGAATTCCGGTCACCTACCACGTCTCCTCCACTCCTTGTGTTAACATAAAGGGAAAGAGGTTTTGGAGGGTAGATTAGTAACTCTACCATTTTAACATTTCTGTTGAATAAAGTTCAGGGCCGGCTCTTGGGCCGGCCAACCCGTGCCGTCGCTCGAGGCCCAAATTTTTAAAGGGCCCAAAAGGTTTCTATGAGCTTTTATATATACACTTAATTATATATTTAATATATGCATCTACCAATTATGCAATAAAATGTTGGTGGTGGAGTGGAAAACCATTTCAAGATAATGTCAAGGTCTCAAGTTCTAGTCTTGACTCCACTACCAAGGGTTTGTTTTTTTAATTCATCTCCCCAACCACAATTTTGGGCCTAATTTTTTTTTGGTCGCCCGAGGCCTAAATTTTTTTTATAGTTCTCGGGGACGGCTCTGATAAAGTTGATCCAAGGAAAACCTAGATGCAATTATGCAAAGACAATATACAAGAACTTTTACTTCTGCGTTTTTTCCTTCTGCGTAAAGGGTATATTTGTAAATTTACTAACTTTTACTTCTGCATTTTTTTTTAAACAATCAACACCCAACAACTTTCAATATTTCTTTAGCAACAGCTAGCCAAATGTCAGTTATACTCTTTATAAAAAACCAACTATTACTACAGCAACAATGAATTTCGACTTTGAAAAACTTGCAACTTTATACTTAAATCTGTATATACTTTCTTCTTCGATCACCCTTCAACTTCAATTATTCTCTTTGACACAAAATTTTAATCATCAACACATTCGAAAGTCATACAAAAAATTTAACCGATCGATACAGAACTACTCTACTCGAATTGTGACTTCGATTCTTTTCTTTGTTCACTCAGAAAAACAACTCAGACCTGCAACTCAACACTTTTCTTCTTTAATAAACCTGCTGTTTTCGCTGCTGTTTTCGCTGCGTTTTCGCTGCTGTTTTCGCTGTTGTTTTCGCTGCTGTTTTCTCATCCATTTTAATAAAGAATTCACTTCGAAATCAATGTAATGTATCTGATATGTTCAAAAATGATTTGAAAACCAAACTGAAAATCACTGATTCTATCAGTGATACACAGACAAGACACTGAATCAAACTGTAAACAATGAAAAACTGTTCGAAAACATCAGAGTTTGATCCGAAACAAACCAAAACTTATCGAAAATCACCGAATCAAACTGAAAGTCGATCATTACTATTTGAAAATGAAGAAGCTGTTGTTTTAGTGTGATTTTCGCTAAAGTTTTGACAAATTTAGAAAGTTTATACGTTTCTGAATATTGTTCGTTGATATATATATTTTTTAACAAACGAAAATTGATGTTCATACAGTTCATAGATTTGAAAAACGAGTTTTAGATATGTTTTGAAGGTGTTGTTCAAAAAAATCAAGTTAAATAATTGCAGATTATAAGCCATTCCTCGTCCGATTTTGATCTTGATTACGGCTGCAAACGCAGCAGCAAACGGTTGCGTTTTTACACCCGTTTGCTGCTGCGTTTGCAGCCATAACCACGTCGTTAAACGGCTGCAAACGCGGCAACAAACGGGTGCAAAAACGCAGCCGTTTGCAGCCGTTTAACGGCGCGTTTACGGCTGCAAACGCAGCAGCAAACGGGTGTAAAAAACGCAGGCGTTTGCTGCTGCGTTTGCAGCCGTAAACGCACCATTAAACGGCTGCAAACGGCTGCGTTTTTACACCCGTTTGCTGCTGCTGCATTTGTGACCTAGTCCTTTGTGAGGAAGGAGGTAAAAAGGGGGAAGGATGGGCCCATTCAAGTTTTTTAGTTTTTCCTAACATAACTATATATGTAAAAATTCTATTTATATATAAACCTCTGAAAAGGTTAGTAAAAATTACAAATACGTAAATTTATTATATTATAACAAATTAATATATGATATTATAAATAAAATTACGTTTAAATATTTTTAATGTAATTCCAAATTTTATAACTTTCATTTATGTTTGAACTTTTTTTTTTTTGAAAAATTTCAATATTGGTAATTCAATCATACATGATTATAAAATTGTATCTTATACCTGGCCCAATACTTTCGGGTAATTACCCTATCAGGCATTTCCACAAGTATGATATATACCCGTTAGTTTATTAAGCAACACACGTTGAGCTTTTAATTTCAAGCACAATTTTTCTTACCATTTTAATTTTTTGTGTAATTTTATGTTTTCAACAACCACACCAAATTAAAATTTTATGAATAACGTATATAACATCATCAACACAAAATGTTTGAAATGTCTAATATTTATATATTTCATTGTGATATAATTATCACAAAAATCTTTAATTCATAGCATACATTATATAAAAAATATTATCAAATGCATATTATAAAAGGAAAGTTCATTTTTCACATAATGAAGTTACTATAATAAAGCATTATTAGATAAGGGTTAAAGAAATCAAAACAAAAATAAAAATAAATTAAAAATAAAAATGTTTGAGTTAACAGGTGTATGCTTTTGGGTAATTACGTCAGGCATCACCTATTGTCATACTTTTACCCGAACCTCCTATTTTTATTCATAAGCCTTTCTCAGTTTTTGTCATCCCCATTTGCTAAGACTAGAAGGTATGGGGGCCGGCTGAGGCCCGGCTAGGATCGGCGCCGGTCCCCCACACCGCCCCCCATGTTCCGTCCCGGCTTGACCGGCAGCCCACAGCCGGAGAGGACGGGCCTCTCTCCTTCTCTCATATATACCTATACATACATACATATATATATATATATAAAGAGCTTCATCCCCCACCCCCTAGATTTATCACCCTCAAACCCTTCATACGTGGCGGTCTACGTGGCGGCCCATCCTTGGAGGACTTGCCTCTTCCATACCTTCCAGTCTAAGGACTTGTGTTCCTTCTATTGAGGTAATCATGGATATTTTGATTCCTACCCTTTTGGGAACATAATAAGAAACCTTTGTTTTGCTAACTAAATAGACAATGGAATTAAATCCAAAAAAGGATTCATATTTCATAGTGGTCTGGATCTTAATGACATGAACAATAACGCTGGATGTACTTCTAACTTCTTAGATTATCCGTAATGATTAATGCTATCTAAGGGGCACTTTCCGCCACATTAGCACTATAACGTTCCTTTAAAAAATGTGTAATGGTTAACGCCTCTTAAGACCCTTTCAATCATTACTTTCCGTTTTTTTCTTCTCATTAGGCATTATACTAGTAAACACCCCTCTCTCTCTCTCTTCAAGCCCCTATAACGCCCAGGCAGCGGTGTTGGGGACGTTATTTCACTCCGTTATGATGCCCATTACACATGGTCTCATTAGACTATTCTAGTAACTGTTAACACATAGTGGTCATGATGCCCATTACACATGGTCTCATTAGCCTATTCTAGTAACTGTTAACACATAGTGGTCTAAATGTTAACGGTCTTGATGTTACAATACTAATGGTTCAAACACGATAACACCAATGCTCCAGAAGTTAAGATACAGGACATTGATTGTCCGTACCTTGGACCACACAACCTTGTGGGCCCAGGCTTTACACCATCGTACCTTGATGGCCCGGGCTTTACACAATGATATCTTAATGATTTAAATACTAGCTACAACGAGGCTTGAATGGTTTGAATGCAATAATTTGGAGAGTGCAAAGTCTTAAACTGAAGAACCATGGACCAGATAAAAGCATATATTAGGTATAAGGTGTTGACTCGTGGCCTTCAAACCCAAATCTCCCAGATCGTTCCCAACACATAGAATTGCTAAAACTTTTAGCGACACTTTTTATTAAATTGAGAGGATGCAGTTTACAATTAATAATGCCCTATTTATAAAGCTACCAACAAACAATACGAAACTTACTGAACTAGGACTCCTAAATTGACTTAACTCTATCTAAACTAATCAGATAAAAACTAAAAACTCAATTATTAAAACTAAGTCCCTGAACTTTTAGATCTCCACCGAACCACCCCTCGAGATCCCCCGTACCTCCTTAACGTGCAACATTGATTAATTTCAATACTCCCTCTCAATGTTGACATTCTTCATATTCATAGCTTCACGAAATTCTTTGAGCTTCACACCCGGTAGGCTTTTTGTAAATATATCAGCAACCTGTTCATGAGTGTTGACATACCTCAAATCAATCTTCCCTTCTAACACCTTCTCTCATATAAAGTGGTAATGCACTTCAATATGTTTCGTCCTTGCGTGAAACATTGGATTTTCGGCCAAGAGAATTGAGGACAAGTTATCGCACCATAGTACCATTTTTTCATCAATTGATTGCTTCAGTTCGCCAAGTAACAAACGCAACCAAACCACCTCTTGGCCTCTTGGCCTGCCATTGCAGCTGCCCTATACTCTGCTTCAGTTGTTGACAATGAAACAGTTGGTTGTCTCTTGCTACACCATGTTATTACTCCTCGACCTAGTTTAAACACATAGCCAGTAGTCGATCTTCTTGTATCCAGATCACCCGCATAATCAGCGTTGCAATAACCCACCAAATCTAAGTTCACATACCGGTCGAACTTCAATCCATAACCAAGAGTTGTTTTCACATACCTTATAACTCTTCTTATGGCATCAAGATGTGGTTTTCTAGGTTGTTGCATATATCGAATAAGCACACCTACTTCAAATGCTATGTCAGGTCTCGTCAAGGTCAAATAAATTAAACTTCCTACTATTGTCGATACATAGTAGGATCCTCTAATTCCTTTCCTTTATCAGCACAAAGTTTAACTGTGGTATCCATGGGTGTATCTATTGGTTTACAATCTAACATACCAAACCGAGATAACAAATCAATTGAATACTTCTGTTGATGCAGAATCAAGGCTCCCTCTTCATACTTGTCACACCCCGATTTCCACGTGTCACCGGTGGGCCCGGTGGGGGAGTATCGTGACGTGGTTGGCAACATAATAGTCAAACAACACAATATATATGAATGCACAGCGGAAGCAAAGGATATTTATTATTACATTCCGAATATGAAGTAACATTCAGTATTACAACGGAAGTAAAGGATCCACAGGCGGATCTTAAAACATATCATTTGTTCAACAGACTTTAGACGCCTAGAACTTGCAAGATTCCTTATTAGCGCCCTGAGCTCCCAGCCAATTACGTTCAGTACCTGTCACTTAACCCTTTTGGAAAATACGTCAGTTTTCACTGGTAAATACACTCAACCGACTCATTTGAAAAGAGTTTAAGAAAATTGATTTAGATGCACCAGGCACAAAACCTTTTGACACTTGATTAAAATGCTCAGAGGCAAAATTAATCTTTTATAACTTGGGAAAATTATTTGTATATAATCTTGTATACAGTTTTACTTATTTGTCGTCCGTTTAGGGCCGGTTTGTAGGGCCGGACTAGATTAACAGACACGCCACAGGTATAATGCCCACAGGCTATCATCCCCTAAGTGGATTACCAGTTCCGGTATAATGCCCACAGGGATGATACCTTCGAGTGGATTACCAGTTTTTACATAATGCAACTGTCAGGTGTATGCCTACACCCCGTGCTTAGGTCGTGGCCATTTCGTAAAATGATGCCAAGGATATCCGGGACATGGTCATTTAACCCCCAAGGGCCATACATCAAATAATAGTAAAATAATACATATTAAACAGGTTATGTAAGTACATCAATCACAATCCGATTTAAATGACTACATACACCCGACCAAGCGGTACTTTTATAGTACCGTATCCCAAGCCCGTATAGGGAAAATAAGTTAAGAGTATTTACCTGAGCTAGCTCCTGTCTTAATTAGCAAGAATCTAATAACTCAGCCGTATTCACTTAAGTAAGCGTAGGTACCATTTACCGAAATGCTCTAGTCTGGAATGATGGTATAATTGATTAATTAGAATGCTAACGGGTCTTTAATTAAGCATAAGCTTAGACCGGTTAGTCTTAAGGAAATATACGGTTCAAACGCATGATTAAGCGAAGACCGGAATAGAATGTGATTTAAACCCGACATGTTCAAAGACTTGTCTTATATGGGTAATTCATACCCATTCTGGACTTTGAGATAAAACCGATAGGGTTTGACCCATTTCGGCTAATTTATGTAAACTTGTTACATAAACCGAACCGTACGCGTAATAAGCGTGACGGGTATTCATGAGAGCCATGTACAGGTTTCCTACGTTAATTATGCCTCTAATATGTTGTGACATCAGTAAGATGTCTTTCATTATGCCCGTAACGTATTTAAACACAAACTAGGCCCCGTAGGGGTAGTTTGGTCATTTAAAAGTTTATAAAAGAGTTTAAATGTTTAACTGAGTTACCGGTCTGATGTAAACAGCAAACATACTTAATTTGATGAGTTATAACAGTAGGCTAAAGCGTATATGTGAAATTTATCATCTTTAACCAAACTATGCCCCGTAGGGGTATTTTGGTAATTTCACATAAGCCGAAAAGCTCAAAAACTGAGTTTGAGTTAATCAACCTTTGCTTACTGTTAAAATATCATAATTTGCCTCTTATATCAGTAGGTATCAACCCGGGTATGTCCAATATGATTCTAAGACATACTATGCGTTAAAAACGCTAATTATGGCGATTAAAGGCCATTTCCGGGTTCTATACTTAATCTGATATTTTTATATTTCCAGAAGGCTTAAAATAATTTATTTAACATATATGATCAGTAGCAAAAGGTTTGGAATCGTTTAGATGTGTAAAACTCATTTTACGGCCCGTAAGGGCAAAACCGACAATTACCGGATTAAGCCTACGACTACTAGTTATGCTCGACCTAAAATTAATTAAAAATCTTTACAAATCCCATAATAATATATATCATCAGTGGGTAAAAGATTTGATATCAAAAAGTATGTTTAACTAGGCTTTATGCTAATTACGCCATGTTGTTAACATAAAGCCTTAATTTAGCGACAATGAGCATAACTCTTAATCTACAAGTCAAACTAATGTCAAACTTTGCAACCAAGTCTTTATATCAGTAACTAAGGTTTCTACACTTTTACATTTTCATAAATCATGATTTAAGGTAATAAGGGCATAATGGTCAACATATGAGCAATTAACGGAATCATGCGTATTAATCGGATAACTAATGAACCGAGGTGTATAATCACAGAGGGTTATACTAGCATGTAACCTGGTCTAAATGAAGCTCTAAGGTATTTCTAAAACATACCTAAATGGGTCAGAATTGAAGTCAAAGCAAAAGTCAAAGCTTTGCGACTTTTGGTTCCGAACCGGGTCTACACAGGAAATAGTCGGGTCGAACATGTTTGGACATGTTCTTACACTTATTACTAAGTTATAACAATGATCAAACAGGTTGCATATGTTCTAAATAGCTAATTATGCATAAATGACATTTTAAGCATTATGTTGACTTTTTGATTAAAGGTTTGACCCGACATCTGACCTGGTTAGGATGGTGATCAGGGGAAACCCTTTTGGGGTTTTATTACCCACATAATTACCAACCTATAACTACTTTTAATTCGAGATATGACTGAGTCATTATAGACTAATCTCGAAGTCAAACCGTAATTACGACGGTTTGACTTTTAGCTAATTAACTAAGCTAAAAGCAATTAGAGAAAGATTAGAATACTTACTGAAGTCCTAAGCTTGGTTAGGAAGGTATTGTGCCTGCTTTGAAGTTCCAGAAAGGCTCCTCAATTGCACAAGTGAAGTGTGAAGAATTGTGTTGCAACTAAAGGCCTTTTATACAAGTTCAAACACCACAACTAGTTGACAACAAGGTCTATGACCCACCACAACTGATCAACACCTGATCCTAGATGTTAGGAGGTGCCTAGGGGTCGTCCACATGTGAGAAAAACCGGCCAAATGGGTTAAAATTGCACAAAACAGGCAACAGCCCGTTTTTTGGAGCTGGGGACACCCCTGCGCATCGTAGGGATATATGGCCTACGATGCGTAAGGGTCCAACAGGGGCTGTTTCACTTGTTCTTTCAATAATTCGAAAGGGCAACCTTCTCTTCCAAGTTTGGGGTCTCAATTAACACTTATGGACCTCCACAAAGTGCCTAGAATAGTTTCATACCCTACCAATTGAGTTTGTTTCGTTTGAATGCATATACAAGACCCGAAACAAAAGGGTTATCGTGCTTTTTCTTCGCAGGAATCCACCTTATCAATTCACGAATTATTCAATGCAATAAATCCCTGAACTTGAACATAAAATAGGTGTTTTTAACATGTTTGAGTCTTGGGATTTTCTACGAGGTCGTTCAGAGGTGCAAAAGTTAACATGGCGACACTTTTAAATCCTGTCAAACATTTTTATTAAACCCGGGTTTACAACGCGTTTTGTCTTACATGACACGTGTCGTTTTATTATTAACCCGAAATTTTTCGAGGTGTTACAATACTATAACTCCAAGCCTAAAAAATGACTTAACTCACCAATATCTTTCATGTAGAATCTTACACATAAATTATGTTTAAGCTGCTCGATTCCAATTTCATCATCTCCGGTAATTATCAAATCATCTACATATACCAACACCGCAACCAACTTTGAACCGGTTATTTTAATAAACAAACTAGTATCAGCCTTCGACATCTCAAAATCGTTATGTTGCAGGAATTCCCTCATCTTCCAGAACCACGCCCTTGGGGATTGTTTTAAACCGTAAATCGCCTTCTGTAACTTGCACACATAGTCAGGGTGCTCTTTACTTTCAAAACCTTCTAGTTGCATCATGTGAATTGTATGATCCAAATCCCCATAAAGAAACACATTCTTTACATCCATTTGATGTAACTTCCAATTCTTTTCGGTTGCCACTGCTAGAACTACCCGAATGGTTGTTAACTTCGCTACAGGACTAAACGTATCTTCATAATCAACACCATACTGTTGAGAAAAACCTCGAGCCACCAACCTAGCTTTGTATCGATCAACCGAGCCATATGCCTTACGTTTTATCTTAAAAACCCATTTGCACGTTATCAATTTTACATCAGTCGGTTTCGGAACTAGAACCCAAGTTCCATTTTTTTTTCATGGCACCAATTTCTTCTTGCATAACATCACGCCATTATTGTTTGTTGGCTGCATGTTTATAAATTTCGGGTTCCACTACGGCTGCCTCGGTTACGGCTACGTTCACCATGTATCTTGCATTTGGTTTTCTGACCTGAGTAGATCTTCTTGGTTCAGTTTGAGGGCTTTTCTCGAAAGCTTCACTTACAGATTCATACACATCTGTGTTTCACGGTTGCTGCCTTATTCTTGGTTCTAACCGGGGACTCGTTTCCAGATTCACACCATCTTCATCAACCTCAACTGTTTGGTTATTTTCATCGAACATTAAACTAATTTCCAAGCTTTTTAACTTTTCTTTAATGAACTCGGTATCTGGTAGTACTTCCTTTTCATTAGACCACCAAGATGAATTTTCATCAAACACTGCGTTCTGAGATACATAGCATCGGTTTGTTGTTGGGTCATAACATTGCCAACCTTTTCGTATCGGATCGTATCCGACGAAGATACATCTAATAGCTTTCTTTTCCATCTTGTCGCGTAACTGATTTGGCACGAAAACATAGCATACACATCCAAACACTTGAAAATAAGATACATTTGGCTTTACCTTTAATAACTTCTCGTACGGAGATTAATACTCTTGATCTTGTTGTGGTAGTCGGTTTATGACATACGCCGCCGTTCGCATTGCTTCTGCCTAAAACCTACCCGGAACATTCTTTGCGTGTGTTATACTCCTACACATTTAAGCTAAGTGCCTATTTTTCCTTTCGGATACACCATTCTGTTGCGGCGTATTAGGGCACGTTAACTGTCTTCGAATTTTGTGTTCTTTTAGGTATTTATCAAAATTGTGTGCTAAATACTCCCTTCCATTATCGGATCGTAGACACTGGATTTTATTACCCGTTTGTCGCTCGGCATCTCCTTGGAATATAACTTGAATTTTTCAAAAACTTCTGACTTTTCTTTCATAAAGTCTATCCAAACATATCTTGAAAAATCATCTATAAAGGTCACCATGTATCTTAGACCTTTAATTGAGGGATGTTTCACCGGACCGAAGACATCTGAATGAATTAACTCCAAGGGAACTCTAGCTTTATGACTTAATCTTTCATATAGCAATTGGTGTGCTTTTCATATTAACACCCGGCGCAGACAATTTCTTTCTTAACTTCGAAACTGGGTAACCCATCAACCAATTCATTCTTCATCATCAGTTCTAATTTATCAAAGCCAACATGACTTAACCTGGAATGCCACAATTCTGCTGTTTGATTTGCTTTTGTTTTATCAACATAAGCAGACTTAGCCGATAAAACATAAACTGTATCAGTTCGCTTTCCTTGTAAAATAGGAATAGATGAAGTTTCAAACTTATCAAAAATAAGTACATCGTTAGGACCGAAAAGAACATACTTACCAGTCGAAGTTATCTGTGGTACTGAAAACAGTTTCTTCTTCACTCCTGGTACATTAAAAACCTCTTGCATCACGAACTCTTTCTGGTCTTTTTCAGCCGGAAACCGAACCTCGCCAATATTTGCAATCTGATGCTTCGAGTTGTCAGCAATAAGCACAACTTGATTTTCGGTATATTTTTTGCATTTGCTTAGTTTTTCCTTCTTCCCAGTTAAATGGTTTGAACATCTGGAGTCAACAATCCATTCTTCAAGCTTATTTGACTTAAGCTCGGTAGTTGCTGTGAGATGCGCCATGTAGGCCTCACATCCCTTGGCTCTTCGTGTTCGGTTGTTGCTGCGTTTCCTTCGGCCTTTGGTTGTGTGCAATTTTTAGCCATATGTCCTGGAACCCCAAAATTATAACATTTAAACGGAAATCTATGATTATTTCCGTTTTTACCCTTTTTCTCGGACTTGGGTTCACCGGATTGTTTTCCCTTGCGATCCCCTTCATTCCGTTTGCTTCGATCTTGGGCTTTGGACCTGTTATACCAAGGTTTAGAAGCTTGTCCTTTGTTTCTTTTCTTTTCGACAAACAAAGCCTTCTCGTACTCTGTTTTTATTGAAACGCCACCTTGTTGAGCCGCATACGCTTCTTATCCGCCAAGAAGATTTTCAAACTCGGTAATGTTTGGTTGGTTTGCCCAGCCTTGAATGGCTTCAACAAACGACCTGTACTCCGGTTTCAGGCCATGAATAAGAGTTCGCTTCATCCTTGCTTCACTTACTTTTGATTGCGGGTCGAGGTCTTCGATTTCCCTACACAGATTCTTGACTTTGCGGAAGTATTGAGCAATTGAGAGATCCCCTTGAGACACACTCATGAGTTCTACTTCGATCAATTGCAACCTCGCCTCATTCTTTTTAGTGAACAAAGATTGTAACAGGTCCCATGTTTGTTTCAGATATTCCAGATCTTGAATATGATCCATAATCTCCTCCTCCACAGTGGTTTTGATTACGAACATCGCGTGACCTGCCTTCACTTGCCACTTACCGACTGCACCATTCACGTCGTTCGTGGGTTGCCTCGTTTCAGTCCCATTCGTAACCTGCCATAAGTCTTGTCCTTGCAAATAAGACTTAATACAAGTAGACCACTGCTTGTAATTTGACTGGTTGAGTTTCTTGATGCCACCAGCTACTTGCAAATCAACCATCTTGATCTTCTTCTTCGATTATTCTTCGAATGGTTTCTGGTTCTAATGATTTGGTAGACAAACTACCAATCTTTGTTCTTCACTCGAGCCTAATCGGTTTCAGCAGGCTCTGATACCACTTGTTGACTCGTGGCCTTCAAACCCAAACCTCCCAGATCGTTCCCAATGCACAGAATTGCTAAAACTTTTAGCGACACTTTTTATTAAATTGAGAGGATGCAGTTTACAATTAATAATGCCCTATTTATAAAGCTACAAACAAACAATACGAAACTTACTGAACTAGGACTCCTAAATTGACTTTAACTCTGTCACACCCCGATTTCCACGTGTCACCGGTGGGCCCGGTGGGGGAGTATCGTGACGTGGTTGGCAACGTAATAGTCAAACAACACAATATAATAATGCACAGCGGAAGCAATTTAAATAAGATACAACCGAGTTTATTTATTGTAAACAAAGTCACAATTTTCCGGTGTTCATCCACAGTAGGATCAAATATAAAACATTGTTATGGTTCAACAGACTTCGGCATCTAAAGCTTGCGAGACTTCTAGTGATGCTTAGGAGACTTTCAGCCTATTTCGCCTAGTACCTGCATTTAATCTTTTTGGGAAAATACGTCAGTTTACACTGGTAAATACATTCAACTGACTCATTTTATAAAATGATTGAAAATTGGTTTGGATGCACATGGCATAAACATTTTTATTAACTTGGGAGAATTATTTAATATTATAATCTTGTTAACGAATTACATGTTACTTATGCGTTCAGTAGCCCGGACGTATCCGGGTTAAGGATCAATAGACACACCACAATTCTAGAGTTATACACCGACAGGTGTACGCCTACACCCCGTGCTCAGGTCGTGGCTATCTCGTAAGATAATGCCAAGGATATCCGGGACATGGTCATTAACCCCCCAAAGGCTGTAAAGTAAACAAGACTGTTTAAACGAGCCGATCAAATTATTCAACTACCCACTAAGCGTGGAGATTTGATGCCCGATCAAGCGGTACGCTATGTACCGTAACCCAAGCCCGTATAGGGAAAATAAGTTAAAAGTATTTACCTTTGCAAAGTAAAATCCTTAATTGAATAAATTGCAGATAGCTTTTACTGGGCTCCTAATCTGGAACGAAGGTTTAATATAACCTATTAGAATACTAACGGGTCTTTAATTAAGCTTAAGCTTAGACCGGTCAGTTTTAAAGATACGGTTCGTACGCACGATTAAGCGAAGACCGGATAGAATGTGATTTAGACCCGACAAGTTTGAAGACTTGTTTAATATGGGTTTACTATTCACATTCTGGATTTTGAGATAAAAATGATATCGTTTGACCCGTTTCGGCTAGTTTATGCATACTAGTTACATAAACCGAACCGAACGCGTATAACGCATAACGGGTAACCGAAAGGGTCGCGAACAGGTTTCCTAAGTCAATACGCTTTAAATATGTTGTGATATCATTATGATATCTTCCATAATGCCCATAACGAGTTTATTCCCTAATTATGCCCCGTAGGGGTATTTTAGTCATTTTAACGACCATAAAAGGGATTTATAATACTTCTGAGATACGGGTCTGATTTAATCAGCAAAATTATTAATTTTAACAGGTTATAATATTTGGTAATAAGTCTTACGTGGCAAAATGGTTTTAATACCAAACTACGCGTATAATACGCGTATAAAGCCGTTTTAAGCGACGTACTGTTTAAAATACCATTCTGAGTTTTCTGATCAGCAAAACAGGCTCAAAACACTCTATTTATTATTTTAAATCAGTGGCAATTGGATCGGTATCAAACGGATTCGTAAAACTCGTTTTATGGCCTAAAAGGGCATATTCGGTATTAACCGAATCAATGCGATAAGCCTAGCTTAAGATCAGTTTAAAAATAATTAAAAATCTTCAAAAATCCCAAAATATTATTTAACATCAGTGGGTAAAAGTTTTGGTACCGAAAATCGGGTTTAGATAGGCTATGCGCTAATCGCGCCGTTTAATTAATAAAAAGCTTATTATTTACGCTAATGCGCATATCTCCTAATCTAGACCTCCGATTGACGTGAAAATTTACGTACATGCTAAATAATCAGTAACTAAGATTATAGTACTTCCACATTTTCAAAATTCTCGTTGTAGGGTCATAAGGGCATTATGGTCCAATTTAAGCGATTAACGGAAACGTGCGCATGCATCGGATAATCAATGAAACAAGTACAGAGACTTATACTAGCATGTAACCCAACCCTAATGAGACTTTAAGGCATGTCTAATTCAAACTAAAACGGGTCAGAACCGAAGTCAAAGCAAAAGTCAAGGTTTTGCGCCTTTCGGTTCCGAACCGGGTTTTAACAGAAATTTGTCGAGTCGGGCAAGCGTAGACAAGTTTTTATACTCATTACTAAGTTATATTAGGTTTAAAACAGATTACACGCCTCGCGGATTGCTAATCGTGCATTAAATCGCATTTTGTAATTCTGTTGACTTTTTCGGTCAACGTTTGACCCGACAAACGACCTAGTTAGGTCTGGATTCGGTACGTGACCTTATAAGGGCTTATTACCCATATAATTACCTATCTAACGGTACTTTCAATTTAACATACGACTGAACTATCGTTACTTAATCAAGAAGTCAACCGTAAACTATGATATATTGACTTTTATGCTAATTATCAAGCTAGAACTAAATTAGAAGGGTTAGGCAACTTACTAGATGATTAAGGATGATTAGGGATGCTTGGAAATCAGCTTGGGAGTTCCACAAATGCTCAGATTGTTTGCAAGAATGGTTGTGAATGAATGGGTCTTTATATACAAGAATCAAGCACCACAAGGTATTGACACAAGGGTCTATGATCAGCCACAAGTGATAAACACATGTCTCTAGCATGTAGGGGGTGTCTAGGGGCCATGCACATGCAGAGAAACCGGTTGAAAGGGTCACAATCGCACTAAACAGGCTGCTGCCTGTTTTTCCGTATCTGTAGGCCGGACGCGGCCCGCGTCCCGAATAACCAAGTCTCAGGCGGGCCGCCTGAGACATATAAATCAGATTTTTGATTTTGTTTGTTGTGTTTCGAAGGGCAAGTGGTATAAACGAATGGTGGGCATTATTTTATCATTTAGGGGCCTCCATTATGGGTCTTTTACTGTTGGATACCCTACCATTTGTGTTTGTTTCAATTGGATCCAATAACAAGACCCGAAAACAACGGGTTTCCATTCTTTTCTTCGTAGAATCCTATCATACATTTCCAATTCCATTATTGGCAATAATTTCCTGAATTTGAATATGTACAAGGTGTTTTTAACATAAATTGAGTCTTGGGATTTATAACGAGGTCGTTCAGAGGTGCAAAAGTTAACATAACGACACGGTTAAATCCTGTCAATCATTTTTAATAATTCCGAGTCTACAAAGCGTTTTGTCACACGTGACACGTGTCGTTAGGTTATTGAACACGAAATTCTGAGGTGTTACATCCTCACCCCCTTAAAATAAATCTCGACCCGAGATTTACTGAAACAAATAAGGGTATTTTTCTTTCATGGTGGATTCCAACTCCCACGTATACTCGGGACCTCTTCGGGCATCCCATTTGACCTTTACAAAAGGTATATGCTTCCTTCGAAGTTTCCTTACCTGTCGATCTTCAATCGACAAAGGTTTTTCAACAAACGTTAAGCTCTTATCTATTTGCACATCTGTATGTGGCATGACATGTGAATCGTCAGCGGAACACTTCTTTAGATTGCAGATGTGGAACACATTGTGAATTCCACTGAGCTCTTCCGGTAAGTTCAACTTGTAGGCAACAGACCCGACACGTTCAATAACCTCGAAAGGTCCTATGTATCTCGGGCTTAGTTTGCCTTTCTTACCGAATCGCATCACCCCTTTCCATGGTGACACTTTAAGTAGGACTTTGTCACCTACTTCGAAGTGAAAATCCTTACGACTTGGATCCGCGTAACTCTTCTGCCTATTCCGGGCAGCTTGGAGATTGTTACGAATCTGGACAATCTTGTCCGTCGTTTCGAACACTATCTCTGGTCCTGATAACTGGACTTCTCCAACTTCCGCCCAACAAACTGGCGATCTACACTTTCTACCGTATAATGCCTCAAAAGGCGCAGCCTTTATGCTGGTATGGTAGCTATTGTTGTAGGAGAATTCGATTAATGGTAGGTTTTTATCCCAGCTACCTTCCAATTCGATCGCACATGCACGTAGCATGTCTTCCAACGTTTGAATAGTACGCTCACTCTGACCGTCTGTCTGAGGATGGTAAGCCGTACTAAAGTTCAAACGTGTGCCCAAAGATTGCTGGAAGCTCTTCCAAAAATGAGACGTGTACCTAGTATCCCGGTCAGAGATAATAGCTACAGGTATGCCGTGTAGGGCTACAATCTTATCAACATATAACTGGGCTAACATATCGGAGCTATAAGTCTCCTTGATGGGTAAGAAATGAGCTGACTTAGTCAGTCGGTCAACTATAACCCATATTGTATCATTGCCTTTCCTTGTCTTGGGTAACTTGGTAATAAAATCCATAGTTACCATTTCCCACTTCCACGTAGGAAGTTCAGGCTGTTGTAGCAAACCTGACGGTTTCTGATGCTCGGCTTTGACTTGCGCACATGTCAAGCATTTCGCTACATGGGCGGCTACAGACTTTTTCAAGCCTATCCACCAATAATTTGCCTTTAAATCATGGTACATCTTACCAGCTCCAGGATGAACGGAGTATTTGGAACTATGGGCTTCCTGGAGGATAACATCACGAAGTCCTCCGTAAATCGGAACCCATATTCGCCCATTCAAACGCAGAATTCCGTCTTTGCTAAGAGTTAACTGCTCCTCAGTTACTCCTAACTTTTCATTTGGATAGTTAGCTTCCAACACAGCTTCCTTCTGTGCAGCTAACACCCTTTCAATCAAACTGTTCTTTATTTCCATGCGCTTGGCGTTGATCCGAATAGGTTTCATTCTTTCCTTTCTGCTCAAGGCATCAGCGACTACATTCGCCTTGCCGGGATGGTATTTGATTTCACAATCATAATCATTTAAAGTTTCCATCCAACGGCGTTGCCTCATGTTTAATTCTTTCTGGTTAAACAGATGTTGGAGGCTTTTGTGATCAGAAAAGATCACAAACTTGATTCCATAAAGATAATGCCTCCACAGTTTTAGTGCGAATACAACGGCACCCAACTCCAAGTCATGGGTGGTGTAATTCTTCTCATGCACCTTTAACTGTCGTGATGCATAGGCAATAACCTTGCCTTTCTGCATAAGCACACACCCCATGCCGGTGTGTGAAGCATCGCAGTAAACTACGAACTCTTCAGTGCCTTCGGGTAAAGTAAGCACAGGAGCGTTACTCAACTTCTGCTTGAGAATATCGAATGCTTCTTGCTGTTTAGGGCCCCAAACGAACTTAATCTTTTTCTTAGTTAGAGAAGTTAGGGGTGCAGCAATCCTTGAAAAATTTTCGATGAAACGCCTGTAATATCCTGCTAATCCCAGGAAGCTACGTATCTCCGTAGGCGTCTTTGGCTCTTGCCAATTCATAACAGCTTCGACTTTAGCGGGATCCACTTGGATACCATGCTCACTGACCACGTGTCCAAGAAACTGGACTTCTCGTAGCCAAAATTCACACTTAGAGAATTTGGCGTAGAGCTTCTCCTGACGTAGAAGTTTGAGAATACAACGAAGGTGTTTCTCATGGTCAGCTTGATTCTTAGAATAAATAAGGATGTCATCGATGAAGACGATAACAAATTTATCTAAGTAAGGTTTGCAGACACGATTCATGAGATCCATGAACGCGGCTGGTGCATTAGTGAGCCCAAAAGGCATCACTAGGAACTCGTAATGACTGTAGCGAGTCCTGAATGCAGTCTTGTGAACGTCTTCATCCATAACCTTCAACTGATGGTATCCTGACCTCAGATCAATCTTTGAGAAGTAACTTGCCCCTTGAAGCTGATCGAACAAATCGTCGATTCTGGGCAGAGGATACCTATTCTTGATCGTGACTTTATTAAGCTCGCGATAGTCGATGCACAGACGCATCGACCCATCCTTCTTCTTTACAAACAGGATTGGCGCTCCCCAAGGAGATGAACTAGGTCTAATGAAACCCTTAGCCAGCAATTCATCTAGCTGCGTTCGCAACTCCTTCATTTCCGTGGGTGCCAATCTGTATGGAGCTCTAGCAACTGGTGCCGCTCCGGGGATGATGTCGATCCTGAATTCCACTTGCCTATCCAGTGGCAAACCAGGTAGATCTTCAGGAAACACTTCCGGGTATTCAGAGATGTCAGGAATGTCTTCCATCTTTGGTTTGGGCTCATCAATGATCACCTGTGCCATGTAAATGACACATCCCCTCTTCAAACACTTGGAAGCCTTGAGCATAGACACCTGCTCAGGCAGCCCATACTGGGTATCTCCCCGAATGGTAAGCGATTCACCAGACGGAGTCTTTATTACCACATGTTTCTGGTTGCAGACAATTTGGGCCTGGTTATGAGATAACCAGTCCATACCCAGAACAATGTCAAAACCAGCCAATTTGAACGGAAGTAGAGATAGAGGAAAAGAATGGTTCTTAATGGATATAGTACATCCATCTAACATAGTAGAGACGGTTTCTATGGTACCATCTGCTAACTCTACCTCATAGTTTACGCCTAGGGTTTTGACAGGTAAATTCAACAATCTACAAAACTTATGATCTACGAAAGATTTATCTGCTCCTGAATCGAAAAGTACCCTTGCAAAGACATCATTTACAAGGAATGTACCTGTTATGACATTATCGTCATGCACAGCTTCTTTCGCGTCCATCCTGAAGACTCTGGCATTAGTCTTCTTAGCCTCCTCAGGCTTCTTGTTGTACTTAGGGCAGTTAGTCTTGATGTGCCCCTTCTCATTGCAACGATAGCACGTTGCGTCCTTTATCTTCCTGCAATCCACGGTTTTGTGTTCCTTGGATTTGCACAAACCACAAGCAAAAGACCTTGACTCGTTTTTCGAGTTTGATTCGAGTCTGCACTTTCCAAAGTGCCGTTTCTTGCAAGTCTTGCACGTGGGCTTCTCTCCAGAACGATGCTCGTCCTTCTTTGAATCCGATCCCTTCTTGTGATCACCGCTCCCACGGTGTTTCTTGTTCGACCTACACGAACCATCATCTTCTCGCTTCCTCTTCTCAGTATCCTTATTCCTCAGCGATCTCTGACGGACCGCATCAAGTGTGAGGGATAAGGAAAGGTCAGTTACAGACCTGAAGGTAACTGGCCGAGAAGCTTTAACACTGGCCTTGATCTCGGGTTCCAACCCACCAATAAAACGAGCAATCCTTTTAGGCTCCGGGGTTACCAGATAAGGTACTAACCGGGATAGTGTATTGAAGCTTGTCAGATAAGCCTGACAGTCGAGGTTCTTCATCACCAGTGCTAGAAAGTCTGATTCGATCTTTTCCACCTCATGCTGAGGGCAGAAATTTTCCTTGATCAAGGCGATGAATTGATCCCACGTCATACTATACAACGGGATCTTTCCGGAAGCCTCCATCAGAGCTCTCCACCAAGCCAACGCCTGACCTTTGAAGGACTGTGAGACAAATTTAACCACATCACCTTCAGCACATCCACTGATGTCCACGACAGTGTCCATCTCATCGAGCCACGTCATACAGTCGACGGCTCCTTTCTCACCCGTAAAATCCCTGGGTTTACAAGACACAAAGTACTTATATGTGCAACCCTTGTTACGGTGTCCTCGATGCAGCACTGAATGCTGAGATGGATTACTTTTGTGGTTGGTGGACTGGCGATCATCATCGTTTTTCTTCGATCCAGTCTTTTTAGGAGGAGGCTTGTCATGAGCCTCAGAGTGGGTCCTGGGCTTCGAACGTGATGCAGAGTGGGTCCTGCTTCGAGTACCACTGTACTCCTCATACTGCCTATCCAAAGCCTCTATGATAGCACCATCTATTAATGCTTTCAATTCAGCGCCCGTTAATGTAATCTGGGCATTCACATTTGGCTCCACGGGAGGGCTATTAACTTCATTAGAGTCAGCCATTTAATTGAACTGTTACAGAAAACAAGAACAATATTTTACTATGGAGTTTATTATGGAATTACCCCTTAGGGTGACTCGTTAACCATGGTAACAGAGACCACATTAGGTTAACTTATTAATCGAATTAATTTAGGATTTCAGTTAAAATTTATCCTAAACATAAACAATAACAATATATATTAGCACATAAGGCTTGGTCGCATGGACAATTTAAATTATAAGCTATGACTTCAGAGAATCAAGACTTTTAAGGTTTGAACCTAGTTCATTACCTTTATTAGACAGGGAGTCAAAGCTACCACTGTCTTTTGGCTCATATGGAAATGAGCAGGGCCCGTAGGCATTATATTACTACGTATGGTAAAATATGATCATCTTAATTGATGATGTACCCAGGATTCAGAGATCATTAAACTGGGTTAGGAATCCTCTAAAGAATTCCTTTATAAAATGACGTATGTGATTTTAACGAATCACTTCTGCCAGGAGTGTTAACATGTTTTAAGATGTTAACAGGGAATTGAATCTTTTAAACAGGTCTTACCATTTTGGCCCGGTCTTATATTTGACACGTGGCTAGGTTTCACACTTTAAGATCCTTAATTAAATAAATTTCATAGGCAGATTAATTTAAAAGGAATGATTTTAATTATTTATTTCATTTATAATCTATATATGCACTTAATGGCAACATGAAATTTATAAAATAACCATTTCATTAATTCTTTTTAAAATATTATACATTTGCCCTAAACGGGTCTTCCAAATACAAATTTCCCTCGTAGGGGTTTAAACAGATAATTACCCTCGCAGGGGTTAGACAGATAATTACCCTCGCAGGGGTTAGATAACACACATGCCCTCGCAGGGGCTAATTATAGTACATGTCCACGTAGGGACTACTTATTCAAACCATACACCCACGTAGGGGTTTACAACAAACCAACAAACACACATAAATGCCCACGCAGGGACTTAATTTTTAAAGTAGACATACACACATAAAGGATTTACTGATCCTTCTTGCTCTTTCCCTTGATTAAGTTCGTCAAGGTCTTGAACATTCCCTGGTTGCGCCGTCGATCTTCCCGTGCCTCATGTCGCACTTCTCTAATACTTTGCAGGATCTCCTGATGCAGTGGTGGCGACATTTGTAGAGACGGCGGGGGTTGTTGGTAAAACGGGGGTTGTGTAGGCATCTGGTACCCCTGGACTGGGTACCCTACTCCCCAAGGACCTCCATATGGTCCCTCAGGGTTAAGAGCGTTGTAATTTGCTGCTACCAGGTATGGGTCAGCTTCAGTGTAACCGGGGTTAGCGTGAGTCGGTGGCTCAAACGGGTTATACATCGAAGGACCCGTGTATGCTGGTATCTGATTATCGAAACCCATTGGTGGCGGTTGCTGCGCGAAGGGGTTTGATGGTCCACCCATCTGTGGAACTTCTTGATCTGGCTGATAATTTCTGCCGCTTGATTGTAGAGGAGAGCTGAAATGAAACTCTTCTCTTCGTGTGGTCATCCGAGCTCCGGTTCTCATATGTCTTTGCGGCTGCGGAGGCGCCGGTTGAACTGGTGGCGGTGGAGGCGGTGGCGTAACTGCCACAAACTGGTGATTCCCAGAGGAATCTTGATGATGCTGCTGCTGCTGCTCATGCGGCGAAGAATAGTGAGGCTGCTGCTGCCCAAGCAGCGACGAATGGTGCGAAGGTGTATAATACCATTCGTGCCGAGTAAAGATAGCCTGGAAGCTATCTGGACCATCACAGGGTGGTCCGTGATAAATTGAACTATCCGAGACCTCGATTGGGTGGTTGGGAGTTCCTGATGCGGGCTCGACAGGGTCGTCTTCCTCGTCCATATCATTTCCTCCAGAGAAATGGTCCTCCGGTCCCAATGGGTTGAAACCCACTGGTTCTTGTATATAATTCGCTGGGTTAAACTGGCCTTGAAAGAATGGAGTGGGGTCTCCAAAAGGGCGGTGCGACATGGATCGCTGTAACGGTATGTACGAACGGTGAGAGTCTCCAGGCTCATTTTCCGAATGTGGCCCGTAGGAGTCCTGAGCGGGAGTCGTCGAGCTGTTCGAAGTCGACCGTCTTGCTGGTTGAAATAGACCTCTCTGGTTCCGTCGAGTACCATCACTCTCGGCGGGGATAGGACCTCGTGTATTCGAAGGTCCTGCTTCGTGGTCGTTGGGGGCGGATACTGGCCCCTTTCCACGTCCTCTTGTTCTCAAAAATCTTGGAGGCATCTTTGTTGTTCCTGTCAATAAAGCATGAGATAACACTACAAAGATACATGCAATTATTTAAATAAAGGATAACACAATTAAAATGGAATTTGTCCTATGTTATAAGTCTAGACTCGAAGGTTTAGATATGTGCAATTGTGTAACTGAGATTAAACACAAAAGGCTAGTGTTTAATTCACTCAGCTTTGGCTCTGATACCAACCTGTCACACCCCGATTTCCACGTGTCACCGGTGGGCCCGGTGGGGGAGTATCGTGACGTGGTTGGCAACGTAATAGTCAAACAACACAATATAATAATGCACAGCGGAAGCAATTTAAATAAGATACAACCGAGTTTATTTATTGTAAACAAAGTCACAATTTTCCGGTGTTCATCCACAGTAGGATCAAATATAAAACATTGTTATGGTTCAACAGACTTCGGCATCTAAAGCTTGCGAGACTTCTAGTGATGCTTAGGAGATTTTCAGCCTATTTCGCCTAGTACCTGCATTTAATCTTTTTGGGAAAATACGTCAGTTTACACTGGTAAATACATTCAACTGACTCATTTTATAAAATGATTGAAAATTGGTTTGGATGCACATGGCATAAACATTTTTATTAACTTGGGAGAATTATTTAATATTATAATCTTGTTAACGAATTACATGTTACTTATGCGTTCAGTAGCCCGGACGTATCCGGGTTAAGGATCAATAGACACACCACAATTCTAGAGTTATACACCGACAGGTGTACGCCTACACCCCGTGCTCAGGTCGTGGCTATCTCGTAAGATAATGCCAAGGATATCCGGGACATGGTCATTAACCCCCCAAAGGCTGTAAAGTAAACAAGACTGTTTAAACGAGCCGATCAAATTATTCAACTACCCACTAAGCGTGGAGATTTGATGCCCGATCAAGCGGTACGCTATGTACCGTAACCCAAGCCCGTATAGGGAAAATAAGTTAAAAGTATTTACCTTTGCAAAGTAAAATCCTTAATTGAATAAATTGCAGATAGCTTTTACTGGGCTCCTAATCTGGAACGAAGGTTTAATATAACCTATTAGAATACTAACGGGTCTTTAATTAAGCTTAAGCTTAGACCGGTCAGTTTTAAAGATACGGTTCGTACGCACGATTAAGCGAAGACCGGATAGAATGTGATTTAGACCCGACAAGTTTGAAGACTTGTTTAATATGGGTTTACTATTCACATTCTGGATTTTGAGATAAAAATGATATCGTTTGACCCGTTTCGGCTAGTTTATGCATACTAGTTACATAAACCGAACCGAACGCGTATAACGCATAACGGGTAACCGAAAGGGTCGCGAACAGGTTTCCTAAGTCAATACGCTTTAAATATGTTGTGATATCATTATGATATCTTCCATAATGCCCATAACGAGTTTATTCCCTAATTATGCCCCGTAGGGGTATTTTAGTCATTTTAACGACCATAAAAGGGATTTATAATACTTCTGAGATACGGGTCTGATTTAATCAGCAAAATTATTAATTTTAACAGGTTATAATATTTGGTAATAAGTCTTACGTGGCAAAATGGTTTTAATACCAAACTACGCGTATAATACGCGTATAAAGCCGTTTTAAGCGACGTACTGTTTAAAATACCATTCTGAGTTTTCTGATCAGCAAAACAGGCTCAAAACACTCTATTTATTATTTTAAATCAGTGGCAATTGGATCGGTATCAAACGGATTCGTAAAACTCGTTTTATGGCCTAAAAGGGCATATTCGGTATTAACCGAATCAATGCGATAAGCCTAGCTTAAGATCAGTTTAAAAATAATTAAAAATCTTCAAAAATCCCAAAATATTATTTAACATCAGTGGGTAAAAGTTTTGGTACCGAAAATCGGGTTTAGATAGGCTATGCGCTAATCGCGCCGTTTAATTAATAAAAAGCTTATTATTTACGCTAATGCGCATATCTCCTAATCTAGACCTCCGATTGACGTGAAAATTTACGTACATGCTAAATAATCAGTAACTAAGATTATAGTACTTCCACATTTTCAAAATTCTCGTTGTAGGGTCATAAGGGCATTATGGTCCAATTTAAGCGATTAACGGAAACGTGCGCATGCATCGGATAATCAATGAAACAAGTACAGAGACTTATACTAGCATGTAACCCAACCCTAATGAGACTTTAAGGCATGTCTAATTCAAACTAAAACGGGTCAGAACCGAAGTCAAAGCAAAAGTCAAGGTTTTGCGCCTTTCGGTTCCGAACCGGGTTTTAACAGAAATTTGTCGAGTCGGGCAAGCGTAGACAAGTTTTTATACTCATTACTAAGTTATATTAGGTTTAAAACAGATTACACGCCTCGCGGATTGCTAATCGTGCATTAAATCGCATTTTGTAATTCTGTTGACTTTTTCGGTCAACGTTTGACCCGACAAACGACCTAGTTAGGTCTGGATTCGGTACGTGACCTTATAAGGGCTTATTACCCATATAATTACCTATCTAACGGTACTTTCAATTTAACATACGACTGAACTATCGTTACTTAATCAAGAAGTCAACCGTAAACTATGATATATTGACTTTTATGCTAATTATCAAGCTAGAACTAAATTAGAAGGGTTAGGCAACTTACTAGATGATTAAGGATGATTAGGGATGCTTGGAAATCAGCTTGGGAGTTCCACAAATGCTCAGATTGTTTGCAAGAATGGTTGTGAATGAATGGGTCTTTATATACAAGAATCAAGCACCACAAGGTATTGACACAAGGGTCTATGATCAGCCACAAGTGATAAACACATGTCTCTAGCATGTAGGGGGTGTCTAGGGGCCATGCACATGCAGAGAAACCGGTTGAAAGGGTCACAATCGCACTAAACAGGCTGCTGCCTGTTTTTCCGTATCTGTAGGCCGGACGCGGCCCGCGTCCCGAATAACCAAGTCTCAGGCGGGCCGCCTGAGACATATAAATCAGATTTTTGATTTTGTTTGTTGTGTTTCGAAGGGCAAGTGGTATAAACGAATGGTGGGCATTATTTTATCATTTAGGGGCCTCCATTATGGGTCTTTTACTGTTGGATACCCTACCATTTGTGTTTGTTTCAATTGGATCCAATAACAAGACCCGAAAACAACGGGTTTCCATTCTTTTCTTCGTAGAATCCTATCATACATTTCCAATTCCATTATTGGCAATAATTTCCTGAATTTGAATATGTACAAGGTGTTTTTAACATAAATTGAGTCTTGGGATTTATAACGAGGTCGTTCAGAGGTGCAAAAGTTAACATAACGACACGGTTAAATCCTGTCAATCATTTTTAATAATTCCGAGTCTACAAAGCGTTTTGTCACACGTGACACGTGTCGTTACGTTATTGAACACGAAATTCTGAGGTGTTACAAACTCTATCTAAACTAATCAGATAAAAACTAAAAACTCAATTATTAAAACTAAGTCCCTGAACTTTTAGATCTCCACCGAACCACTCCTCGAGATCCCCCCTACCTCCTTAATGTGCAACATTGATTAGTTTCAATATAAGGCACGTGCAAGTCGAATATTTTGCGTGACTAACACGTGCAAGCAGAAATAACGACAAAGCCGCTCACATTAATTGTGGATATAGGCATCGTATGAGGAAAGTTGATCACACAATCTATCACAATATTTAGTATACTACATGCGGCACGTTGTTGGCATGGTAAGAGAAAAATACTACCGGAGAGTGGCTTACGTATGAAGCATTTAAAGCCTTGTCTCGTCTGACAACACAATGGACTATAGATGAAATGTTTACTACCGGGTATGAGGGAACATACTCACTCTCACAAAGAACTTAGATTGTGGGTCCCCACAGCGAAGCTAACAATGTTGTTTTCTAAAAGTCATATAATCAAGATCTTAGCATGACATGTTAGTGATTTTCGTTGTAGTAATGTCGTTTATAACATATATTTAATGATTTGAACAGGATCTTAGTTCGAATATTAGACCCAACATTGGTTATGTCTAGATTTTGAAAAACCAAATATGTTATAGCATTTAGTAACACTTTCTAAAATTTGAATTTTAATAAATCACAAGATCTCCGGTAACCTTAATTTCTTTCCGATCACCGTTAATTCGAATCACTCTACAGTTTTACGCAACCGCAGACCACATTGTGTCATTTTCAATGGAAAAATCTGATGGTGAAGCAAGGGTGGCACCTTATGTGCACGACATTAAAGTGATGGAAACATGTCGAAAAATTATAGGATTTAGAATTTAGAGTTTGAAAAAAAAGACCTCAAGTTATCCTCACCGACCTCATCCTATGCCCTAACAATATATATAAGTTGAGTCAATGAGGTAGTGGTGGAGTGGTTGTGAAAAGATTTAGTGTTCCTTGTGACCAAGGTGCGACTCCCACTCTCCTCATTATTTTCTGCGGTATCCAGGTGAAAGACGAATATGGGTGGCGCCGGTTTGTCTTGGATGGGAGGCGAGGTTTTACCGATTATTTCACTGTCGTGCCTTCGGGCGGGTGGAGGTCGGGTTTCCGCTCATCAGGGAGAGTCAAGGAGCTGGCGGCGGTCGAGTAGTCGACCTTGACCACAGCGTCCGGTGTCACGGTGGTTGACACGTCGTTACTTGCCGTTAAAAAAAATATAAGTTGAGTCAAAAGGGGTAAAAATAGAAGATTGAGTCTGGTTCACGCAACATAAAGTCATCCTCTTCGCATCTCTTTCTTCTTCTTCTACCCTCATCACTCTATATATAGGACTTCCTCCTTTCCTTCTTACACCACACTTTCTTCTTCTTCTTCTTTCTCAACTCTTTTAAGATGATGTTTCAACAGTTTAAGTACCCTAGCCCTAGAAACCCTTCACTTCTTCAAAACTGAGAAATGGAAAACCGCAAACCCCAATTGCTTCCAGGGTTTAGATTCCAGCCGACTGACGAAGAACTTGTTGTTCATTACCTAAAGCCCAAAATTCAATCCCTCCCTCTGCCTAATCATCCGATTCCTGAAGCGGATGTTTGCGGGTCTGATCCGTGGAACTTACCAGGTCCGTGTTCATGATATTCTTGTTTTCTCTTTTTTCTAAAAATAGTAAAATGTGAGTTGCGTTTTAATAATAATCGGTTCTTTTTGTTTGTTTTAGGTGATTCCGAGGAAGAAAGGTACTTTTTTAGCACCGTGGAAACCAAGTACCCTAATGGTAAACGAATCAATCGAACCGCTCCATCGGGTCACTGGAAACCAACTAGTTTAGACAAGCAAGTTGTTGATTCTCAAAACAAACATGTTGGAACAAAGAAAACTTTTGTTTTCCACAGATCCAAATCCGCAAACGGGTCTAAAACAGATTGGCTCATGCATGAGTACAAACTTGCTAACCCTATTCAAGTAAGAATATTAAAATTGAACTGGGACTTGTTGAAAAAAATGAAAATATTGAAAACTCGATTTCAAATTTTATGCAGGGTGTGCAAAACTGGATGATTTGTAGGGTGTTCACGAAGAAAAGAGCAAAGAAAGATACTATGGAGGATGTAGAGATGGTTCTAGTTCGAAACACAGGGACAATTTTCTATGTCCCAAGAAACTTTGATTTGAATCTGGATGGTGGTGGATCACCAAGTACTGGTTCAAGCGGTGTCACAGATGAAGATGAGGAGAACAATAAATAGATGATTAGAGGATGAGTTTGGTCTTTATGATAGTATTAATGGTGTTCTTAAGGTAGTGTATGTTAATGCAAAAAGCTATAAATGGTGTAAATGTATGGTAAGGATCAATGATAAATAAGACGTTTTCTTTTGTTTTTAAGTACTCATTTGCAATTGTTGTGGTTACATAATATGATTAGTTATCAATTAACAAACAAAATACCAAGAAATCTAAAGAAATAACTTTCCACTTGTAAATCCATACAAACTAGGTTTATCACCCTAGCCGCGTTGCGGCGAACTTCTTTTGTTATTTAGTCTTTGTCTGCATGTGTTTTGAAATCACTACGAGCGCGTTGCACGCGGAACCACTAACAAGAATAAAAAGAAAATGTAAAAACAGTAAAAAATAATCGACAGAAAATCAACAAAAAAAGTTTTATGTTAATGATGTTATTCGTATGAAACCCGTGGTCAGATATGAGCAAATAATACCGGGTACCGGTACCGAATTTCCCAAACCGAAGGATCCTAAGTACCAATTCGGTACCGACTTTTGGCGTTCCTAATACCGGTTCGCTACCGATTTTTACCTTCATATGCCGGTACCGTAACCGGTATTTTCGGTATCGGTTGCCACCGAGCTCATCCCTACCCCTGAAACTAAAAAAAGAAATCATTAAAAGTTGAAGAAAATCAACAAGATAAAAAGTTGTACGATACCGTTGTTGTTTGTATGACACCCGTGATCAGGGATGAGCAAATGGTACCGTGTAGAAGTACCGAATTTCCCGAAACAAAAGATTTTCAAACTCAATCCGGTACCGACTTTTGGGTTTTTCTGTATCAGGCTGGTGCCGATTTTTACCTTCATGCATCGATAATGAACCGGACCGTACCTGTATTTCGATACCAGTATTAGTTGACACCAAGCTAATCCAATTGAGAAAGTAAAGAAAATAATAATAATTTTTTTTTGAACAGCAATAATAATTATTATTATATTAGTATATTAATATAATATAATAAAACAACCGTTCATTTCAATTGTATTTTTAATATATAGTAATTGTATTTTTAATATATAGTAATAATAATAATAATATATAGTTATGACTATTTAACCCTTTTAGTAATCTGAGTTATCATACAAGGATCATTTCTTGCAAAGGAAAAAAAATAACAAGTAACAATATGCAAGTCCTAACTCCATTAGCCTGATTGTAAAAACTGATCACAATTCGCAGATAGTTAATTGGCACAAATCAGGGCCGGTTATAAGCAAGTGCAAAGTGTGCTTGAGAACAGGGCCCAAATAATTAAAGCGCCCAAAATTTTTTATGTTTTCTTTATATATATAGCCCAAATTTTTTACAGGCCCCAAAGTTTGGTAACAAACCCAATCCATTAACTGATTATAGGCCCAAACCTTTGTCAAAAAACAATCGGTCGCTGCTTGCAGGAAATTAAAAGTCGCGTGGTTCTTTGCTTTGCACCAGGCCACCAGGGATTTCTGATAAAAGTCATCAAACGCTGCAGGATTTCTGATCAAAGTCATCAAACGCTGCACCAGGCCACCGGACATCCGCAATCGCATTCCGCAGATTCGCGAATCGCGATTCAGGAGAGGTATTTGTTCAATTGTTTGTTGTCTTTTGATTTTTGTTTATTGATTGATGTTACTGTTGTTCCGAGTTACATATTGATTTCGAAAAACATTCAGATTAATGATCATCATCTGGACATCCGCAGGTTCCAACTTCCAAGTTACATCTTGATTTCGATTTTCGAAAAAGATTCAGATTTCAGAATCCAGGTTAATGATCTTACTGTTGTTTCGAGTTTGATTTCGAGTTTACGAGTCGCTAAGTCTTTTCATATCCTGATTTCAAGTCTGATTTCTAGTTTACTGTTTTTTATTTAGATAATTAGATTGATTAAACTGTTATGAAGTATGAAGGAGAATCAGATAAGATATTGATGTTAAAGAATTGTATACGGAGTTGAAGTTGATTACTACATTTTTACCGAGACACATTGACAACCCTTTTGACGTTTTAGACTATATCTTCCAACGCAGTACTACTTATCCTTATGCTATAAATGCATATAAAGTGTTGTTGACAATTCCGGTAACCGTGGCATCAGCAGAAAGAAGTTTCTCAAAGTTGAAGTTGTTGAAGACCTATTTACGTTCTACAATGTCACAAGAAAGGCTAAACGGGTTGGCAACAATATCTATTGAAAGTGAAATATTAGATATTATGGATTACAAGGAGTTGATCGAGAGCTTTGCTTCAAAAAACGCTAGGAGAACCACACTATTTGCTTAGCAAGTAAGTTCGATACTTTGATCATTTTTGCTATACTATTTTTGTTAATTTGTTTTATCTATTTCATAACAATTATCGTAGTATTATGAATTTTTAGTTATATAATTGAATGATTGATGAGTTTATGTTATATGAAGATTTGCCAATAGGGCCCAAATTTTTTTATCACGAACAGGGCCAAAAATTTTTTTTGGGATTTTTGGAGACGGCCCTGGCACAAATTATATCAAAAACCTCAAATTGATGTTAAATATACAAATAAAACCAAGGTAGAAATAATATTACAGACGCATACACCTCAAATTAATGTTCATTTACAGATTGTACAAACAAATTAAAAAAATATTCTTTAGAAACAAATTACCAATGTAAGAACATTAAATGATATATATTCTGAATATACTATTATTTTTTTATTAAAAGGGTAGTTGGTCAAATCACATGTAATTACCAGAAAAAACGGATGAAGTTTGTGAATTGGATGAAAATGACAAGAAAATACAAATCTGAAGGGTCCAGTTGTCCAAAAAACTTATTTTGGATGAAACTAGCAAATGTGACCAAATCTCAGGGACAATTTTGACATTTTACTCCAAGGAAAATAATAAATAGTTGAGAAACAATAAGCGGAAATAGTTTCATTCGGTTACTTATTTATTACGTATTTGGGCTCACTAAAAAATAAGCGGGAAATTTTTCAGACGTTTAAAAGAATTTCGGGCACACAAAATTATGATACGTAGCCAACCAATTACTTATTTATTAGATATAGCTTAATGTTAAATATGAGTAATAAAATATATTATTCTGATGACCAATGTTTTAAAATCCGGTTTTTTATAACTTACCGGATTTGGCTCAGAAACGGTTTAACCGGGTATATCGACGATTCAAACGGGTGTATCGGGTGATTTAACCGGTTCTACCGGTACAACCGGCTGGGTTAAACCGTTTTTAAAACATTGCTGATGACAATATAATAACAATGTATCTAATTTAGGGTGACTTTCAACTGCCTACTTTCACATTTTAGACTACCTTTGTTTAATTTTTAACCATTTGACCTACTAAAGATAAAACATAACTCAAATTAACCTATTCATACGAAAATAGGTTAAAGTTGTCACATCTGCAAAATATATATATATATATATATATATATATATATAGACGAAGAGCTAAATTAAGCCATGATATAAATCAAAATGAGAATAAAAGAAAATAATTAGCTGAATACTTTCTATTATATTATATTATATTACTATTATTATATATTACTATTATTATATATATATATATATATATATATATTGTTAAGGAGGGCTGATGAATAGTAACTTTATTTTTATAATAATATATAGTTTTTTATTATTTTATTATTTAACATATTATAATCGTTTATTATTATATTTACTTTTAATAGCCTATTTTTAAAACATATATATCCTTTACCTTTTTTTAATATTTTTTTTCTTTTTTTGAACTGCTTTATAACTTTTTTCTAATTGATTTCGATGGACGATTAATAGTAACTTTATTTTTATAATAATATATAGTTTTTTATTATTTTATTATTTAATATATTATAATAGTTTATTATTATATTTACTTTTAATAAGATATTTTTCTTTTTTTTAAACATCTATTTCCTTTACCTTCTTTTAATAATTATTTTTTCCTTTTTTAACATATATTAATTTATCGATTAATTTAATACTTCTTTAATAAGTTATGTTTATAACTTTATTCTAAAAACTTAAGTACGTAGTTGTGCTTGATTTTTTTCCCTGACATTCCGTTACAAGTTTTATTAAAAAGAGGTTATACTCAAAATAAAGTATTTATTTGGTATCATAAAACGGTACGATAATAAACTAAATCGTTCTAATGGTTTAACTTTCTAAACAACATACTTTATTTTCAAATCACGTTTATTTTACATTATCATTTGCTCGGTTTCGCCGCAACGCGCGATATGAAAAACTAGTATATATAAATAGAAAGTGAGCATGAATAGTGAGTTATGACATTTTGGTAATTTATGTAGTTTTTTTTTTTTAAATCATTTGGTATAATTTATAATACCCCTTCTACCCCCAACTTGCAATAATATCAAAACTAACCCTTTAACTTTTAAATGTCACTTTGATCCCCTAAAAAACGTAAATTTGGTTCGGAAACGAGTCAGGTTGATTGTAGTCTATATTTTATCATGTCGCGTAGGACCCCAACGTACCTGCTTATTTTATTTATGGTTTGACTAGGTCTTCATTTAGATATAAATTTTGTAAGGAAACAAATCGAGTCATATATAATATATTTTCATTCAACGGTATGAAGTTCAGATTACTCTACGTTTCAACGTAACTTTAGTTCAAAAAAGAGTCGGGTTGATTGTGGTCTATAATATATCATGTATAGTGTCGCCGCAACGCACGACAGATAACTAATGATGAATTCTCAAATGGGTCATGTATAGTTTTTTTTTACCATCACAAACCAAACATATACCGACCAAACAACATCGGAAACGATACCGTATCCGTTTTTTTTTATAGAATTCTCAACACGGTGGTTTTAAAATTCATTGAACACAAAGTAATATTTGCAATAAAGTATTTTTGGTATCGTAAGCTATATCGAGTGTCTGTATGATATTGGTATCGTAATAGACCGGCACCGACCAAACAACACCGGTACCGATACGGGTATTCGTTTTTATGGGTTTTAATCGATGTAAAAAACGTGTCGATTGGCAAAGATTGTTGGGCCAAGTGACGGTATCGTACTGGTAGTGTAAGAAACCAGAACGATAATGACCAAAGACCAGCCGTGAAGCGCGCAGAAATCCTACTAGTTATTATAATAATAAAAACATTATTCATTGGTTTTGTTTAATAATATATAATAATAAAATAATAAACATATATATATATATATATAATTTAGGCATTTTAGTAACCTATGTAGTTTTTTAAAAATCATTTTGTTTAATTTATAATACCCCATTCTACCCCCAACTTGCAATAATATCAAAACTAACCCTTTAACTTTTAAATGTCACTTTGATCCCCTAAAAACACGTAAATTTGGTTCGGAAACGAGTCGGGTTGGGTTGGGTTGGGTTGATTGTAGTCTATATTTTATCATGCCGCGTATGACCCCAACGTACATGCTTATTTTATTTACGGTTTGACTAGGTCTTCATTTAGACATAAATTTTGTTTGGAAACAAGTCGAGTCAAATATAATATATTTTCATTCAATGGTATGAATTTGGATTACTCTAAGTTTCAACGTAACTTTAGTTCGAAAACGAGTCGGGTTGATTGAGGTCTATAATATATCAGGTACTGTGTCGCCGTAATGCGCGACGGGTAACTGATGATGAATTCTCAAACGGGTCATGTATAATTGATTTTTTACCATCACAAACCAAACATATACCGACCAAACAACATCGGTAACGATACCATATTCGTTTTCTTATAGAATTCTCAACGCGATGGTAATTCATTGAAGACAAATTAATATTTGCAATAAAGTATTTTTTTTGTATCGTAAGCTATATCGAGTGTCTGTATGATACTGGTATCATAACAGACCGATACCGACCAAAAAACACCGGTACCGATACGTGTATTTGTTTTTATGGGTTTTAATCGATGTAAAAAACTTGTCGATTGGTAACGATTGTTGTGCCAAGTGTCGGTTTGTACTGATAGTGTAATAAACCAGACTGACAATGATCAAAGGCCCGCAGCGAAGCGCGTGGAAATCCTACTATATATATTGTTGATAAAGGACGATGAATAGTAACTTTATTTTTATAATACTATATAGTTTTTTTATTATATTTATTTAATATATTATAATAGTTTATTAATATAATATATATATATTATATTGTATTTACTTTTAATAAGATTTACGATGAATAGTAACTTTACTTTTATAATAAAGGGAATCTGATGCAAGGGGGTTTGTGTTGAGTGTGGGATATAAAAGGGAATCTGATGCAAGGGGGTGTTGCATAATTAACTCGGTTTGCTTAAAAGGATATAAACTGTTGCATAACATGCTGATTTTAAACACAAGGTGAAATTAAATCTTTTAAAGGCACGTATCATAATTCCTGATATACTTAAAGGACACAAAATGTAATTTACTCTAACAAGTAATATAACAATTGTATTCAGTTGTTTCAAATAACATGTAATATACCAAGTTGTATTCATTTCAACTCTGACTCTTATCTAGATTAGTTTAAATCATACATAAACTAGTTTATAGAATTTATTTAATTTTATATTATATTATATTTTTTATTGTTATAGTCTGTAGTGTTCTTCTATAATAATAGTTATCAAATGATTAATATAAAGTAGTTGGATATCAAATGAAATTAAGAACGGAAATGACAACAACTAATGTAAACTATTTTATATCATGTGATGCTTGTCCTACAAAATATTATATAGTTTTAATGAAAATTTTGTTAACCATATTCGGGACTTTCTTAATAAAATTTGGTTTGGAAAAATCAAATCAGTGTTATAGGTGTCTATCCTAGGAGACACATACGTCCTAATAGTAGAGACCAAATCTATTTCATACAAACTTGTCAGACATGAGTCCTCAACCATTCTACTCCTTACACGTTTTAGATTATGGGTATGGGGAGGGGTTGAGGTGTGGATTGGGTACAAAAGCCCACGTCACCACCCCGGGTGGACCTGGGTTTGGGTGTGGCCCTTTGGGTGGGGGTTTCAGCTTGGACGTTGGGCGGGACTACCCACATGACATGGCAGAACCTCATTGGCCAAGAGCACTAGCGCTTTGAAATTGTTTTTTTTTTCCACGCCACCCAACCCACGCCCCACCATACCCCTTGGAAATTGGCTTTTGGTCTTGGGTGCCTCATAGTCCACGTGTCACACCATGCCCCCAACCCACGCCCCATCATACCCCACGGTCTTATGTTATATTCGTTCCAATTATATTATATATTATTATTATTATCTATATTAATAGTAAGTTATCATGAACAGTAAAATTATATTTATTATTAATATATTGTTATAACTAACTATTATAATAGTTAATTTGTTTTATCCCTTTACTATATATATTATATCCCTCTAATCCGTTTAACTTTTTAATAGGAGTAAAGTCTTTTTTGAGTCACTGTGGTTTGTGCATTTTAACTATTTGAATCCAAAAATCAAACTTGTCTTGATTTGAGTCCCTATGGTTTGTATTTTTAACTCTTTGAATCCAAAATGAAACCTCATCCAACCCTTTGAGTCACTGTGGTTTGTATTTTTAACCCTTTGAATCCAACCCTTTTAGTCCATGATTTGGATGAGGTTTGCGTTTTGGATTCAAATGGTTAAAAATACAAACCACATGGACTCAAATCAAGACAAGTTTGGTTTTTTGATTTAAATAGTTAAAATGCACAAACCACAGGGACTCAAAAAGGACTTTACTCTTTTAATAATTTGATTTTTCTCTAATTACTTGCATTCTTTTGCTTAAGAAAAACTAAATACGAAGTTGTGTTTGATTTTTTCTTGACACTTTTATATAAATTTTATTAAAAACGCGGTTGTGTTTAAAATATAGGTTTTTTTTTTGTATCATGTGCTATATCAAGTGCAGGTGTCATAACGGTTCCATGATGAACGGAACCAACACCGACCGAACCACGTCGATACCAGTATTAGTCTTATCGGAACCAATATCGGTATATACTTACAAAAATATACGCTTTTAGGCCATCTTTTTTTATTTAGTTTGATTTCAATCCGATATCTCGCGTCCAATAACTTTTTTATAAAGTAGAATACAATACAATACTGTGTATAAAAAAATCTCACCACCAAAAATGACAATGACATCTGTATTGCTATAGTTATTATGGGAACCGACACCTGTATTCGTTTTTTATGATTTTCAATGTAAAACACATTATTTTGAACATATCATGACTTTAAATAGAGTGTCGGTACCATAACGAATTGAACAAAACTGACGGAATTCCCGCCGCATCGCGCGAGCAAATCCACCTATATATATATATATATATATATATATATATATATATTAATTAAGACTCATGATGAATAGTAACTTATTAAAATATTTAAGTATTTGTTTTTTATTTTTATTGGTGTTGTATTTATTTGTTTTTTATAATAACTTAAAATGTTTAAGTATTTGTTTTTTTAAATGGTATTTTTTATAGTAACTTAAAATATTTAAGAATCCGTTTTTTAATGGTATTTTATATGTTTTTTTTTTAATTTTTAGTTGTATTTGATTTTGTTATTTTAGTAGTATTTTATTTATCCAATGTTGGTCGAACTGTATCGGTGAATTCAGTTTGTCATGGTACTAATATCGGTATTCAATTAGCGTCACAAACAAAGTTGTATAAATGAAAAGTTTTCAAAAACGAAAAAGATGAATACGAGTACGAGTATCGATGTTGTTTGGTACGATACGGTAGCGATATGGTGTCAGTTTATCGAAAAACACACTAAAAATAAATAATGGGTCTAAATCGATGTTGGTCGTTTGGTTTCGGTTGAGTTCACTACGATAGTGGCATAGTATATGTTATCAAACTGAAAACCATAAAAATAAATACATACCGATACCGATGTTGTTCGATTCAGTTTGATATGGTATGGTAGCGAGATGGGTGTTAGTTTATCAAAAGCAATAACAATGAAAATAAATGCCGACACAGATGTTGTTCAATCGGCTTCAATTGAGTTTGGTACGATAGCGGCACAATATTCATTTTCAATAAAATTTATATCGCAATGTTGACAAAATAAACTTAGAACACAATGAACCAAATTGATATCAACAAAACAACATCGGTCCCCATAAAGCAAACGAACTGAATCGTTATCAGCTAAACAACATCGGTACTATTATTGAAAATCGTTCTTATTGTTTTTTATCGATCTAAAGTTTTCTACATCATTATTATAGCAAGTGTCGGAACTGTAACAAACCGAACTAATACCGATCGAGTTCTCGCCGCGAAGCGCAGGTGAAGATCACTAGTTTAATTAGTAACTTATACCTAAGCTAGTTTTATAGAATTTATTTGTTATTATTAACGGTATTATCTTACATAATGTTTGTGAAAAAAAAAAGTTTGTAAACAACTCATGTTATTGAAACAATGACATATTTTGTTAAGAGGAAACTGAAACATAATAACAACAACTACATTTTTAATAGTAATGAATCTGGTTTTGAATTTTTTTAATGAAAAATTAGGTGTGCTTCATAAGAAACAACCAACTATAAACAAGTAGTAGATAAACAGACAACAAATTACATTGCAACCTCTTTTTGAATATCAAAACTGATTTTACGAAAACAAAGTTATAGATGTTAGGGGTTGAGAAAAAAATGCATTCTTCCTGAATTTCAAAATGATTAGCTTTTTTCTAGAACTTTGTATAAATAGTATGAAATCTACTATAATAATGATAACAATTAGTACCATGAAAAGTATCATTCTCATAATCTATACTAATAAATTATTTCAACAAATGACATATGAGATTCTTTCATTTAATTTATTGATATATTAAAGTGATATTATTAATATTTACATTGGTATTATTAATATTTTAGATTAATCTTTAATACTATTAATATCTTTCTATACTAATAAATGAAAATATTTTTTTTGACACATGTCAATTTCTGGTGTTACCTTATCTTATTTTTCAATTTATTTTCCATATTAAACAATAATTTAACTAAATATAATTTAGATAAGATGATAACTTTTTTATTAAACTTGGAATTAATAATATCCTTATCTTATTTTTCAATTTCTTTTTCCTATTAAACAATAGATTAATTAAATATAATTTAGATAAGGATAATAACTTTTTTTTATCAAATTTTGAATTAATAATAATATGTAATTTGTATATTCTCCTTATCCGTAGGAGATAGAAGAAATTATATTTTTTTTTCTTTGTAGAAACAAACAAATATATAAAGTTTATTCTCATTTAAATTAGATTCAGTTAAATAATTTTTTTAAACTATTATTATTTAATATTTAATAGGATACAGAAATAAGAAAATAATATTAAATCCCAAACTTCGTGGATCTCTCTTATTTATTTATTTATGATTTCTTTTATTTTTTCTATTTATTAATAATAATCTAATATTTCATTGGTTCTATCACGTGTACTACAGATGCTTCGAACCTAATAAAAAAATTAAACTTTTAATAAGTAAATAGTACATCGAATTTATCATTGAAATACATATCTTAACGACCGTATTTTTAATCGATTACATAATATTTGTTTAACTCGTGCAATACTTGAAGTATTTTAAAGATATAACTATATTGCTTATTATGTAAAATTAAATTTATTCAACCCGTGTAAAACACGGGGTTCTAAACTAGTATAATATAATTATAAATATAAACAACTGATATGCATCATTCCGTAACTTTTTGTAGAATTTCTTAACATGTATCTTTCAAAAATTATATGGATATTGTCTCTATCTTCTTATTTTTCTGATTAAAATATTTAAATTATAAATAAAAAATAAATAAATGAGTATTTAAATTAAATTTTATATAATACTTTATATTTAATTGTAAATAGTAAAATAAATAAATGCGTATTCAAATTAAATTTTATATAATCGTTAATTTATATTTTAATTTATGGTTGTATTTGAAGATCAATAATAGTTAAGTTATTTCTTATTATTGTAAAGGATATTTATATAGCATCTCCAGTTTACATTTAATCGGTTGGATACCAATAACAAATATATAAGTTAAAGTAACGACTACTAAAATCCACCATGCAATTCAACAGGAATTCGGTTCGATCGATATCGGTTTAGTTTGTTACGGTAACAACACTCTTTATAACAACCAAAAAAAGAAATACAATCATTAAACCGAAGTGAAAACCGTTAATGAAATTTGTGCTCAAGCTTATGTTTAGATTTAGCAATACTAACATATTATTCATGTTAGCATTTCATTTCAAAATATTTATAATTCAAGTTGTGTAAATTATAAGTTTTGATTTATATATTTAGCTATAATTAGTAATAATTATTAGTTATATATTGGCCTCTTAATATATGTAAATTTATTTCATAGTTATTCTATTTTTTTTTTCAAAATTTCATTTTTTTACATTTTCCTGATTATGGATAGTTTTAAGCAATTTTTGTATTCTATTTATCATCTTTTACCTACGTTGCATATTGTATTTATTCAACATGTGTAATACACGTGTCTATAATCTAGTAAGAGTAATATAATAATTTAATACAATAAACACACAAAGGTAGCCTTAAACTCTACTTATTGATAGCTCTAGAAATCGTGAGATAGAGTAAAACTTTTATGCAACAAGATAAAGATGTTGCTCCTATAAGACCCGAAACCCTCCAAAAATACCTTATTTTTCCATTTGCCCCAAAGTGTAGTAAACCAAACCTAATTAGATACAATCATGTAATATAAGTAATATGATGTAATAAAATAACGTAATATAGCGTAATTTGATATAATATCACCATCCATAAACGGTGTCTAAATCCACTATCTGATTGATAACAGTGTCCTATACTCGACTCAATATACCCGTGGAGTAAATGTCAGGTAGTTGCCCGTCGGGTATATAACATATTCGCGGATATCTACTATAAGCGTTAATTTCTTAAACAAAAAAAAACCTGTTGGGATTTCCATGTGCGTATCTTTTCTTACCATTTTAACTTTTTATATATACTTTTATGTTTTTAACAACTACAATAAACTATAAATAATGATAAATTACATACATATTATTGTCACAATAATAAGATGTATTAAATATTTAAAATGTGTTAAGTTTATTATCTTGTCAATCCCAAAAGATAAGTTAATGTTTTAAAACATACAAAATATAAATAATATTATCAAATTCATACCACAAAAGAAAAGGAAGCTTGAGTAAAAAATTAAAAATTACTAGGCATATGAAAATCACAACTTCTTTTTATCAATCTCATACTTAAATGTCCGTCCTGGATGTTTCATAATTTCCGTATTCCTGTTGGGCCCTTGTGCATTTTCCATCCCTAGCCCGGAGAATCTCCATTGCACAGCTTTATCCTTCTTCATATAAGGTCTTGCACGTGGTTTTTGTTATATATATATATTCTAAATTTCATTATTAGTAAAGTTTTAACTTTATATATATATATATATATATATATTGCGTTCTCATTTAAACCATATATATATAGAGAGAGAGAGAGAGAGAAACGGGATCAGAAGAAAACGCTCAAAAGTGTGAGAACGGTGAGAACGCTTCCTGGCCTAACACGTGTCACGCCGCTTAGAGAAAGACGGAGGGGCTTTTTTGTCCTTTCATATTTCTTTTTTATTAACGCGTGTCCATTTATCTTTTCATTTTTTTGGCGTTTAATAAATACGCGGCGTTTTTATTGTTTTTAGATAAGAATTATATTAAATATTTTGGCGTTTTAAGTATTGTTTTGGCGTTTTTACTGTTTTTTAGATCAGGATGCAGGCTTTTAATATAAAAAACATCAGTAATTTTCTTGATTTTATTATATCAAGTGTTTTGCCATTTAGGATACAGGCCTATAATGTGACAGGCAATTATGGCGTTTTGAAAAGATAAATAAATTTCAATTTTCCATGTAATGGCATTAATATAACTATAATATTTTGCCAATAAATGATTCCGTCTCTTTATTTTACTGTTATCTTTTTAATTTTCATCTGTCAATTAGTGTTGATTTTTCCAGTAATTCTTTATTTGCGTTTTTTGGCGTTTTATATAGCAACCTCATACTTTTCTAACATTCGTTCTCACAGTTTTCAAACTATCAGGCGTTTTGTTGTTTTTTGTAGTTTTTGGCGTTTTATACTCAATTTTTTTTTAAAATAGCAGAGAATTAAATGATAAACAAGAAAGAATTACATAACAAAACAATAGAAAATGAAAAAAAAAAAAAAAATTATAATCTAATTTCTCATTCAAATCTTCACTGTCATCAGCCTCTTCTACTTTAATTTTTTTGGCGTTTTGGACCTGTTTTTGAATGCCTTATGTAGATCCTTATTTTCCTACATAACGTCCTTCTTTAGAAGATGCTTATTTTTTGTGGCATACTTTATGGTGGGTGGATATATACTTGTTTGATGACATGTTGAAGACCAACGCCTGCTCTAATGTATTGATCCCTTCATGCCATCCATATATCCATCAAGAACAAAGTGACATGATGTCATATTAGTGTCATCAGTCTCTTTATCTTGAATATTTGTCCATCTCATTCAGCAAAAGATTATAGAGATACCCAACTCACAGAAGAATCCATTCAGTGAAACCACACTCAGATCAATACTCAATATAGCAGAATCGAGGTTCTGCATCTGTGGCTTTTTTAAGGGTTTTTTTTTTTTTGCGTTTTTAAAGTGAATGGTTTCTAGGGAATACGGCGTTTGTTTCTGGTTTTGTGATAAGTTGTTTGTGCAGAGAAGTATCTCTTTATAGGATGTTTTTGGTGCGTAGTTTAGGCGGGTTTTTATTTATAATAAATGATATTAATAAAGTAGTCGTCTTTTCAGTTTACTGTGTATTTTTACTGTTTTTTATGTTAAGTTTTTATGAGTTTTTAGGGTCATAGACTTTCCATCTCCCAGGTTTGGCGTTTTTGAATGGGTTTAAGTAGTTTTTGGCGTTTTTTTTTTCATTTTTAACTTTTATTAATTATTACTTTTGCAAATTACTTTCATTATAGTTTTGGAGTTTTTGGCGTTTTTACTCCATTTATGGCGTTTTCATATGCATTATGACTGTTTTGGCGTTTTATTAAGATAATGTATTTTTTATTCTAAGTTCAAAAATACATAGCAAAAAATAAAAACAATTCATCTTCCAAATCTTCACTGTCATCAGTCTCTTTCTTCATTGAATCATGTTCGCTGGTGGTTTGGCTTAGCCATGCTTGTGTTTTTGGCGTTTTATTAAGATAATGTATTTTTTATTCTAAGTTCAAAAATACAAAGCAAAAAATAAAAACAATTCATCTTCCAAATCTTCACTGTCATCAGTCTCTTTCTTCATTGAATCATGTTCGCTGGTGGTTTGGCTTAGCCATGCTTGTGTTTTTGTGGCCGTTTGGAAATACAAAATGACATGAGTTTTTTTTTTTTTGAATATGTATCTTCAAACAACTCATTAGTGTCATTCGTCTTTTCATGCTATTAAAATATTCATCAAGAACAAAACAAATAAAAATGATATAAGTCTGACCCCAACATCTTTTTGTTTATGATTTGTCCATCTCATACAACAAAATGTTATTTGAGTCCCAGCACCTCAAGGTAGAATGCATTATCCAAAACTTTGGCGTAGAACAATATTTTGAATATACAAGAAACGATATTTGGCATTTTTGGTTTTTTACTGAGGTAATAGTGTATCTGAAAGAACCGTCGATCTTTTGGAATCTTTTTGATGTTTGAGTGTTTTGGTATTTTCTAAGATGAATGGTATATAGTAGAAAATATGGCGTTTTTGAGTAGTTGTGTTTGATGTTTTGGGGCTTTTGGCGTTGTAAGTTGAATGTTATATAGTTGAAAATATGGCGTTTCAGATTATGGGGGGTGTGTTTTTATGTCTTGGATGTTTTTTGTTTATATAAGGATGCGTTTTGGGCAGTAATGGCGTTTTATTCATTAGTGGCATTTTGGTTTAGAAGTGTAAAGACCTTTTTACCCTTAATGAAGCGCGTCGACTCAATAGAATTCGTGTTATTTACGAAAACGCCACCGCGCCAATCTAGTCCATAGATTGTTTTGATCGGACGATCGATAAGCGTTCTCACCGTTCTCACACTTTTCATCGTTTTCTCTAAATCCTGACCCTATATATATATATATATATATATAGGGGAGAGTTTAAATGAGAACGCTAAATATTGTGAGAACTGTGAGAACAAATGAAAAAACCGCGACAACTTGATCAAAAACGAATCAAATTCAAAAAAAATTTCTACACATATCATTATTATTCGAATACAATATTAGAAATTTAATTACACGTTTAAATTTACGTGAATTCGTAAATAAAGAAAATTTACACATGTGTAAGTTTGTCATTTACACATGTGTAAATCTGTTATATTTACACATGTGTAAAAAATCTAAAAAGTGTGATTTTGAAAGAAGAAATGAATTATTTGATGTTGTAATTTTTTTTATTTTATATCTTAATTACAATGAGGTTTGTATTAAAAAAATTGGTTTTGATTGGTTTTTTCATTCGTTCTCACGGTTCTCGCAATATTTAGCGTTCTCAAGATAACTCTCCCCTATATATATTATAACTATAGGGGAGATTCATTTGAAAAGAAAATTAAATTAAAAAGAAAAAGAATAAATGGTACAATTGTAAAACATTAAATAGTTTTTCTCTTATCTTATTTATTATTATCTTTAACTAATTAGTTAGTTATAAAGACTATCATCTTCCACACTAAAATTTTGGACTACACACATCAAAATTTATCCTAAACGTTTTGAAATTTATTCTACACAACTCGTAATTTATCCTATACTTTAAACTAATTTTTTTTTCTTTGAATTTTTTTTTTAAAATAAGTTAAAAATTTAATGTAGTTAGCTATTAAAAAGGAAGACTACCAATTAATGATATATTTAAGTTTACCAATATACCCTCACACTAATACTAAATACAAAAATTAAATATAGTAAAATGAATTATTCTTATTCTTACAAAACATTTCTTCTCATTTGAACCCTCCACTATATATATATATATATATATATATATATAGGGGAATGCTAAAATGAGAACCACCTCGAGTTGTAAGAACCGTGAGAACTACACCGTAGGGGGCGCGGTGGACCAAATTTTTTTTTCATAAACGTAGATGCATGTATTATAACAACATTTGTAAAAAAATTCAAAATTTTTTTTTCGTGTGTGTAGTTTTGAGCACCACAAGTTTGTGTTTACAGGTACCGGAAAATTTACGGTACACTTAAACACAAACTTGTGGTGCTCAAAACTACACACACGACATTTTTTTTGAATTTTTTTTTTTACAAATGTTGTTATAATACATGCATCTACGTTTATGAAAAAAAAATTGGTCCACCTCGCCCCGGATCAAGTAGTTCTCACGGTTCTTACAACTCGAGGTGGTTCTCATTTTAGAGAGCACTTATATATATATATATATATATAGGGTCAGGGTAAAATGAAAACTCATACGAGTTTAAAGAACTTAGAGAACGCGGCCTTACAATTTTTTTTTCCAAATTTCTTTTTACCGAAAAATCTAGTTTTTTTTTTTCATTTACAGCAGCGGTAAGTGGCCGAAAACACTACTTCGATTTTTACGGCCGTATTTGTAACATTTTAATTTAGGGGTGTGAAAAAATGGGGGCAAAACTCGCACGAGAAGGTCAAGTTCCCTAAGTTCTCACAACTCATAGGAGTCGCCCCTTGATCTGAATCCTATATATATAGGGAAGTGATAAATCGAAAAGTCACCTTAGTTAAATTAAAACTAAGAAAACTTCATCTCCATCATCCATCTCATCATATGATCAATGGTGAATATTAAATAGGTAGAAAATGGGACTTTTCCAGACAACATAAGACCATCCCCAATAGCTCAATTTTTTGGGTTGTTTTTTGCCATTTGTCCACCTCATCCATTTGTTCCTATTGTGGGTATCATTTTTTCCCAATGTATTTGAGATGCATATTTCGTGAAGAATGCATATTTGAGATGCATGTTGTCAGGTGGTGGGGCCAAAGGGTGGGGGGTTGGGTGATAAATTAAAAAAAAAACCTTTAAATATGTAAAAGGTGGTGATGACGTGGCAATGTTTTTATGTGTTTTTGTGTTTTCTTATTGGGTGGGTTTTTGATGTTTTTGAAGGGTAAATGTTTTTCTGATGTGGCAGCTGACTGGATATGTTTTTAATGAGTCTTATTGTGGATGCTCAATTTACACTTTTTTCTCTCATCTCTCATCTGACACAAAAGAAATGTAATAACTGCATTGTTACATAAAAATTTCGCTGTAAAAAATATAACATATTTTTTTTAAGCATTACAAAATAAAAAAAATTATAAGTTCTAAAAGCCATACACTTCATATTATCTAAAAAACTACTACAAAAAAGTGTAATAGGTGAGTTACAAAAAATGTGAACAGCTGAAAAATGTAACTCGTTCTCTCTCCTCTCTCTCTACTATTACGAAAAGTGTGTCAGTGTCAGTAAAATGTTGTAACGAAAAAGTGTAACACGTGGTAACCTAATATCCATCTATTCAGTTTTCAGAGTTTTGTAACTCACATGAGATTTCTCCCTATAATTCACACACACACACACACACATATGGGGTGGGTTCGTTGGGAAACAACAAAAAGTCGGGGAACCATACATTTATGACGTTAAAAATGATTTTTTTCAGAGCTTTTACATATAAATACGTAAAAATTCAAAAACTAAAAAAATCTTCAAAAACAGTAAAAAAAGGTAAACTTTTTTTTTTTTTTTTTACAAAAATGATTTTTTTATTTAAATGACTTTCACACATCTTTATATGCAAAAACTACGAAAAATTAAAAAAAAAATAATGTTTAGCAATTTAAATTAAACGATTTCACACTTTTTTAGTGTTCACCATTGAACCTCACACACATAGAGTCTAAAGTTGAATAACACTTGGATGGGATAAAAGCATATATCAAGTAAAAGGCACGTACATACAAATTTTGCATGACTTACACATGCAAGGAAAAATAACGATAGAACCGCTCACATTGATTGTACATATTGGCATCGTTTCACAATAACCGATATCAGTGACAATAATAAATACAGGGTGTGCCTATTGGCACACCAAACCCTAGCAAAACTAGGGTTTATATACGCAGCGTATAGGTCAATACGCAGCGTATAGGGTTAACCCTCTACGCTGCGTATTGACCTATACGCTGCGTATATAAACCATGGATCTCAGTGCCTAATAACCAATCATTGCACAGAAAACAATGTTTATATACGCTGCGTATAGGTTTCTAAGCAGCGTATATAAACCATCTGAAAATTTGGGGTCATTTTGGTAGGTTTGAAGCATCAGTTTTTCACAAGGTTTATATACGCTGCGTAGAGACCTATACGCAACGTATACAAAGGTCTGAAAATACAAGGGTAGTTGTGTCATTTTTGTCTCATACGCTGCGTAGGGATCTATACGCAGCGTATATAATGCTCCATTTTTGTATTTTTTTGTGTATTTATAAAAAAAAAGAAAATTATTTATAAAAAAACAATATTATTGGTAATACAAATATAAATTATAAATATTAAAAGTAATACAAATATTATGAATTATAAAAATTAAAAATAATACAAATATTATGAATTATAAAAATAAAAAATAATACAAATATTATAAATTACAAGACCTACAGAGAACCTATACGAGACTTACACTATACACTATACGATACGATACGATATAACACCCGTATAGGCCTATAGGCGTGGTTTAGCTCCCGTATTGACCTCGTATAAGCCTATAAGTGTGATATCGTATCGTATAGGTGTGGTATAGGTCTCGTATTGACCTCGTATAAGCCTGTAAGTGTGATATCGTATCGTATAGGTGTAGTATAGGTCACGTATTAACCTCGTATAAGCCTATAAGTGTGATATCGTATCGTATAGGTGTGGTTTAGGCCCCGTATAGGCCTATAGGTGTGGTTACCTATAGGCCTATACGGGACATATATACACCTATAGACCTATACGGGTGTTATATCGTATCGTATAGTAGCGTATCGTGCTGCATCGTATCGTATAGTGTATAGTATAAATCTCGTATAGGTTCCATGTAGGTCTTGTATACACCTATAGGCCTACACGGGACCTAAACCACACCTATAGGCCTATACGGGACATATATACACCTATAGACCTATACGGGTGTTATATCGTATCGTGTTGCATCGTATCGTATAGTGTATAGTATAAGTCTCGTATAGGTTCCATGTACGTCTTGTATACGCCTATAGGCCTACACGAGACCTAAACTACACTTATAGGCCTATACGGGACATATATACACCTATAGACCTATACGGGTGTTATATCGTATCGTATAGTAGCGTATCGTGTTGCATCGTATTGTATAGTGTAGTAGCGTATAGGTTCCGTGTAGGTCTTGTATAGGTTCCATGTAGTCTTGTATACGCCTATAGGCCTAGACGGGACCTAAACCACACCTATAGGCCTATACGGGACATATATACACCTATAGACCTATACGGGTGTTATATCGTATCGTATAGTAGCGTATCGTGTTGCATCGTATCGTATAGTGTATAGTATAAGTTTCGTATAGGTGATGTATATGCCTATAGGCCTACACGGGACCTCAACCACACCTATAGGCCTATACGGGACATATATACACCTATAGACCTATACGGGTGTTATATCGTATCGTATAGTAGCGAATCGTGTTGCATCGTATAGTATAGTGTATAGTATAAGTCTCGTATAGGTGATGTATATGCCTATAGGCCTATACGGGACATATACTACGCTATACGATACGATATCACACTTATAGGCTTATACGAGCTCAATACGTGACATATACTACGCTATACGATACGATATCACACTTATAGGCTTATACGAGGCCGATTCGTGACCTATACTACACCTATACGATTCGATATAACCTTTATAAAAAAAACCTTCATATACGCTGCGTATAGATCTATACGCAGCGTATATAAAGGGTCAAAAAGACCATTTAGCCCTTCATTTGGGGCTATACGAAGCCAAATGCAAGGGTAAAAATGTCTTTTGACCCTTTATATACGTTGCGTATAGGTCTATACGCATCGTATAGTGGGAAAGACCATTTTACCCCTGCATTTGGGGCTATACGCAGCCATATGCAAGGGTAAAATTGTCTTTTAAACACTTTATATACGCTGCGTATAGGTCTATACACAGCGTATATAAAGGGTAATTTTTATTTTTAACCACAAACTTGTGGTAAAAATATACTTTTTGACCCTTTATATACGCTGCGTATAGGCCTATACGCAGCGTATATAAAGAGTGAATTTAAAAAAAAACATTTTTAAGTATCGTATCGTATAGTATAAGTCTCGTATAAACCTCGTATAATTCTCATATATGTCTTGTATCTGCCTATAGGCCTATACGTGACCTATACTATAGTGTCGTATCGTATCGTATCGTATAGTGTATAGTATAAGTCTCGTATAGGTTCCATGTAGGTCTTGTATATGCCTATACGCCTACACTGGACCTAAACCACACCTATAGGCCTATACGGGACATATATACTCCTATAGACCTATACGGGTGTTATATCGTATCGTATAGTAGCGTATCGTGTTGTATCGTATCGTATCGTATAGTGTATAGTATAAGTCTCGTATAGGTTCCATGTAGGTCTTGTATATGCCTATAGGTCTACACGGGACCTAAACCACACCTATAGGCCTATACGGGACATATATACATCTATAGACCTATACGGGTGTTATATCGTATCGTATAGTAGCGTATCGTGTTACATCGTATTGTATAGTGTAGTAGCGTATAGGTTCCATGTAGGTCTTGTATAGGTTCCATGTAGGTCTTGTATACGCCTATAGGCCTAGACGAGACCTAAACCACACCTATAGGCCTATACGGGACATATATACACCTATAGACCTATACGAGTGTTATATCGTATCGTATAGTAGCGTATCGTGTTGCATCGTATCGTATAGTGTATAGTATAAGTCTCGTATAGGTGATGTATATGCCTATAGGCCTACACAGGACCTCAACCACACCTATAGGCCTATACGAGGCATATATACACCTATAGACCTATACGGGTGTTATATCGTATCGTATAGTAGCGTATCGTGTTGCATCGTATTGTATAGTGTAGTAGCGTATCGTGTTGCATCGTATCGTATAATATATTTGTATTATTTACCAATAATATTGTTTTTTATAAATGATTTTCTTTTTTAATTTGTATAATTCATAATAGTTGTATTATTTTTAATTTTTATAATTTATATTTGTATTATTTACCAATAATATTGTTGTTTTATAAATAATTTTCTTTTTTAATTTTTATAATTCTTTATAGTTGTATTATTTTTAATTTTTATAATTTATATTTGTATTATTTACCAATAATATTTCTTTTTATAAATAATTTTCTTTTTTAATTTTTATAATTCATAATAGTTGTATTATTTTTAATTTTTATAATTTATATTTGTATTATTTACCAATAATATTGTTTTTTTATAAATAATTTTCTTTTTTTTATAAATAAACAAAGGAATACATAAAAAATACAAAAATTGAGCTTTATATACGCTGCGTATAGGTCTCTACGCAGCGTATATAAACCCTTGTTTTCTGTGCAATGATTGCTGATAAGGCTCTGAAATCCATGGTTTATATACGCTGAGTATAGGTCTATACGCAGCGTATAGGGCAGCGTAGGTAAACCCTAAGTGTGCAGATAGGCAAACAGGGTGTGCAGATATATGTGTCACGTTGTTGGCATGGTAAGACAAAAATACTTCATGGAGAGTGGCTTACGTAGGAAGTATTTAAAGCCTTGTCTCATCCGACGACACATTGAACTATAAACGCAACATTTCGACGAGATACAATGTAACATGCTCACTCTCTCGTCAATGTTAGATTACGGGAACAAATCCCCACGAGAAGCTAACGATGTTGTTTTCTCGAAGTTAGGTGATCTGGATCTTTGCATGACATTTTACTGATTTATGTTGCAACAATATTTAAACATATGTTCAATGATTTGAACATTATTCGGTCCGACTCCAAATGTTAGACCTAACGTATCTTATGTCTGGACCGTTAAAAAGTAAATCTATTATAGCATCTAGTAACGGGGTCTAAAATTAAAACATTATTGCACCACAATATCATTCGTAACCTAGATTTCTTTCCGATCACCATTAATTCGAATATTCTTTAGTTTAACGGAGCTGTTGACTACAACGTGTTGTTGACGACTGTACGTAAAATCTGATGGTGGAGCGGTGGTGACACCTCGAGTGCACGACATTAAGGTGACGAAAAACGTCTAAAGTTACAGGGTTTAGAATTTAGAGTTTAGAGTATAAAGAAGAAAAAAATAAAACAACTAGCTATTGTATTCCTATGCCCTCACAAAATAAATGCCGTCAATGGGGAAAAACAAGAAGAGATTGAGTTCGGTTCACGCAAGTTACACTCATCCTTTTCACATCAGTTTTTTTCCTCTTCTACCCTCATTACTCTCTATATATAGGACTCCCTTCTTTTCTTCTTACACCACACCTCCTTCTTCCTTAAATCCTTTTTCATAACTGAGAAATGGATTTCAGGCTAAACAACTTCCTCCAGAATCCAGGCTTCAGATTTGAACCAACCGACGAAGAACTTATGGTACATTACCTACAGCCCAAAATTCAATCCCTCCCTCTGCCTTATCCGATTCCTGAAGCGGATGTTTGCGGGTCTGATCCATGGAACTTACCAGGTCCGTGTTCATGATTCTTGTTTTTTTCTTTTTTCCTGAAATAAGTAAAATGTGAGGTGGGTTCTTACTTTTTAATGATAAGGGTTTTTTTCTTTGTTTCAGGTGATCCTCAGGAAGAAAGGTACTTTTTATGCCCTGTGGAAACCAAATACCCGAATGGTAAACGAACCAATCGAACCACCCCATCGGGTCGTTGGAAATCAACTAGTGCAAACAAGCAAATTTTTGATTCTCAAAACAATCATGTTGGAACAAAGAAAACTTTTGTTTTCTACGTTTTCAGCCCTGGAAACGGGTTTAGAACTGATTGGTTCATGCATGAATACAAACTTGCTAACTCTATTCATGTAAGAATATTAAATTAAAGTTAAATCTAGACCAGTTGTGAAAAAAAAAATTGATAACCAAAATTTGAGTCTTAATGTAGGGTGTGCAGAACTGGGTGGTTTGTAAGGTGTTTTTTAAAAATAGAGCAAGAAATGATGCTGTGGAGGATGTTGAGGAGGTTCAAGTTCAAAACACAGGAGCAGTTTATTATGTTCCAAGAGACTTTGATCTGAATTTGGATGGTGGTGGTTCATCCAGCCCAGAGTCAAGTGTAGTCACAGTAGCAGATGTAGGTGAAATGAACAGTAAATAGGTAATTATTAGCGGATGAGTTTAATAGTTTTAATGGTGTTCTTAAGGTTGTTCATGTTAATCCATCCTGAAGCCAGTTAAAGATGAATGATGTGAATGTATGGTGGACATGCGAATAAATGAGAAGTTTTTCTTTTGTTTTTAAGTATTCAGTCTGCAAGTTTAATGGTTAAATAATAATTGTCAATTAACAGATAAAATACCAAATTTAATGGTTTAATACTCTATAGAAAAGTAGATCAGATGTAATAAGATAACACTTTTTGAATGTAATATGATATACATTCATTAATATAAATTAATGCTGGTGTTAGTATGTTGTGTCCATAGGCTCTCAAAACAATAAAAATTTTAAGGTTTCATTAAGTTTCACATTCGCCTCGATTATCCTCCAATTAGCCCCCCCCCCCCCCCCCCCCTTCCGCTACTTTTTAATTTGAAAATAAATTGTTATTGTGTTTTAAGTGGAGAGCAAAACGTGAAGACCGGTCACGTTAGCCGGCCCGCCACCACTGTCCCGGTGATGTGGGGGGCGTCCCCCTCGACTGTTTTGCAGCGACCTCCCGCGTCAGAGACTAACGTTTAGAGGCGAGAGGGCAGGAGCTAACTCAAATGGGTAGAGTAGGGTAGGCCCGGGATTCGAACCGCCGCCTTATGGAGAGCAAACTTCCCCCACTCTAGCCACTGAGCTGCGCCCCTGAGGACTATTGTGTTTTAAGTGATGTAAGTTATTACAAACATATTTGTTGTGATAAGTGTTTGTGGTAGATTATTTGTTTTATTACACGGGTTGAATAAATATAATTTTATATACTAAGTAATAAAATAGCTACATCTTTTAAAAACTCGTGTATTGCACGATTTGAATAAACACATATCTTACACGAATAATGTAATCCGTTAACACATTCAGTCATCAAGATGTGTTTTCTAACAAAATAAACTTTGAGTTACTATTTACTTATTGTAACATCTCACTTTACTTTTTATTAGGTTAGAGAGTTATGTATTACATGGTTTATAACATTTTACTTTGTTTTTTATTTATTATTAGGTTAGAAACTTACGTATTGCCTGATGTTGGATAATCAGCAGAAAAAAAAAAGAAATATTTTAGTAAAAAATATTAAATATACAAGAGATAAGCTGGATATTATGATTTAGTATTATTATTTCATTGGAGTGTAAAACGGGATAATGTGATCCTTTATTAAAAGTATGATTCTAAATATACCACATGTATAAAAAATATATATGTTCTACATGTATTGAATAAATCATTTTAATGAAACAGTTGATTAAAATAAATATTTTTTATTTTAATATGTGATTATGAGTTATCCTTGTCCTTATCATCAAAATATAAAAACAATTAAAACTAACAATTAAATAAAATCTTTATCTTTATAAATATTTAAAACGCTAATATATTTTTTTAGATTTTAATAATTAATATATGATTATAATAACTAATATATTATTATTAGTTATCTTTATCTTTATCATTAAAATCACTTCTACAAATTTTAAATTTAATATTATCAATAATTGAATTTCCATAATAAATATTTAGAAAAATAATTAAGACCGCCTCATAGAGCGACATGTGTCCATAACATGGTTTCTTTTATTATATAGTATAGATCATAAATACTTTAAATTCACTATAATTGTTTTTAGGTTTATTTTAAAATTAGTTGTTTTTTGCTCCTCAACGTTTTCAATTATACCTTTACAACGTAATTTTTTTTACTTTACGTTTCCATATAATCTTTTATTCATATACGACTAGCGAATAAATCGATTAGATTTTGTGTAACTTTTTAACATAATATAGTATACATTCTCCGAGCGGTGTGGCGCCAAGTTGAACCTTACTAGATGTAAAGTGTTTTTTTTTATGTGTAGGCATCTTTTTCAGTTATATCACGACTTTATTTTTTGGGGTATTATCTTTCGTTTGCTGTACTTCCATCAAGAATCTATGGAAACCGAATTCCCGCCTAGCGCGGGGAAATTTTGCTAGTGGATGTATATACAAGTTCGAAAAGAATTGTAAAATTTATAAGTATATAAACTTATGAAATTTTAGAAAATTAATATATTAGTTTAAATAAAACAAAAAATAAGTTATGTTTAAATCTTTTTAATAAATTTAAGAATTCCATAAGATTTCAGTCATGTTGTAGGTCCCTAGAGGAGCAAAGGAGAAAATGATAGTATATCAGTGGTCTGTTGAAACCTCTTTGAAAAAAAACATCGAACCATATCAAAAACACAAAAACAATAGAAAAACAAAAATGAGTTTCCTGGTGAGCAAAGGAGAAAATGATAGTACATCAGTGTTATGTCGAAACCTCTTTGAACTTAAAATGAAAAATGATAAGTAGCTCTATATAAGATGTATCGGTAGGCTGGCAATCGTTTTAAAGTGTGCAGGCCGATATAAACATAATCGACTGAAGACCGTGTGGGAACCGCTTATTGTCATATGGTCTTGGTACCGAAATTTCGTTTGATATATTGCCGATGTTCTAAGATACGTGGTCTTTATGTTGTTTATCATCTGGGTATCATGGTTGTTTCTTTTACCGAAATCAACAGGACGCAAGTCTAGAACTTCCATGATACCATACATACGTGTACATACTATACATATTATACATACATGTATATAATTCATGTTGCATACGACCATCAATAAGTGATAAACTTATCACATCCACCTATAAATAAGTGATTCTAAATCACATCTATCATCCGAGAGTCAAGTTCGTCTCTTTGTCGGTACGAGGGTACTAACCTGTTCACGGACTTGCTCTCGTGCCCTGCATGCATCCGAATATCAAGTTCCTCATTAATAAGTGATTTTATCACATAGGACTTGTATTCATCCTCGAATAAGTGAGTATCTCACATCATATACGTCGAAAACAGATGATAAATGGTATACTCACCAGTAAGATGAACTTCGCATACCTTGATACGGGAATGTGCCGTGAGTGCATGAACACAGGTCGGTAAGTATAAATCATATCTTAACGTTTCCCCAAGTCATATGATTACATCTGATTATTGAGTTTAAGTGGACAACAATACCGATAATCATTATAGGATGCTTATCTAAATGTTAAATAATAGAACAACAAATGTGTTTTGACATGACCGTACAGTGATATGATACTCTTACCCTCAAAACTCGCAAAAAGAATGTCTGTAAATATTTATTGACGTTTTTCTGTTTCTGCATGTCTGTATATATTTATTTACTGCTTTCCGCATTTACATTTGAAATATTCAAAAATACCAAAAAGATTTTAGGTATGTTTTAATATAAACTTTATAAAAACCAAAAAGATTTTATTTCTAATTTATTTTTGATTGCCCGATGTCGGAACTCGAATCTTTCCACCGAATTCTGATTGAAAACCGGAAAACAATTGCATCTTCATAAACGGTCGAAATTAACAAGTTTTGAAAGTTAAAAAAAAATCTAAAATTGATCAAATTTTAAAAACTTTCAAACGGTTGTCGGTTGGTAGTTGATTGAAAGTTGGTCACATCCGTGTCCTTTGTTTTTATTGCAATCAACTCTTAGTGAGGTTTTCGTCTGAAAACTTTCTAAGGTTGATTAAATTTCTAGCAGTTGTTCTCATTACGCGTTTAACTCTGTTGTGTGTGCAGATGCGACATTCGAACCAGCTAAAGGCAAGGAGAACGTGTCAGATGACAAGTTGTGGAATGACGACACGACATGGATGCAATTAGAGGATCAAGATAACCGAGTTGCAGCTGACCACTCATCAACACCAAGAGGATCTGAAGCTTTGAAGATCAAGGATTCACGAGCAGCATTCAAGGGGGAGTTTGTCGATGTGCCTCCCTGTTTGTGACTCGCGAATACTTTAAAGATCCTGCCGTGTGAAGAACGAACCATCACCAGCAACATCCAAGGAGGAGTTTGTTGATGCGCTTCTTGTGGATGTAGCAAGGTTTGGTTCGTCGTGGTTCGTCAAGTATCAAGATAACATGCTTAAATTCCTCCTGTTAAGCTATGACAACAAAATTCAAGAGTGATACAAGTTTGAAGACATCGAAACATAAATGCCTTGGAATGCAATACATGTCATCGAAACAAAAAGAATTGGAATGGGAGACACATCATTGAAACAGACATGATATTACCGCAAGGCCTTAACATCGAAACATAGATAAAGTATTTTAACAGAATGAACTTGTTCATAACTTAGATTTTTATGCAAGTTCTCAAATTGTGTCACATTCTTACTAAAATGCCATTATGGTGCATATTTTGGTTTTAAACCATAATGAACAAACAAACTTGATTACCTACTGATGTCATATCATAATTAAAGTATTTTGGCATATGAAACTTGTTTATGACTCATCCGGTTACCCGATATCTCTTATATGCGTACGGTTGAGCTTATGTAACTAGTTTACGTAAGTTTACCGAAACGGGTCAATTCTTATCAGTTTTATTTCAAATTCCAGAATGTATATTGTTTATCCATATTATACAAGTCTTAGTACTTGTGGGGTTTAAACTACATTCTATTCCGGTCATGACTTAATCAAGCGTAACGTACCGTTTTCGTTAATTTAAGTTAACCTGTCCAAGTCTATGACTTGAATAGGACCGTTAACATTCTAATTGGTTATTATACCATTCATTCCAGACTAAGGCACTTCCGGTAGATTGCAACCAACCTTAGTTAATTGGTTACGACTGTGCTTACTTTATTATCTTGCATTGTAAGATATATTTAAGCCAGGTAAATACTCTTAACCTATCTTCCCTATACGAGCTTGGGATACGGTAAATTATTACCGCTTGGTCGGGTATGAGATCATATGTCGGATTGTGACTACAAAATCCGCATAACCCGTTTTAATCTGTTTTGTCTGATAACTTAAACATCGGGGGTTAACGCGACTGTGTCCTGGATATCCCCGGCTCATTTAATTTGCTAATGGCCACGACTGAGCACGGGATGTAGACATACACCTGACAGATGCTAATTCTATTATAAAATGTTTTCTTACCCATATTGGGGATACCCCTTTGTGGGTTAAAGTGGCGTGTCGGTTAATCATGTTATTCAGTTTTTGCACCGGACCCCATATGTATTGACATGCATGTAAAACTGTATACAAGATCATTATAAATTGACCCAAGTTATTTATGAAAATACATGTGCCTTGTGCACTTAAAAGTTTTTTGAAATATTTCCAAAATGTGTCGTGTCATGGCCCCTCGTCCCGGTTTGACCCGGTCCAGGAGCCGCGAGACAGAAACCCATGGTATTTATTTATTTGAGTTTGACAGCGGAATATTTTAACAGGATCTTTTAAACTTGAAATGCCCGATTATTTTATTTCACAATAGAGGAATTTTACTAGGAAATTCCCTGTCTTACAAAACATGTTTAGTTATTTAACTGAGCCACTACTTCAAGCTTTATTAGTGCTCCGTAGCACTATTCCTTGGTTCACAGTAGTTACCTGAAACATGTTTTAAAAATATTTTGTCAGCGGGGAAATACTGGTGAATCATTCATTTTGATAAAACGACGCATAGTTATAAATTACAACATAAGAGCGATTACAATGGCTTCTATCTTATTTTTATCTGGCGCCGTGTCACCTCCTGGTGACGATGGTCATACCACTATTGGGTCCTTTCACCCAAGTAGTGATGATTATCACTGTTAAGATTTATTAGCCTAACCGTGAGAGATTAGTAATGTGCACAATACCCCACTAGCCAGTGATTCAAGATAACCACGACTTAATCCCTGTAATTATAACTTTGAAAATGGTTTGGAGTATTGTAAAACATAATTGATAAAAAGAGAATGACTCACATTGCAAGTTTAACGGGCATAGTTTAGCCTACTGATAAGCCTGATAACCTAATTTAAATAACAATGCACACGAACTAGGTCAGTAACTAATACAGCATTTACGATAACTCACGAGATAAAAACCCTCACGACGAATGACAAAGTGCAATACTTAAACATCCATCGAATTTACGACGAATGACAAAGTATAACCCTAATTTGAGCAGCACTTAAACATTCATCGGATAGTTTCAATCGATCGGACATTGAATCGTAGCAGCGATCGAGTTAATACCCGGTATCGTAGCAGCACTTCACTATTTTGAAAGTGAAATTCGAGCAGAATATAATTGATTTTGAAAGTTTTATCGACACCAGTGAACTGCTCATGATCAGTCCTATTTATAGCTGAAAAATGTGTCTATCGCGGCCCGCGTGAGCCATAGGCCTAACCTTACGCGGCCCGCGTGGCCACCTAGTCTACGTGTAGGTCTGATGGGTCACGAGTAGGTTTGCCAGATGGTCAACGCGTGGCCTGGATGCTTATCCGGTCAAACTTCAAGTTGACGCGGCTCGCGTAAGGCTATGCTTTCCCTTACGCGGCCCGCCTGAAACTCATTTTTCTTGTTTTCTTAGTTTTTCATGCACGTCAGGGTTTCAGGGGTCCGGGTTTTCACTTACGGGTTGGTTAGGGACATTTTTGAAGGTCCTTACATCCTCCCCACCTTATTTAGAATCTCGTCCTCGAGATATTATTGGAATAAGTGAGGATACTTTCTCTTCATCTCCGATTCCAGCTCCCAAGTGTATTCGGGTCCTCTTTTCGACTCCCACTTGACTTTAACTAGTACCAATCTTTTGTGCTTGAGAAACTTGACCTTTCTGTCTTCTATTTGAAGTGGTTTCTCTATGAATTTTAATTTTTCGTTTACCTCTATGTCTTGAAGAGGTACTACCAGAGATTCGTCCGATAGATATTTCTTGAGATTGGATACATGAAATACGTCATGTACTCCTGCTAACTCTTCTGGTAGTTGTAAGCGATAGGCAACTGGCCCTATACGTTGGATCACTGGAAATGGTCCTACATACCTTGGGCTCAACTTTCCTTTCTTACCGAACCGAACTACTCCTTTCCAAGGAGAAACTTTGAAGAGTACCTTATCTCCAATATGATATTCTAATGGCTTGTGTCGATTGTCGGCATACCTCTTTTGACGATCTCGAGCAGTCTTTAATCTTTCCTTGATCTGAGTGATCTTGTCGGTGGTTTCTTGCACAATTTCAGGACCTGATAATTGACTTTCTCCTATTTCTGCCCAGCAAACTGGAGTTCTACACTTACGTCCGTACAGTGCTTCGAACGGGGCAGCTTCGATGCTTGCATGATAACTATTATTATAGGAGAATTCAATCAAAGGTAGGTGGTCATCCCAATTTCCACCAAAATCTATCACACATGCTCGGAGCATGTCTTCTAGTGTCTGGATCGTCCTTTCACTTTGTCCGTCTGTTTGAGGATGATATGCAGTACTTAAATTTAGTCGGGTTCCCATTGCTTCCTGGAAACTTGTCCAGAAGTGGGAAGTAAAACGACTATCTCTATCTGATACAATGGAGAGTGGAACTCCATGTAGGGATACTATTTCGTCAACATACAACTTGGCTAACCTTTCCATACTAAAGGTTTCTTTCATGGGTAGAAAATGAGCTGATTTGGTTAATCGATCTACAATTACCCAAATCGCGTCGTTACCTTTTCTGGTTTTGGGCAACTTAGTAACAAAGTCCATCGTTATGAGTTCCCATTTCCATACAGGCATTTCTAATTGTTGAAGTAGACCCGAAGGTTTCTGGTGTTCTGCCTTAACTTGCGAACAAGTAAGACACTTAGAAACATATCTAGCTATGTCCTTTTTCATCCTTATCCACCAGAAGCTATTTCTTAAGTCTTGGTACATTTTATTGTTACCAGGATGCATGGTATACCTAGATCTATGAGCTTCTTCTAGGATTTTATCTCTTAATTCTCCTTGCTTAGGTACCCAAATCCTTTTCTTGTGGAATCTCCAAATTCCATCACTTCCTTGTTCTAATTCCTTTATTCGTCCTTTCATTCCCTCAGCATCATCCTTGATTGCTGTTTCCTGAATGTTCTTTAATTGTTCCATTAAATCTAACTGTAGATTTAATCTAAGAGCACGAACTCGTCGTTGTTTCTCATGATACTTACGACTTAAGGCATCGTCAACTATGTTTGCCTTTCCTTCATGATATTGAATATCACAGTCGTAGTCACTTAGGATTTCCATCCATCTTCTTTGCCTCATGTTTAATTATTTTTGCCCAAATATGTATCTTAAACTTTTGTGATCCATATAGATAATAAACTTATTTCCGTACAGGTAATGTCTCCAAATTTTCAGGGCAAAAATTATGGCTCCTAACTCTAGGTCATGAGTCGTATAGTTTTCCTGGTGCTTTTTCAATTGCTTTGAGGCATACGCTATTACCTTCTTGCGTTGCATTAGTACACATCCTAATCCTAACTTAGAAGCATCACAGTAAACTTCAAAATCTTCAGTTCCTTCTGGTAAGGCAAGAATTGGGGCATTTGTTAACTTTTTCTTTAACATTCTAAAGGCCTCTTCTTGCCTAGGTCCCCATTCAAACTTAACTGCTTTACAGGTTAGCTTAGTTAATGGCACCGCTATCTTAGAAAAATCCTTAATAAAGCGCCTATAGTATCCAGCTAACCCTAAAAAGCTTCTAATTTCCATAGCTGATTGCGAAACCTTCCATTGGGTGATTGCTTCTATTTTGGAGGAATCTACGTGAATACCTTCATGATTCACCATGTGTCCTAAAAATTGCACCTCTTGTAGCCAAAATTCACACTTCGAGAATTTGGTGTAAAGCTTCTCCTTTCTTAACAAAGTTAAGAGTGCATGTAGGTGCTCACAATGCTCGTCCTGACTTTTGGAATAAATAAGTATATCGTCAATGAAGACAGTTACAAATTTATCCAAGTACGGTTTACAGATTCTATTCATCATGTCCATGAATGCTGCTGGTGCATTCGTTAGTCCGAAGGGCATGACTGTAAACTCGTAATGTCCATACCTAGTTCTGAAAGCAGTTTTAGGTATGTCTTCTTCTTGTACCTTCAATTGATGGTATCCGGAGCATAAGTCGATCTTAGAAAAGTATCTAGCTCCTTGAAGTTGATCAAAAAGATCATCAATCCTAGGTAATGGACATCGATTCTTAATTGTAACCTTATTCAATTCCCTATAATCGATACACATTCTCATTGATCTATCTTTCTTTTTCACAAACAACATTGGAGCTCCCCACAGAGATGAACTAGGTTGTATAAATCCGTTACTTAGTAATTCATCTAATTGTTTCTTTAGCTCTAACATTTCGGTGGGTGCTAACCGGTAAGGTGCTTTGGCTATTGGTGTAGTACCAGGAATTAGATGGATCCTAAATTCTACCTCCCTGTTGGGTGGTAATCCCGGTAGTTCTTCTGGGAATACATCTGGGTATTCTGCTACTACTGGAATTTCCTTAAGTTCCTTATTTTTCGTGTTAATGACTACGGAAATCATATACACCATTTCTTGTTTTCTTGAATAACTGGCCAACTTCATTACTGAAATAAATTTCAGTGGTTTTCGTGGCTTATCTCCTGTAATTGAAATTACCTCTCCTGTGGGTGTATGTATCACAAAGAATTCGAGCATGGTTGGCTACTAACCAATCCATTCCTAACACCACATCGAATCCTGCTAAATTCATAGGTAACAGGTTTGCAGAAAATTTATGGCCTAAGAGTTCTATCTTTCCTTCACGCAAAACCTTATCTATGTTAACAGAATTTCCATCTGCCGTTTCGACTGTAAAAATCTGCCTAAGGTTGGTTAAGGGTAAGTTAAGAGCTTGGCAGAATAAAGTATTTATAAAACTTTGGTTTGCACCAGAGTCAAATAATACTTTTGCATAAACGTTGTGGACTAGGAACGTACCAGCTATCACGTCAGGGATTAGCTCGGCTTCCTGAGTAGTTAACTGGAAAGCTCTTGCGTTTCTCTTGGTAGTTCCATCTGTAGGTTTGGCTTTATTGTCAGCTGGTTTAACCAATTTTGGGCAGTCAGGCCTAAATGTCCAGCTTCTCCACAGTTATAGCAGACCGTTGATTTCTTTTTCCTGCAATCTTCTTCTTGATGCCCTGGAATTTTGCAGAAATTGCAATACCCTTTGCATCTTCCAAAATGCTTTCTTTTACATGTATTGCAAAATGGAACGGTGGAAGTTTGCCCAGTTCCCCTTCTCTTGAAATTACCACTGTTACCCATACGAAATCCTTGGGTAATCTTTTGGGCCACTTCCTTCTTCCGATTCTTTTCTCTTGTGCGTACCAGCCCGTCAGTTAGGGTGTTAGCTAATTCTACTGCATCATCAATTGTGCGAGGTCTCGCAGCTTTAACGATATCACAGATTTCACCAATCAACCCCCAAATATAGCGGGAAATAAGTACCGGTTCTGACGAAGCCAGCGTTGGTACCACTCTAGCATATTCAAAGAATGTCGAAGTATACCCTCGACAGTCTACACCCACCATTCGGTGGTTCAGGAATTTGTTTGCCATTTGTTCCTTTTCATATTCGGGACAAAATTTTCTTTCTACTAGCCGCTTAAATTTTTCCCAACTCATGGCATAGGCCACCTCGCTTCCCTTGGCCTGAAGTACCGTATTCCACCATTCTAGCGCCCCTTCTTTAAAAAGATTTGATGCGTACATAACATTGTCTTCCTCGGCGCATTTACTTATTTTAATTACTGCCTTGGTTTTCTCAAACCAACGCAGCGCCGCAGTCGCCCCTTCATTGCCCGCGAACTCAACAGGTTTACAGGCAAGGAACTCCTTGTAAGTGCAACCAGGCGTTGCAGCTTTCATTCTTTTGAGAATTGGGGCTTGCCGTATATCATTATTGTTGTTAGTATGGTTGCCACCTCCGTTTATGCTATTACTGAAGTTATCTTCATAAGTACGTTTGCTAGGAATAATTTGTTGAGGTTTAACTGGGGTTCGAGCAGCCGCCAGGATTGCTGGAATAGCGTTGGCTATTCCTTGAGCAACGATATTCTCGATATCTTGCCTATTCAGAAATTGATCTTCCTAGTGTTGCTCAGATTGGTTAACTTCGTTAACTGGTTCATTACTAGCATGTTCCATCTGGTGATTAATATATATATAAATTATTAGCATAAAATAAATAATAGCTATATGCAAAACAATCACATAATTTCACAAACACACGTATAGTCAAAATTGTCGATTTCTCGACTCCCATTTTTATATATTATATTATGCATCCGTACACACTGTTATCTTACAAAAGTTTTATTTGTAGGTTATTTTACAAAAGTTATATTTTTATTACTATTATTATTATACACCACAACTTTATTATCCCTCGTCAGTGGGCACTTTTAGAAGCGACGTTCGCTCTCATCGTACTTCCAGGAGATCTGTTCTCCTACCTCCTGAATCCTATTCCCTGCATTCACCAGTTCCTCGCCAAAATGGCGGAGTTCAGCTAAGTTTTCATTGCTCATTGATGGGTTTGGTACAGGTTCTGGGTCGAACTGAGGGAAAAAGATATAAGGATTATTTAGGAGGTTTTGAAACTGCCAGTCGTTGGTCCACCATTCGTCCATTTCTCCTAGAGGTTGGGTGTGGATCAGAGGGTCTGGAATAGCCGGTTCCAAGTTTATTGGAAGTTGGGTTTCGGCAAGATAAGGAAAGAGGTTGTTATTGATACGCCTAAGGATATCACAGCTTGCCAGTATGTGATCCAATTCCTCCTGTAATGGCAATTCCTCGTCTTGCCTAGAACTTTCCCCAATTTATATTCCTGCTTGCCTAGAACTTTCCCCAATTTCTATTACTGCTTGCCTAAAACTTTCCCCAATTTCTATTCCTGCTTGCCTAAAACTTTCCCCAATTTCGATCCCTTTTCCTTTACCCATAGGATTCTCTATTTTGGGAATTTTCTTAGTTGCTGGTTTCCTCCTGCGTACACGCCTCCAGCCCACAAATCTTCTTCTTTTCTTTGGCTTTTGTTTCTCCGGAGGTGGAGCTTGAAATTCCATAGGTTCCTCAACATCGGCCAAGTAACCAGTAAAGTCTCTGGAACTTCTATTTTCACAGAATAGAGATTGAGATTCTGAAGAGCTTCAGATAACTCATTCATGCTGTTTAGCATATATGCAAAAATGCACACAAAATGCTAAGTTAAAAAAAATTTATAATAAAAATTTCACAGACTAATATTTAGTACAACTTATTCAAATATTATTGCACACAGTGCGACTTATATATATATATATATATATATATATATATATATCTAATACAAGCTACAACAGAATTCAAAATATACTAGGGGTTATACATTCATAATTTATTGTATTTTCTCTTACTAAATTATTTATCTAATGGGCAAAATTTCTTTAAAGTTTCTAGCTTGTAGGTGATATGGATGCTAATACTGGGTCAAAGTATTTAAAAATTAGCATTTACTGCTGTAGTGGCTAACATATAAAGATCTGCCCATTTTTCATCTAATTCGTCTTCCCATGGTGGGTTATTGCCTATTTCATGAGTTTCTTTATTAACCATCACTCCTGGTGACTTCTTTATTTTCTCTTGACTTTTTCTAATAATCCAACCTCTTTTCTTAGTGGAAAGTGGTTTCTCAAACTGTGCCTTACGAACAAATATTCCGTCCTCAGTATTTACTGAGTATGAAGTTTCCTTTTCTTTTGGTGAACTATCTAATTGACGATAGATGTCGGAAAGTCTTTGCTTACCCATACTGTAAACAAATAGTCAAATAACAAAACACATAATCACAGAATGGCAATCAGAAAAATTTTAAGTATTTCTAAATACTTAATTGACTTAAATCAGTGGCTCTGATACCACATTTTTCTGTCACGGCCCCTCGTCCCGGTTTGACCCGGTCCAGGAGCCGCGGGACAGAAACCCGTGGTATTTATTTATTTGAGTTTGACAGCGGAAGATTTTAACAGGATCTTTTAAACTTGAAATGCCCGATTATTTTATTTCATAATTCGAGATAAACCCCGTACATTCACAATAAAGGAATTTTACTAGGAAATTCCCTGTTTTACAAAACATGTTTAGTTATTTAACTGAGCCACTACTTCAAGCTTTATTAGTGCTCCGTAGCACTGTTCCTTAGTTCATAGTAGTTATCTGAAACATGTTTTAAAAATATTTTGTCAGCAGGGAAATACTGGTGAATCATTCATTTTGATAAAACGACGCATAGTTATAAATTACAGCATAAGAGCGATTACAATGGCTTCTATCTTATTTTTATATGGCGTCGTGTCACCTCCTGGTGACGATAGTCATACCACTATTGGGTCCTTTCACCCAAGTAGTGATGATTATCACTGTTAGGATTTATTAGCCTAACCGTGAGAGATTAGTAATGTGCACAATACCCCACTAGCCAGTGATTCAAGATAACCACGACTTAATCCCTGTAATTATAACTTTGAAAATGGTTTAGAGTATTGTAAAACATAATTGATAAAAAGAGAATGACTCACATTGCAAGTTTAACGGGAAGAGTTTAGCCTACTGATAAGCATGATAACCTAATTTAAATAACAATGCACACGAACTAGGTCAGTAACTAATACAGCATTTACGATAACTCACGAGATAAAAACCCTCACGACGAATGACAAAGTGCAATACTTAAACATCCATCGAATTTACGACGAATGACAAAGTATAACTCTAATTTGAGCAGCACTTAAACATTCATCGGATAGTTTCAATCGATCGGACATTGAATCGTAGCAGCGATCGAGTTAATACCCGGTATCATAGCAGCACTTAACTATTTTGAAAGTGAAATTCGAGCAGAATATAATTGATTTTGAAAGTTTCGTCGACACCAGTGAACTGCTCATGATCAGTCCTATTTATAGCTGCAAAATGTGTCTGTCGCTGCCCGCGTGAGCCATAGGCCAAACCTTATGCGGCCCGCGTGGCCACCTAGTCTACGTGTAGGTCTGATGGGTCACGAGTAGGTTTGCCAAATGGTCGACGCGTGCACCGGATGCTTATCCGGTCAAACTTCAAGTTGACGCGGCCCGCGTAAGGCTATGCTTTCCCTTATGCGGCCCGCCTGAAACTCATTTTTCTTGTTTTCTTGGTTTTTCATGCACGTCAGGGTTTCAGGGGTCCGGGTTTTCACTTACGGGTTGGTTAGGGACATTTTTGAAGGTCCTTACATGTTCCCCACCTTATTTAGAATCTCGTCCTCGGGATATTATTGGAATAAGTGAGGATACTTTCGTTTCATCTCCGATTCCAGCTCCCAAGTGTATTCGGGTCCTCTTTTCGACTCCCACTTGACTTTAACTAGTACCAATCTTTTGTACTTGAGAAACTTGACCTTTCTGTCTTCTATTTGAAGTGGTTTCTCTATGAATTTTAATTTTTCGTTTACCTCTATGTCTTGAGGAGGTACTACCGGTATGGATATTCATTTTTATGGATCTCAGTCGATGTAAACACGTGTAGTTGCTATAATGAGTGTCGGTATCGTTATGGTAATGTAATCAACCGAACTGATCCTGACTGAAACCCTACTCCGAAGCGCGGAGGAATCCAACTAGCTAGTATCAAGTAAAAGGCACGTGCATACAAAGTTTGCATGACTTACACGTGCAATGAGAAATAACGACGGATCAACTCAGATTAATTGTGGATATAGGCATTGTTTGACCTTAACTGATCACACGATCTGTCAAAATATTAAATATAATGTTTGCGGCACATTATTGACACGATAAGAAAAAAATACTGACTGAGAATGGCTGACATATGAAGTATTTAAAGCCTTATCTTGTCCGACAACACAATAGACTATAAATTCAACGTTTACTACCGGGTAGGAAGGAACATGCTCACTCTCATATCAAAGTTAGTTTACGGGAACAAATTGCACAACAAAGATAATGGTGTTGTTTTATTAAAGTCGGGCGATCGGGATCTTTGCATGACATGTACTAATTTCCGTTGTAGGAATATTTAAAACATATATTTATTGATCTGAACATGTTTGGTTCCGAGTCCAAATGTTAGATCCGACATAGGTTACGTGTAGAGCTTCAAAAACCATATTTGTTGTTGCATTTAGTAACGTTGTCTAAAATTTAAATAGTATTACATCTGAAGATCTCCGGCGACCAACATTAATTCCTTTTCGATCACCATTAATCCAAATCATTCTTTGGTTTTACTAGACCGTAGACCACAACGAGTCGTTGCAGATGTTCAAGTCTGATGGTTAAGCGATGGTAACACAGATTTTTCGCTCGTAGTGTTAATTTTAACGAAAATTTTCAAAAGAAAAAATTTGTAGTGTAAAATATTATATTTTTTTGAGTCCGACCCCCACCGATTTGGTTTTTGAGCGTCCGACCCCAGCTGAGTTTACGTAAGCTCCGCCACTGCTTGTGTGCATGACATTAAAGAGATGGAAATCGTCAACAAAATACAGGTTTCAGAGTTATAATTACCGGGTTTAGAGTTTATAGTTCAGGAAAAATAAAACCACCAGCTATCGTATTTCTATCCCCTCACCAAATAAATGCCGTCAACGGGAAAAAAACAAGAAGAGATTGAGTTCGGTTCACGCAAGTTACACTCATCCTTTTCACATCACTTTCTTCCTCTTCTACCCTCATTACTCTCTATATATAGGACTCCCACTTTCCTTCTTACACCACACCTTCTTCTTCCTTAAATCCTTTTTCATAACTGAGAAATGGATTTCAGGCTAAACGACTTCCTCCAAATGAATCCAGGCTTCAGATTTGAACCAACCGACCAAGAACTTATGGTACATTACCTACAGCCCAAAATTCAATCCCTCCCTCTGCCTTATCCGATTCCTGAAGCGGATGTTTGTGGGTCTGATCCATGGAACTTACCAGGTCTGTGTTCATGATTCTTGTTTTTTTCTTTATTCCTGAAATAAGTAAAATGTGAGGTGGGTTCTTACTTTGTAATGATAAGGGTTTTTTTCTTTGTTTCAGGTGATTCTCAGGAAGAAAGGTACTTTTTATGCCCCGTGGAAACCAGACACCAGAATAGTACACGAACCAATCGAACCACCCCATCGGGTCGCTGGAAACCAACAAATGCTAGCAAGCAAGTTGTTGATTCTGAAAACAAACATCTTGGAACAAAGAAAACTTTTGTTTTCTACATGTCCAAGCCCGGGTCTAAAACTGATTGGTTCATGCATGAGTACAAACTTGCTAACCCTATTCAAGTAAGAGTTTAAATTTAACGCTAAAGCAAGACCAGTTGTGAAAATAAAACGATAACCCAATTTCGAATCTTAAGCAGGGTGTGCAGAACTGGATGATCTGTAGGGTGTTTTTGAAGAACAAAGTTCGCAACACAGGGGCGGTTTTTTATGTTCCAAGAGACTTTGATCTGAATTTGGATGGCAGTGGTTCATCAAGCACCGGCTTCAGTGGAGTCACAGTAGCAGATGATGAAGATGAAATAAACAGTAAATAGATTATTAGCGGATGAGTTTAATGATGTTTATATATAGTAGTGTTAATGGTGTTCTTATGGTTGCTCATGTTAATCCGGAAGATGAATGCTATGAATGTATTGTGCAAATGTGAGACAAATGAGAACATTTTCTTTTGTTTTTAAGTACTCAATAGCATATTTAATGTTTAAATAATAATTAATTGTCATTTTCTTTTGTTTTTAAGTACTCAATTTGCATACCAAGAAACCAGAATTGTGAGTTCAGAAGATTAATTATCAGTTTATTTTAATTTCTTAATATCAAAATTCCATCTACTGATGTTGCTTGAGAACCCAATAGTGGATAATACTCCATCATTGGCAAAAGCAGTTTGAATGTATCATATATTCGATTATGTCAATTCAAATTGATGCTGAAAATAAACAGTTTTGTGGTGTTTGACAAATTGGATTTCAATTTTAAAATTCTATGGTCATTATGATGGTTAGAAAATTAGATCAGATGTAATAAGATTACAATTTGTGAAGTAGTATAAATTATGTAATTTTATAAAACCCGTGTATATAATAACTAGATTATAGACCCGTGACGGATTTAAAGATATAAATTATGTAATTTTATAAAAAGGGGTATACAAATTTACATAACTAAATTACTATTATTAAATACTTTAAACCATAGTGATTTATCTTGCATATTTAAATTTATAAATATTTTCCCCTGCTTATTTCTTAAAATTAGAAACTGTTAATGATTGCAAAACAATCAATATTAATAAACATAATAATTAAAATAAAATTCTTATTTCAGTGATTTAAAATTCTTGATAAATGTTACCTTTATAATGTTGTTACATAAATATATACATAATAATTTGATGAAAATAAAATACATAAGATATATATTTGTCTTAATTGTGATGATAAATAAGATTATACATTTACTTAGATGAAATTTTTTTCTATATCTTGAGATTCTAAAGATTATTAATGTTATGATGCCTAATCGTTATATATATATTAATTTAAATTTAAATTATTATGAGACATAACGATTATATATTTATTTAGTTATAAAACAAAAAAATAAACATCTTGAATTAAGGAAAATGTTGAATTGTAATTGATCTATGAGAAAATATTACACATATTCATGAAATTATGTAAAGCTTATTAATGTAAATAGTTGTGAATAACAATAATATTTTGCAATCAAAGTGAATCATAAATTAAATTAATATGAAATTATATTTTTAAGGGAGGTGGAGAAATTACCATGTGGCATTAAGTGGAATAATTATATATTTCAGAGAGGAGAAATGTCATGTGCCATTAAGTGGAATGCTTTATTAGAATTAGATTAGATTAGATTAATACAATGTAATGATTTTCCTAAACTACAACGTAGATCGAACGGTCTAAACCAAAGCAAAGCCGACCGCTTTGACTAGTTTTAGATTCAAATGATATGGTTGACGGTTTGATTTTGACGCTCTAACCATTTAGTCTGGATACGGGTAATTTACCATTTATATATACACATATATATAGAGTGGTAATTTACCATTTATATATATACACATATAGAGAGAGAGAGAGAGCGGTAGTCCTGGTAACATTTTTATGTGAATCATACAATGTACCCCTTCTACAAACATAACATACGTAAAAACAACACTTTATAAATAATAATGCAACCTCATATACATAATAATGCAAAATTACACACAACACGTATAAGTCATACTATATCCAATTTAAAGAAAATAAAACGCTCAATTTTAGTATAATGTTTTTATATTTAATGCATATAAAATCTATTTGCATTAAATAAATGTTGATTCTAGATACACACGCATACCTTTTTTTCTTTTCTTAGTGTAAAAGTGGGGTGATGTGGAGGTTTAGTGTTAGAGGAAAAATGGTTTGGAATGATTGATATCTAGAATGATGTAATAGATTAAAATTTTGGACTTTGACTAACGTTCTGTTGTGAATGCTCTAATAGATGCTAGTAATAACCCAATCATACGAAATTATTGTATACATGTTTATGGACTAATTAACTCACTTTGGAATCACATTTACTTTATATAATCCTAAATAATAAAACAAATAGTTATTTTAGTTGGTAGTTAACTAGGTTATAACCCCGTGTATTACACATGTTGAATAATATATGTTATAGTAAACAGATAATTTTAAGAAATATAATATCGTTAATTTGTTGCTTATAATTATTATGAGATCAATAATTAAATAAGTAGATTACTATTTTTGTTACTAAAGACAAAAATAGATATTGATGTTTTATTTAGATACCGATATAATAATTAAGTTTAATTAAAAACAGTTATCCATAATTAAGTAAAAAATAAAAGCTTTAATTAAAAAGTAATTATTCATAATTAATTAGAAAAGAGAAGGCGGGAAAACAAAAAAAAAATAGATAACTTCATTGAAAACACGTGTCTATCATTGATTTATTTGATTATCTAAATTCTAATAAAAGACTCCTATTAATGTCATGTGTCATTTTCTCCTTCAATCTTCAACTTTTTAATTATATTTTATTATATATCATTAATCCTTATCTTAATTCTAATAAATAATTTCAAATAATGCTTTGATAAGGTTTAGTTTTAGAAAATCATTATCATTATAAATTAATTTTTAAAAATCTACGAACTAACCCAACCTAAACATGTATGTTTGATATCAGACACAAATTTCCTAAACTGAATTTTTACCCAAATGCTAAATTATTTAGTCCAATATTACACACATATATAGTGAATAAATATAATATTATTTCTATATATGATTACTGCATGATACCAATTTATTTCGTCCAATATTAATATTAATATAGTGAATATATAATATTATACTTTGCATATGATTATTGAATGTTTTGAATTAATATTATGTTAATAAAATTTCACCCTAAAAAATATGTCAAACTTTCTTATAACATTTACTATATATATTTTATTTATATTTATATTTATATACACTACAATTCTAATGAGGGAAGAATCGTGTCAGGCTGCTACATGACACTCCTCTGTTGGCCCGAATAAAATAAGATTTTACCCCTACTTTAAAATTACGAATATGTCTCCTGTTAAAAATTAAATTTCCCCCGTTTAAAAATTATAATATTGTCATCATTTTAGCTTTTTGACAAATTATGATTTCCTAGTTCAAAATTACGTTTTTGCTCACGGTTCAAAATAGTCTTGCCACCGTTTAAGGGTTTTTTTTTTTGCATTAGTATAGAAGTTTTTTTAATTGGTTGACTTGAGGTAATTTTTGTTCGTGTCACACAACTGCTTAGCACTCACTTGATAAATTCCGTTTTGCTCCAGCTCAAAATTGCAGTCTTACTATCCTTTTAGCTTTTTTTTTTTTCTAACAAAACTATGCTAGTGTTTTTTAATTGATTGATAAATATTCGGTCTTACGCCCGGCAACCACGGGCGGGATAAAACTAGTATAGTATATAGAAGTTCATTATAGTGGTTCACGGATGATTAAAAGTTAATTTTTGTGTTTTTATCTTGTATATTTTTTGTTGATACGACAATCAACGACTAAATTTGTCAGAAATTTTTATCAGTGAAAATAAAATTTGATAAAGTATATCCATAACTTTATTGTGTTTGAAACAACTAAAATATTTAAATTTTATGATGATAAATCATAAAAAATAAGTCATTACTTCTTCAAATACAAATATAAATACTAACATCATATGTATAACTTAAAAACGAAATGGTCTTTGGACTAAAGGTATTGGATAAGGCTTAGTCTTTTCAAGTAGTAAGGGTTCAATCCATAATCAATATGGTAAACATAAATGGAGTAGTTTAGTAATAGAATTGGAGTGTGAGTTGGCGTTCTAAATATATAAATATATACACAAACGTACAAAAAGAAAAGTACATTTTCCAAAAAGCATATAGATGTGTAGGTATATGGTTCGGGTATAAGGTTTCGAGTTATGCGTATCCGAACATGTAAAAAATTTGTTTGTCCATATTTATTTGCTAAACTAAAATCCATTTTATGAATATCTTTATACGTATCCGTTTTGGCTACAAAACATATTAAGAAAAGAAATTTAAATTTAAGTTTTCTTTGTTTTGCGAGCTAAATAGGCAGTTGAATGAATTCCAAAAAATGACTCACGTTTTATAACGGTCTGGATCTTAATGACATTGATGTTATGCTAGGCAATGCATGGACTTCTAACTTCTCATTATAAGCCCTCCAAAACACGGTTAACACATAATGGTAACACATAATGGTCTTGATCTTAATGGTATGGATGTTACAATATAATATCGAACCTTAATGGTTTAGACGTGATAACACTGGAACTCAATGCTCTAGAAGCTACACATAAACTTAATCCCTAATACAATCAGTAACTAATAATATTGAATTCGCGCTTTGCGGCGAAACAGAGTAAATGATAATGTAAAAAAGTTATTTTAGAATGAATTTTGTTGTTTAGATACCCAAACCGTCATAATCGGTTCAATTCATCATCGTACTATTTTATGATACCAAATATATACTCTAATTTGAATACAAATTCATTTTTGACAATATTTATACTTGAATGTCGAAAAAAACCAAGCAAAACTACGTATTTAGGTTTTTAGAAAAAAGTTAACGAATGTAATTTATTTAAGAAATATCAAATTAAATAATAAAAGACATGTGATTTGAAAAAAAGGAAAAATGATGGTTTAAAAAAAGAATCGTTATAAAGGAAATATGATTTAAGAAAAGGAAACATGATTTTAAAATAAAAAATATTCAAAAATTAAAAAAAGTTTATGAAAGTAAGGTATTAAAAATACAAATTAATAAATGATTAACAAATTAAACATTCATTAAAGAAAATATGATTTAATAAAGGAAAAACAATTATTATGAAGAAAATATGATTTAAAAAACAAAAAAATATATATATATTTGAGAAAAAAAATTAATAAAAAATGAAGGGCCATGTTACTAAGAAAAGGAAACATGATTTTAAAATAAAAAAATATTAAAAAAATGTTTACGAAAGTAAGGCATTAAAAAATACAAAACTAATTGATAAAGAAAATATGATTTAATAAAAGAAAAAAAATATTATAAAGAAAATGTAATTTAAAAAGAAAAAAATACATTTGACAAAAAAAACAATTATTAAAAAATGAAGGGCCATATTACTATTCATGGCCCTTTAAAAAAAATACAAAACTTATTGATAAAGAAAATATGATTTAATAAAGGAAAAAAATATTATAAAGAAAATGTGATTTAAAAAGAAAAAAATACATTTGACAAAAAAACAATTATTAAAAAATAAGGGTCATGTTTCTATTCATGGCCCTTCACCACTAATATATATATAATAGTCTTATATATTAGGTATGTGAAGCACATCTGATACTTTCACTCTAATAGTTACCTTTTTTGTAGTTACTTTACGCCACTAGACCTTGATGTCATGGGGATTTCATCATCAAATCTTAGATGGTGTTTGTTTTTCTAAAAAAGATTTGTGCAGCCTCTTCTGTCTGCGCCGCACAAACCACGCGTAGACATATTGTTATCTGCAGACTGTTTGTTTTTCCAAAGACGTTCCATTAAAAAACGTCTGTGCGATCTCTTCTTGGTGCAGACTTGGCCCAACCATTTCTAATATCTTCTAAGGTCTACAGGGGGTTAAGCACCACCACCCACCACCGTCCACGTCCACCACCACCACCCACCACCCACCGTCCACGTCCACCAACTACCACCAACGTCCACCACCACCACCCACCATTACCGTCCGTACACCACCACCAGTTTATTTTAGAAGTCTACATACGTTAAAAAACAAATAGTCTTCTTCTTGCAGACTTCAGAGGTTTGGTCTACTTCTTCTTCTACAGATGTCTGCAGATGTGGTCCGCAGATTGCAGATATTTTACATCTTAAAAAACAAACAACATCTTAGTGATTTAGAGGTTACAATAACGGACCTTAATGGTCCCACTACTAGAAAACTTGGGATTTCCTACCAAAATCTCCGACCAAAAAAAATTTAGTCGGAAATTCTGACCACTTACCAACAAAGTTCCAACCAAAATAAAAGCCTAATATTAGCAACCAAACTCCGACCGTTTACCGATCACAAGAGCTTAAAATACTTCTTCGATCAGAAGGAGTTAAATATGCGACAAAGGCGATGGTTAGAAACGGTGAAAGATTTCGACTGTGAAATACATTACCACCCCGGAAAGGCAAATGTGGTAGCGGATGCTCTGAGCAGAAAAGCGGACTATGTCCCAATACGAGTAAGGTCGATGCAGCTCGTGGTGACCTCGGGTATATTGGAACGTATTTGAGAGGCGCAATTAGAAGCAGTAAAAGAGGAGAATTGGAAGAAGGAAAGAATAATCGGTCAGTTGAAAGATTTGACGGATGGGAATAACGGGTTGAAGACTCGATTCGGAAGGATATGGGTTCCAAATAATTGTGGGGTGAAGGCACTTCTACTTGATGAAGCTCATAAATCCCGATATTCAATTCATCCGGGAGCGACCAAAATGTACAATGATTTAAAGCAAAACTATTGGTGGCCCGGGATGAAAAGAGATGTGGTGAAGAACGTAGAAAAATGCTTGACATGTTTACAAGTCAAGGCGGAGCACCAAAAACCATACGGTAAACTTCAACCGTTGGAAATTCCGGTTTGGAAATGGGAACAAATCACCATGGATTTGTTGACCAAATTGCCCAAAACTAACCGCGGGTTTGATGCTATATGGATAGTTGTAGATAGATTGACAAAAAGCGCTCACTTCATTCCAATTCGTGAGACTTATACATCCGAGAAGATGTCGGAAGTGTACACCAATGAAATCATAGCACGGCATGGGATACCGATATCCATTGTGTCAGACAGAGATACTCGGTTTACTTCGAAATTTTGGCGTGAATTCCAAGAACAAATGGGAACTAAATTGTTCATTAGCACTGCTTACCATCCACAAACGGATGGGCAGAGTGAAAGAACAATACAAACGTTGGAAGATATGTTGCGGGCTTGCATTATTGATTTCGGGGGTAGTTGGGATGTCCATTTACCCTTGGTCGAATTTGCATATAACAATAGCTATCACGCGAGCATTAAGATGGCCCCGTATGAACTGTTATATGGCAGAAAATGTCGAACTCCAGTATGTTGGGGAGAAGTGGGCCCACGAGGGCTAGCACCTACTGATATAATCCGAACTACGAATGAGAAAATCGACATAGTTCGGGCACACTTGAAAGCGGCTCAAGACAGGCAAAAGGCGTATGCGGATAAAAGGAATAGGCCAATTGAATTTTAGGTTGGCGACATGGTTATGCTAAAAGTTTCCCCATGGAAGGGCATTATTAGATTCAGAAAAAGGGGGAAACTAAGCCCGAGATTTATTGGGCCATTCAGAATCACTGAACGGGTTGGTAAAGTAGCTTATCGTCTCGAATTACCCGAGGAGTTGAGTGGGATTCATAGCACATTCCATGTGTCACATCTCCGAAAATGTCTGGCAGACGAAACTGCTCGTATACACTACGATGATATCGAGGTGGATAACAGCCCCAACTATGCAGTAAAACCAATTGCGATTTTAGATCGTAAAGAGAAGAGTTTGAGGAACACAGTGATTAATCAAGTCAAGGTCGAATGGGAGCATAGAAAAGGTTCGGACACTTCGTGGGAGTCCGAAGAGGAGATGCGACGTCTCCACCCTACATTATTTGGTACGTACTTCGGTTTCGGGGACGAAACCCTTTTAAGGGGGGTGCACTTGTAACACCCCGAAAAATATAAAACTTTATATTGAACTATAAAGTATAATAAATGAGAATTTACTAACAATGAATTTTAACCTAGTTAGTTAATTCTCTAAAATAGCTTATAATAGGGTTAAAAGCAACTAAACTATAAGTTGAACAAAGTGGAAGGGCCAAAGTTGTAAGAATTGAAACTATATTGTTAATTTTTAATAAAAATCAAAAACAAAACACCCATTTGAAGGGTCTGGTCGCACAGGAGAAGATCAGGGGCGATCCCCACTCTCCAAAACCCTAAAACTTCACTAAACTAGCAAATTGAAGGCTCAATCCAAGTTGAAATCGAAATTATAGCTTAGAATCGTGATCCTCATCGCAAGAGGATTATAAGGTATGTAAAATCTGATGAAATCTCTCAACTTGAAATTCTCACGATTTTGGAAAATCTGAAATTAGATGTTGCATGTGTGTTATTTGGTTAGATTAGGAATGATATAGTGTCTAGGAGTGAAACCTAGACAACTACATGTGAAATCATGTCCAAATTCAGGAAATTCCATGAACACCTTGAAGGTGGGTTGTGGGTTTTACAAGATGAAGATGAACACTAGGGTTTAGAATGATTATTCTAGTGCAATTCGAGCATAGAAAGTGATTTCAGAAAAGTATGATGTGTAAATACTATATAAAGGCTTTATTGATGTTAAGTTAGCTAATTAACAAGCTATGAACTTGAATACGAAAGATATAAAAATTCTGCCCTCATAGTGTTTGTAGAAATGCCTCAAAGAAGGCATGAATCTGAATTGTAAAGTTAAAAACGCATAATTATGATGTATGACAAAATGTGCGTTATGTATGTGAAACAAAGAGTTCTAAACATAAGGTGATTGAACTCTATAGGAGAGGAAGCCGGGGCATCTAGCGGGCAAACCGGTGTGGACGCACGATTGAAGGGCTTGCTTTGAAGGTATGTAACTTGAACCGTTACGTTAAGTAAATGTTGATGATTATAATATGCGTAGTTGAATTTTTGATTAAGGGTTGTTTTGAATTAAAGCGGTGATGTCGCTATATTGAATGATTGGTCAAAAATTGGTTGGAACTTGTTGGTAGTCGTCATATGGGAGGATTCCTTAGACGAGCCAAACGGGTCGAATAATCAAATAAAGCATGGTTAATGCTCCGGAATATGATTGATTGATCTTTGATATTGGTTCATATGTAACATATTAGAAATACGAGAATTTAATGTATTGGTATGTTAAAAAAGCGAAATCCGCGATTTGGGTTTGAGTGTAATGAACAAATCAAACAAAAGATGGATTTCCAGGGACTACCGTAAGTTACGGTAGTACCGTAACTTACGGTAGAGGTCAGGAACTTACGGTGGTTTACCCCTGTTTTACGGTAGACCAGAAACTTCAAGGACCTACCGTAACTTACGGTGACACCGTAAGTTACGGTGGAACCAGAATAACTAATATTTTATTTTTCACCATTTGATGTTGGATCTTGTGTTTATGTACTATATAACAATGTCAAAACTAATGTTTTAATGGTTTTGACCCTAGGTGACGAGACGGATTTTACGGATGGCGGTCAAGCAAATGTCAAAGAACCGAACACGACTTTTGAAGCTTCCGCATAAATTAACTCAGTTTAAACAATGTTTATGATGTAAATGGTTTGCTAAACGACTTTTGGATGTTTAAATTAGTCAGTAGAAAACTAATGTTTGTTACTTTAATACTCTAACTTTGGATCTTATGGTATAAAATGATCGTAGTATTTATATATATCGCATATTTACATTAAATAAAAGATGGGTGTTACAAGTTAGTAATCAGAGCTTAAGGTTGTCAACAAAGTGTTCGGTTCAAGCTTGATCGATCGTACGGTAAGAATTAACTTATTATGTTAGTAGATTATACCTTGTGTAAGAAATAAGAAACGAATGGAAATGCATGGGAATAGTGTATTAACACACTCAAACCCGGAAAGTGCATTAGATGTGAATGGTTAAAGCAAGTTGGAAACTTAGCTAAACCAAAACAAATGAAACAATGATATGAATGAAATGTTTAACGTTTAAATGTAAACATTTCAGTTTCAAGATGTCTGATGGGAATGATGATAATCCGGTGCAAACAAGCACTTAACAAATGAAAGAGATAATTGCCGAAGAGGTAGGGAAGGCAATTGAAGGAAGTCTATCTGGGTTTATTGACAAAATTCAAGGCACGGTGTCGTCACTTGTAGAAGAGCGAGTTAAAAGGTTGGAGGATATCATCAACCTTATGAAGGAGAAAACGGGAGAACGCAAAGCGTGTTCGTACAAGGAATTCATGGCGTGTAAACCGCCAATCTATAACGGGGAAGTCGACCCGATAATTTGCCAAAGATGGTTGGGCGATATTGAAGGGGTGTTTGAAAGGTCTCATTGTGACGAAAGCGATTTCGTTGCCTACGGAACGGGTCAGTTAAGAGGACAAGCCAAGGATTGGTGGGATAACAAAAAGAATGAAATAGGGGCCGAAGCGGCAAGGGTCATGACATGGGAAGAGTTTAAGACACCATTTCTTAAACATCATAGTCCCAAAGCGGTCATTAACAAAATCAAGGAAGAGTTCATGCAACTTAGGCACAAGGGTGAAACCATAGACAAGATCACGGCGATGTTTATGGATAAAATGAAGTTTAGTAGTGAATTGGTGACGAATGAAGAACAGAAAATATACTACTAATACAATATGTTGAGCGCTGAATATAGGGAGTTTATGACTCCTTCAAAATACGAAACCCTTACCGAAATCATTAACGTTGCTCGGGAACGGGAAATCGAGTTGAAGAAGCAAGTCGAAAGAGGTGAGCGAAGGGCACATGATGTAAATCCAAGCCCTACAAAGAAAGCCCGAACTGGAGATTCGGGAAAGAAGATGGATACTAAAGGTGGGTCGCCGAGTTGTAAAGTGTGCGGGAAGGGACACAAAGGGGAATGTCGGTTCAAAGACAAGCCATGCCCCATATGTAATAAGACGGGGCACACGACCTCGCTATGCCCGGGGAAAGTCTCTGTTTGCTACAAATATTATCAACCCGGCCATAAAAAGTCCGAATGTCCGGACTTAGTTGGAAAGAGAGATGTTAAAGAATCCCCAACAGAAGCTCCCAAAGCGAAGGCTAGGTCCTTCCAACTTACCGCGGCTGAAGCGAAGACAGAACCCGATGTGGTTTCAGGTATATTCACAATTAACTCAATTCCAGCACGTATATTGTTTGATACGGGTGCGAATAAATCCTTCATTTCGCATGGATTTATTTGACATCCTTCATTTGTATTGACAAAATTACCTGTGCCCTTAGAAGTTGAAATAGGAGACAACAAAAGTTTTATAGTTTGTGATGTTTGTCGAGGCTGCAAATTAAGCATCGACGATGAGGAATACTTGATAGACCTAATCCTGATGTCAATGGGAGAATTTCAAGTAGTCGTTGGGATGGATTGGCTATCTCAGCACCATGCAAAAGTCGTGTGTTTTCGTAAAGAAATAAAACTAACATCTCCGAGTGGGAAACATGTCACCATTTATGGTGAAAAAGGAGGTAACCCCACAGTGTGCTCAATGTTGAAAGCTCACAAACTTATGAAGCGAGGATGCAAGGCATTCATGATATACGCAAATGAGCCCGAGAAAGAATCACGGAAGATTGAAGATGTACCGGTAGTACGAGATTTTGAAGATGTGTTTCCGGAGGATTTACCGGGGATACCGCCTGAACGGGAAGTAGAGTTCGGGATCGAATTGATTCCGGGCGCAAAACCCGTAGCTAAAGCACCGTACCGACTCGCGCCGTCGGAATTACAAGAGTTGATGTCCCAAATTCAAGACCTGCTTGACAAGGGATTTATAAGGCCGAGTGTGTCTCCTTGGGGCGCACCGGTACTGTTCGTGAGAAAGAAAGACGGGAGCATGCGGATGTGTATCGATTACCGGGAGTTAAACAAACTCACGGTAAAGAACCGATACCCGCTTCCGAGGATAGATGATTTATTCGACCAATTACAAGGTGCGAATTGGTTTTCAAAAATTGACCTTAGATCGGGGTATCACCAACTAAAGGTCAAGGAAGAAGATGTGCCGAAGACGGCTTTCCGCACGAGATACGGACATTACGAATTCCTCGTGATGTCATTTGGGCTAACAAATGCACCCGCGGCTTTCATGAACCTCATGAACCGGGTTTGCAAGCCAATGTTGGATAAGTCGGTCATCGTGTTTATCGATGATATTTTGGTGTATTCGAAAAGTGAAGCTGAACACGCACACCACTTACAAGAAGTGTTAGAGACACTTGGACGAGAAAGGTTGTATGCGAAATTCTCTAAGTGTGCCTTTTGGTTACGAGAGGTACAATTTCTTGGCCACGTCATAAGTGCCGACGGAGTATTGGTGGATCCGTCCAAGATCGAGGTAGTGTCAAAATGGAATTCCCCGAAGAACCCATCGGAAATTAGAAGCTTTTTGGGGCTTGCGGGATACTATAGGAGATTCATTCAAGATTTCTCCAAGATTGCGTCACCGCTAACAAAGCTAACCCAAAAGAAAGAAAAGTTCATTTGGGGTGTCGATCAAGAAAAAGCGTTTCAAACGCTAAAAGAAAAGTTAACTCAAACTCCGGTACTGACATTGCCGTATGGAGTCGAAGATATGGTGGTTTATTCGGATGCTTCACTATCGGGGCTCGGATGCGTTTTGATGCAACGGGGCAAAATTATAGCTTATGCCTCGAGGCAATTGAAGATACACGAGAAGAAATATCCCACGCACGATCTTGAGTTGGCTGCGGTGGTATTTGCCTTAAAAATATGGAGGCACTACTTATATGGGGTAAAGTGCACCATATTCACCGATCACAAGAGCTTAAAATACTTCTTCGATCAGAAGGAGTTATATATGTGACAAAGGCGATGGTTAGAAACGGTGAAAGATTTCGACTGTGAAATACATTACCACCCCGGAAAGGCAAATGTGGTAGCGGATGCTCTGAGCAGAAAAGCGGACTATGTCCCAATACGAGTAAGGTCGATGCAGCTCGTGGTGACCTCGGGTATATTGGAACGTATTTGAGAGGCGCAATTAGAAGCAGTAAAAGAGGAGAATTGGAAGAAGGAAAGAATAATCGGTCAGTTGAAAGATTTGACGGATGGGAATAACGGGTTGAAGACTCGATTCGGAAGGATATGGGTTCCAAATACTTGTGGGGTGAAGGCGCTTCTACTTGATGAAGCTCATAAATCCTGATATTCAATTCATCCGGGAGCGACCAAAATGTACAATGATTTAAAGCAAAACTATTGGTGGCCCGGGATGAAAAGAGACGTGGTGAAGAACGTAGAAAAATGCTTGACATGTTTACAGGTCAAGGCGGAGCACCAAAAACCATACGGTAAACTTCAACCGTTGGAAATTCCGGTTTGGAAATGGGAACAAATCACCATGGATTTGTTGACCAAATTGCCCAAAACTAACCGCGGGTTTGATGCTATATGGATAGTTGTAGATAGATTGACGAAAAGCGCTCACTTCATTCCAATTCGTGAGACTTATACATCCGAGAAGATGTCGGAAGTGTACACCAATGAAATCATAGCACGGCATGGGATACCGATATCCATTGTGTCAGACAGAGATACTCGGTTTACTTCGAAATTTTGGCATGAATTCCAAGAACAAATGGGAACTAAATTGTTCATTAGCACTGCTTACCATCCACAAACGGATGGGCAGAGTGAAAGAACAATACAAACGTTGGGAGATATGCTATTGGCTTGCATTATTGATTTCGGGAGTAGTTGGGATGTCCATTTACCCTTGGTCGAATTTGCATATAACAATAGCTATCACGCGAGCATTAAGATGTCCCCGTATGAACTGTTATATAGCAGAAAATGTCGAACTCCAGTATGTTGGGGAGAAGTGGGCCCACGAGGGCTAGCACCTACCGATATAATCCGAACTACGAATGAGAAAATCGACATAGTTCGGGCACACTTGAAAGCGGCTCAAGACAGGAAAAAGGCGTATGCGGATAAAAGGAATAGGATAATTGAATTTTAGGTTGGCGACATGGTTATGCTAAAAGTTTCCCCATGGAAGGGCATTATTAGATTCAGAAAAAGGGGGAAACTAAGCCCGAGATTTATTGGGCCATTCAGAATCACTGAACGGGTTGGTAAAGTAGCTTATCGTCTCGAATTACCCGAGGAGTTGAGTGGGATTCATAGCACATTCCATGTGTCACATCTCCGAAAATGTCTGGCAGACGAAACTGCTCGTATTCACTACGATGATATCGAGGTGGATAACAGCCTCAACTATGCAGTAAAACCAATTGCGATTTTAGATCGTAAAGAGAAGAGTTTGAGGAACAAAGTGATTAATCAAGTCAAGGTCAAATGGGAGCATAGAAAAGGTTCGGACACTTCGTGGGAGTCCGAAGAGGAGATGCGACGTCTCCACCCTACATTATTTGGTACGTACTTCGGTTTCGGGGACGAAACCCTTTTAAGGGGGGTGCACTTGTAACACCGCGAAAAATATAAAACTTTATATTGAACTATAAAGTATAATAAATGAGAATTTACTAACAATGAATTTTAACCTAGTTAGTTAATTCTCTAGAAATAGCTTATAATAGGGTTAAAAGCAACTAAACTATAAGTTGAACAAAGTGGAAGGGCCAAAGTTGTAAGAATTGAAACTATATTGTTAATTTTTAATAAAAATCAAAAACAAAACACCCATTTGAAGGGTCTGGTCGCACAGGAGAAGATCAGGGGCGATCCCCACTCTCCAAAACCCTAAAACTTCACTAAACTTGCAAATTGAAGGCTCAATCCAAGTTGAAATCGAAATTAAAGCTTAGAATCGTGATCCTCATCGCAAGAGGATTATAAGGTATGTAAAATCTGATGAAATCTCTCAACTTGAAATTCTCACGATTTTGGAAAATCTGAAATTAGATGTTGCATGTGTGTTATTTGGTTAGATTAGGAATGATATAGTGTCTAGGAGTGAAACCTAGACAACTACATGTGAAATCATGTCCAAATTCAGGAAATTCCATGAACACCTTGAAGGTGGGTTGTGGGTTTTACAAGATGAAGATGAACACTAGGGTTTAGAATGATTATTCTAGTGCAATTCGAGCATAGAAAGTGATTTCAGAAAAGTATGATGTGTAAATACTATATAAAGGCTTTATGGATGTTAAGTTAGCTAATTAACAAGCTATGAACTTGAATACGAAAGATATAAAAATTCTGCCCTCATAGTGTTTGTAGAAATGCCTCAAAGAAGGCATGAATCTGAATTGTAAAGTTAAAAACGCATAATTATGATGTATGACAAAATGTGCGTTATGTATGTGAAACAAAGAGTTCTAAACATAAGGTGATTGAACTCTATAGAAAAGGAAGCCGGGGCATCTAGCGGGCAAACCGGTGTGGACGCACGATTGAAGGGCTTGCTTTGAAGGTATGTAACTTGAACCGTTACGTTAAGTAAATGTTGATGATTATAATATGCGTAGTTGAATTTTTGATTAAGGGTTGTTTTGAATTAAAGCGGTGATGTCGCTATATTGAATGATTGGTCAAAAATTGGTTGGAACTTGTTGGTAGTCGTCATATGGGAGGATTCCTTAGACGAGCCAAACGGGTCGAATAATCAAATAAAGCATGGTTAATGCTCCAGAATATGATTGATTGATCTTTGATATTGGTTCATATGTAACATATTAGAAATACGAGAATTTAATGTATTGGTATGTTAGAAAAGCGAAATCCGAGATTTGGGTTTGAGTGTAATGAACAAATCAAACAAAAGATGGATTTCCAGGGACTACCGTAAGTTACGGTAGTACCGTAACTTACGGTAGAGGTCAGGAACTTACGGTGGTTTACCCCTGTTTTACGGTAGACCAGAAACTTCAAGGACCTACCGTAACTTACGGTGACACCGTAAGTTACGGTGGAACCAGAATAACTAATATTTTATTTTTCACCATTTGATGTTGGATCTTGTGTTTATGTACTATATAACAATGTCAAAACTAATGTTTTAATGGTTTTGACCCTAGGTGACGAGACGGATTTTACGGATGGCGGTCAAGCAAATGTCAAAGAACCGAACACGACTTTTGAAGCTTCCGCATAAATTAACTCAGTTTAAACAATGTTTATGATGTAAATGGTTTGCTAAACGACTTTTGGATGTTTAAATTAGTCAGTAGAAAACTAATGTTTGTTACTTTAATACTCTAACTTTGGATCTTATGGTATAAAATGATCGTAGTATTTATATATATCGCATATTTACATTAAATAAAAGATGGGTGTTACATGTATACACACATAGATATAAATATATATATATATATATATATATATATGTGTGTATGTATGTATATATAATTATAGAATAATAAAAGTCTCGTTTAAGTAATGGCATTTCATATATAGTTAAAGTGTACAAATATGGAATGGAAAAAACGATGTTTAGATGATTGAAAAACAGAAAAATACGGAAATAATTTCAGACCATTTTCCGACTAAAACCTTTATTCTTTTGTTGTTTAATCATGCGGAGGTATATGTGTGTATGTTAATGTATTTGCTTGTGTCAATATGCATATGCATGTATAAGTATGTATTTGTCTCGGTGTACACACATATATAGATATATATATACACATACTTATACAATAGTAAAAACCTAGTTTAAGTAATGAGTCCCGATAGTGTACACACACGTATAACTGTGTATAATATATATAAGTTGGTAAAGTAAAAGTATTTCATGTACAATTAATGTGTATAAAAGTTTCAATGGAAAAACGATGTTTAAAGGTTGAAAAATGAAAAAATGGAAATTGGTGTCGGAAATTTCCGACTACTTTCTGACGAAACACAACATTTCGTCGGAAATTTCCGACTAGAACCTTTATTCTTTTGTTATATAATCATGTGGGTGTATATGTGTGTTTGTAAATGTATTTGCTTGTGTCAATATGCATATGCATGTATAAGTATGTATTTGTCTCGGTGTACACACACACACACACACACACACATATATATATATATATACACACACACACATAGTTATACAATAGTATAAGCCTGGTTTAAGTAATGGGCCCCGATAATGTATACGCACGTATAAATGTGTATGATAGCCATAAATTGGTAAAGTAAAAGTATTTCATGTATAATTAATGTGTACAAAAGATACAATGGAAAAACGATGTTTAAAGGTTGAAAAACGGAAAAATGAAAATTGGTGTTGGAAAATGGTCAGAAATTTCTGACCATTTTCTGGCTAAAACCTTTATTCTTTTGTTATATAATCATGTGGGTGTATATGTGTGTCTGTAAATGTATTTGCCTGTGTCAATACGCATATGCATGTATAAGTATGTATTTGTCTTGGTGTACACACAAATATAAATATATATATATATACATACACACATACTTATACTATAGTAAAAGCCTGGTTTAATTAATGGGTCCCGAAAGTGTATATACACGTATAAATGTGTATAATAGCCATAAATTGGTAAAGTAAAAAAATCGTCACGGTCTTCAAGAGCAAGTGAAGAGTAGTTTGGCTTTTTTGTATTTTTTTTATTTTTTTCAGAACACACACATATTGGCATTTGGCGTTTTATATATTTTTATATACCATTTTTTATTTTTATTTTCCCAGATTTTTCCACTTTTTGGGCAAAACATGGGATTTGGAAGTTACATAACAAATGATATAAGATCGGACACACACATAAACGCCAAAAAAAAGAATACCTTTTAGTAAATAAAAATACCTTAAACCTCTAATTTGGTGATGATTAACTCAATACTATTTTGTTGAATGAGATGGACAACATTGTTAATCCTCACTTAAGAATGTTGTCCACCCCATTCAATGAAACTTTATTGAGAACAAAACTGAATCTCAAAGAAACGACGTTTGCAATCTGTGGTTTTTGAACATTTTGGCGTTTATAAATTGAATGGTATTTAGTAAAATATGGCGTTTGTTTTTTGTGTGTTCAATGCACTTGTTTTGGTAAAAATTTACCGAAGCAATTAAGTGATCAAATTAGTTTGTGAGGTAGTGTGCTAGTAACGTTTGCAAAAAAATATGTTGGTTTGATTGTTTAAGAAAACAGTTTCAGGATATAGCCTCAGATCGCTACTAAGTGATACAATGATTGTAAGTGATGAGTGTTAGTGCGTGATTGCTAGAGAAAGAAGTAAGAGTTCGAGAGCAGAGAGTGTAGTGAAGTGTTCTATGATCTGTCATTCCTATTTATAGTTACAAATATCAAACAAATTCTCCTATAAACTAGGGATGCTTCGGAATATTCCCTTGTGAACGTTAGTGACCTATTCTTCTGGCTTCAACGTTTATTTTCCAACCAAATAGAGCGAGTCTTCAGAAGAAAGAGTACACGTGAAATAATCAAATTTGGTATCCTGACCATAATCAGAAATAATCAAATTAAGATATAATTCAGGATATGGGCTCAGAATTCCACCCATAACATATGGAAGGTCTGAGAAGTTGTTTATATAAGATGTTTTTTTGCACGTATTTTAAGCGGGAATTTATTATAATAAATGTTAGTAATGAAGTTTCCGTCGTTTCAGTTGCTGTTTGTTCAGCTTTATCGATTAAACACAAAATTTGGCATTTTATATTAATGGCGTTTAGATGAAGATGATGTATATGGCTTGTAGTTTAAGGCGGGAATTTTCATGCCGTTTACTCATGAGTTTGGTGTTTTGTAGAGAGCAGTATAAAGACCCTTTTACCCTTAATGAAGCGCGTCCACGTAATAAAATTGGTGTTATTTAAGAAGACGTCACCGCGCCAATCTAATCCATAGATTGTTTTGATCCAACGGATGAGGGATATTCTTACCGTTTTCACACTTTTAGGCGTTTTCCCTAAATCACATATGGATCATGAGAAAACTAGTTTAAATGAGAAAATAAAAAAACTAACTTTGTTTATCCACATTTATATGCTAAACTCAAATCCATTTTAGGAATATCTTTGTACGTGTCTTTTTTTCTACAAAACATATTAAGAAATGAAATTTAAATTTTAGTTTTCTTTGTATTGCGAGCTACATAGGCGGTTGAATGAAATCCAAAAAATTGCTCACGTTCCATAACGATCTAGATATTAATGACATTGATGTTACGCTAGGCAGTAGGCAATGCATGGACTTCTAACTTATCATGATAACCCCTCCTAAACATGGTTAACACATAATGGTCCTTATCTTAATCTTAATGGTATAGATGTTACAATATCATATCGAACCTTAATTCTTTAGACATGATAGCACTGGAACGCTATGCTCTGGAAGCTACACATAATCTTAATCCCCAATACTAGCAATAACTAATAATGTAGTCTTAGATATTCGGTATGTGAAGGATATCCGGTACTTTACTCTCTAGTAGTTACCTTCTTGTAGCTACTTTACGCCTCTAGACCTTCATGGCATGGATGTTTATCATCAAATCTTAGTGATTTAGACGTTACAATAACGGACCTTAATGGTCCGAATGATATAATATTGGACATTAAAGATTCTAAAGTTGAATGACATGTGGACCTATTAAAAGCATATATCAGGTAAAAGACACGTGCATACAAATTTTGCATGACTTACACGTGCAACGAGAAATAACAATGGATCCGCTCACATTAATTGTGGATATAGGCATTGTTTGACCTTAACTAATCACAAGATCTATCAAAATATTAAATATAATATTTGCGGCGCGGTAAGAAAAAAATACTACCTTAGAGGGGCTTACGTACGAAGCATTTAAAGCTTTAATTATCTCGTCCGACAAAAAACATGTTGAACTATAAATTCAATGTTTACTACCGGGTACAAGGGAACATGCTCACTCTCACGTCAAAGTTAAATTGCGGAAACAAATGCCCACACAAAGCTAACAATGTTGTTTTATTAAAGTCTGGTGATTGGGATCTTTGCATGACATGTAACTAATTTCCATTGTAGGAATATTTAAAACATATGTTTAATGATCTAAACATGTTTGGGTCCGAATCCAAATGTTATAGGTTATGTCTAGACCGTTAAAATCCAAATTTATTGTAGCATTTAGTAAGGTTGTCTAAAATTTAAATAGTATTACATTTGAAGATCTCCGGCGACCAACATTCCTTTCCAATCACCATTAATACAAATCATTCTTTAGTTTTACGGGATCGTAGACCACAACGTGTCATTACAGATTATCAAGTCATATCACTACTAGAAAATTTGAAACTTCTTACACCCGTTTTCGTACGAAATGCGTCATAAAACTGGCTTTTCTATGCATTTCTGACAAACACCTGATGTAGGAAAACACCTCGTAGGAAACCCGTTTTAACGCATTTCCTACGAATCTCCTAAAATATATTTAATTATTATCTTTTAGGATTTACTTTTTTAGCTACACATTTCTGACAAAAAATTCAAAAAATTAACAAATTTTAGTACAACATTATTTGTGACCCACTTCCGACAATAAATTAGAAGTGTTGTTACAAATTTTCGAGGAAACTGAGTATTTTTTATGACTCAATTCCAACAAATAAATAAGAAGTGTTGTTACAAATTTCCGAGGAAACTGAGTATTTTTTGTGACACAATTCCGACAAATAAATAAGAAGTGTTGTTACAAATTTCCGAGGAAACTGAGTATTTTTTGTGACCCAATTCCCACAAATAAATAAGAAGTGTCATTACATATTATCAAGTCATATATGGTTAAGCGATGGTGACACCTCGTGTGCATTACATTAAAGAGATGGAAATCGTCGAGAGAATACACGTTTCAGAGTTTATAATTATAAGGTTTAGATGTTATAGTACGGGGTTTTGAAGTTTATATATCACAAGATCTTTAGTAACCTACATTTCTTTCCGAATCACCATTAATTCGAATCATTCTTTAGTTTTACGGAGCCGTTGACCAAAGAGTCTCGTTGACAGTGGTAAAATCTGATAGTGAAGCTATGGCTACACCTCGTGTGCACAACATAAAAGAGACGGAAAAACGTCAAAAATTATACGGTTTAGAATTTAGAGTTTACGGCTTATAGCGTGGAAAATAAAACCATTAGTTGTCCTATTTCCATGCCCTCACAAAATAAATGCCATCAACGGGGAGAAAAGAAGAGATTGAGTTCGGTTTACGCAAGTTACACCCATCCTTTTCACATCTCTTACTTCTTCTTCTGCACTCATTACTCTCTATATATAGGACTCCCTCCTTTCCTTCTTACACCACACCTTCTTCTTCTTCCTCAAACCTTTAAAAATGGCGTTTTAACAGTTCAAGCACCCTAGCCCAAAATACCCTTCACCCTCTTCAATACTGAGAAATGGATTTCATGAACAACTACATCCTCTGAATGTTTCCAGGGTTCAGACTCGAACCAACCGACGAAGAACTTATGGTACATTACCTAAAGCCCAAAATTCAATCCCTCCCTCTGCCTTATCCTATTGATTCATGCATGAGTACAAACTGGCTAACCCTATTCAAGTAATAGTTTAAAATTAACGCTAAAGCAAGACTAGTTGTGAAAATAAAATGATAACCCAATTTCGAATTTGAAGCAGGTGTGCAGAACTGGATGATCTTTAGGGTGTTTTTGAAAAATAAAGCATGAAATAATGTTGTGGAGAATGTAGAAGTGGTTCAAGTTCGGAACACAGGGGCAGTTTTTTTATGTTCCAAAAGACTTTGATCTGAATTTGGATGGCGATGGTTCATCAAGCACCAGCTCTAGTGGAGTCACAATAGCAGATGATGAAGATGAAATGAACAGTAAATAGATTATTAGCGGATAAGTTTAATGATGTTTATATATATTAGTGTTCATGGTGTTATTATGAACAGGAAATAGATTATTAGCGGATGAGTTTAATGATGTTTATATATAGAAGTGTTCATGGTGTTCTTATGGTTGCTCATGTTATTCCGGAAGCTAGAGATGAATTCTATGAATGTATTGTGGAAATGTGAGATAAATTAATGAGAACATTTTCTTTTGTTTTTAAGTACTCAATTTGCATATTTAATAGTGTAACGCCTGGCTTTTTCATATTTTCCATAATTAGAAAGCTCGCCTTGTAATGTTATTTTTGGAAATCTTGTATTCTTGTAATTGTCTTTTCGTTGTAAAATCCGAGACTTGGATCATAAATAAAATTCATATTTCTTTAAATTCGTGATATACATACTTCATACTTGTTCGTACGTTTAATTTCGTGGAACAATTGATACATTATTCGAAATTCTTGGAAACTACGTGTGTTAAACTTGCAAATTCGTGATATACGTTAATCATACGTTATATGGATGCATACGATGCTTATTCACGACATACATACGCTAAATCATACTTCAATATACTTGTTTTATGTGGTTCATACTCGTTTTACCTTATAATATGCATAAATGTCATAAAATACCCTTGTTATACCTTAAAACTATCAATAATAAACATAAGGGACCTGATGTGTCAATATCCGAAACTTGTGCCCAGACCCCACCCCGGGTCGCGGCCTTGTGCACTTAAAAAAAATTTGAAATACTTCCAAAATGTGTCGGTTATTTATATTTACCAGTGTAAACTGACGTATCTTCAAAAGACTAAGTGACAGGTTGCAAGGTTACGAAATAGACTGGAAGCGCCGGTAAATGCTTTAAGAGGAATTTGCAACTCCTTTGCATTAGAAGCCAATAGTCTGTTATTTCATTTTTGTACATTTTCGATCCGCATGTGTATCTTTATTACAAGCAGTCTGTAATATTATTTTGAACACTCAGACAATTATGTTTGTAATAATATTTTAAATCCAAGACTTCCGCTGTGCTATTTGTGTATTTGGTATCAATCTCATCACGTACTCCTCAACCGGGCCCACCGGGCGATGTTGAAATACCGGGGTGTGACAATATAGCTTTTAAGTATGTTTATTATTTTAATATGATAATAGTTCATTATTATTTACTTTTAACCTTAAACATATTAAAGAATATTATTTTGGTAATGTAATACTGGTAGCGTAACGAACCGAACAGATATCGATCGAGCAACACCGGTACCGGTATAGATTGAACAACACCGGTACCGGTACAGGTATTCGGAAAGGCTTCATGAATAGTAAGTTTAGTTTTTTAATAATATATAGCTTTTTAGTATGTTTATTATTTTAATATGATAATAGTTTATTATCATTTTTACTTTTAACTTTAAACATATTAAAGACTATTATTTTGGTATCATAAGGTACCGTAACGAACCGAACCAATATTGATCGAACATCACCGGTACCAGTACGTGTATTCGTTTTTATGGATATTAATCGATGTAACCACGTGTTAATAGCTATACCAAGTGTCGGTGTCGTTATGGTATTGTAATCAACCGAACCAATTTTGACTAAAAGGCTGTTGCGAAGCATGGAGGAATCCAACTATTATCAAGCAAAAGGCACGTGCATACAAATTTTACATGAGTTACACATAATATGAGAAATAACGACAAATCCACTCACATTAATTGTAGATATAGGCATAATTTGACTTTAACTGATCACACTGTCTGTCAAAATGTTAAATATAATATTTGCGGCACGTTATTAACATTGTAAGAAAAAAATAACTACCTTGGAGTGGCTTATGTACCAAGCATTTAAAGCCTTATCTCGTCCGAAAACATGATGGACTATTAATTCAACGTTTACTAATGGTACGAAGGAACATGCTCACTTTCACGTCAAATTTAGATTGCGGAACACATTGCACAACAAAGCTAACGATGCTGTTTTGTTAAAGTCGGACGATCGGGATATTTGCTTAAGATGTTACAAAATTCCATCGTAGGAATATTTTACATATGATTAATAATTTGAACAAATTTAGGTCCGAGTCCAAATGTTAGACCTAACATAGGTTATGTGTAGAGATTTAAAAACAAAATCTGTTGTAGCATTAACAAAGCTTTATGAATACTAAGTTTAGTTTTTTTAATAATATATATCTTTTTTAATATGTTTATTATATTGATATGATAATATATTATTATTAATAAACTTACTTTTAACAAACAACATTATAAAGAATATTATTTTGGTATTGTAATATTGGTACCGTAACGAATCGAATCGATATTGATCGAACAACACCGGTACGGGTATTCGGAAAGGCTTCATGAATAGTAAGTTTAGTATTTTATTAATATTTAGCTTTTTTCAAATGTTTATTATTTTAATATGATAATAGTTTATTATTATATTTACTTTTAATCTAAAACACATTGTAAACTATTATTTTGGTATCATAACCCTAAAACCGAACCAATATCGATCGAACAACACCAGTACCGGTATGGATATTCATTTTTATGGATCTCAATCGATGTAAACACGTGTAGTTGCTATAATGAGTGTCGGTATCGTTATGGTAATGTAATCAACCGAACTGATCCTGACTGAAAACCTACTCCGAAGCGCGGAGGAATCCAACTAGCTAGTATCAAGTAAAAGGCACGTGCATACAAAGTTTGCATGACTTACACGTGCAATGAGAAATAACGACGGATCAACTCAGATTAATTGTGGATATAGGCATTGTTTGACCTTAACTGATCACACGATCTGTCAAAATATTAAATATAATATTTGCGGCACATTATTGACACGATAAGAAAAAAATACTGACTGAGAATGGCTGACATATGAAGTATTTAAAGCCTTATCTTGTCCGACAACACAATAGACTATAAATTCAACGTTTACTACCGGGTAGGAAGGAACATGCTCACTCTCATATCAAAGTTAGTTTGCGGGAACAAATTGCACAACAAAGATAATGGTGTGGTTTTATTAAAGTCGGGCGATCGGGATCTTTGCATGACATGTACTAATTTCCGTTGTAGGAATATTTTAAACATATATTTATTGATCTGAACATGTTTGGTTCCGAGTCCAAATGTTAGATCCGACATAGGTTACGTGTAGAGCTTCAAAAACCATATTTGTTGTAGCATTTAGTAACGTTGTCTAAAATTTAAATAGTATTACATCTGAAGATCTCCGGCGACCAACATTCCTTTTCGATCACCATTAATCCAAATCATTCTTTAGTTTTACTAGACCGTAGACCACAACGAGTTGTTGCAGATGTTCAAGTCTGATGGTTAAGCGATGGTAACACAGATTTTTCGCTCGTAGTGTTAATTTTAACGAAAATTTTCAAAAGAAAAAATTGTAGTGTAAAATATTAGATTTTTTCGAGTCCGTCAACAGGAAAAAAACAAGAAGAGATTGAGTTCGGTTCACGCAAGTTACATTCATCCTTTTCACATCACTTTCTTCCTCTTCTACCCTCATTACTCTCTATGTATAGGACTCCCACTTTCCTTCTTACACCACACCTTCTTCTTCCTTAAATCCTTTTTCATAACTGAGAAATGGATTTCAGGCTAAACGACTTCCTCCAAATGAATCCAGGCTTCAGATTTGAACCAACCGACCAAGAACTTATGGTACATTACCTACAGCCCAAAATTCAATCCCTCCCTCTGCCTTATCCGATTCCTGAAGCGGATGTTTGTGGGTCTGATCCATGGAACTTACCAGGTCCGTGTTCATGATTCTTGTTTTTTTCTTTATTCCTGAAATAAGTAAAATGTGAGGTGGGTTCTTACTTTGTAATGATAAGGGTTTTTTTCTTTGTTTCAGGTGATTCTCAGGAAGAAAGGTACTTTTTATGCCCCGTGGAAACCAGACACCTGAATGGTACACGAACCAATCGAACCACCCCATCGGGTCGCTGGAAACCAACAAATGCTAGGAAGCAAGTTGTTGATTCTGAAAACAAACATCTTGGAACAAAGAAAACTTTTGTTTTCTACATGTCCAAGCCCGGGTCTAAAACTGATTGGTTCATGCATGAGTACAAACTTGCTAACCCTATTCAAGTAAGAGTTTAAATTTAACGCTAAAGCAAGACCAGTTGTGAAAATAAAACGATAACCCAATTTCGAATCTTAAGCAGGGTGTGCAGAACTGGATGATCTGTAGGGTGTTTTTGAAGAACAAAGTTCGCAACACAGGGGCGGTTTTTTATGTTCCAAGAGACTTTGATCTGAATTTGGATGGCAGTGGTTCATCAAGCACCGGCTTCAGTGGAGTCACAGTAGCAGATGATGAAGATGAAATAAACAGTAAATAGATTATTAGCGGATGAGTTTAATGATGTTTATATATAGTAGTGTTAATGGTGTTCTTATGGTTGCTCATGTTAATCCGGAAGATGAATGCTATGAATGTATTGTGCAAATGTGAGACAAATGAGAACATTTTCTTTTGTTTTTAAGTACTCAATAGCATATTTAATGTTTAAATAATAATTAATTGTCATTTTCTTTTGTTTTTAAGTACTCAATTTGCATACCAAGAAACCAGAATTGTGAGTTCAGAAGATTAATTATCAGTTTATTTTAATTTCTTAATATCAAAATTCCATCTACTGATGTTGCTTGAGAACCCAATAGTGGATAATACTCCATCATTGGCAAAAGCAGTTTGAATGTATCATATATTCGATTATGTCAATTCAAATTGATGCTGAAAATAAACAGTTTTGTGGTGTTTGACAAATTGGATTTCAATTTTAAAATTCTATGGTCATTATGATGGTTAGAAAATTAGATCAGATGTAATAAGATTACAATTTGTGAAGTAGTATAAATTATGTAATTTTATAAAACCCGTGTATATAATAACTAGATTATAGACCCGCGACGGATTTAAAGATATAGATTATGTAATTTTATAAAAAGGCGTATACAAATTTACATAACTAAATTACTATTATTAAATACTTTAATCCATAGTGATTTAACTTGCATATTTAAATTTATAAATATTTTCCCCTGCTTATTTCTTAAAATTAGAAACTGTTAATGATTGCAAAACAATCAATATTAATAAACATAATAATTAAAATAAAATTCTTATTTCAGTGATTTAAAATTCTTGATAAATGTTACCTTTATAATGTTGTTACATAAATATATACATAATAATTTGATGAAAATAAAATACATAAGATATATATTTGTCTTAATTGTGATGATAAATAAGATTATACATTTACTTAGATGAAATTTTTTTTCTATATCTGGAGATTCTAAAGATTATTAATGTTATGATGCCTAATCGTTATATATATATATATATATATATATATATATATATATATATATATTAATTTAAATTTAAATTATTATGAGACATAACGATTATATATTTATTTAGTTATATAAACAAAAAAATAAACATCTTGAATTAAGGAAAATGTTAAATTGTAATTGATCCATGAGAAAATATTACACATATTCATGAAATTATGTAAAGCTTATTAATGTAAATAGTTGTGAATAACAATAATATTTTGCAATCAAAGTGAATCATAAATTAAATTAATATGAAATTATATTTTTAAGGGAGGAGGATAAATTACCATGTGGCATTAAGTGGAATAATTATATATTTCAGAGAGGAGAAATGTCATGTGCCATTAAGTGGAATGCTTTATTAGAATTAGATTAGATTAGATTAATACAATGTAATGATTTTCCTAAACTATAACGTAGATCGAACGGTCTAAATCAAAGCAAAGCCGACCGCTTTGACTAGTTTTAGATTCAAATGATATGGTTGACGGTTTGATTTTGACGCTCTAACCATTTAGTCTGGATACTGGTAATTTACCATTTATATATACACATATATAGAGTGGTAATTTACCATTTATATATACACACATATATAGAGAGAGAGAGAGAGCGGTAGTCCTGGTAACATTTTTATATGAATCATACAATGTACCCCTTCTACAAACATAACATACGTAAAAAAACAACACTTTATAAATAATAATGCAACCTCATATACATAATAATGCTAAATTACACACAACACGTATAAGTCATACTATATCCAATTTAAAGAAAATAAAACGCTCAATTTTAGTATAATGTTTTTATATTTAATGCATATAAAATCTATTTGCATTAAATAAATGTTGATACTAGATACACACGCATACCTTTTTTTCTTTTCTTAGTGTAAAAGTGGGGTGATGTGGAGGTTTAGTGTTAGAGGAAAAATGGTTTCGAATGATTGATATTTAGAATGATGTAATAGATTAAAATTTTGGACTTTGGCTAACGTTCTGTTGTGAATGCTCTAATAGATGCTAGTAATAACCCAATCACACGAAATTATTGTGTACATGTTTATGGACTAATTAACTCACTTTGGAATCACATTTACTTTATATAATCCTAAATAATAAAACAAATAGTTATTTCAAGTTTAAATTAATTATAACTATTTAAATATTAGGAAAAATTTTAATTTTTAGTTGGTAGTTAACTAGCTTATAACCCCGTGTATTACACAGGTTGAATAATATATGTTATCGTAAACAAATAGTTTTAAGAAATATAATATCGTTAATTTGTTGCTTATAATTATTATGAGATCAATAATTAAATAAGTAGATTACTATTTTTGTTACTAAAGACAAAAATAGTTATTGATGTTTTATTTAGATTACGATATAATAATTAAGTTTAATTAAAAACAGTTATCCATAATTAAGTAGAAAATAAAAGCTTTAATTAAAAACTAATTATTCATAATTAATTAGAAAAGAGAAGGCGGGAAAACAAAAAAAAATAGATAACTTCATTCAATACACGTGTCTTTCATTGATTTATTTGATTATCTAAATTCTAATAAAAGACTCTTATTAATGTCATGTGTCATTTTCTCCTTCAATCTTCAACTTTTTAATTATATTTTATTATATATCATTAATCCTTATCTTAATTCTAATAAATAATTTCAAATAATGCTTTGATAAGGTTTAGTTTTAGAAAATCATTATCATTATAAATTAAATTTTAAAAATCTACGAATTAACCCAACCTAAACATGTATGTTTGATATCAGACACAAATTTTCTAAACTGAATTTTTACCCAAATGCTAAATTATTTAGTCCAATATTACACACATATATAGTGAATAAATATAATATTATTTCTATATATGATTACTGCATGATACCAATTTATTTCATCCAATATTAATATTAATATAATATAGTGAATATATAATATTATACTTTGCATATGATTATTGAATGTTTTGAATTAATATTATGTTAATAAAATTTCACCCTAAAAAATATGTCAAACTTTCTTATAACATTTACTATATATATTTTATTTATATTTATATTTATATACACTACAATTCTAATGAGGGAAGAATCGTGTCAGGCTGCTACATGACACTCATCTGTTGGCCCGAATAAAATAAGATTTTACCCCTACTTTAAAATTACGAATATGCCTCCTGTTAAAAATTACAATTTCCCCCGTTTAAAAATTATAATATTGTCATCATTTTAGCTTTTTGATATAAAACACCAAACTTAATTATAGTAAAATTCCGCCTAAAAAAAACCGTCAAAAAATCCTATATATACAACAACTCAGATCTTCAATTAAAAAACACAAACAAAAACCCCAAACGCCAAATTTAATATATACCATTCGACTGATAAACGCCAGAAAACCCAAAAATCAAATATATTGCTGTCAATAAAATGTAGTTATATGGTGTGGACAACATTGTCAGTTATCTTTCTTAAGTGAGGATTAACAATGTTATCCAACACCATACAGCAACACTTTATTGATTTTAGCATGATCAAATTTACAGTTTTAATATGCTTTATTTTGGGGCGTTCTTTTTCTCGGTAAAACGCCAAAAAAAGATAACATTTTGGCTGAAAGAGTGTAAACTCAATAACATTTTGCTGCATGAGATGGACAAAAATTATAGAAAAAGAGGTTGATTCCATATGAAAGTCGAAACAACCAGTGAAGATGCTTCAAAAGAAGAAACAGACTGGTGACAGTGAAGATTTGAAGATCAAATATTTTTTTGTTTAATTTTCTTTTTCAGTTGACTGTTATTTAATTAACAACGCCATATCTAATAAAACGCCAAAAAGGCAAATGTCTTACACCTTTGGCGTTTATCAAAACATCATAAAATTAATTTAGACAAGTATTATAAAAAAAAACTTTTTTTATGTATTCTTTTTTTATTTTCCTTTTGAGTTGATTGTTGTATAATAAAAACGTCATATATAATAAAAACGCCAAAACAGCCAAAATACTTCTTTAAACGATATCATCCCGTTAAACGCCCCCCCCCCCCCCCCCCCAAGAAACTCCAAAACTATAACAAAATTAGTTTGAAAAAAGTATTATAAAAAACCTAAAAAAATAAAAAACAAACTTTAAAATGTAACTAGAAACAGTAACTTCAAATCAGAAAAACTGAATATAGGGAAAATTTCTTATATTAGAATCTAAAACTCCAAACTTGAAAGATGAGACGTGTTACAGACTTCAAAGATAAAGCCTGTCAAAAACAATAATTACAAACAGTAACTGAAAAGACGAATACTTTATTATAATAACGCACCGCCTAACTTAGGCGACAAAAAGAGATCCTATAAAATGATACATCTCAGCAACTTCCATTTTGACCAAACCAAAAACAAAAAAAAAATAAACAAACGCTAATACTACTAAATATCACTCACTGTAAAACGCCAAAAAAAATCAAAGATGGCTAACATGCTTTCTTGGATATTCAGTATTGTTATTCGTCAAGTTTAACTGAATGAACTGTTAGCGAAGGCGAGTAACTCAAAAAGATTTTGCTGCATGAGATGGACAAAAATTCAAGAAAAAAAATACTAATGCCAGTCATAAAGCATTTTGTATTTTTTGTTCTTGAAGAAGGCTTGGATGAGGACAAGAGATCAATGACACTGAAGAGTGGGATGATGATAAACATGAAGATCAACATGAAGAAAAAGCGAAAAACCCACCCACACTTCATAGATCTATGTCCTCAAACATCCACACAAAAAAAAGCAACTTCAACAGACGAGCAGGCAAAAAAATCAAATCGATGGGTTTGTTAAGTTTTACATAAAACGCCATATTTTGGTGTCAGTTCTTGTACTATTAAAGAACAAAGAGATTGATGACAGTGAATATTTTGAAGAGAGATCCGATTGGAATTTTTAATTTATTTTATTCGCTTGTATTTTTTTTTTCTACTGAGGGCTGAAATATATTCCAACAATTGTAAAACGCCAAGATAACCAAAATGCCAAAATGTTTATAAGAAATAATAGAACAATGGGCCAACTTGTTTAAAACGCCTTGAAAAACGTCATTCAAATAGATTTCCTGACCGTGGGTTGCAATGGCATAAGATTTGAATAAACGCCAAACGCCAAAATGTTAATAAGATGAAACCATTAAAGGCAATTAAATATTGAATTTGGTTAACGCCAAAAATCTTAAAAACCAACAATATTGGGAAAAGCGAAACTGGAAAAGCAGCAGATGAAAGGACAAAAAAGCCCCTCCGCCCTTTTCTAAGCGGCGTGACACGTGTTAGGCTAGGAAGCGTTCTCACACTTTTGAGTGTTTTCTCCTGATCTCGTTTCTCTCTCTATATATATATATATATACACTACAAATACTATGGATGGGAGTAGTGTCATGCAGCTGCCTGACACTTCCTCATTAGTTCGGCCAAATTACGATTTTACCTTGTTTAAATTTACAGTTTTGTCACTGGTTTTGCTTTTTACCTCACAGCCAAATTACGATTTTATTCTCAGTTCAAATTTATAGTTTTCCATCGTTTTTGTGTTTTTTCCCTGTCAAATTACGATTTTACCCCAGTGTAAACTTATAGGCATGCCATCGTTTTAATTTTTTTTACAAATCTATGGTAGCGTTTGTTTTAATTGGTTGACTCGGTGTAAATTTTTATTCTGGCACACACTCTTTTGTCTTGAAAAATTACAATTTTGTTTTCAGTTTATAATTATAGTTTTTCCATCGTTTTATGTTTTTTTAGCAAAAGTATGGTAAACTTTTGTTTAATTGGTTAGCACGATGTAATTTTTTTTGAGATCGTGTTATTTGTAGTATGTAGATGTAACTGAAACATAGACGTACATGTCGAGAGAGAAATATTCGGCTTAGTGCCCCGCAACACAGGTGAGGCAAAAACTAGTATACTACAAATAACATGGAGGGGAATAGTGTCAAGCAATTGTCTTGCACTTCTCCATTGGTCTAGTCAAATTACAATTTTACCTCGTTTAAATTTATATTTTTGTTATTAGGTCTTTTTTTAAAATAACCAAGACTGCACTTTTTTGTTAAACTACCGATTTGAGATTCCTTTTAATAAGGTAATTCTATATAAAAAAAATATGATCATAAAATCTCAATTCTTCATCAATACATAAATCCATTATATAGACTTAACATTACAAGTTCGGTTTGGTTCGGTTTAGTTTGGTTTGGTTGCGGTTATATTATATCAGTTAACAAAAGCTTCATAACCTTAACCATAACTAATTGGTCGGTTAACAAAGTCTCATAACCAAAACCATCAGTTATCTGTTAATAGTTGTCTGTTATGTTGGTTATGATTTTATGATGGTTAATTTGCTTACTCCTATGTCACATTATGTAGTAACAAGTGAATATCATCTACATTTTATCATATAAAATGTATCTTTCTCCTAATATCAATAATTATAAAAAATTATTTAATCAGCATTCAATTTTTTGCTCTCCTTATTACGATGTATATGTTTTTGGGGTAAGCTTTGAATCCCAAAATTTTTGAGCCCTAGTGTATTAAGTAAGGGATACTAAAATAAGTTAGACATGAAAGCATTTGTAATACATGTGTGAAACAAAATCGGGTAAGTTCTTACTCATAGCAAAGCATAAATGACCTCAGGTCTTCTTTACACCTTATCACACTTTCAATACATGGATGCGCACCTTGTATATTAAAAAAATGTGCAACTTAGAGAGAGAGGGTCGTGACTTGTTTGTTGTGATAGGCTAGACACAAAAAGCTAGAACATGAAAGTTGTGAGCAAAAAAAGGCAGCTTATTGAGATAGGAAGTAGACTTGTCAAGCCACATGTCACATGACACATGATGTTATGCCAAGATGCTTCAAGATCATATGCCACCACATCACACATTACGTTGAGGCAAGAGTGAGAAAGTCTGAAAACACAAAACATGATGCACTCAACACATGATAGAATCTCAAAAAAAAAAAAAAAAACAAAACAAAAAAACAAAAAAAAAAAAACAATTTTACTTATTTCTTATAGTATCAACCTTTAAAGTTTAGACCATACTATTTCATATAATTTCGTGTTTTTGTAATCATTTAACTAATTCTATCCCATAGTAATAATTGTTTATTTTTATTCATATTTGATGTTTTCTAATGTTGCTGATTAAATTGTTATAATGTTTTTTTTTTTTTTTTTTTTTTTTTGCAATCTAGCCCAGCCTGTTAAGTCCAGCTTATAACATTGTGCGTTGTGTTATTGGTCTATTCACATGGGCCTCTTGGAGCTTACAATTGAGTCAAAGCTCACAGTAAACCCGTACTACGTGAAATAGCCCATTTATCATTGATAATTCAAATCCAATAATAAAATTTAAGGCCCGACACACAATTTAAAACATTTCCTCTCAGCCCACCTAAATATAGTTTGGTATTATTTTCAAGAAAAAAGTAATTGCAAACTAAGCCTTTGATCCCTCCATGAGAAACCATTTCACCTAATAAAAATTTCATCTCCATCTCATAAAATATAAAGACTTTATGTAGCATATGAAAGTGGTACTCACCAATCACCATTTAGGGGAGCTAAACAGGTCGGGTTGGCGGGTTCAACCCGACCCGAACCTGAAAATTTTAGACTAACCCGAACACGACCCGAATATTCACGGGTTAACCAAAACACGACCTGTTCAAACCGAATTATTTTTATTTTTAATTTTTTTCTGCAAAATAATATATGAAAATTTACTAAAATAACACAAATGTAGATAATAATACAATTACATTAAAATTATAAAATATTATGTTAATTTCTTTTTTTAAGTTATAATTATGGTATGAAAGGCACACCCGGCTAATTTAATTTATGACATAAAATATATTCTAAAAATATGATATAATATAAATGGGTTAAACGGGTCAACCCGTCAACCTGATCAGTTTGGCCCGAACCTGACCCGTCTAGTTAAACGGGTTAGCGGGTTCAACTTGTTTAGAAAAATAAATGAAGTTAACGAGTTGGATGAAAATAGCAAGATTTCAAACCTTTTGGATCTAGATGCAAAAAAAACAATCCTTTAAACGAAAGTCGTAAAACTGATCAAACATTAAGGACAAAAATGACATTTTACTTTTTGAAGTTTCAAATTAACCATTCACAGTAAAAAATATACGTTTTTACCCTAGTAATGTTATTTCTCTTATAACATTCTTTCATTAGTTTTTTTAAACTAAATAGTCGATATAATGTTTTTTTTTAAACGGCGTAACACCACGTCACCACCACCATATATCATTCATTCGTTCGGGCCGCTACACCATATCATAGGTACTACGTCACCATTTTTTTCTTCTATTTATTACATTTTATTTCGTTTTTGTTGTTTCGCACATTTATACTTTGTAGTTTCATACTAGTCTTTATTGTTTGGTTCGTACGAAGATTCCTCACCGCTACACATGGTGAGAAAATCCTAATTATTTTTTTTAACGGCCAACAAATCCTCCAAATAGGCTACTGGCGAAATTCACCACATACTCGCCTCCAAACCGGGCTACTGGCGAAATTCACCGTATTGGGGAAAATCCTACTTGTTATTAAATGTATAGATGAATACGGAACATATGGTTAGCAGTTAGCTGTAGACTGTAGTGGATTTAAAATATTTATCAATGTCGTCATAGATCATTTTGAGGTGTAATTGCTTACGTAATAATAACGTATGATGTATGTGGATTCAAAGAGTGTTCGCTGCTGCAGCCTGATGAATGAACACTAAAAGCATTCAGTTGGCCACGCTTGAACACGTTTCTTGATTTTTCTTACACGCGATTTTGAAATTGCATGCCGTCTTCTTTCACTTTAGTTTTTATTTTATAATCATCATAAAAATATTCATTATCAAACCATTCAACAATTTATTTTTTGGCGTCTTCTTTCACTTTAGTTTTTATTTTATAATCATCATAAAAATATTTATTGTCAAACCATTCAAGAATTGTATACTATTAATAGGTGAACTAAATGAATAGTGGTTTGTGGTATTTTTGTAATTTATGTAGTACTTAGTGGTAATTTGTTTGATTTATAATACTCATTTTATCCCAACGTTGCAATAGTATCAAAACTAGTGCTTAAACTTTGAAATGTCACTTTGATCCCCTAACCTAAAGTTTGGGGTTTACTATAAAATTAATTTCTTCAACGTTTTTATTTTTATTTTATGTATGTCTTGGTATAAATTGTATACTATTAATAAGTGAACTAAATGAATTGTGGTTTGTGGTATTTTTGTAATTTATGTAGTGCTTAGTGTTTTGGTCAAAAATTACCGAAGCAATTAAGTGATCAAATTAGTTAAGTGAGGTAGTGTGCTAAAAAGTGTGTTGGAAATATGCTGGTTAAGTCGTTTGTAAAAACAGTTTTCAGGATACGGCTCAGGATATTGAGCTGTATCTACGATCAAACTATGAGCAAAAAGTAAAGGAAATGACACGAGATGTACGAGAAAAGCCCTTGATCAATCTAGATCGCCGGCATAAAACCTCGGGAGCTGACAATCGCAGCTGCCTAGTTCTTCTTATTACTTCTAACGTCAGGATACAGTGCAGGATATCGACCAGATCGCTAAGTGTTACAATGTTTTTTTGTGAAAGTGAAAATTGCGAGAGAACAAGTGTAAGAGTGTAGTGAGTGTAATTGTGATGTCCTACTTGATCTGATATACCCACCTATTTATAGTAACGAAATACAAACTAAAATTCCTATAAATATGGGATGCTCCCGAATATTCCATTGTTAACGTTGTAGACCGAGTAATGCGGCTTCAACGTCTTCATTTGAACGACTTGGACCGAGTCTCCCGGAGAAAGGGTCTTCGCGGACGTTGGGCACCTGGACGCGTACTCCTGCACACAACCCGTTAGTAACCCTGAGGATACCATTCAGGATGTTACCAATATCCTGAATGAGCATCCCGGATATGAACAGATATCATACAACCAAGATATAAGTCAAGATATTTCCCAGGATATGGGCTCAGAATTTCACCCATAACAATTGTCCCCAAAAAATGTTACCGTTTAGTATCCTGGCACTAACGGTTATATTTTTTACGAAGAACGAGGCAATTTAAGATATTAGACCCATGATGTGACCGTTTGCAATTGCTCAGCCTATATTTACTCATTACCACCCTATAACTTCTCACCCTTATCTCATTTATTCTTTACCGAAGAGAAAAAGGTAAAAACTTCTCTCTCTTTTCCATCTTCTTCTCTCATTCTGTTCAGCATTCCGGCGAGAATATGACAAGGCAAACAAGATAAAGTTCCGGCGACTCCGCCCCCTCATTCATACAACAGAATCTTCTCCGGGATCCGGAGAAAGAAATATGTACCTTTGACAGCGCCCATTTGTCGGCCCTCAAATCCTCCGGTATCTTCCCGGAAGAGACGGTATTCCGGCCGTTTGACCGGGAAATCCGGTCGGACATGGTTTCCGACGAGTGGTTGTGCTTTAGTGCCTTTCCTTTCACCTTAGGATTACAGTTCCCCTTTCCAGACTTTATCACCGAGTTTTTCAACATCACAAAGATCTCTTTTAACCAAACAATGCCGATGCTTTGGCGAGTCTTGTCCGTTCTTGACCAGATCAAGAAGAATCACAGCCCTGACCTTTCTGTTCATGACCTCCCCCTAGCATACCAGCTTAGATGCCACGGATCCTGTAGATTTTTGTTTTAATCCACCTCCGGCGAGCTGCTGATACTTCGTGCCACCAGGAACGAGGAGAAATGGCAATCCAAGTTCTTTTTTGTAAAAAGAGACTCAATCCCTGGTGGAACGGAATATCCGGTGAAGTGGTTGAGAAAGGGTAGGATTTAGGGTTTAAGGATGATCCTGCCTCTGTTCCATATCCAGAACTGATCAACCTTCTGTTTATTGTTTTGTATACAGCTGATTTTAGGAAGCTTGCACCTCCCCTTGCTGATTCACAGAAGAGGATTGACGCTATCAGACTCCTTCCTGAGACCGAAAGAAGTTTTAACCCGTCTCCACCATCTCCAAGCCCTCTTTTGTAACACCCCAAAACCCGAATGTTTATATTCGTTGAATGTTCTAATGTGGTACATCAAGAAATAAATAACTAGGTTATTTATCCTAGTTAAAAGTATGATAAAAACCATTAAAAGATGAAGTTGTGCCAATTATATTTTTTGAGGCAAACTTGAGGGACTAAAATGGGGCAAGATGAAACTTGAATTAATATATGAAAAAATACACCCACAAACACACATAATCGTGTGTTCTAGAAAGAGCAGGAGCTCTTATGGAGCCAAAACCCTAATCATGGAAGATCATCAAATTGGAAGGGTAAATGAAGTCTAAATCCATAACCGAGTATGGATTAACGATCACCTTCTCAATGGGATCGTAAGGTATGTCTTAGAAGTTAGATTGGTGATCTTTCACGAAGTGGGTTATGATGTAAATTGCGAATTTGTATGAAATTGAGAATGGGTGTGTGTTAGAATCATCATATTGAACATGGGTTATGCATGATTTAGGCTAATTTGATGTTTAGAGATGAAACCCGTTGATTATGGTGATGATAACGACTTGAATGGTCACCCATGTCCAATTCTTGCTTAATATTGATGTATTTTGATTTGTATGATGGATTCTTGTTAGAGGAATTGAAAGAAATGTGATACTAGTATGTTTGATGTTTATGCATGAATGATTTATGTTGATTAGAAGGAGGAATTTGTTGAATTATGAATGAGATTAGAAGGATATGCATGAATTAGTTGTACACTATGCTTAGGAGGTAGTACACACATCAAAAGTATGATGAAATTATGAAGAACTTAATATTAGATCACTTGTAAGTGATTAACAAAGTAGTTATGAAGTGGGTTTTTGATGATATGACAGAAGTAATGATATGCTTATGTTAATAATGTCGAAAATCATATATGTGTAAGTATGTTTAAAGAAATTGGATAAGAAATGATGGACTAGCATGTTTTAAGGTTAAATGATAAACTTAATATAAGATCCGTGTGATAAAAAGGATTTGATGAATGATGAACAAGCTAACTATCTTAAGAATGATATATGATAGTTGATGCTTGATAAGCGACATGGAAGCTTGGCAAAGAAGCGGGTCAAACGGGACTTATGTGCACGGGAAGCATATTTGGATGAGAGGTAAGTAAAGCTTACACCCCTTTTTGTAGAATGTCTATTCAATGTATAGATTACGAATATGGTAAGTAAATATGTGAATTATGATGTTCCGACAAGTTTTGGTATGGGCCGGAACATGTGGTTATGTTAAGAAACTAAGCTTGATGGTTAAAAAGGGTAAAAAGGGCATCATGGTAATTTTGGTTGCAAGTTAACGAAAGAACAAGTTACATGGAAGGGGTAACGAGTAACTAAAATCCCACAAGGATAAAAAGGATATTTAGACTTAATGGGTCGAATGGTGAAGATGTCACCATTTGGCGTTATTGACTAATGAATTGTTTTGTTAAGTATTATGAATTCACAGAATGTATAGCAAAAGGATTTGCGTTGCTATTATCTAGCAATTTAGCGGATGAAGTATTAAAACGGGTCATAGCATTGATTCGAGCCAGGTATGTATGAGTAGAGTCGTTACTAAGTCATAGGATTGGGTAAATAGGTAAGGAAGTCCTTTGTTGTAAAGGATGGGTCAAAGTTGACCAAAACGCCCTTGATAGGTATATCGGGCAAACGACCTTAAAAGTCATTTGGAAACAAGCTATTCGATTAGAGTAATGTTTTGGTCAAGTTTAAAAGCGAAGGGTATGGTTTTGTATGTCATAGACCATTTAATGCGTAAATACCCATAACGGGTCAAAATAAGCTTTTGAGCGAAAATGTGTTAAGAGGATGCAAGACATCCAAGAATTCAATCCTTTACGATAAACAACGTTGAAATTATAAGGTTTATGAGGAATCGAGGTCAAATAATCAGATTATTTTGATAAATGCATGAACGGTTCAAAACTTTGTAAAAAGGTAATAAGCCGAAAGCTTAAAAGTCTAAAGTTTTGTTAATCCGGATGCCGGATGTTAATCCCATGTGATGGAGAATTAAATTACGATCCCGTAGGAAAAAGAATCAAGTAAAACGGATAAACGGTTTGAAAGTTACGGCCGTTTCCGTAAAAAAAAATAATAAGCCGAAAACGTATAAGTTAAGAATTTCCTCAACTCGGATGTCAAATTTCAAGTTCACGAGATATAATGTTAATTTACGATCATGTAGGAAGAAACAGGAGGTAAAACGGATAAACGGTTTGAAAGTTACGGCCGTTTTCGTAAAAAGGATTAAACCGGAAAATCTATAGCTGCGCAGTAGCGTAACCTACGGCTCAGCCGTAGGCTACGGTACTGGAGGGGCTGTTTTGTTGATTATTCTGTAGCTGGGCTGCAGCGTAACCTACGGCTCAGCCGTAGGCTACGGTACTGGAGGGGCTGTTTTGTTGATTATTAATGGATTGTAAGCTACGGTCTGTAGACCGTAGCCTACGACAGGATTGATAAAATTGATATATGTTGTTGTTTGATGATGTATGTATGATTATAAGTTGTTTGTATGATTGGATGTATGTTTGTATGTCTCTATACACGTATTTAGAAATGTATGTAAGCATGTATGCACCTACGTATGTATGTTTATAAGTATGTGAGCAAGTATACGCGGACATATGAAGGTATGTATGTGAGTAGGCATGTATGAGTTAGGTATGTTGCAAGTAGGGATGTATGTATGTATATATGTATAATGTTATGAGTGTACGTAATGATGTAGGCATGTATGTATGTAGATACGTATGTTATGATGTAGATGTGTTTACATGTGGGTATGTATGTATGTATGTAATTGGTTATGTGTGAACGTATGAATATGTATAAGTATGTATGAAAGTAGGTACGCATGTATCCAACGAAATTGAGTACTAACGATAATATTAGCGTGCCTGGTGAATGAAGTGTAATGCAGGAATAGCAAAGAAGTCTCACCACGGATTGTATGATTAGATGGAAAGCTGGGATGTAAAGAGTTAACGGAACGAAAAGTAAACATGAATAAATCTTGTATGTTTATAATGCGTAGTAATGTATTGAATTTTATGTGGTGAGCGCAGGTAGTACGAGTCACGAGGATCATTAAGGAATAGAGATCGAGGACCGAGTCACAAGACAGATTGTACGAGAAAGTTGGTGTATGTAATATAGAAAACCCATGTTATGTTTTTAATTGTAAATGAGTCGATTTATGACTTCATGTGAAAAAGTTGTGTTAAAATGCAATTTTAAGTAAGTCAAGGTACTTATAATGAAAAGAAATTTTATGGTACGAACTTCCGCTGCGACTTTTGGTCAAATACGAATTAGGGTCTTACAAGTTGGTATCAGAGCCCTAGTTTGAGCGAATCAAGTACGAGAAGATAAATACTTGAACTCAAACCTGTGTGCTCTTGTGATAAGGAACCCGTACAATCCTTGACTCGATCAAGATCTAAAGGTAGAAATGGAATGAAAGCATGTATGTATACATTCATATGAAGAAACTAACGATTTTGTATGTGCAAGGTAAGCTTAAAAGTTTGAAGGGGGGTGATCCGTGAATGCAGTCTAAGATGGATGCTAATGCATGCAAGGATGCAAATAGACAGGTGGACCTCAGGTACACAATATTAATATGAATGGGTACCGGTGTTAAAAGAAAAAGGAAGGAATCTCCTTGGGAGGGTAACTATTAAACGGAAGACAACGATACTGTCTTGGTAAGATTTTAAAAATGTTGCACGAACTGGGACCCACTACTTCGGACACAAGGCGATGATTTCATGAAGGCACGAACTAGTATGTGAATTGCGCACCTGGCCAGTATGCAAGAAGCGTATGACGTTCGTGAGACCATGGAAATTATCGCAGGTATGTCCGTTAGGACTGGGTAACAGGTAGACGTGCGGGTGAAATGGGTAGTGAGACTCTCAGGAAATCGAGAGTAATATATAAGAATGAAAAGTATGAATGATAAGAATGAAGAATGTTGAATCCATAAGAAAGTACGGATCAACAATATATGAATGAAATGTTTGAATCCGTGAGACGGATTCAAAGAAAGAAAGATGTGAATGCAATGATTGAATCCACGAGACGGATTCAAGGGATGAATGGCATGAATGGAATGTTTGAATCCGTAAAACGGATTCAAGAAAATGGAATGTAGAAATGATGTGTCTGAATCCGCGAGACGGATTCAAAGCATGTAAAGAACTAATGATTTAAATGATATGTTTGAATCTGTGAGACGGATTCAACACATGTAATGAATGAAAGATATGAATGGGAGATGTAAATGAAATGTCTGAATCCGCGAGATGGATTCAAAACATATAAGTAATGGAAAATATGAATGATATGTATGAAGCCGCTAAGCGGATTCAAAACATAGAAATAATGAAAGGTATGGATGTTACGTTTGAATCCGCGAGACATATTTAAGATATAAAAAGGATGGAATTAGTCCACATCAGAATGTGTCGATAGTTTGACAATGGTTGAGTCAAACGAGTCATATGAGTAGGTGCAAAGAAAATGAAGAAAAGAATGATCGTAATTGGCACGTAAAGCTAAATTTTTAAACGGAAGGAAGAAGTTTTGAACAAGTTATATGTTAAATGTGTTAGTAATCGACTCTTAGGAGTCAGAATGAATAACGGGCTACGACCCGGACAATGGTTTAAGTATGAACGAGAAGGGTAAGTTTTAACAAAATACTGAAATGATGTAATGAATGTCTTTGCAAGCAAGCATGAATGGAAAAAGGTACGAGCGTGTACCTCAATGCATATACGATAAGTAAGAAATGTCAGTTTGACCTTGAAAAGTCAAACTGCAAAGGTCGACAAAATAAGTAACTAGAATAAAAGAATTGCATGTAGGGAATGAAATGTGGAATGCGCTATAGCATGTATGTAGGAAATTGTAAAAGAATTATAAGTGAGTAAACACCTAGTAGGATGAATGTTTGAATGAAGTGTGCTAACCGCTAAATTGTTAATGATAATGTTAGAACTCTTGATGTGATGAAACCAATTGAATCGGTGGAAGGATGTGTACAAGCGAAGGCACCTTACTTGGATAAATGAAATCTAGCCTGGTACGGCTAGTACTCGTGAAAAATGCGGATTGATCTGGGTTACGGATCGTCGATTGATGATATGAGATGAGGTTAGTAAAAGCTTAACTTATGTTGGATAAGTATGAGTTGGTAAATTGGGAACGACCTACGAAATGAATGTTGGAATGGGTATGGTATAGTATGGAATGTTTGATTTTTAAAAGTTGACATAAGAAAAAACTATGTCATTAAGAAGTGAGTCTCAAAGGTTTGAGTGAAAATTTCGAGTATTCGTTAAATTCTCGTATAATGAATTTGCATGACACGTATACTTATGCAAATTAAGAAATTCATGAAATGAGAGTATTAGTAATGTAAAATGAGATAGGATGATTACTTATAATTATGATGTGACTATTAAGTCAAACATAGATGTGTGTGTAAGAGAAAATGAGAAAGGTTTCGGGGACGAAACCTTATTTAAGGGGGGTAGACTTGTAACACCCCAAAACCCGAATGTTTATATTCGTTGAATGTTCTAATGTGGTACATCAAGAAATAAATAACTAGGTTATTTATCCTAGTTAAAAGTATGATAAAAACCATTAAAAGATGAAGTTGTGCCAATTATATTTTTTGAGGCAAACTTGAGGGACTAAAATGGGGCAAGATGAAACTTGAATTAATATATGAAAAAATACACCCACAAACACACATAATCGTGTGTTCTAGAAAGAGCAGGAGCTCTTATGGAGCCAAAACCCTAATCATGGAAGATCATCAAATTGGAAGGGTAAATGAAGTCTAAATCCATAACCGAGTATGGATTAACGATCACCTTCTCAATGGGATCGTAAGGTATGTCTTAGAAGTTAGATTGGTGATCTTTCACGAAGTGGGTTATGATGTAAATTGCGAATTTGTATGAAATTGAGAATGGGTGTGTGTTAGAATCATCATATTGAACATGGGTTATGCATGATTTAGGCTAATTTGATGTTTAGAGATGAAACCCGTTGATTATGGTGATGATAACGACTTGAATGGTCACCCATGTCCAATTCTTGCTTAATATTGATGTATTTTGATTTGTATGATGGATTCTTGTTAGAGGAATTGAAAGAAATGTGATACTAGTATGTTTGATGTTTATGCATGAATGATTTATGTTGATTAGAAGGAGGAATTTGTTGAATTATGAATGAGATTAGAAGGATATGCATGAATTAGTTGTACACTATGCTTAGGAGGTAGTACACACATCAAAAGTATGATGAAATTATGAAGAACTTAATATTAGATCACTTGTAAGTGATTAACAAAGTAGTTATGAAGTGGGTTTTTGATGATATGACAGAAGTAATGATATGCTTATGTTAATAATGTCGAAAATCATATATGTGTAAGTATGTTTAAAGAAATTGGATAAGAAATGATGGACTAGCATGTTTTAAGGTTAAATGATAAACTTAATATAAGATCCGTGTGATAAAAAGGATTTGATGAATGATGAACAAGCTAACTATCTTAAGAATGATATATGATAGTTGATGCTTGATAAGCGACATGGAAGCTTGGCAAAGAAGCGGGTCAAACGGGACTTATGTGCACGGGAAGCATATTTGGATGAGAGGTAAGTAAAGCTTACACCCCTTTTTGTAGAATGTCTATTCAATGTATAGATTACGAATATGGTAAGTAAATATGTGAATTATGATGTTCCGACAAGTTTTGGTATGGGCCGGAACATGTGGTTATGTTAAGAAACTAAGCTTGATGGTTAAAAAGGGTAAAAAGGGCATCATGGTAATTTTGGTTGCAAGTTAACGAAAGAACAAGTTACATGGAAGGGGTAACGAGTAACTAAAATCCCACAAGGATAAAAAGGATATTTAGACTTAATGGGTCGAATGGTGAAGATGTCACCATTTGGCGTTATTGACTAATGAATTGTTTTGTTAAGTATTATGAATTCACAGAATGTATAGCAAAAGGATTTGCGTTGCTATTATCTAGCAATTTAGCGGATGAAGTATTAAAACGGGTCATAGCATTGATTCGAGCCAGGTATGTATGAGTAGAGTCGTTACTAAGTCATAGGATTGGGTAAATAGGTAAGGAAGTCCTTTGTTGTAAAGGATGGGTCAAAGTTGACCAAAACGCCCTTGATAGGTATATCGGGCAAACGACCTTAAAAGTCATTTGGAAACAAGCTATTCGATTAGAGTAATGTTTTGGTCAAGTTTAAAAGCGAAGGGTATGGTTTTGTATGTCATAGACCATTTAATGCGTAAATACCCATAACGGGTCAAAATAAGCTTTTGAGCGAAAATGTGTTAAGAGGATGCAAGACATCCAAGAATTCAATCCTTTACGATAAACAACGTTGAAATTATAAGGTTTATGAGGAATCGAGGTCAAATAATCAGATTATTTTGATAAATGCATGAACGGTTCAAAACTTTGTAAAAAGGTAATAAGCCGAAAGCTTAAAAGTCTAAAGTTTTGTTAATCCGGATGCCGGATGTTAATCCCATGTGATGGAGAATTAAATTACGATCCCGTAGGAAAAAGAATCAAGTAAAACGGATAAACGGTTTGAAAGTTACGGCCGTTTCCGTAAAAAAAAATAATAAGCCGAAAACGTATAAGTTAAGAATTTCCTCAACTCGGATGTCAAATTTCAAGTTCACATGATAGAATGTTAATTTACGATCATGTAGGAAGAAACGGGAGGTAAAACGGATAAACGGTTTGAAAGTTACGGCCGTTTTCGTAAAAAGGATTAAACCGGAAAATCTATAGCTGCGCAGTAGCGTAACCTACGGCTCAGCCGTAGGCTACGGTACTGGAGGGGCTGTTTTGTTGATTATTCTGTAGCTGGGCTGCAGCGTAACCTACGGCTCAGCCGTAGGCTACGGTACTGGAGGGGCTGTTTTGTTGATTATTAATGGATTGTAAGCTACGGTCTGTAGACCATAGCCTACGACCGGATTGATAAAATTGATATATGTTGTTGTTTGATGATGTATGTATGATTATAAGTTGTTTGTATGATTGGATGTATGTTTGTATGTCTCTATACACGTATTTAGAAATGTATGTAAGCATGTATGCACCTACGTATGTATGTTTATAAGTATGTGAGCAAGTATACGCGGACATATGAAGGTATGTATGTGAGTAGGCATGTATGAGTTAGGTATGTTGCAAGTAGGGATGTATGTATGTATATATGTATAATGTTATGAGTGTACGTAATGATGTAGGCATGTATGTATGTAGATACGTATGTTATGATGTAGATGTGTTTACATGTGGGTATGTATGTATGTATGTAATTGGTTATGTGTGAACGTATGAATATGTATAAGTATGTATGAAAGTAGGTACGCATGTATCCAACGAAATTGAGTACTAACGATAATATTAGCGTGCCTGGTGAATGAAGTGTAATGCAGGAATAGCAAAGAAGTCTCACCACGGATTGTATGATTAGATGGAAAGCTGGGATGTAAAGAGTTAACGGAACGAAAAGTAAACATGAATAAATCTTGTATGTTTATAATGCGTACTAATGTATTGAATTTTATGTGGTGAGCACAGGTAGTACGAGTCACGAGGATCATCAAGGAATAGAGATCGAGGACCGAGTCACAAGACAGATTGTACGGGAAAGTTGGTGTATGTAATATAGAAAGCCCATGTTATGTTTTTAATTGTAAATGAGTCGATTTATGACTTCATGTGAAAAAGTTGTGTTAAAATGCAATTTTAAGTAAGTCAAGGTACTTATAATGAAAAGAAATTTTATGGTACGAACTTCCGCTGCGACTTTTGGTCAAATACGAATTAGGGTCTTACAAGTTGGTATCAGAGCCCTAGTTTGAGCGAATCAAGTACGAGAAGATAAATACTTGAACTCAAACCTGTGTGCTCTTGTGATAAGGAACCCGTACAATCCTTGACTCGATCAAGATCTAAAGGTAGAAATGGAATGAAAGCATGTATGTATACATTCATATGAAGAAACTAACGATTTTGTATGTGCAAGGTAAGCTTAAAAGTTTGAAGGGGGGTGATCCGTGAATGCAGTCTAAGATGGATGCTAATGCATGCAAGGATGCAAATAGACAGATGGACCTCAGGTACACAATATTAATATGAATGGGTACCGGTGTTAAAAGAAAAAGGAAGGAATCTCCTTGGGAGGGTAACTATTAAACGGAAGACAACGATACTGTCTTGGTAAGATTTTAAAAATGTTGCACGAACTGGGACCCACTACTTCGGACACAAGGCGATGATTTCATGAAGGCACGAACTAGTATGTGAATTGCGCACCTGGCCAGTATGCAAGAAGCGTATGACGTTCGTGAGACCATGGAAATTATCGCAGGTATGTCCGTTAGGACTGGGTAACAGGTAGACGTGCGGGTGAAATGGGTAGTGAGACTCTCAGGAAATCGAGAGTAATATATAAGAATGAAAAGTATGAATGATAAGAATGAAGAATGTTGAATCCATAAGAAAGTACGGATCAACAATATATGAATGAAATGTTTGAATCCGTGAGACGGATTCAAAGAAAGAAAGATGTGAATGCAATGATTGAATCCACAAGACGGATTCAAAGGATGAATGGCATGAATGGAATGTTTGAATCCGTAAAACGGATTCAAGAAAATGGAATGTAGAAATGATGTGTCTGAATCCGCGAGACGGATTCAAAGCATGTAAAGAACGAATGATTTAAATGATATGTTTGAATCTGTGAGACGGATTCAACACATGTAATGAATGAAAGATATGAATGGGAGATGTAAACGAAATGTCTGAATCCGCGAGATGGATTCAAAACATATAAGTAATGGAAAATATGAATGATATGTATGAAGCCGCTAAACGGATTCAAAACATAGAAATAATGAAAGGTATGGATGTTACGTTTGAATCCGCGAGACATATTTAAGATATAAAAAGGATGGAATTAGTCCACATCAGAATGTGTCGATAGTTTGACAATGGTTGAGTCAAACGATTCATATGAGTAGGTGCAAAGAAAATGAAGAAAAGAATGATCGTAATTGGCACGTAAAGCTAAATTTTTAAACGGAAGGAAGAAGTTTTGAACAAGTTATATGTTAAATGTGTTAGTAATCGACTCTTAGGAGTCAGAATGAATAACGGGCTACGACCCGGACAATGGTTTAAGTATGAACGAGAAGGGTAAGTTTTAACAAAATACCGAAATGATGTAATGAATGTCTTTGCAAGCAAGCATGAATGGAAAAAGGTACGAGCGTGTACCTCAATGCATATACGATAAGTAAGAAATGTCAGTTTGACCTTGAAAATTCAAACTGCAAAGGTCGACAAAATAAGTAACTAGAATAAAAGAATTGCATGTAGGGAATGAAATGTGGAATGCGCTATAGCATGTATGTAGGAAATTGTAAAAGAATTATAAGTGAGTAAACACCTAGTAGGATGAATGTTTGAATGAAGTGTGCTAACCGCTAAATTGTTAATGATAATGTTAGAACTCTTGATGTGATGAAACCAATTGAATCGGTGGAAGGATGTGTACGAGCGAAGGCACCTTACCTGGATAAATGAAATCTAGCCTGGTACGGCTAGTACTCGTGAAAAATGCGGATTGATCTGGGTTACGGATCGTCGATTGATGATATGAGATGAGGTTAGTAAAAGCTTAACTTATGTTGGATAAGTATGAGTTGGTAAATTGGGAACGACCGACGAAATGAATGTTGGATAAGTCATAGTCAAGAAAGAGACCCCTGCTGCCACCAGCTCCAAGCCGTTCCCGGCTCCCAAGGCTAATCCGATGACTCGTGCTTCCACCGCAAAAAAGAGGAAAGGTTCTGAAGTCAGTGCCCCAGGTTCTGAGGGATTCTCATACGAAGAACTCAGCTTTTCTGACTCCCTGGAGCCGATGACATCCTTCCCAACAAGGTAATATCCTGTGACTATATCCTGCATATATATCCTGCACAGGATATCCTGACAGGATATCCTGACTAATATATTTTAACTCATACTTGGAATTTGATGTGCAGGGCCTCCAGCATCTGCTCCACCTTTACACCGACGCTTGCAGCACAAATGTTTTCCAAGAAGCCAGAATCAAACAACTCGAGACCACCGTTGCTAACCAAGGGGCCATTGCCGAGGTGAAGACCCGGCATTATAAGGACAAGCTGAAGAAGGTCACCCAGGATGCTGAGTTCAAACTTGCCACCGTCCAAATGGAGCATGAACAGGCCATGGTTTCTTTCCGGGAAGGAATCAAAGCCTCTACCATTGTCTCTCTGCTACAAGCCCGCATCAAGATGGCTTATGAGGCCAAGGAGACAGGCCTTGTGTGCCCATCCTGGCCGGTTGACTCTTGGGTGGCAAAGCTGAAGGAGCTTGGAGGCAAGGTTGTGCCGTATCCTGCTGAAGTCGGTGAATCCTCTAAGTCAGCAGAGGTGGTGGACAAGGCTGAAGACAAGAAGGATGCTGAAACGGATGCTGGGACGGATGCTGGTGAGGATGCTGCTCAGGATGCTGAGGCTGAGAAGGCAGGGAAGGTTGGAGAAGATGCCGCTGTGTGAGGGCATTCAGGTGGGCGATGATGGATATACGTGCCAAGGCCGGAGCCCACTTTTTTAAATTTGATCGTTGGTCTGTAATCCTAAAACAATTTACTTTTTCTGCACTCTACTTTCCTGCATCTGAACAATATGATGGCCAAAGGTGGGAGGATCCTGAGTTTCAGGTCGAAGCCCTTGGTCATCAATGTTAGCATGTTTTGCTTTTTGAACAATATAACAGTTGGAGGCGGATGGGTCTCGGTTTGAGACAAAACCTTCAACTGTTAAGTAAATATGGTTAGGAACTAATTGTGCTCTAGGTGGATGGTCCTTGGTTTAAGGTGAAACCAAGAGCACAACTTTTGGTAACTTAATAATATAACTTTCTTTTGACTTTATTGCTGTTTTTATACTTTTACTACATGAATTTTACTTATGAAAACAGTTTTGTTTGAACATTTTCGGGAACACATTGTAAATGTATCCTGAAAGATATCCTTCTCAGGATACTGACACACAACCTGTAATTTATCCAAATAAAAAGGAAAGATCATACCAGAGATTCCCAAAGGGTCAATTCCAATTTTCCACCACAGGAATGTCCCCAGTGCAGACTTATAAATTCGAACCCATTCTTTAAATTGTGTAATGCATGTCCCCTGTGTTCAACATAGGAATGTAAATGCAATCATACTTTATCTTTACTGAATAGATCCTGAATATCCAGGGATAAACCCTAAATATGTTGGGGATAAACTCTCATATCCTGGGGATAAACCCTTAATATGCTGGGGATAAACCCTGATTTTCATGCGCTACAGGCGAGAGCGTATAAACTCCAAGTCTTAGAAAGGTGAAAACCTTTAAACCTTAGAGGGTATGAAAATACCCTTTCGTGAGAGAGGGTGATCAATCCTCATATACCTTTAGGATCCAGGACATAGTCAATAGTAACGAAATTGTCAGCCACTTTTACATGAACTGGTCCCGTTACCTTGAACTATCCCTAGATGACTTGCGCTCCAGGCGGGGTGTTCAAACCCAATTCGAGAGAAAGGTGAATACCTTTAAACCTTTGAAGGGACCATGATCCCTTAATCGTGAGAGAGGGGGCCAATCCTCTAATCTTTCGAAATATCCTGATCGTATATCCTGGAGCTATATCCTGATACATATTCTGCAAAACAACCTTAAACTAAGGTGGGTGTTAGCTTGGCTAACACCCCTCCGATGCCTAAGTCAGTATTGGGTTCAAGATAATAAACGAATTCAAATATATTTAAGAGAGATAGAATACATACCATTCTGAGATAGAAGCTAAATTCTATTCTTACTTGAAATAGAGCTTTAGGTGTATAGCATTCCAGGATCTTGGTAGCATATCCCCCTCCATATTCCTGAGCCGGTATGCTCCTTTTCCTGATTCTGATTCAACCTCATATGGTCCTTCCCACTTTGGAGCCAACTTTCCATCGGCAGGATTAGTGGTATTTTGAAAAGCCTTTCTTAACACCCAATCTCCAACTTTGAACCTTCTAGTCCTTATATTCTTGTTGTATGCTCTGGATATCCTTTGTTGATATGATGCCATCCTTAGTCTTGCTGCATCTCTTGTCTCGTCTATGGTGTCCAAATCCTGGCACAAAGCTTCAAGATTCTGCTCAGGATCCCGGAGGATAGATCTCGCAGTAGGTGTCACCATTTCTGTTGGGATCACTGCTTCTGCTCCGAATACCAAGGAAAATGGTGTCTGGCCAGTTGCATTCTTTACCGTTATTCTATCAGCCCACAAAAAAAGGGTAGTTCTTCTGCCCATCTTCCTTTCTTGGCTCCTAATCTCTTCTTCAAGTTGTTGACAATTATCTTGTTTGAGGATTCAGCTTGTCCATTTGCTTGAGGATGTACCGGGGTAGATGTGATCATTCTAATTCCCCAACTTTTGCAAAAGTCAGTAGTCATCTTGCAAAAATCCATTGTCACAAATGATTTCAACTGGCACTCCAAACCTGGTCAGGATATTCCTCTTTATAAAGGATATTACTTCTCGATCTCTGACTTGAACAAATGCTTCAGCCTCCACCCACTTAGAGAAATAATCAATCATTGCCAATATAAAGACTTTTCCTCCTGGAGCTTTTTTTTTTTATATACTAAAATTTGATTTGGTTTGTTATAATCATTCGCTTCATATGATTCCCACCTTTTCCTCCTTGTTAATAAAATGGTTGTAGTATAGTGGTAAGTATTCCCGCCTGTCACGCGGGTGACCCGGGTTCGATCCCCGGCAACGGCGCCAAAAACTTGATGTGTGCTAAACAGACTGTAAAAATTAACTATATTAGACTCTCTAAGCTAGACACTAAAAAGCTTTAATTCTAGACTCGACCTAAAACCACACAATTGGCAAGTGTACCGATCAATGTAGTATAACCTAGGAAGTCCGGATATCGAACCACGAGACTCTATGTATCACGTAGACTAGACTCTGACTAGACACTGACAGACACGACTTAACTTGTTTAATTGTTTTGGGGGGGGGGGGGGGGGGTTACGGAAAACTAAGGAAATCTATACTAAACTACTAAGTAGACTAAAGCTAGACTAAAAACGAATAAAGACTGAGGACTTTTCTTATATGAGAACACGACCACCTAGACAAGAATCCTAGATTGTTTTTAAGAGATTACCGATTAAGTTAAATGCATGAGTTATGGAACCGGGATCTTAAAGTACTAAACCTATTAAGAACCAACGAGGCCCCTCGACCCTTCTCAAGGAGAAACCTGTGGAACTACCTAGGCCGTTAATCCTACCGGTTATTAGACTCCTTTCCAGTTGTCTAATTATTGTGCAAGTACCCTAATGTTGACCTATTCTTTTCCAATCCTAGATCTAGGGTAGTTTGAAGTAATTAATTTGACTTGATAGACTAATAAGACCGACAGGTAAACCAAGACATGACCTTTTCCAAGGACTATCTAAAGCAATTCGCCGGATAAGACCTACCAATAGCCCCTCACTTTCCAGGTATTAGGACTAGGGGTGTCCAAATTGCTTGACGATCGAGGATCGCTCGACGATCGCTCGAAAAATGCACGTTCGATTCCCGCTCGGTTTGTAAATGAGCCGCTCGGATCGGTTCGATTCAAATTCAATCCAAGCATGAGCAAAGGTCCGCTCGCTCGTCGATCGCTCGGTTTCGCTCGAATTATTTTTATTAATAATTAATATATATATATATATATATATATATAATGTGTAGAACTTAATGGTTTTGTTTAATGCTTGTGTTTATAGGTTATATGTTGATTTGAAGTTGAATTTTGTGGATGGAGATGTCAAGTTTAAAGAAGAAGTTTATGGCTTTTGAGCTAAATGACAATTTGTATTTCACACTTTATTTTGTGCTTCTTGATATTGTTAAGAACATTTTTAGAATCATGATTTTAGTTATGTATTGCATTTGTTAGTAAGGTGTTGGACATGTTTTAATTAAGTTAGGATTTGTTTTTGTTGAACGTAGCCTTATAATTCAATCGAGCGAAAACGATCCGCTCGATTTTATTTAGGATTTGAGAAAAACCGAGCGAAACCGAGCAAAAACGATCCGCTCGATTCAAATTCAATCCGAGCATGAGCATCACTTTTGTGCTCAGTTTTGCAAATCTGATCCGATCGGATCGGATCGGTTGTAATTCAATCCGAGCACGAGCAGACCCTCGATCGGATCGGATCGGCTCATGAACACCCCTAATTAGGACTAGCAGAACACTAAAACCTAACAAATTACTAACAATTACTTCTAGGGGTTATTGGCCAATTCCACCCTAAAGAATTAAGACCTATTATGTGATATAGACACTCACTAAGATCTAAACCCTAGCATGACTCTATGTTGTGATATAGACCGTCACTAAGAATCATACGAAGCAAATGATAATAACAAACCAAGTTAAAGTACACATGCGCATCAAATCAATAAAACAAACCTTCTACTAAACACAATCAACCCATAATATTCATGCAATTAACGAAAACGGTAAAAACTTTATTCAATCCATTCAACAAGTCTAGGTGGTTTAAAAGTTTAGCCGAGCATAGTCAAGAACGAAGATAATAAACAAGGTTCAATAATAAAATTCATTGAAGTAAAATCAAGAAACTAAGAAAACAAGAGAATTAAATAGATAGAATCAGTTTAATTCTTGATCCCTAAGCCTCTTGTTTCAACCCCAATAATTCTTGAACTTGAACCCTTGCAAAATAAACCTCTAAATTCGTCCCTCTGATCTGATCGATGCGTCCCTCTTTTCTGATCGATGCCTTTTTTTTTGTTGTTGCTGCCGCTGATGTTGTATCTCCCTTCTCTTGCTGTCGTCCAGATAATTCTTTTGTTCACATAATGGGCTCGGCCCAATTAATATGTTCATTCTCATGTTGCTTGATGATTGGTCCTCAAAACATTAACCGGGCCGCCTCCTCTTAATTCCTTCGAAAATCATGCCTTTATTTCTCAATATATATATTGGCCTTCACTCGCTGTAGTCTTTTTTTTTTCTTCTCTTGTTTTTTTCTATAATTCCACCACACTTGCCTCCTCATTTAATATATGTATGTAATGCATCTGCCAAATAAAAAACAAAATCTAAATAACCAACGACTTGAATTAGAATTCTAACCATTTTATTTATTAACAACTCTTAAGGTTTAGTGATTTAGCAACATGATTATTAAATTTCAAAACTCATTTGTTTTAGCTCATTTTTATTTATAATCATCTAACTTTATATATGAACCAACTGCGAGTGGAATTTAATAAAAATAACCCTAGAGCTACTCAAAAGTGTAGGGAAATATTAATATAAAAATATGTATAATTTAAAGCATATCATCCATCCTTCATTTCATGAATGGCCAAGGGGAAACTATAGGATATAGTGGTTCGGCTGGTTGATGTAGTATGTTACTATGCCTTTGGCATGCATCGCATCTTCGAGCATATTCTGTAGCATCTTTCCTCATCGTTGGCCAAAAGTATCCTGTTCTCAATATTTTTGAGAATAATGACCTGCCCCCAGTATGGTTACCACAATCCCCTTCATGTATATCCTGAAGCACTTCTTTAGTTTCGGGATCCTTCAAGCACCTTAGATATGGTCCTGCAAGAGATTTCTTATACAAAACATTATTTATAATGGTGAATCGTGATACCTTCATCCTAAATGCCTTAGGATTTTCGTCTCTAGGGATGTGTCCTTCCTTGAGATATCTTATGATTGGGGTCGTCCAGGATTTAGGATCCTCCTCAGGATATTCAGCAACAGGATTCTGGATACTTACTACTTCTTTATTCTGGGGATTCGTTGCAGGATACAAGATATGCAATTGTTTTGGTCAAAAATTACCGAAGCAATTTAGTGATCAAATTAGTTAAGTGAGGTAGTGTGCTAAAATTATGTGTGAAAAATATGTTAACCAAGTTAATTATAAAAACAATTTCAGGATACGGCTCAAGATATAGAGCTGTATGTGTGATCAAACAATGAGCAGAAAAGTAAAGGTTGACACGTGATGTACGAGGAAAGCCCTTGATCAATCTAGATCGCCGGCACAAAACCTCGGGAGCTGACAATCGCAGCTGCCTTGTTCTTCTATTGCTTCAAATATCAGGATACAGTGCAGGATGTAGAGCGAGTCAACTAGGTGTTACAATGTGATTTGAATACAAGTGTTTGTGTGTAGCGTTTGCAGAGAACTAGAGAGAAAGTGTTTGAAAATGTGAAAGTTGCGTGCCTTAATCTGATCCGCCCCCATCTATTTATAGTAAAACAAATATAACAAACTATCCTAAATAACCGGGATCCTGCGAATATTCCTCACTCGAACGTTGTAGACCTAGTCTTTCGGGTTCAACGTCTCTCCCATAACAAACATGCCCGAGTCTTGAGGAGATGTAGTCCATCTGACCGTTAGCAAACCCCAGCCTTTAACCTGCACGTGGTTAATTCAATCAACCTCAGGATATCGCCCAGGATGTTAGCAATATCCTCGTCCAGTATCCTGGTCACAAATAAACAATTAAAAGCAGGATATTGATCAAGATATGTACGCTCGGAAAATGACCCATAACAATTGTCCCCAAATATATCTGTTGGTATACCAATCCAACGGATATATTTTAAAAGTTTTATCTCATAAATTAAAGCAATTAAACCTAGACGACGGTCAAAATCACATCATAACCTCCAACGCGCTTTTAACTCGATGGAGATCCACAATGCCCCTATATCTTCTCTATTCTTGTTTGAAAAGCAGATATCTTCAACAGAGTCTCCAGGTAATTCCCTAGTTCTTGTTCATCTTTTATCAATCTTTCTTTCTTCATCTGCCATGGCCACCAGGACTCATTCCCAAACCGGTGAATCATCCGAGACTTTTACCCAGCAGAATCTTCTCAAAAATCCTGAGAAAGAAGTCTGTGCCTTTGATAATGCAGACATTGCGGCTTTGAGAGCTTCCGGTGCTTTTCCTGATAACACAGTCTTTAGACCGTTCGATCGGTCAATTCGATCGGATGTTTCTTCCACAGATTGGATTTTCTTTCCAGCATACCCTTTTTCGCTGGGTCTTCGATACCCCTTTCCCGAATTCATGATGCAATTCTTCCGGACCACCGGCATCTCTTTTGCTCAAACCATGCCCATGGTTTGGAGAGTATTAATCGTACTTAACCAAATCAAAAACCTTCACTGTCCCGACCTTTGTATCGAGGATCTGCCAATCTCTTATCGCCTCCGATCTCACGGTTCTAGTCGATTTTTGCTTTTTTCGACTTCCAACAAACCCCTTATTCTTAAAGCTACTAAAAATGAAGACGGATGGCAACGCAAGTTCTTTTTCGTCAAACGAGACTCTATTGCTGAGGGTGCCAGCCTTCCGGTGGAGTGGTTAACCACCGGTAGGGTCATAAATGTTCTCATGTACCTTTAGATTTTTATCTTTTGCTAATATCCTTCTTTTTGATTCTTATGCAGTAAATTTCAAAGAAGTAGCTCCCCCTACCGCTGAATCAGAGGAAATAATCAATACTGTTTACCAATTACCTGCAATAGACAGGAGTTTCACCACACACATCCCGAGTTCCAGTCAATACTCGTCATCTGAAATGTCTGGTAAGGACTACTTTTAAAATAGTTAGTTAGTATAGCATAATAGAATGAAGAGTAATAATGTAAAACTTTTTCCTTTATGCAGCACCGGCTAAGATCCCTGAAGTCTTTGATCTCGACGAGTTGGACAGCTATTCTGATCAAGAAGGAACCCAATCCTAAGGCCACAGCCTCATCCAAACCCAGTGGTTCTAAAGCCATTGTCATCACCAAACCCTTGCCAACTACCAAGCCCCGGAGCTCCAGCTCTCGTAAAAGGAAAGAGCCCGATTCCCCCGTCATCTCTGACACCTTTCCCTATGAGAAGCACGGGTTCATCGAAGCTAGCGGGTTTATGACTTCCTTTCTTAACCAGGTTAGTATTCTCAAACCACATCCTGCAGCTTATATCATTTACAAAGATTTATCAAAATCAATACATGTCCTCTTACTTTCGCAGGGTCTTGAACGTCTGGTTCATCTATATCAAGAATCCTGCGGGCTTAACAAGACGCTTGAGTCCAAGTTAAAGGAAGCAGAAGTCACGATCTCCGATCAAGGCATGATTGCAGCCGCCAAATCTCGTTATTACGAGGAGAAGTTCAAGGCTATGATTCAAGAACACCAGACCGCTCTCAACAAAGCTACTCTTCAAGCCCAGGCCGATCTTGAAGCTGCCCATGCGCAACATGAACGGGATATGGTCAGCTACCGGGATAGCCTTAAGAGTTCCGTCGTCACTTCTCTTTTCCAGGCCAGGCTGAAGATGGCCCATGAAGCCAAAACACTAGGTTTTGAATGCCCTTCTTGGGACGTTGGTGCCTGGGAAACGAAGCTAAAGAATCTTGGCGGCATTTCTACCACACCAGCTGCCGAAGGATCTTCCAAAGTAGCTGAAAAACCTAACGATGCTGAGAGGGATGCTGAGGTGGATCCTGAGACGGATGCTGCTGAAATTACCGCGAACGAAGATGGCACTATCCCCTAAAACTTATTTCCTTTTGTTTGAACAGTTTTATGTCTTATGAACAATTTTTATTTCCGTATCAAAACAATTTGATAGCCGAAGGTGGATGGGTCCTAGGTTTCAGGATGAAGCCTTTGGTTATCAACTAGTACCGTTTATTTCCAATAATTTCATCTTTCATTTATCTTGCTATCACTTCCTGTCTTTCTTATTACAAACCTTAGTTTTGCAAAATATACTCAGTGATATATTATGAAAATAGATTTTCTAAAAATTCAATCACCTTTAGAGAAAATTAAAAGATAGTCCATTTTTAAAACCTGTTTTGACGATACTTGCTTGATCAAAGTTTCAAACCAGTACCAGCTTCAAATATCTTAATCAAATATCCTGAAAAGTATTTCGAAAATATATTTTGAAAATATATTCCGACAATTCATCCTAATCAGGATGTTTAACCTTTTACCAAACATAGTACTGTTAAAAACTTAAACAACATTTACAAAGGAAAGATCATACCAGGAATAGGGTATAACCCTATTCTCAAACTTCAATCCCCTTGCAACTCTTCCAATAAAGATATCCCCTGTCTGAAACACTTAGTGCATTAGGTCCGAGCCTTACCCTTTGAGCTTTACACCATTGCCTTAGTAGGAATGTCCCCTGTGTACAAAGTCTTCAAATACTTAGAAATCTTCTGGATATCAGTTCCCATTGTATAGACAATTTTTCGTGTTACAGGGGTAAAACCCAAAAAATGTATTGGGGATGAATCCCTCGTATCCTGGGGGAAATCCCAGGTTTTCATGCGCTACAGGCGGGAGTGTATAAACTCCAAGACTTAGAAAGGTGAAAACCTTTAAACCTTAGAGGGTATGAAAATACCCTTTCGTGAGAGAGGGTGATCAATCCTCATATACCTTTAGGATTTAGGATATAGCCAATAGTAACGAAATTGTCAGCCACTTTTACATGGACTGGTCCCGCCACCTTGAACTATTCCCAAATAACTTGCGCTCCAGGCGGGGTGTTTAAACCCAATTCAGAAGAAAGGTGAATACCTTTAAACCTGTGAAGGGATCAGGATCCCTTATACGTGAGAGAGGGGGCCAATCCTCTAATCTTCCGAAGTATCCTGAGTAAGCATCCTGGAGCTATATCCCGGAGCATATACTGCAAAACATCCTTAAACTAAGGTGGGTGTTAGCTTGGCTAACACCCCTCCGATGCTTAAGTTAGTATTGGGTTTCAAAGAACAAATCAAATCAAACATATTTAAAAGAGATAGAATTCATACCATCTTGAGTTAGAAATTAAATTCTAAACTTAGTTGAAATAAAGTTTAAGGTGTATAGCATTCCAAGATCTCGGTAGCATATCCCCCTCCATATCCTTGAGTCGGTATGCACATTTTCCTGATTCTGATTCAATCTCATATGGTCCTTCCCATTTCGGAGCCAGCTTTCCATCAGCAGGATTGGTAGTATTCTGAAAAGCTTTTCTTAACACCCAATCTCCAACTTTGAACCTTCTAATCCTTATCTTCTTGTTGTATGTTCTGGATATCCTTTGTTGATATGCCGCCATTCTTAGCCGTGTTGCATCTCTTATCTCATCAATAGTATCCAGCTCCTGGCATAGGACTTCAGGATTCTGCTCAGGATTCCAGAGGTTGGATCTTGTTGTGGGTATCACCATTTCTGTCGGGATCACTGCTTCTGCTCCAAATACTAAGGAAAACGGGGTTTGACCAGTTGCATTTTTTACCGTCATTCTATCAGCCCACAAAACAAAGGGTAATTCTTCTGCCCATCTTCCTTTCTTGGCCCCTAATCTTTTCTTCAAGTTGTTGACAATTATCTTGTTTGAGGATTCAGCTTGTCCATTTGCTTGAGGATGTACCGGAGTAGAAGTAATCATTTTGATTCCCCAACTCTTGCAAAAGTCAGTAGTCCTCTTACTTATAAACTGAGAACCATTGTCACAGATTATCTCGGCTGGTACTCCGAATCTGGTCAGGATACTTCTCTTTATGAAGGATACCACTTCTTGATCCCTGACTTGGACAAATGCCTCGGCTTCAACCCATTTGGAGAAATAATCTGTCATTGCCAACATAAAAACCTTCCCTCCTGGAGCCTTTGGAAGCTTTCCCACTATATCCATACCCTACTTCATAAATGGCCAAGGGGAAACAATAGGATATAATGGTTCAGCAGGCTGATGCAGTATGTTACTATGTCTTTGACATGCATCACATCTTCGAACATATTCTGTGGCATCTTTCCTCATTGTCGGCCAATAATATCCTGTCCTTAATACTTTTGAGAATAATGACCTGCCCCCAGTATGGTTACCACAATCCCCTTCATGTATATCCTGAAGTACTTCCTTGGTTTCAGGATCCACCAGGCACCTCAGATATGGTCCTGCAAGAGATTTCTTATACAAAACATCATTTATAATAGTGAATCGTGATACCTTCATCCTAAAGGCTTTAGGATTCTCATTCTTTGGGATGTATCCTTGCTTGAGATATCTCATGATTGGAGCTATCCAGGACTTAGGATCCTCCTCAAGATAGCCATCATCAGGATCCTGAATACTTATTACTTCCTTATCCTGAGGATTCGTCGCAGGATATAGGATATGTAATATTGGTATCCGGGTTCCTTCCGGTATCCTGACCGATGATCCTAGATTTGCCAAGGCATCTGCTTCAGCATTGTCTTCTCTTGGTACCTGCTCAAGTGTAAAAGTATCGAAATATCCTGCTAATTTTTTAAGAATTTCGAGATACCCGATTAACTTCTCTCCTTTAACTGCATAGCTTCCATTAAAATGATTAGTTATTAACAAGGAGTCAACATACACTTGCAAATTTTTGATATTCATATTCTTAGCCAACTCTAATCCTGCAATTAAAGCTTCATATTCTGCCTCATTATTAGTAGCAGGAAATTCACACCTAATAGCCTGGGGTAATATGTCCCCCTGTGGCGATTTTAGTAGTATACCTAAACCTACACCTCTCACATTGGATGCACCATCAGTATATAATGTCCAGCATTCTAAGTTTTCTCTTAGCTGCTGTACTTCTAAATCTACTTCATTTTGAATGTCACTACTGAAATCAGCCACAAAGTCAGCTAAAGCCTAAGACTTTATGGCATTTCTAGGTTCATATACTAAGTCATAAGCACTCAATTTCACTGACCACTTGGCCATCCTACCTGACATCTCCAGTTTCCTAAGCACGTTTTTAACAGGATAATTGGTTTTAACATGGATCCTATGTGTCTCAAAATAATGTCTAAGCTTTGTCGATGGCATAACTAGGGCTAATATCAATTTTTCTAAATGAGAATATCTAGTTTCAGCATCTAATAGACTTTTACTAACATAATAGACAGGATATTGCTGATCTTCATGGTCTTTTATAAGAACGGCACTTACAGCATTCCCTGATACAGCGAGGTATAGGGATAGTGGTTCACCATTTTCAGGCTTCATCAATAGAGGTGCAATCGAGAGATATCGCTTCAAATCCTGCAAGGCTGCTTCATGCTTTGCTCCCCATTCGAACTTCTTATTCTTCTTGAGGATATCATAGAATTCCTTGCATTTTTTCGAGGATCTTGCAATAAATCTGTTCAATGCTGCTACTCGGCCTGTTAACCGTTGAACATCCTTCATATTCGAGGGTGATTTTATATCCAGGATAGCTTTAATCTACTCCAGGCTTGCCTCTATCCCCCTTTTCGTCACCATATATCCTAGAAACTTTCCTGCCCCCACTCCAAAATGGCACTTAGCAGGATTCAGCTTCATGTTATACTGATCCAGGATATCAAATGCTCCCTTGATATCCTGGAGGTGATCCTCAGCCTTTTTAGATTTCACCACCATATCGTCAATATATACCTCCATGGTGTCCCCCAGCTTATCTTTGAACATCATGTTCACCAATCTCTGGTATGTTGCACCTGCATTTTTCAAACCGAAAGGCATAGCAGTATAGCAATAAATACCTGTTGGTGTCATGAAAGCAGTATCCTCCTGGTCCGAAGGCTCCATTTGAATCTGCTGTAATCCTGAGGATGCGTCCATGAACGTTAACATCTCATGCCCAGCAGTAGCATCCACCATTGCATCGATATGAGGAAGGGGGAATGGGTCTTTAGGACAAGCCTTATTCAAGTCTGTGTAATCTACGCAGACTCTCCATTTCCCATTTTTCTTCTGCACTACGACCACATTTGCCAACCATCTTGGGAACTTGACTTCTCTGATCATTTTGGACTTCAACAATCTTTCAACTTCCTCTTGGATGATTATATTTCGCTCAGGAGCAAACTTCCTTCTTTTTTGTTGAACAGGCTTGAACGACCTGTCAATTCCAAGCTTGTGAGTAATAATGTCTTTGGATATACCTGTCATATCCTCATGCTTCCATGCAAACGTTGACATCCTGCACTTCAAAAAGTCAGTTAATTGTTCTTCAATATCCCGAGGGATATTGGTTCCGACGAGCACCGAGATATCAGGATTATCCTGATCCAGGATAACTTTCTTCACATCCTGCTCCGAAGCTTCCAAGGTATCCCGGGCCCGCATCTTTAATTGCTATGCTGGATTAGGCTTGGTCGAGGATTTCATCGAGGATGTGTAGCATTCCTTCGCCTCCTGCTGATCACTATCAACTTTGACGACCCCCCAAGGGGTTGGAATCTTGATGCATTGGTGATAAGTCGAAGGCACAGCCTTCATGTCATGGATCCATGGCCTGCCTAGTATTATGTTATAGCAGGATAAGGAGTCCATCACACAGAAGCGTTGTATCGAGTTGACCCCTTCAACATATACTGGTAACTTTATCTCTTCTACAGTATTTCTAGCTTCTCCACTGAAACCAACGAGCACAGTGGACTTCGAAGTAATGTCCATCGGAGATACATTCATCCTTTTCAATGTTTCCAGCTGAATTATATTGATAGAACTACCGTTGTCCACCAATATCCTGCGTACAAAATGGTTAGCCACATATAATGTTATTACCAAAGCATCATGGTGAGGATCCTGAACAGTATCCCTATCATTACTATCGAAAGTGATCACTTTATCAGTTGTGAGGGTAGTCATCCTGACTGGTTTGTCTCCCCTTTCACTCTTGGCTTCCTTTGCATGTCTCTTAGCCGCCGAATACGAAGTCCCACAAATGTCGGATCCTCCTGAAATAAAGTTAATTATCTTGGCATCTGCTGGGGGTGATGCTGCTCGTTCAGGATCCTTCTCGGGATCCTGCCCTTTATTTGTCTTTCTTCCCAACAAGTCCTTCAGATACCCTTTGCTTAACAGGTAACTTATTTCTTTCCTTAAAGCAATGCAATCCTCGGTCATATGTCCGAAGTCTTCATGGAAGGCACACCATTTGGATTTATCCTTCCAATCAGCTTTCTGCTGGTTCTTTCGAGGCCACCTAGCTTTGTCCCCTAAACCCTGCATAGCATACATTAACTCAGGTATATTAACAGAAAAGCAGTATTCAGATAAGTCAGGATATTCTTCAGGATCCTCGTCTTCAACAGCATTCACTTTCTTGTTATCATTTCTGCCATATGGCTTGGAGCGATATGGCTTATACGAGGATTCTGATTTCCTGTTGGTTGATTCGTAGGTTGAGGTAGAATTCATCCTCTCTTGCATCTTCTTGTCATCTTCCAAACAGATATATCTCAAAGCCCTGTTACGAGCTTCGTCGAGATTCCTGCAGGGATTCATTACAAGATCCTGATAAAACTGAGAATCCTTTTGTAACCCCATCTTAAAAGCTTGCACAGCTGTTGCAACATCAAGATGTGGGATATCCAAGGATTCTCGACTGAACTTGTTCACATAATCCCTCAAGGATTCCTGAGATCCTTGAATTATCCTGTAAAGGTCACTGGTTAGTTTCTCAAAACTCCGACTACAAGAAAATTGACTGTTAAATAAATTAACCAAATGAGCAAACGAAGTAATTGAGTGAGGAGGGACGTTTAACAGCCATTTTAAGGCTGATCCTGTCAAGGTAGAACCGAATCCCTTGCATAAGCATGCTTCCTTGAGATCTGGAGGGATAGGATTGATTTCCATCCGTTCCCTGTACTGGGCAATATGCTCTTCAGGATCCGTAGTCCCGTCATACAGTTTCATGTTGGGAGTCTGAAATCTTTTTGGGATTTCAGCATCACAAATAGGATACGCAAAGCGGGATATCCTGTGGCTGTCTTGGGATACTTCCGGAATTGGCTGGACCACTCCAGGTACACTGGATATCATGTCCTTCAATTTCTGGAGCTCCCTGGTAAACGTTGACGTCATACCTGCATCCTGCAAAGACCCATTGTTGTTAGTAGCAAGAATATTATTATTTGACACATTACCGATCTGAGGATTTTGGCCATATCCTGAATCATATCCTGAACTCCTCACAGTCGACATTCTGACCGAGGAGGGTATCTCAGGGGTATGATTCTGAGAATGGCTTGGGACGATATTCCCCCTGTTATCCTCAGTGTAAACTGCGGAACTGAAGTTCAAAGCCCTGGGCTGTATAGGAGTGACAGTTTCTTCAGCAGGTCTACTCGAGCTAGCTTTTAAGAGTTGTATTTCTCTTAACAGCATTTGGTTAGTTTCCTATTGCTGCCTCATTTGTTCTTGCACACTTCCAAATAAAGTTAGAATTTCATCATTAGAGGCTAAAACGGGAGCAGATCCCTGAACACTCCGAGTAGGGATAACATCCTGAAGTTGTGAAGAAACTGGCATCCTTGGAGGAGGTGGTGGAAGCACCGAACCGGTAGTAGCAGAAGTCGTAGCGGACATAGTGGAGGAGCTCATGTTTGATCTCGAAGCCATTGAAAATAAGTTATAAAAAAGTTTTGACGATAGAAAACCGAATAATGATTTTACTAAAGTTTTTAGCAAAAATAGCACCACTTGCCCCACGGTGGGCGCCAAATTGTTTTGGTCAAAAATTACCGAAGCAATTTAGTGATCAAATTAGTTAAGTGAGGTAGTGTGCTAAAATTATGTGTGAAAAATACGTTAACCAAGTTAATTATAAAAACAATTTCAGGATACGGCTCAAGATATAGAGTTGTATTTGTGATCAAAAAATGAGCAGAAAAGTAAAGGTTGACACGTGATGTACGAGGAAAGCCCTTGATCAATCTAGATCGCCGGCACAAAACCTCGGGAGCTGACAATCGCAGCTGCCTTGTTCTTCTATTGCTTCAAATATCAGGATACAATGCAGGATGTAGAGCGAATCAACTAGGTGTTACAATGTGATTTGAATATAAGTGTTTGTGTGTAGTGTTTGCAGAGAGCTAGAGAGAAAGTGTTTGAAAATGTGAAAGTTGTGTGCCTTAATCTGATCCGCCCCCATCTATTTATAGTAAAACAAATATAACAAACTATCCTAAATAACCGGGATCCAGCGAATATTCCTCACTCGAACGTTGTAGACCTAGTCTTTCGGGTTCAACGTCTCTCCCATAACAAATATGCCCGAGTCTTGAGGAGATGTACTCCATCTGACCGTTAGCAAACCCCAGCCTTTAACCTGCACGTGGTTAATTCAATCAACCTCAGGATATCGCCCAGGATGTTAGCAATATCCCCGTCCAGTATCCTGGTCACAAATAAACAATTAAAAGCAGGATATTGATCAAGATATGTACGCTCAGAAAATGACCCATAACAGCAATATTGGTATTTGGGTTCCTTCTGGTATCCTGACCGATGATCCTAGATTTGCTAAGGCATCTGCTTCAGCATTATCTTCCCTTGGTACCTGTTCAAGTGTAAAAACATCGAAATATCCTGCCAATTTTTTGAGAATATCGAGGTATTCGATTAACTTCTCACCTTTAACTGCATAGGATCCATTAAAATGATTAGTGATTAACAAGGAGTCAACATATACTTGCAAATTCTTGATATTCATATTTTTAGCTAGTTCTAATCCTGCAATTAAAGCCTCATACTCTGCTTCGTTATTGGTAGCAGGAAATTCACATCTAATAGCCTGGGGTAATATGTCCCCCTGTGGCGATTTTAGTAGTATTCCCAATCCTACTCCTCTAACATTAGATGCTCCATCAGTGTACAATGTCCAGGATCCTGAGGATTCTCCTAATTGTTGTACTTCTAGGTCTACCTCATCCTGAATGTCACTACTGAAATCAGCCACAAAGTCAGCTAGAGCCTGCGATTTAATGGCATTTCTAGGTTCGTACACTAAGTCATAAGCACTCAACTTTACTGACCACTTGGCCATCCTGCCTAACATCTCGGGTTTCCTAAGCACATTTCTAACAGGATAATTGGTCTTAACATGAATTCTATGTGTCTCAAAGTAGTGTCTAAGCTTTGTTGATGCCATAACCAGTGCTAGTATCAACTTTTCTAAATGAGAATATATAGTTTCAGCATCTAACAAACTTTTACTAACATAATAAACAGGATATTGCTGACATTCATGATCCTTTATAAGGACGGCACTTACAGCATTCCCTAATACTGCGAGGTATAAGGACAGTGGTTCACCATTCTCAGGCTTCATCAGTAGAGGTGCAGTTGAAAGATACTGCTTCAAATCCTGCAGGGCTGCTTCATGCTTTTCACCCCATTCGAACTTCTTGTTCTTCTTCAGGATGTCATAAAACTCTTTGCATTTCTCGGAGGATCTTGAGATAAATCTGTTCAATGCTGCAACTCGTCCTGTTAACCGTTGAACATCCTTCATATTTGAGGGTGACTTGATATCCAAGATGGCTTTAATCTGCTCCGGGCTTGCCTCTATTCCTCTTTTGGTCACCATATATCCTAGAAACTTTCCTGCCCCCACTCCGAAATGGCACTTAGCAGGATTTAGCTTCATGTTATACTGATCCAGGATATCAAATGCTCCCTTAATATCCTGGAGGTGATCCTCAGCCTTTTTTAGATTTTACCACCATATCGTTGATGTATACCTACATTGTGTCCCCCAGCTTATCTTTGAACATCATGTTCACCAATCTTTGGTATGTTGCACCTGCATTTTTCAAACCGAAAGGCATAGCGGTATAACAATAAATACCTGTTGGTGTCATGAAGGCAGTATCCTCCTGGTCCGAAGGCTCCATTTGAATCTGCTGAAATCATGAGGATGCATCCATGAAGGTTAACATCTCATGCCCGGCAGTAGCATCTACCATTGCGTCAATATGAGGAAGAAGAAATGGGTCTTTGGGACAAGCCTTATTCAAGTCTGTGTAATCTACACAAACTCTCCATTTCCCATTCTTCTTTTGAACCACGACCACATTTGCTAGCCACTTGGGAAATTTGACTTCCCTGATCATCTTGGACTTCAATAATCTTTCAACTTCCTCTTGGATAATTGTATTTCGTTCAGGAGCGAACTTCCTTCTCTTTTGTTGCACAGGCTTGAACGACCTGTCAATTCCAAGCTTGTGAGTGATTGTGTCTTTGGATATACCTGTCATATCCTCATGCTTCCATGCAAATGTTGACATCCTGCACTTCAAAAAGTTAGTTAATTGTTCTTCAATATCTTGAGGGATATTGGTTCCTACGAGCACCGAGATATCAGGATTATCCTGATCCAGGATAACTTTCTTCATATCCTGCTCTGAAGCCTCCACGATATCCTAGGCCCACAACTTTAATTGCTATGCTGTATTAGGCTTGGTTGAGAATTTCATTGAGGATGAGTAACATTCTTTTGCCTCCTGCTGATCACTGTCAACCTTGACAACCCCCCAAGGGGTAGGGATCTAGATGCATTGATGATAAGTTGATGGCACAGCCTTCATATCATGGATCCATGGCCTGCCCAGTATGATATTATAGCAGGATAGGGAGTCCATCACACAGAAACGTTGTATCGAGTTGACCCCTTCAACATATATAGGTAACTTTATTTCTCCCACTGTGTTCCTAGCCTCTCCACTAAACCCAACAAGCACGGTGGATTTCGAAGTGATATCCATTGGGGATACATTCATTCTTTTCAAAGTCTCTAGTTGGATTATGTTAACGGAGCTGCCATTATCCACCAATATCCTGCGCACAAAATGGTTAGCCACATATAATGTTATTACAAGAGCATCATGGTGAGGATCCTGGACAGTGTCCCTGTCATCACTATCGAAAGTGATCACTTTATCAGTTGTCAGGGTGGTCATCCTGGCTGGTTTATCTCCCATTTCGCTCTTAGCCTCTTTTGCATGCCTCTTGGCCGCAGAATACGAAGTCCCGCAAATGTCGGATCCTCCTGAAATAAAGTTGAATATCTTGGCATCCGTAGGAGGTGATGCCACTCGTTCAGGATCCTTCTCAGTATCCTGACCCTTATTCTTCTTTCTTCCTAGGAGATCCTTCAGATATCCCTTACTCAGAAGATAACTTATTTCTTTTCTTAGAGCAATGCAATCCTCAGTCACATGTCCAAAATCTTCATGGAAGGCACACCATTTGGATTTATCCTTCCAATCAGCTTTTTGTGGATTCTTTCGAGGCCACCTAGCTTTGTCTCCTAAACCCTGCATAGCATACATTAATTCAGGAATATTAACTGAAAAGCAATATTCAGATAATTCAGGATACTCTTCAGGATCCTCGTTGTCACACCCCAACCGATGGCGGAATCATCGGGGCATGGCACTGAGCGAAACAGATTGTCCAGAAGTTTCCATAACAACTATCATTACCATTTAATTAAAGCAATACGTCCCATACCGTATCATAAATAGTCAAACAAGTTATTACAGACAACATCAAAACAAATATGCTGTTCCGACAACTCAGATTTAAATAAGTAGCAATTGTTTATCTGCTTCTAGAGACCCCTAATAAGTTATCTACAGACAACTATTTGTTGGGCTCTAAAGCTTTATTCTAGCTTCCATTCCCTACCACATATGCATCCTAAGCACCTGTCACATACGTTAAAATAAAGTCAATACATAAAATGTAAAGGTGAGCATACAAGTTTGATAATAGCATATAGAGTTCGAATTCGTTTACGCATAACCAGCACGTACACATAGTGAAATGAAGCACTTTCTGATTACGTGGCAACCACTTGGAATTGTATTCTCACCCGCGTGACTAGACCGGTCAGGAACCACCCTAACTCGGCCTGTCGGCGACTCAGAACGGTCATTCCGGTTGACCCCGAAATCAGGTGTCTGTGGGTAGAATCCAGATCTAGGACTAGTGCATCACTATTATCGAGTAGAAGACTAGAACCGATCAGATTCGTACCGATTCTAAGGGCAAAAGGAGGAGAGAACTTAGGTTTATTTCTTTCAACTCTTTTATCCTTAGAAAAGTTTAGATCTAGGTGAAGTTTGTTGTGAAATCTTATGGAAATCGTTTAGATCTGAGTTGTTCTTGGTGGAATGAGGTCAAGCTTGAAGTTCATAAGAACTTCATGATGACGTCACCCGAGAATACCTCAAATCTGGATGATTTCATGGTCGAAAGTGAAGATTTGAAAGATGGAAAGGTGTAGAATTGTGTAGTGATCAAGAATGTACAAGAATTAGTGCAAGATCTTACCTGGATTGAGAGAAATCTGAGAAAAGGTGAAGAATGCGTGCGGTTCGGACGTCACTTGCCAAAAGTGGAAAAGTTGGAGAGTGACCCGTGTATTTATAGGATGCCAAAAAGGGAAAGGGTGAGCCGTGCGGATGGCACGTACCCGGATAGGCTATCCGCGCGGATAGGTCATCCGTGCGGATTGGCAATCCGTGCGGATTGACCATCCGTGCGGATGCCGCCTGCTTTGGTGCGTTCGGTGCGATGTTGCTTCGGTTTTGATTTTCGAGCGATTCGATAGGGTTTCCTAGTCAAATTACTTCAGTCCCAACTACTTCTTATATGGTTCGACTCGGAATTCGGGTTCGGGTTCGTTTTCATTCGAGTTAGACTTCGAGTTCGATTGAGTTCGCTTGATTATCACAACATAACATAACATAAAATAAAATAAACATGCACAAGTAACACGTAAGGCACACACACACGTATAAACAACAAGCAAAATACACAGTTCGAGTTACGGTTCGATGTCGATTTGATCAGCATAGCTTGACTAACTTTATCGCATTGTTACCTCCTATCATTCACAGTCGTTGGTCGATTGAAATACGGTTAGCATGATTCGATTATTGTAATGAACGACATTTACTCCACATAATATAAATAAAATAAAAACATTTCTATGAGTCAAGTCGCGCGAAATCGGTCGTTGACTTTGACCTTGACTTTGACTTTCACTCGTGAAAACACGGGGTGTTACAGCCTCCCCTTGTTTAGGAAATTTCGTCCCGAAATTAAGCTGAAAGCTGTAACTAGGTCGTGAATCACGTGTGAGAATTGCTGATTTTTGGATATGATATGCGAAATTGTCTGATCTAAAAGCCGACAAAGTTTCAAATCTTACTTTCGAAGCCGTTTGGGAGAAATTTGAATTTTTGTTAAAAAAAATGCGAAATGTTGCTGTTGATGTTCACCGTACGGATGGCAATCCGTGCGGATAACATATACGTGTTGACTTGTTGACTCTGAGTCGTGCGGAATCCGTGAACGTGCTTGACCGAACACACGAAAACATACAATAACCGTGATTCAATTGATTATGATGACGTATACAAAGCCGAGAATCACGTAGAGAGAACTTTCTCTCTCTAGACTTTCTCTCTCTAAGATTATCTCCCTAAACCACCAAATGAGCAAAAGTCCCTAAAACTAACCCTAAGGGTTCTATTTATAGGCCAAGGATATAAGGAGACTCTCCTTATTTACAATTATGCCACCTTGCCTTTCTTAACCAGACATTACTCACTCGTTAAACAACTGTGGATACTTTGTCTTCATGTCGCTTTCGAGTTCCCAAGTGAACTCCGCGCCTCGTTTACCTTCCCATCTGACCTTCACGATAGGAATGTTTGAGCGCCTGAGTTGCTTGGTTTGGCGATCCATGATTTCGACAGGCTTTTCCACGAAGTGTAATGTTTCGTTCACTTGTAGATCATCTAGAGGAACATGTAAGTCGTGGTCGGCGATGCACTTTCGGAGGTTTGACACATGGAAAGTCGGATGGACATTGCTAAGTTCCTCCGGTAATTCGAGTCTGTAGGCGACTTTTCCGATCCTTTCCAGAATCTTAAAAGGTCCAACATATCGAGGCGCGAGTTTCCCCTTCTTGCCGAATCGGACTACACCCTTCCAAGGTGATACCTTTAGGAGTACGTAGTCACCAACGCCATATTCACGGGGTTTGCGCTTTTTATCGGCGTAAACTTTCTGTCGATCCCGAGCTTTCGCTAGGTTGTCTCGAATTTGGAAAATTTTGTCTGTCGTTTCTTGTAGCAGCTCCGGACCGGTTAGTTGCGAGTGACCGATCTCGTGCCACACAATAGGCGATCGACATCTTCTTCCGTACAAGTCCTCGAAAGGTGCCATCTGGATGCTAACCTGGTAGATGTTGTTATATGAGAATTCGACTAACGGAAGGTGTCTATCCCAATTACCACCGAAGTCTAGAACACACGAACGGAGCATGTCTTCAAGAGTGAGAATCGTTCTTTCAGTTTGACCGTCGGTTTGTGGGTGGAACGCAGTACTTAGATTAAGCGTTGTACCGAGTGCCGTTTGGAATGTTTCCCACAATCGTGAAGTAAACCGAGCATCACGATCAGAGATGATGTCACGAGGCGTCCCATGTCGACAGATGATCTCGTCGGTGTAGATTCGGGCTAATCGTTCTACCTTGTAGTCTTCTCGTATTGGCAAAAAGTGAGCTGATTTAGTCAAACGGTCAATAACAACCCAAATGCTGTCGTGACCTGATGACGTGGTTGGAAGCTTGGTTACGAAATCCATAGTTATGCTCTCCCACTTCCACATGGGAATTGGTGGTTGTTCGAGCAAGCCAGAGGGTCTTTGATGTTCAGCCTTCATTCTAGCACAAGTTAGGCATTTTCCGACGTAGAGAGTGATATCCCGTTTCATACCCGGCCACCAGTACCTATAGCGAAGATCATGGTACATTTTGTCAGCACCGGGGTGGATAGAGTATCGGGATTTGTGGGCTTCGTCCATGATAATCTGTCGCAAATTGGTTCGTTTGGGAATCCAAATTCGGTCTAAGAAGTGGAATATCCCATTTGATTTGCTCACAAGCTGGGCTCCATCGTGGTAGATTCTTTCTTTCTTCAAAGTGCGTTCGTTGAAACATGCATGCTGGGCGTCGCGAATGAGAGCTTCGAGATTGTACTGAGCTTGAACATTACAAGTGCTAAGCAGATAGCTCCGTCTGCTAAGTGCGTCGGTAAAAACATTTGCCTTGCCTGGGTGATAACGAATCTCACAGTCGTAATCGTTGAGAAGTTCTACCCATCGGCGTTGACGCATATTCAGTTCCCTCTGATTAAAGATGTGTTGTAGGCTCTTATGATCGGTGAAGATCGTACACTTTGTACCATATAGGTAGTGTCGCCAAATCTTTAATGCAAAGACAACTGCGCCTAGCTCGAGATCGTGGGTTGTATAGTTCTTCTCGTGGACTTTGAGCTGACGAGAGGCGTAAGCTATGACCTTGTCTCGTTGCATTAAAACACAACCGAGACCAAGGTTGGAAGCATCACAATAGACAATGAAATTATCGTTTCCGTCGGGTAGTGTGAGAATAGGAGCATTGCAAAGCATGTGTTTGAGGGTTCGAAAGGCAGACTCTTGTTTGGTTCCCCAGAAAAAAGGCTGGTCCTTATGAGTGAGAGAGGTAAGTGGTACAGCAATCTTCGAGAATCCTTCGATAAATCGTCGATAATAGCCCGCTAGCCCGAGAAAGGAGCGGACTTCGGACGGGTTCTTAGGCGTAACCCAGCTCTTAACAGCTTCAATCTTTGCAGGATCGACGTGAATACCCTGACTATTTACGATGTGACCCAGAAACTGAACCTCCCCCAACCAAAATTCGCACTTGGAGAATTTGGCGTAGAGTTGGTTCCCCTGGAGTAACTCGAGAACCAAACGTAGATGTTGCGCGTGTTCGGCTCTCGTCTTGGAATAGATCAAGACATCGTCGATGAACACGATGACGAAACGGTCGAGATATGGTTTACACACACGATTCATCAGATCCATGAAAACCGCTGGTGCGTTGGTTAGACCAAAAGGCATGACGACGAATTCGTAATGGCCGTAACGAGTACAAAACGCGGTTTTGGGTATATCCTCCTCTTGTATACGTAGCTGATGATATCCTGAACGTAGATCGATCTTCGAGAAACACGTAGCGCCTTGTAGCTGATCAAACAAATCGTCGATTCGAGGCAGAGGATAGCGGTTCTTGATAGTCAACTTATTCAATTCCCGATAGTCAATGCACATCCGGAACGACCCATCCTTCTTTTTGACGAAAAGGATTGGTGCGCCCTAAGGAGAGGTGCTCGGGCGAATAAAGCCTTTTTCAAGCAATTCCTGGAGTTGGGTTGAGAGTTCCTGCATTTCGGACGCCGCGAGTCAATAAAGAGCTCTGGCGATAGGATTGGCTCCAGGAATAAGATCAATGCGAAAATCAATATCGCGCTTTGGAGGTAGTCCGGGAAGATCCTCTGGAAAAACATTAGGAAATTCTCGAACCACAGGAACGTCTTTTACTTCCTTCTTCTCTTTCTTTTCCTTCTCCGCTGCTACGACGTTAGCCAAGAAAGCCCTGTATTCCTTTCGGAGATACTTGCTAGCTTGTAGGCATGACATAAGCTTGAGACCCTTCGAAGTAGTATCACCATAAACGCGTAATGAATCACCGTTTGCGAGCGAAAAACGAATCATTTTATCGAAGCACACAACTTCGGCATGGTTTTCGCGAAGAAAGTCCATGCCTACTATGACATCAAAGCTTCCTAGTTGCATCGGAGTGAGATCGATTGAGAAGATGTGATTGTTGAGCTCGAGAGTGCAATCACGGATAACAGAGCTTACAGCGACGGTTCTTCCGGTAGCGACTTCAACATCGAATGCAGAGGAGAGTCGAGAACGTTTACGACTAAGGAGTTTCTCAAATTCGAGCGACACAAAGCAATTATCGGCTCCAGTATCAAACAAACATGAAGCATAAATACCATTCACAAGGAACGTACCATTGACCACGTTGTTGTCGGCCTGGGATTGACGCACATTGAGATTGAAAGTTCTGGTGCGTACGGCCTGTTGTTGCTGCTGCTGTTGTTGCTGTGGTTGCTGCTGCTGCGGTTCTTGTTTCACCACCCTGTTCGGGCACATGTTGGCGAAATGATTCGGGTCGCCACACGTGAAGCATGCTCTGGCTTTGACTGCGGGTGCCGGAGGAGCTTGTTGACCCTGTGGGGCAGTGAGTAGAGCTTGATTGGCAGGAGCTTGGCGAATACGGCAGTTAGCAGTAAAGTGACCGTAGACATTGCAGTGAGCACAGAAGCAGCATTGAATAGCAGTCGGGTGATGATAGGTGCAAGTAGGGCAGAGCGGGTGTGGTCCAGTATATGCATGCTTTGCAGGCGGTGCATTGGCCACAGGCGCCGCTACTTGACGCTGTTGGGCAGGTACAGCTTGGATCGGTGCAGCAGTAATCACACAGTTCTTGTTGGTGGACCTGTTCTTTCTCTTGTTCTTTCTCTTGTTGCTTGACGAGGTGGCTTCGGCAGTTGGTGCAGCAGTAGTGGCTTGATGTAGATGCTTGGAGGTCTTATCCCATACCCCAGCCTTTACCCTTTTGTCATTGATTTCGGCGGCCAGCAGATAGGTTTCCTCGATCGTGGCAGTCTTAGCTGCTTGCACGAAATCAGCAATGCAGTCGGGCAAAGCTCGGATGTACTTCTTGATGGTCATCTCAGGGGTCTTGACCTGGTCGGGACAGATAATGCTGAGCTGTTTGAAGCGAGCAGTAAGACCAGCATTGTCTCCATCCTTCTGATGTATGTGCCAGAATTCATCTTCAAGCTTTTGACGTTCGTGAGGAGGGCAGAATTCCTCTAGCATGACTTCCTTGAGCTCGTCCCACGACAGACCGTAGGCTGCATCATTCCCTCGATTGTTCCTCTCGGCCGTCCACCAGTCTAGAGCACGGGACTGGAAGACGCCGGTAGCGTTCAGAGTTCGAAGGTCATCAGGGCAACCACTTTGTCGCAGAGTAACCTCGATAGAGTCAAACCAGTGGAATAGTGCAGTAGGACCTCCTTCGCCCGTGAATTCTTTCGGCCCACATGACTTGAATTGTTTGAAGCTGAAAGGTCTTGTGACAGCTTTAGGACCTTCAGTCCTTGATTCCTCGGATGATTTGCTGGCATTCTCATAGGCATCGCTCACAGCCTTTGCTACAGCTTTCGCGACGATGGAAGCAAGGCGTCTGTCCTTCTTTTCCTGGCGAGAGAGTGGATGACAGGATCCAGACGACATTGTCTACAATAGACATCGCCATGGAACTCAACACATGTATTCGAATCTCACCTCACACGTCTACTACTACTAAAGCTCAGTAACACGTACCATGTAAACGCATATAGTCACAAAATCACAGAATTGCACACAATCACATAAACACATAGAGCACTTAATCACAATATTCCTAAAACATGTAGGCACGATAGCAAGAACACATATATCTTAGTCACTAGAGGCAGTCAGAAAACAGAAAACCTAGTATTCAGAGTTTGCGAGTGTTCGAGAGTAGTGTAGTGCGAGTGATTTGTTAATGATGTGTTGTGTGGGTTTGGTGTTTTAGCAGAAGCAATAGTGTTGGGTCGAAACCAATAGTATCCCAAAACGTTAACAAATAAGCAGAAAATACATAATATCTTCATAAAGATCGATAAATCAAAGGTAGATTGTCTGCGGCTAATAGACTTCGACCAACCAAAGGGGCTCGACTATTCGCAAGGATCCTGTGTGCACAATTACCTCCAGGACTATGCCTTTGCCTCGATTCTTGGGCGTTGGCGCAATTCCCATTGGTTATATTGTGTCTTTAGATCGTTGGAGTCCATCGAAACTTTGGTGGGAGTTTTTGTATAAAAGCAGGACGAGACGTCAAGGTTAGGGTTTCACCCCTATCTTGCAATTTCCGTCCTTGTTTTTGATAAAATGTGAGGAGATTATTCATCAAAATATGGATTTCACTCCTGATTTGGTATGATTCTCCTCGTTTGTAGCTAAAACGCAAGCTGATTAGGCAACTTTAGTCGAGAGTTTGCGGTTTTCACACCTATTCTCGGCCTCATTACCTGTTCATAACTTGAAAATTCGAGTGCAGTGATAGAAAAGAGCGAGTGATAGTGGCGAGTTTACGCATACGAGTGAGTTGGTCTATTGGTTCTTAACTATAGACTAGGTCTCTAAGACTTCAACCCGGACTAGGTCGAGTCTTGCCTAATTCCCTATAGTTATGGCTCTGATACCAATCTGTCACACCCCAACCGATGGCGGAATCATCGGGGCATGGCACTGAGCGAAACAGATTGTCCAGAAGTTTCCATAACAACTATCATTACCATTTAATTAAAGCAATACGTCCCATACCGTATCATAAATAGTCAAACAAGTTATTACAGACAACATCAAAACAAATATTCTGTTCCGACAACTCAGATTTAAATAAGTAGCAATTGTTTATCTGCTTCTAGAGACCCCTAATAAGTTATCTACAGACAACTATTTGTTGGGCTCTAAAGCTTTATTCTAGCTTCCATTCCCTACCACATATGCATCCTAAGCACCTGTCACATACGTTAAAATAAAGTCAATACATAAAATGTAAAGGTGAGCATACAAGTTTGATAATAGCATATAGAGTTCGAATTCGTTTACGCATAACCAGCACGTACACATAGTGAAATGAAGCACGTTAGTTATCGACATAGATCCATCGATACCAATGACTGCGGGTTGACTGTCCGAGGCAGTTCGCAATACATGATTACCACCGTAATCCATGCAAGTAAAAGATCCTTAACAACCCCCGTGTGAACGGGTGCTGAGTCCAAACTATAGTACTATCGTTGCTAAGGCAGGTAGACAGCATTCCATGTGTAAACATAACAAACAAGCATTCATAAGCCACGTATAACATGCGTAAATGGTTTAGCGTTAAAATAGCTTGAGTAGTGTGATAGTTGTAGTTTGAATAGTTGTAACGTATGTAACACCCAAAAGTGCTAAAGCAAAAAGGGTTCGAGTATACTCACAGCGGTTGTGGATTGAAGGGAGCGCTTTACAGCGAGTATGGTTAGCCTGAAAAGATTTGATAACGTAACGATAAGTGGCGCGTAAAACAGTACAAAGTGAGCGTGGTTAGGATGGCTGATCGTGCGGATCAGCTATCCGTGAGAGGGAGTCATCTGTGCGGGTGAACTATCCGTGCGGATGGTGATCCGTGCGGATGGTGACCCATCCGGATAAGCTATCCGTGCGTGCGAGTTGTGCGTGCGGATGGTAATCCGTGCGGACTAGTCGCGCGTGCGGGTGGCTTATCCGTACGGACAAGTTGTTCGTGCGGATAAACGTTCAAGTGGATTGTTTCTTCCTAAGGATGTGTTTGTGTATGATGGCTTGTGCTTTGGAGTTTTCGTTGTAGCATTTAGAAAATATTTATGTGTTTCTACCTTTCAAGCCGGTCGCGCGGACAACAATCCGTGCATATGGTAGTCCGTGCGGACAATGGTGATTCGTGCGGACAGTCTGTGCGCGCGGGCAGGGACAATCCGTCCGGATAGCCTGTCCGTGCGGACGACTTGGCCGTGCGGATGAACACTGTTTGAATTTATTTCAAGGCCTTAGTATCTCATGATCCGAAGAGTAATCCATTCGTAGGTCGTCCGTCCGGATTGCTCATTCGTCGATACTCAAACCTTGTTTGGAAAGTGGGTCCCAAGGGTAGCTCGTCCGGGTGACAACCCGTCCGTATGGCCTGTGCGTGCGGACAGTTTGTCCGTGCGGACAGCTTGTATGTGCGGATAACTGGTCCGTGCGGACAGCCTCTGGTATGATTGTTCCGTTCTTCTACTCTGGGTTCTGTTGTCGTTTATCGAGACGTTCTGATTACGTGGCAACCACTTGGAATTGTATTCTCACCCGCGTGACTAGACCGGTCAGGAACCACCCTAACTCGGCCTGTCGGCGACTCAGAACGGTCATTCCGGTTGACCCCGAAATCAGGTGTCTGTGGGTAGAATCCAGATCTAGGACTAGTGCATCACTATTATCGAGTAGAAGACTAGAACCGATCAGATTCGTACCGATTCTAAGGGCAAAAGGAGGAGAGAACTTAGGTTTATTTCTTTCAACTCTTTTATCCTTAGAAAAGTTTAGATCTAGGTGAAGTTTGTTGTGAAATCTTATGGAAATCGTTTAGATCTGAGTTGTTCTTGGTGGAATGAGGTCAAGCTTGAAGTTCATAAGAACTTCATGATGACGTCACCCGAGAATACCTCAAATCTGGATGATTTCATGGTCGAAAGTGAAGATTTGAAAGATGGAAAGGTGTAGAATTGTGTAGTGATCAAGAATGTACAAGAATTAGTGCAAGATCTTACCTGGATTGAGAGAAATCTGAGAAAAGGTGAAGAATGCGTGCGGTTCGGACGTCACTTGCCAAAACTGGAAAAGTTGGAGAGTGACCCGTGTATTTATAGGATGCCAAAAAGGGAAAGGGTGAGCCGTGCGGATGGCACGTACCCGGATAGGCTATCCGCGCAGATAGGTCATCCGCGCAGATAGGCAATCCGTGCGGATTGGCAATCCGTGCGGATTGTCGCCTGCTTTGGTGCGTTCGGTGCGATGTTGCTTCGGTTTCGATTTTCGAGCGATTCGATAGGGTTTCCTAGTCAAATTACTTCAGTCCCAACTACTTCTTATATGGTTCGACTCGGAATTCGGGTTCAGGTTCGTTTTCATTCGAGTTAGACTTCGAGTTCGATTGAGTTCGCTTGATTATCACAACATAACATAAAATAAAATAAACATGCACAGGTAACACGTAAGGCACACACACACGTATAAACAACAAGAAAAATATACAGTTCGAGTTACGGTTCGATGTCGATTTGATCAGCATAGCTTGACTAACTTTATCGCACTGTTACCTCCTATCATTCACAGTCGTAGGTCGATTGAAATACGGTTAGCATGATTCGATTATTGTAATGAACGACATTTACTCCACATAATATAAATAAAATAAAAACATTTCTACGAGTCAAGTCACGCGAAATCGGTCGTTGACTTTGACCTTGACTTTGACTTTCACTCGTGAAAACACGGGGTGTTACACTCGTCTTCAACAGCATTCACTTTCTTGTTGTCATTTCTACCATACGGCTTAGAGCGATATGGTTTAAACGAGGATTCTGACTTCCTATTAGTTGACTCATAGGTAGTGGATGAGTTCATCCTTTCTTGCATTTTCCTATCATCTTCCAGCCTGATATATCTCAAGGCCCTGTTTCGAGCTTCATCCAAGTTCCTGCAAGGATTCATCACAAGATCCTGATAAAACTGGGAATCCTTTTGTAGTCCCATCTTGAAAGCCTGCACAGCTGTTGCAACATCAAGGTGTGGGATATCTAAGGATTCCCTGCTGAATTTGTTCACGTAATCCCTTAGGGATTCCTAAGGTCCTTGAGTTATCCTGTAAAGATCACTTGTCAGCTTTTCAAAACTCCGACTACAAGAAAATTTACTATTAAATAAATTCACTTAGTGAGAAAAAGATGTAATCGAATGCGGAGGAACATTTAAGACCCATTTCAATGCCGATCCTGTTAAGGTAGAACCAAAGCCCTTGCATAAGCATGCTTCCTTGAGCTCCGGAGGGATAGGATTAATCTCCATTCTTTCCCTATACTGGGCAATATGCTCTTCAGGATCCGTAGTCCCATCATAGAGCTTCATGTTGGGGGTTTGAAATCTCTTCGGGATCTCAGCATCACAGATAGGATATGCGAAATGAGATATCCTGTGGCTGTCTTGGGACACTTCCGGAATTGCCTGGACCACTCCAGGTACACTGGATATCATGCCCTTCAATTTCTGAAGCTCCCTAGTAAATGTTGACGTCATACCTGCATCCTGCAAAGATCCACTATTGTTAGTAGCATGAATATTATTATTTGACACGTTACCAGTCTGAGGATTCTGGCCATATCCTGAAACATATCCTGAGCTCCTCACAGTTGACATCCTGATTGATGAGGGTATTTCAGGAGTATGATTCTGGGAATGACTAGGCACAATATTCCCCCTATTATCCTCAGTATACACAGCCGAACTGAAGTTCAAAGTTCTGGGTTGTAAAGGAGTAACAATATCCTCAGCGGATCTGCTCGAGCTAGCTTTTAAGAGTTGTATTTCTCTTAACAGCATTTGGTTAGTTTCCTGTTGCTGCCTCATTTGTTCCTTCACACTTCCAAATAAAGTTAGAATTTCATCATTAGAGGCTAAAACGGGAGCAGATCCCTGAGTAGGGATGATATCCTGAGGTTGTGAAAAAGCTGGCATCCTTGGAGGAAGTGGTGGAAGCACCGAACCGGTAGTAGCAGAACAGTGGAGGAGCTCATGTTTGATCTTGAGGCCATTGTAAACAATGTGGCAAAAAGTTTTGAAAACAGAAAACCGATTAACGATTTCACAAAGATTTTTAGTAAAGATAACACCACTTGCCCCACGGTGGGCGCCAAATTGTTTTGGTCAAAAATTACCGAAGCAATTAAGTGATCAAATTAGTTAAGTGAGGTAGTGTGCTAAAAAGTGTGTTGGAAATATGCTGGTTAAGTCGTTTGTGAAAACAGTTTTCAGGATACGGCTCAGGATATTGAGTTGTATCTACGATCAAACTATGAGCAAAAAGTAAAGGAAATGACGCGAGATGTACGAGGAAAGCCCTTGATCAATCTAGATCGCCGGCATAAAACCTCGGGAGCTGACAATCGCAGCTTACTAGTTCTTCTTATTACTTCAAACGTCAGGATACAGTGCAGGATATCGACCAGATCGCTAAGTGTTACAATGCTTTTTTGTGAAAGTGAAAATTGCGAGAGAACAAGTGTAAGAGTGTAGTGAGTGTAATTGTGATGTCCTACTCGATCTGATATACCCACCTATTTATAGTAACGAAATACAAACTAAAATTCCTATAAATATGGGATGCTCCCGAATATTCCATTGTTAACGTTGTAGACCGAGTAATACGGCTTCAACGTCTTCATTTGAACAACTTGGACCGAGTCTCCCGGATAAAGGGTCTTCGCGGACGTTGGGCACCTGGACGCGTACTCCTGCACACAACCCGTTAGTAACCCTGAGGATACCATTCAGGATGTTACCAATATCCTGAATGAGCATCCCGGATATGAACAGATATCATACAACCAAGATATAAGTCAAGATATTTCCCAGGATATGGGCTCAGAATTTCACCCATAACACTTAGTGGTAATTTGTTTGATTTATAATACTCATTTTACCCCAACGTTGCAATAGTATCAAAACTAGTGCTTAAACTTTGAAAGGTCACTTTGATCCCCTAACCTAAAGTTTGGGGTTTACTCTAAAATTAATTTCTTGCAACGTTTTTATTTTTATTTTATGTATGTCTTGGTATAAATTCGAGTTCGTCTACGCTTTAATGCAATTTTGGTGTATATATACGCTTTAACGTAATTTTGGTTTGGAAACAAGTCGAGTCAATTTCATGATGTATTGTTTTTAGGTGTGTTTTGACGTAAATTTTGTTGAAAACATATTAGGCCAAACATAATACGTTTTCATTCGAGAATATAAATTTGAGTTATTATACGTTTCGATGTAAATTTGGTTCGGAAACGAGTCGGGTCGGGTTGGGTCGATTGTAGTCTATACTTTATCACACCGCGTACGACCCGTACACACGTGTTTATTTTATGTACGGTTTGAGTTAGTCTCCGTTTAGACATAAATTTTGTTTGTAAACAAGTCATGTCAATTAAAATACATTTTCATTCAATAGTATGAATTCGGATTACTCTATGTTTCAACGTAACTTTAATTCGGAAGTGAGTCAGGTTGATTGTCGTCTATACGCGTAGAACGTCGACGCAACGCGAGACGGGATAAAAAAACTAGTTTACTTTATAGAAGAATTTGAATTTTTAACTATGAACTAGTAAAAACTGATGGTGGTATTAAACAAGGTATTACTTATGCATGACCTATTAGTCTAGTGGTATGGTATCCATCGCAACCCCTGGTCCCTTATCTGTCCCGGGAACGGGCGGACGCGAACTCAGAGTTTGGTGGTATCAGTTGATTAATTTGGCAGCGGAAATTTCATCAGGACCGTAGTTAGGAAATGTTTATCAGAGTAAAACCACCTTATTTAATATTAATAATCAAATGGGTAAAACCCAAGTTTCTTATTACAATATATTTATAGGGATAAACCCTATTTTATTGAATTTAAAACCTCGTTTATTATGTAACTTTTATAGCCACATTTTCCCAAGCCTTCAGTGCTCTCCAGCTGGCTTTTTTTTACTAATTGGCTGTCACATTGTGTTACCTGGAACGCGTTTTAAAAACATTTGTCAGTGGGAAATACTGGTGAGTGAATCCCAGTTTAATCAAGAAACATTTTATCGATTAACACAGTATTGAGAGCGATCACATTGTTTATTTCTACACAATTACTCATTCAGTACTGTCAACCCTGACTTGTGGGTCATATTACACATTGGCTAACTCGTTGTCCAATGCTAACGTATTGTCGTCCTGACTTACTACTACTACTACTCGCAGTAGTAAATTTTGTATACAAAACCCCAACATACCGGCAGTAATTGAAGAACTACAAAGACTCAATCACTGCTTAATCGCATTGTAAAATATTTAAGGTTTTGTAAAACATTTACAAAAAGGTTAACAAAAAGAGGATAAACTCACATTGCTATCTTAGACTTCGCGTAAGGGTTTCCTGGGAATAATCTATAATTTATACAAATGTACATAGGTTAGTATCATAACCCTTTGAAAATACTAATGATACCCTCCCCGAGACGGCATTCCAACAACTACGTCGGGCAGAACCACGACAGTTGTTACGGAACCCTAAATCAATCGGGCAGCGTATCTATTACGAAACTGGGGTTATAATACTTACAACGGAGCAGAACCTCGCTAATTAGGTGGTATAATACATGATTTCTATGCCTATATTTCAGAAATTGTGATTGAGAATTGAGAAATGAACGAACTGAATTGAAGCCCGAGGCCTCCTTTATATAGTTGCTGTACTAGACTCTCACGCGGCCCGCGTGAAAGGTAAGCCGGGCTTACGCGGCCCGCGTACTAGACCGGGTAGGGTTTAGGTGATCCGGGTCATTGCCTAGACTCGACACGATGTCGACACGTGTCGGCCTCTGGTGTTGCTGTTTTGTAGATCTCTCGCGGCCTGCGTTAGATTGAGATGGGGTTCACGCGGCCCGCCTAAACTTAAGAAATCAGACGGAATCAGGTTCTAACCTTGATACCGGCCGCGTAAGGTTGGGGTGGGTCCTACGCGGCCCGCCTCAGCCCTAGATTTTAACTTTTTATTTATTTTTAATACTATTTTATATATATCGGGCTCGGTTTTCACATACGGGTTGTATTTAAAGACATGTAAGAGTAGTTTTTAAAATATACTAAGGTATCAGAAATATGAGGGTGTCAGTTTTACTGAGGGTTGTTACATCCTCCCCACCTTGTTTTAGAGCTCGTCCTCGAGATCTACTGTAACACCTCGAAAATTCACGTCCTATAATGTGTTGACACGTGTCATATTTTAAAAACGTGTGAAAGAAGATTATAGAAGGACTAAAGTTGACAAACATGGAAAGTATGTGAATATACGTATTCAATGTGTCAACAGTGAATAAATATATTGTACATTAACCCTACATGATGCTCATACCTTCAAACGAATAAATCATGGATCATGCGAAGCTAAAAGTGAGAGATTTCAAACTACAGGGGTTAAAAGTGTCAACATGTTTAAGTTATACCTCTGAGTGACCTTTTGACAAACCCGAAGCTTTGTAACTGTTAATTATGCTCACTAGAATGCACGATATAAATTTCGTAAAGTTTCGTTGTCGTATGAGAAAGTTATGATCAAATTCGTGTGCAAAGGGTTAAAGCGTAAACATTGAAAGTTAGGACTTTTCGGGTAACAATAAAGTTAACCGGGGACTTAACAAAGTGGGTATATGTTTTAAAGCCCTTATAGATCAATTATGAGGGTTCATAATGCAAGAAACAAGTGTCTAAACGGAGTTTGAAGAGCCAAGGATCAATTAGCAAAAATCAAAAAATGCAGATTTTCTGCAGAAGGCCGTCGCGCCACGCGAGGGACTCCCAGCTCCGAAAACTTTGGGTTGTTGCCTGCTGAGTGCAATCTGCTCGATTTCATCCGATTTTTCACATCTTGTGAGACCCCTAGGCACCCCCTAAACACTTAGGGACATGTGTTAATCAGTTGTGGTGGGTTGTAGACTCATGTGTCAAAGATTTGTGGTGATTAATTCACTATAAAAGGCCATGATATGCAACCATTGTTCTTCACACCTTCCTCTTGCAATCTGATCATTTCTGGAGCTCCAAGGCACTCTCAAGTGATCACTAATCAAGCTTAGGACTTTTGTAAGTTTGCTTAACTTTCTTTAATTGAGTTTAGCTTAGTTATTTAGCTAAAGGTCAAACCGTCGTAATTACGGTTTGACTTCGAGATTAATTAATAATGGCTCAGTCAAATCTCGAATCAAAAGTGGTTATAAGTTGGTAATTATGTGGTTAATAAACCCTCAAAAGGGTTCCCCTTGATTCCCACTCTAACTAGGTCTAATGTCGGGTCAAACGTGTAATTAAAAAGTCAACAGAATGTTTAAATTGCAATTTATGCATGATTAGCAATGTAGAGCACATACAACCTGTTTGATCATTAATATAACTTGGTAATTAGTGTAAGAACATGTCTAAACATGTTCAACCCGACAATTTCCTGTTTAGACCCGGTTCGGAACCGAAAGTCGCATAGTTTGACTTATACTTTGACTTCCAGTTCTGACCCGTTTTGGTATGTTTTAGAAATGCCTTAGAGCTGTATTTGGACCAGGTTATATGCTAGTATAACCCTCTGTGATTATACACCTCGGATCATTAGTTATCCATTTAATATGCATGATTCCGTTAATTGCTCATATGTTGACCGTTATGCCCTTTTCACCTTAAAACGTGATTTTTGGAAATGTAAAAGAGTAGAAACCTTAATTACTGATATATAAACTTGCATACAAAATTTGACATCAGTTTGAGGTGTAGGTTAAGAGTTATGCTCGTTAGCTTAAAATTAAAGCTTTATGTTAATTAAACGGCGTATTTAGCGTATAGTCTACTTAAACATACTTTTTGATACCAAACTTAATACCCACTGATGTAATATATTATTTTGGGATTTTTAAATATTTTTAATTAATTTTATGCTGAGCATAACTCATAGTCGTAGGTTTAATCCGGTAATTGTCGGTTTTGCCCTTACGGGCCATAAAATGAGTTTTACATATCTAAACGACTCCAAACCTTTTGCTACTGATCACATACGATAAATAAATTATTTTAAGCCTTTTGGAAATATAAAAATTTCAGATTTATGTATCAAACCCGGAAATGGCCTCTAATCGCCTTTTTAAGCGTTTTTAACGCATAGTATGTACTAAAACTATTTTAAACATACAAGGGTTGACACCTACTGATATTTGAGGCAAATTATAATATTTTAACAGTAAGCAATGGTTGATAAACTCAGACTTCAGTTTTGAGCTTTTCGGCTTATGTGAAATTACCAAAATACCCCTACGGGGCATAGTTTGGTTATAATTGATAAATTTCACTTATATACTTTAACCTACTGATATAACTTAGCAAATTGAGTATATTTGCTGATTACATCAGGCCTGTAACTCAGGTTGACACTTAAACACTTTTACAACCTTTAAAATGACCAAACTACCTCTACGGGGCATAGTTTGTGATTAAATTCATTTCGGGCATAATGAAAGACATATTACTAATGTCACAACATATATGAAGCATATTAACTTAGGAAACCTGTAAATAGCTCTCATGAATACCCGTTACGTGTATTACGCGTTCGGTTCGGTTTTTGTAACTAGTTTACATAAATTAGCCTAAACGGGTCAAACCTTATCGGTTTTACCTCAAAATCCAGAATGTGTATGAAATACCCATATTAAACAAGTCTCTGAAATTGTCGGGTCTAAATCACATTCTATCCGGTCTTCGCTTAATAGTGCGTACGAACCGTGTCTTTGAAACTAACCGGTCTAAGCTTAAGCTTAACTAAAGACCCGTTAGGATTCTAATAGGTCATTATAAACCTTCGTTCCAGATTAGGAGGACCAGTAAAAGCTACCTACATTTTGCTTATTGTGATTATTACATTGCTCAGGTAAATACTTTTAACTTATTTTCCCTATACGGGCTTGGGTTACGGTATATAGCATACCGCTTGATCGGGCATCAAATCTTCCATCGTTGGGTGGTTAATTGAATAATTTGATCGGCTTGTTTAAACAGTCTTGTTACTTAAAGCCTTTGGGGGGTTAATGACCATGTCCCGGATATCCTTGGCATCATTTTACGAAATGGCCACGACTTAAGCGCGGGGTGTAGGCGTACACCCGTCAGTGCACAAAAGAATATTGTGGTGTGTCTATTGATCTTTAACCCGGACTTGATCCAGGCTACTAAACGCACAAGGAACATGTAATTCATTCACAAGATTATATATTTAAATAATTCTCCCAAGTTAAATAAAATGTTTATGCCACGTGCATCCAAACCAATTTTCAATCATTTTCCAAAATGAGTCAGTTGATTGTATTTACCAGTGTAAACTGACGTATTTTCCCAAAAAGATTAAATGCAGGTACTAAGCGTAATTGGCTGGAATTTCTCCTTAGCATCATTAGAAGTCTCGCAAGCTTAAGATGCCTGAAGTCTGTTGAACTATTGTTGCATATTTTATTTTCGATCCTTCTGTGGATAAACTTCCGAATATTGTGACATTTGATATTACAATATTAAATTCGGTTGTATTATATCTTTTAAACTGCTTCCGCTGTGCATATTAAATATTGTGTTGTTTGACTATTATGTTGCCAACCACGTCACGATACTCCTCACCGGGCCCACCGGTGACACGTGGAAATCGGGGTGTGACAGGTTGGTATCAGAGCCAACACTGAGTGAATTAAACACTAGCCTTTTGTGTTTAATCTTAGTTACACAATTGCACATTCTAAACTTTCGAGTCTAGACATATAACATAGGACAAATTTCACTTTGTTTGTGTTGTCCTTTATTTTGCATATATTTTTGTTTTGTTATCTCATGCTATATTGACAGGATTAACAAAATGCCGCCAAGATTCTTCAGGAGAAGAGGAAGAGGCAAGGGGCCAATCACCGCCCCCAATGATAATGAAGCTGGACCTTCAAATGTACGAGCTCCATCTACCACGGAGAGTGACGATCCCCGGCAGAACCGGAGAAACCTCTTTGAGCCGGCTAGACGGTCGGTCTCACACACTTCAACACCTCCTAACCCTTATGGGCCTCAGCCGGAGTACGAGTCCAACAACCCTCAACCCTCATACATACCATTACAGCGATCCTTATCGCATCATTCTTTTGGTGACCCTACACCAGTTTTTAGGGGCCGGTTTAACCCGGCGAATTTTATACAAGAACCTGTGGGTTTTAACCCATTGGGGCCAGAGGATCTTTTCTCTGGCGATCATGCGGACGACATGGACGAGGATACGGACCCCGTCGAGCCTGCCAGTGGTACACCAAACCACCCGATAGAGATTTCGGATGGCTCTTCGTTTCACAGATCACCCTATGTTGGTCCAGATAGCTTTCAAGCTATGTTTACCAGGCACGAATGGTACTATACACCTCCTCACCATTCGTCGCCTCATCAGCAGCAACAGCAGCAACAGGATCCCTCTGTGGATTCACGGTTTGTGGCAGTTACGCCACCGCCACCGCCTCCACCGCCGCCAGTTCAGCCGGCACCTCCGCAACCACCAAGGCGTAGGAGATCTGGACCACGTATGTCTACACGGGGAGGAGACTTCCATTTCAATTCTCCTCGGCAATCAAGTGGCAGCCACTACCAGCCACATCAAGAAGATCCCCAAATAGGTGGACCCTCACACCCAGTTGCACCGCAACCACCGCCTATGGGTTTTGATAACCCAATTCCAGCATACACGGGTTCCATGGCGTATAACCCGTTTGAACAGCCAGTGCACACCAATTACAACTACGCCGAAGCCGATCCTTACATGGTAGCGGCTAACTACAACACCCAAGGACCCTATGGAGATCCATGGGGAATAGGGTACCCAACTCATGGGTACCAGATACCGGCAAGACCTATTATTAGGCAACAATCGCAACCACCAAGGTTCTCTCCACCGGAGCGTGAACAAATTCTGCAAAGGTTGGACCATGTAGAGCGAGAGTTTCACAGGGAACGAAGGGAGCGACAAACTTTCTTCCAAGGACTAACGAGCCTAATTAAAGGGAAGAGCAAGAAGGACCGCTAAATCCTTCCATTTGTTGTTAAGCCCCTGCGTGGGCCAGTCTTGCTGTATAAACCCCTGCGTGGGTGTGCTTGTTTGTTTTGACCCCTGCGTGGGTCTATCTTTCTGTAAACCCCTACGAGGGTATGTTATTTGTGTAAGCCCCTGCGTGGACTATTATGTTATTAAGCCCCTGCGTGGGTATGTGTGTTATTAAGCCCCTGTGTGGGTAAGTACTTGTTTAAACCCCTGCGTGGGTAAATTTGTTATTTGAAAAGACCCGTTTAGGGCAGCGTGTAATATTCTAATAAATAAATGGAATGTTATGTTTATAAATTTCATCTTGCTATTATATGCATAAATATTATATATGAAATAAATAAATCAAAGATCATTCATTTTAAATAAATATCTGCCTATGTAAATTTTTAAATAAGAATCTTAGAGTGTGAAACCTAGCCTTCGGGTCATTTTAAGGCCGGGCCAAGATGGTAAGACCTGTTTAAAAGATTCGTATCCCTGTTAACATCTGAAAACATGTTAACACTCCTGGCAGACGTGATTCATTAAAATCACACACGTCATTCGTGTTATTGGATTCTTCAAAAGATTCCTAACCCAATTATATGATCTCTGAATCATGGGTTTAGGTCATCAATTAAGATGATCATATTTGACCATACGTGGTATCATAGCGCCTACGGGCCCTGCTCATTTCCATATGAGCCAAAAGACAGTGGTAGCGATGACTCCCTGTCAGATAAAGGTAATGAACTAGGTTCAAACCTCAAATGCTTTGATTCTCTGAAATCCTAGCATATAATTTATAAGTGTCCATGTGACTAGGCCTTTTGTGCCACAAATAAAACTGTTATTGTTTTATAATTAGGATAAATTATTATAGAAATCCTAAATAAATATGATTAATAAATTAACCAAATATGGTCTCTGTTTACCATGGTTAATGAATTACCCTAAGGGGCAATTCCATAATAAACTCCCAAATAAACTATTGTCCTTGTTTTCTGTAACAGTTCAATTAAAATGGCTAACTCAGATGAGATAAATAGTCATCCAGTGGAGAACATTGATAACGCCCGGATTAACTTAACGGGTGCTGAATTAAAAGCGTTGGTCGACGACGCAGTTACAAAGGCATTGGAAAGGCAGTACGAAGAGTATAGTGGGACTCGTAGTAGGACCCTATCTACACAGCCTTCAAAGCCACCGTCCAAGAAGGACGACCCGAAGAAAGATGATGATCGACACTCCTCAAACCACAGTGCTCCATCTCAGCAGGTTATATACTGAACCAAGGACCCCGTGAGAAGGGTTGTTCTTATAAATATTTTGTTTCTTGCAAACCCCGGGATTTCACTGGGGAGAAGGGAGCCATTGACTGTATGACGTGGCTAGATGAGATGGATACTGTTGTGGGTATCAGCGGATGCGCTGAGAGAGATGTGGTAAAGTTTGTGTCGCAGTCTTTTAAGGGTGAAGCTTTAGCATGGTGGAGATCTCTGATTCAAGCCACCAGAAAAATCCCATTGTACAGCATGTCGTGGGATCAATTTGTTGCCCTTATCAGGGAAAATTACTGCCCTCAGCATGAGGTGGAGAAGATAGAGTCTGATTTTCTATAATTGGTGATGACAAACCTTGACTGTTAAGCTTACCTAACGAGCTTCAACACAATGTCCCGATTGGTTCCTTATCTGGTAACCCCGGAACCAAAAAGAATAGCTCGTTTTATCGGTGGTTTAGCCCCGGAAATCAAGGCAAGCGTGAAAGCTTCTCGGCCAGCTACTTTTAGGTCTGTAGCTGACATATCTTTATCCCTCACCTTGGATGCGGTCATGCAGAGATCGCTGAGGAATAAGGAGGCTGAGAAGAGAAAACGTGAAGATGATAGTTCATACAGATCGAACAAGAAGCACCGTGGGAACGGTGACAACAAGAAAGGATCGGAGTCAAGGAAAGATGGGCATCATTCTGGTGAGAAGCCCAAATGCAAAATTTGCAAGAAACAGCATTTTGGAAAGTGCAGACTTGAGTCGAACTCACAGACTCAGTCAAAAACCTATGCTTGGGGTATATGCAAGTCCACGGATCACAAAACCTTGGATTGCAAGAAGATGAAAGACGCAACGTGCTACCGTTGCAATGAAAAGGGCCACATTAAAACCAACTGCCCTAAATACACCAAGAAGCCTGAGGAGGCCAAGAAGACTAATGCCAGGGTCTTCAGAATGGACGCAAAGGAAGCGGTTCTAGACGACAACGTTATTACAGGTACTTTCCTTGTAAATGACGTCTATGCTAGAGTACTTTTTGATTCAGGCGCTGATAAGTCTTTCGTTGATAATAAGTTTTGTGAATTGCTGAAATTACCTGTCAAAACCTTAAATGTGAATTATGAGGTGGAGTTAGCAGATGGCACACTTGAAACCGTCTCAACTGTGTTAGATGGGTGTGTTATATCCATTAAGAACCATTCTTTTCCTCTGTCTCTACTTCCCTTTAAGTTGGCCGGTTTTGACATAGTTCTGGGTATGGACTGGTTATCTCGCAACCAGGCCCAAATCGTCTGCAACAGAAAGCAAGTGGTGATAAAGACTCCGTCTGGCGAATCACTTACCATTCGGGGAGATACCCAGTATGGGCTGCCTGAGCAAGTGACTATGCTCAAGGCTTCAAAATGTTTAAAGAAGGGTTGTGTCATCTACATGGCACAAGTGATTATTGATGAGCCTAAACCAAAGATAGAAGACATCCCTGTTATTTCTGAATTCCCAGAAGTTTTTCCGGAAGAACTACTTGGTTTGCCACCAGATAGGCAAGTGGAATTCAGGATTGATATCATCCCCGGAGCAGCACCAGTTGCCAGAGCACCCTATAGGTTGGCTCCAATGGAGATGAAAGAATTGAGGATACAGCTAGACGAATTGCTAGCCAAGGGTTTCATAAAACCTAGTTCGTCTCCTTGGGGAGCGCCAGTCCTGTTTGTCAAGAAGAAGGACGGATCGATGCGTCTATGCATCGATTATCGTGAGCTTAATAAGGTCACGATCAAGAATAGGTATCCTTTGCCTAGGATCGACGATTTGTTCGATCAATTGCAAGGAGCAAGTTATTTTTCGAAGATTGATTTGAGGTCAGGCTACCATCAACTGAAGGTTAGAGATGAAGACGTGCATAAAACTGCATTTAGGACTCGTTACGCTCATTACGAGTTCCTAGTGATGCCTTTTGGGCTCACTAATGCACCGGCCGCGTTCATGGATCTCATGAATCGCGTTTGCAAGCCATACTTAGACAAATTCGTCATCGTGTTCATCGACGACATCCTGATCTACTCGAAGAACCAAGCTGACCACGAGAAACACCTTCGATGTATTCTCAAACTCCTACATCAGGAGAAACTCTATGCCAAATTCTCTAAATGTGAATTCTGGCTTCGAGAAGTCCAATTCCTTGGACATGTGGTGAGTGAGCGTGGTATCCAAGTGGATCCCGCTAAGGTTGAAGCAGTTATGAACTGGCAAGAACCAAAGACGCCTACAGAGATTTGTAGTTTCCTGGGATTGGCAGGATATTACAGGCGTTTCATTGAAAAATTTTCAAGGATTGCTGCACCCCTAACTTCCTTGACTAAGAAGAAAGTAAAGTTCGTTTGGGGCCCTAAGCAGCAAGAATCCTTTGATATTCTGAAGCAAAAGTTGAGCAATGCCCCAGTACTGACATTGCCAGATGGAATAGAAGATTTTGTGGTTTACTGCGATGCATCGCACACTGGCATGGGGTGTGTGCTTATGCAGAAAGGCAAGGTTATTGCCTATGCATCACGACAGTTAAAGGTGCACGAAAAGAATTACACCACCCACGACTTGGAGTTGGGTGCCGTTGTATTCGCACTAAAACTGTGGAGGCATTATCTTTATGGAATCAAATGTGTGGTCTATTCTGATCACAAGAGCCTCCAGCACCTGTTTAATCAGAAAGAGTTAAACATGAGGCAACGCCGTTGGATGGAGACTTTGAATGACTATGATTGTGAAATCAAGTACCATCCCGGCAAGGCGAATGTAGTCGCTGATGCCTTGAGTCGAAAGGAAAGGATGAAACCCATCCGAATCAATGCCAAGCGCATGGAGATAAAGAATAATTTGATTGAAAGGTTGTTAGCTGCACAGAAGGAAGCTGTGTTGGAAGCTAACTATCCTAATGAAAAGTTAGGAGTAACTGAGGAGCAGTTAACTCTTAGCAAGGACGGAATTTTACGATTAAATGGACGAATATGGGTTCCAATGTATGGAGGACTTCGAGATGTCATCCTCCAGGAAGCCCATAGTTCCAAATACTCTGTTCATCCTGGAGCTGATAAGATGTACCAGGATCTAAAGGCAAATTATTGGTGGATAGGCATGAAAAAGTCTGTAGCCACCTATGTAGCTAAATGCTTGACATGTGCGCAAGTCAAAGCCGAGCATCAAAAGCCGTCAGGCTTGCTACAACAGCCTGAACTTCCTACGTGGAAGTGGGAAATGGTAACTATGGATTTTATTACCAAGTTACCCAAGACAAGGAAGGGAAATGATACAATATGGGTTATAGTTGATAGACTGACTAAGTCAGCACATTTCTTACCCATCAAGGAGACTTATAGCTCCGACATGTTAGCCCAGTTATACGTTGATAAGATTGTAGCCTTACATGGCATACCTGTGTCTATTATCTCTGACCGAGATACTAGATACACGTCACATTTTTGGAAGAGTTTCCAACAATCTTTGGGCACACGTTTGAATTTCAGTACGGCTTATCATCCTCAGACTGACGGTCAGAGTGAGCGTACTATTCAAACGTTGGAAGACATGCTACGTGCATGTGCGATCGATTTGGGTGGTAGTTGGGATAAGAACCTACCATTAATCGAATTCTCCTACAACAATAGCTACCATACCAGCATTAAGGTTGCACCCTTCGAGGCATTATACGGTAGAAAGTGTAGATCACCCGTTTGTTGGGCGGAAGTTGGAGAGGTCCAATTATCAGGACCAGAGATAGTCTTTGAAACGACGGACAAGATTGTCCAGATTCGTGACCGTCTCAAAGCCGCCCGAGATAGGCAGAAGAGCTACGCAGATCCGAAGCGTAAAGCTTTTCACTTCGATGTAGGTGATAAAGTGTTGCTTAAAGTGTCACCCTGGAAGGGGGTGATGCGGTTTGGTAAGAAAGGAAAGCTAAGCCCGAGATACATAGGACCTTTTGAGGTTATCGAATGTATCGGGTCAGTTGCCTATAAGTTAAACTTACCGGAAGAGCTCAGTGGAATTCACAATCTGTTCCACATCTGCAATCTGAAGAAGTGTTTCGCTGATGAATCACTGGTTATACCACATACAGATGTGCATATAGACGAGAGCTTAAAATTTGTGGAAAAACCATTGTCGATTGAAGATCGACAGGTTAAGAAGCTTCGAAGGAAGCATGTGCCTATTGTAAAGGTCAAATGGGATTCCCGTAGAGGTCCCGAATACATGTGGGAAGTTGAATCCATGATGAAAGAAAAGTACCCTTATTTATTTCAATAAATCTCGGGTCGAGATTTATTTTAAGGGGGTGAGGATGTAACACCTCGAAAATTCACGTCCTATAATGTGTTGACACGTGTCATATGTTTAAAAACGTGTGAAAGAAGATTATAGAAGGACTAAAGTTGACAAACATGGAAAGTATGTGAATATACGTATTCAATGTGTCAACAGTGAATAAATATATTGTACATTAACCCTACATGATGCTCATACCTTCAAACGAATAAATCATGGATCATGCGAAGCAAAAAGTGAGAGATTTCAAACTACAGGGGTTAAAAGTGTCAACATGTTTAAGTTATACCTCTGAGTGACCTTTTGACAAACCCGAAGCTTTGTAACTGTTAATTATGCTCACTAGAATGCATGATATAAATTTCGTAAAGTTTCGTTGTCGTATGAGAAAGTTATGATCAAATTCGTGTGCAAAGGGTTAAAGCGTAAACATTGAAAGTTAGGACTTTTCGGGTAACAATAAAGTTAACCGGGGACTTAACAAAGTGGGTATATGTTTTAAAGCCCTTATAGATCAATTATGAGGGTTCATAATACAAGAAACAAGTGTCTAAACGGAGTTTGAAGAGCCAAGGATCAATTAGCAAAAATCAAAAAATACAGATTTTCTGCAGAAGGCCGTCGCGCCACGCGAGGGACTCCCAGCTCCGAAAACTTTGGGTTGTTGCCTGCTGAGTGCAATCTGCTCGATTTCATCTGATTTTTCACATCTTGTGCGACCCCTAGGCACCCCCTAAACACTTAGGGACATGTATTAATCAGTTGTGGTGGGTTGTAGACTCATGTGTCAAAGATTTGTGGTGATTAATTCACTATAAAAGGCCATGATATGCAACCATTGTTCTTCACACCTTCCTCTTGCAATCTGATCATTTCTGGAGCTCCAAGGCACTCTCAAGTGATCACTAATCAAGCTTAGGACTTTTGTAAGTTTGCTTAACTTTCTTTAATTGAGTTTAGCTTAGTTATTTAGCTAAAGGTCAAACCGTCGTAATTACGGTTTGACTTCGAGATTAATTAATAATGGCTCAGTCAAATCTCGAATCAAAAGTGGTTATAAGTTGGTAATTATGTGGTTAATAAACCCTCAAAAGGGTTCCCCCCTGATTCCCACTCTAACTAGGTCTAATGGCGGGTCAAACGTGTAATTAAAAAGTCAACAGAATGTTTAAATTGCAATTTATGCATGATTAGCAATGTAGAGCACATACAACCTGTTTGATCATTAATATAACTTGGTAATTAGTGTAAGAACATGTCTAAACATGTTCAACCCTACAATTTCCTGTTTAGACCCGGTTCGGAACCGAAAGTCGCATAGTTTGACTTATACTTTGACTTTCAGTTCTGACCCATTTTGGTATGTTTTAGAAATGCCTTAGATATTTATTTGGACCAGGTTACATGCTAGTATAACCCTCTGTGATTATACACCTCGGATCATTAGTTATCCAATTAATATGCATGATTCCGTTAATTGCTCATATGTTGGCCGTTATGCCCTTTTCACCTTAAAACGTGATTTTTAGAAATGTAAAAGAGTAGAAACCTTAATTACTGATATATAAACTTGCATACAAAATTTGACATCAGTTTGAGGTGTAGGTTAAGAGTTATGCTCGTTAGCGTAAAATTAAAGCTTTATGTTAATTAAACGGCGTATTTAGCGTATAGCCTACTTAAACATACTTTTTGATACCAAACTTAATACCCACTGATGTAATATATTATTTTGGGATTTTTAAAGATTTTTAATTAATTTTAGGCTGAGCATAACTCATAGTCGTAGGCTTAATCCGGTAATTGTCGGTTTTGCCCTAACGGGCCATAAAATGAGTTTTACATATCTAAACGACTCCAAACCTTTTGCTACTGATCACATATGATAAATAAATTATTTTAAGCCTTCTGGAAATATAAAAATATCAGATTTATGTATCAAACCCGGAAATGGCCTCTAATCGCCTTTTTAAGCGTTTTTAACGCATAGTATGTACTAAAACTATTTTAAACATACAAGGGTTGACACCTACTGATATTTGAGGCAAATTATAATATTTTAACAGTAAGCAAGGGTTGATAAACTCATACTTCAGTTTTGAGCTTTTCGGCTTATGTGAAATTACCAAAATACCCCTACGGGGCATAGTTTGGTTATAATTGATAAATTTCACTTATATACTTTAACCTACTGATATAACTTAGCAAATTGAGTATATTTGCTGATTACATCAGGCCTGTAACTCAGGTTGACACTTAAACACTTTTACAACATTTAAAATGACCAAACTACCTCTACGGGGCATAGTTTGTGATTAAATTCATTTCGGGCATAATGAAAGACATATTATTGATGTCACAACATATATGAAGCATATTAACTTAGGAAACCTTTAAATAGCTCTCATGAATACCCGTTACGCGTATTACGCGTTCGGTTCGGTTTATGTAACTAGTTTACATAAATTAGCCTAAACGGGTCAAACCTTATCGGTTTTACCTCAAAATCCAGAATGTGTATGAAATACCCATATTAAACAAGTCTCTGAACTTATCGGGTCTAAATCACATTCTATCTGGTCTTCGCTTAATAGTGCGTACGAACCGTGTCTTTGAAACTAACCGGTCTAAGATTAAGCTTAACTAAAGACCCGTTAGGATTCTAATAGGTCATTATAAACCTTCGTTCCAGATTAGGAGGACCAGTAAAAGCTACCTACATTTTGCTTATTGTGATTATTACATTGCTCAGGTAAATACTTTTAACTTATTTTCCCTATACGGGCTTGGGTTACGGTATATAGCATACCGCTTGATCGGGCATCAAATCTTCCATCGTTGGGTGGTTAATTGAATAATTTGATCAGCTCGTTTAAACAGTCTTGTTACTTAAAGCCTTTGGGGGGTTAATGACCATGTCCCGAATATCCTTGGCATCATTTTACGAAATGGCCACGACTTAAGCGCGGGGTGTAGGCGTATACCCGTCAGTGCACAAAAGAATATTGTGGTGTGTCTATTGATCTTTAACCCGGACTTGATCCGGGCTACTGAACGCACAAGGAACATGTAATTTGTTCACAAGATTATATATTTAAATAATGCTCCCAAGTTAAATAAAATGTTTATGCCACGTGCATCCAAACCAATTTTCAATCATTTTCCAAAATGAGTCAGTTGATTGTATTTACCAGTGTAAACTGACGTATTTTCCCAAAAAGATGAAATGCAGGTACTAAGCGTAATTGGCTGGGATTTCTCCTTAGCATCATTAGAAGTCTCGCAAGCTTAAGATGCCTGAAGTCTGTTGAACTATTGTTTCATATTTTATTTTCGATCCTTCTGTGGATAAACTTCTGAATATTGTGACATTTGATATTACAATATTAAATTCGGTTGTATTATATCTTTTAAATTGCTTTCGCTGTGCATATTAAATATTGTGTTGTTTGACTATTATGTTGCCAACCACGTCACGATACTCCCCACCGGGCCCACCGGTGACACGTGGAAATCGGGGTGTGACATCTACTGGAACAAGTACGGATATTTCCTTTGCATTTCAGATTCAAGCTCCCGTGTGTACTCAGGTCCTCTTTTGGAGTTCCACTTCACTTTGACCAGAACTAGTCTTTTATGTTTGAGGTTCTTGACTTTCCTGCCTTCAATCTGTAGAGGCTTTTCTACAAACTTGAGTTGTTCATTTACCTCTATATATCCTTAAGAGGTACTATCAGTGATTCATCAGCTAAACACTTTTTGAGATTAGATACATGAAATACATCATGTATCCCTGCCATTTCCTCTGGCAGTTGTAGCTGATAGGCTACAGGTCCTATTCTTCTAATAATCTCAAAAGGCCCAATATACCTGGGACTTAGCTTTCCCCGTTTGATGAATCTTACTATTCCTTTCCAAGGAGAGACCTTTAATAATACTTTATCTCCTACTTGAAATTCCAATGGCTTGCGTCGGTTATCGGCATAACTCTTATGTCGATCACGTGCTGCTTTTAATCGTTCCTTGACTCGAATGATCTTGTCAGTTGTTTCTTGCACTATTTCAGGTCCAGATAGTTGCTTTTCCCCAATTTTTGCCCAACAGACTGGGGTTCGGCACTTTCGTCCATAAAGTGCTTCGAATGGTGCAGCATTGATACTTGTGTGATAACTATTATTATAAGAAAATTCTATTAAAGGTAAGTGATCGTCCCAATTACCTCCAAAATCAATTACACATGCTCTAAGCATGTCCTCCATTGTTTGAATTGTTCTTTCACTTTGTCCGTCTGTTTGAGGATGATAAGATGTGCTTAGATTTAGCTTGGTTCCCATTGCCTTTTGGAAACTTGACCAAAAATGAGAGGTAAATCGGCTATCCCTATCAGAAACAATTGATAAAGGAATTCCATGTAAAGAAACAATTTCATTTACATATAATTTGGCTAATTGTTCCATACTGAAAGTTTCTTTCATTGTTATGAAATGAGCTGACTTGGTTAGTCTATCTACAATCACCCAGATTGTATCATTGCCTTTCTTTGTTTTGGGTAATTTAGTAACAAAATCCATTGTTATTAATTCCCATTTCCACACTGGCATTTCTAATTATTGCAGTAAACCTAAGGGCTTCTGGTGTTCAGCCTTAACTTGTGAACAAGTTAGACATTTAGAAACATAGGCTGCTATGTCCTTCTTCATTCCTATCCACCAGAAATTTTTCCTTAAATCCTGGTACATTTTATCACTCCCTGGATGCATCGTATATTTAGACTTATGGGTTTCTTCTAGTATACGATGACGTAGGTTTCCTAATTTAGGTATCCATATTCTCTTTTTATGGAATCTCCAAATTCCATTTGTTCCTTGTTCTAATTCCTGAATCATACCTTTCAATTTTTCAGTATCTTCCTTGATTACTGATTCTTGTGCTTCTCTTATCTGATCATTTAAATCTACTTGTAGATTTAATTTAAGAGAACGTACCCTTTTTGGCTTTTCATGATACTTTCGGCTTAAAGCATCTGCTACTACATTTGCTTTTCCTTCATGATACTGGATATCACAATCATAATCACTAAGCATTTCCATCCAGCGTCTTTGTCTCATATTCAACTCTTTTTGTTTGAAAATATACCTTAAACTCTTATGATAAGTGAATATGGTAAACTTACTGCCATAAAGGTAATGTCTCCAAATTTTAAGAGCAAAAATTATAGCTCCTAACTCTAAATCATGGGTTGAATAATTCTCTTCATGATTCTTAAGTTGTCTAGATGCGTAAGCTATAACCTTTTGACGTTGCATTAATACACATCCATAACCTAACTTAGAAGCGTCACAATAGACTACAAAGTCTTCAGCACCTTCTGGTAACACTAGTATGGGTGTATGGGTTAATCTTTGCTTAAGGATTCTAAATGCTTCTTCTTGTTTTAATCCCCATTCAAATTTAACGGATTTACAGGTCAGTTTAGTTAAGGGAATGGCTATTCTAGAAAAATCTTGAATAAATCTTCTATAATAGCCGGCCAATCCTAAGAAACTTCTAACCTCGGTTGGTGACTCAGGGGTTTTCCATTTAGTAATTGTCTCAATCTTTGTTGGATCTACATGAATTCCTTCATGATTGACTAGGTGTCCGAGAAATTGTACCTGTTCTAACCAAAATTCGCACTTAGAAAACTTAGCATAAAGTTTTTCTTTTCTTAATAGACTTAAAAGTGCGTGCAAATGCTTTGCATGATCCTCTTTACTCTTAGAGTAAATTAGAATATCATCTATAAAGACAATTATGAATTTATCCAAATATGGCTTACATATTCGGTTCATCATGTCCATAAATGCAGCTGAGGCATTGGTTAAACCAAATGGCATGACAGTAAATTCATAATAGCCATACCTAGTTCTGAAAGCGGTTTTAGGAATGTCCTCTTCATGTACCTTTAATTGATGATATCCTGACCTTAAATCGATTTTAGAGAAAAATCGAGCTCCTTGTAGTTGATCAAACAGATCATCGATTCTCGGTAATGGGTACCGGTTCTTAATCGTGACTTTGTTTAATTCACGGTAATCAATGCACATACGCATTGATCCGTCCTTCTTTTTAACAAACAGTATCGGCCCTCCCCATGGCGACGAACTTGGCTGTATGAATCCTTTTTCTAGCAATTCATCTAATTGTTTCTTCAGTTCCTGCATTTCGGCGGGTGCCAAACGATAAGGTGCTTTGGCAATTGGTGCTGTTCTTGGTAGCAGGTGAATTCTGAATTCAACTTCTCTGTCTGGAGGTAGTCCTGGTAATTCTTCTGGAAAGACATCTGAAAACTGAGACACTACTGGAATGTCTTTTAGTTCTTTTCCTTTAGTGTTAGTGATTATGGAAATCAAATACACTATAGAACCTTTTCTTATATAGCTTGCAGTTTTCATCACAGAGATGAATTTTGTGGATCTAAATGGTTTATCTCCTTTAATTGTGATCGTTTTACCTTTTGGTGAATTTACTTGTATTGACTTTTGATCACATAAAATACTGGCTTTATTGGCTATCAACCAATCCATACCTAAAACAACATCAAATCCTACCAGATTCATGGGATAAAGGTTTGCTATAAACTTTTGGTTTAAAATTTCTATTCTTGCTCCCTGCAAGATTTCAGAGATCCTAACAGTTTCTCCATTAGTTGTTTCTACTAAGCATTCTTGTAGTAGTTTAGTTAATGACTGATTTAAAAATTTGCAAAATGATGTATTAATAAAACTTTGGTTTGCACCAGAGTCAAATAATACTTTAGCAAAGATATCTTTAACTAAAAACGTACCAGCTATGACATCTGGAATCATCTTGGCTTCATCTGTAGTCAGAACAAATGCTCTAGCATTTTTAGTATTCTTGTTGTTTGTAGCTGGAGCTAATTTTAGACAATTAAGCTTGATATGACCTTGTTCTCCGCAGTTGTAACATATCCTGTTAGCTTTCTTTCTGCAGTCTTCTTCCTTGTGTCCCGATATTTTGCAAAAGTTACAATATATGGAGCATCTTCCTGAATGTTTCCTTTTGCAATTCTTACAGTGGGGTGTAGAAGTAGAACCTACATTTCTCCCACGATTAGAATTTCCAGAACGAAATTCTTGTGTGAGCTTTTGAGTTAGGTTCCTTTTCTGATCCTCTTCTCGGGTACGGACTAATTCATCAGTCAAGGTATTGGCTAGTTCTACAGCTTCTTCTATGGTTTGAGGTCTAGCTGCCTTGACTACATGTCTAATCTCTCCAATTAATCCCCAGATATAACAGGAGATTAACACTAGTTCTGGTGAAGCAAGAGTTGGCACTATTCTAGCATATTCAAAGAATAACTTAGTGTACCCCTTACTATCCACACCAGTCATTCTAAAGTTTAGGAATTTGTTTTCTATTTGTTCCTTCTCATTGGGTGGGCAGAATTTCCTTTCTACCTTGTTCTTAAATTCTTCCCATTCCATATTGTAAGTTCTATCGCTTCCTCTTGATTGAAGGATAGTGTTCCACCATTCTAGTGCTGCATTCTTAAATAGATTAGAAGCAAACAATATCTTATCTTCTTCAGCACACTTGCTTATTCTTAAGACTGCCTCAGTCTTCTCTATCCAGCGTAGGGTTGCAATGGCCCCTTCATTGCCTGATAATTCCATTGGTTTACAAGACCAGAATTCTTTATAAGAACAACCGTAAGACACGGTTCTTCTCCTTTTGGGAATGGGCATTTGAAGTACAGGTCCATTGTTCACGCTGTTTTCTGGTTCAATTGGTCGCTTACTGCTATGTTTACTTTTATTATTCGTTTCTTGAATTGTTTGAATAATAAATGGCATTGCATCTATGATTCCTTGTGCCACTATATGTTGAACGGCACTATTATCCATTTGGTTTCCGTTGTTATTGATGCTTGGATTCTCATTAACCACGTTAATGTTACTCTGGTTATCATTATTCAGATTTCCTTGATTTCCGTCATTGGCCATCTGAATTTTAAACATTTATCCCATATTAATATCACAAGATAATAGTTAATATAGTTAATCACATGATACGCAATCTAACAAAAAATGTCGATCATTGCGAGTTTTACTCTAATTCCTTATATTATGTGTCTATTACACACTAGTACTGAAATAAAATTACAATACCAACAGATATAAAGTTACACTACTAGTAATAGGCATCCGTACACATATATTTTATTTTATTTTATTTTATTATTTTATTAGTACCATCTTCTCCATTCTCACATTCATGGATATGGATTCATCCAAAAATCCATATTGCGCTCATCGTATTTCCATACGAGACGCTCTCCCATCTGACGCATTCTCTCACTGCTTTCTAAAATTTCCTCCCCAAAAGTTCTAAGTTCTTGGACGTTTTCTGCACTCATTGGGGGTGCAGGTTCTAGGACTGGGTTTGGAATCTGGGGTGCGGGTTCCTGATATGGGGGTGAAAGTGCCTGAAATCGGTAAGGATCTTCTAAGATTTCCCTAATGTAGTTATCATGGTAATAGGGATCTAAAGGGTCCATACCTGGATAGGCTCCTATGTTCTGTATGGGTGTGTCTTCATGGATAGGGTAACGTTGCACAAAGTCCCTATTGTTGTCCCACCAGGGGTCATAATTTGGGTCTAGGGGGTTTGGTGCAGGTACCCTAGGGATTTCTTCTGGGTTAAAGTCATGCATCTCCACTTGGTTTTCAAGGTTTTCTATCTCAATGGGTTGGTCTGGGATAAGTGGTTGTGGGGCTACTAATTGTTCCAGACTTGGGTCAGCAGCAGTTGTAGCTAGGATATGGAAATTGGCTAGGCTTCTATTAAGCATATCCTGTGTATGGGTATCTGTCTTTCGCTTAGCGGCTGCTAAAACTCTTTGTTGTTGCAACTTTCGCATTCTTTTCCTACGAGCAAAAGCTTCCTTACTGAACCATCCTCTCCTTTTGTGAGGGAATGGCTCTTCCGATTGAGCTTTAAAGGCAAACATTCCTTCTTCCTGATCAGCAGTATACCCAGAGAGGGCAGGCTGTGAAGAGGTACCTTCACTCCTAGGTGATTCAGACAACTGACGATATACGTCAGAGGGTCCTTGATTACTCATACTGTAAACTAACAAATAGTCAAATAACACATAACAACTAAATACAGTTATGCAAGTATTTTCATAATTTATTTCCTAACACAAAATTTAGAATTTAAGTGTCAGCAGAACACTTCTTTGGCTCAGACCAGTGGCTAGGCTCTGATACCACCTTCTGTCGCAACCCCAGATCCCTTATCTGTCCCGGGAACGAGCGAACGCGAACTCAGAGTTTGGTGGTATCAGTTTGTCACACCCTCAAATTACTACTTAGGGAGTGTCCCTGTTAGGCGTGTGACCACTAGTAATGAGCCACCAATTACATTGAATCCAATAGTTTAAAATAAAGTTTCATCGTTTAATAGTAATAAAATCCAAACATAAGTAATTCGAAAACCATCAAGTTCAGCGGAAGCGTTAACGTAACATAATGTAAATACTTTCCAACAACCATAGTAAATAAATGTTTGATAAATAAACCCATCAATGCCACCATGACCACTCACGCCCTCCAGCCAGCAAGTTCCTGTTCCCAAGTACCTAACGACCTGCGAGCATGTAACAAGTGTATCAGACAAAGCTGGCGAGTTCACAGTTTTAGAAAACGTTTGTTACCAGTTGTATGTAAAACAGTTCACTGACAAATGCAAGTAATATTGTTAATATCTCAATTCCGAACAAGACGGCTCCTGATGTACATGACTGCCCTTCCCACGTACTCCTATCCAGTACTGGGCCCCGACTGGGTCATTAGTTCACATCCGTCCTATCTAGGAGCGGTGTGAGGGTGCCAAACCTAAGTAGCGCTACCAACTAATACCCGTTACCCTCCAGGTAACAATATAAGGGACTTACAAGAATGATAGGTGAGAATATTAACCAATATACCCGTTTTTACCCAAAAGACTTATCCCTCCACGGGATCCCCACTGACTGTCCCCAACCACTGGGACGCATGCTCGAATGTAGTGAACTCACCTTAGATTGCTCGGTATATTATGTTACCCGTTCCAAGTTGGTCAACCAAACCCTACCGTTGTTACCAAAAATAGTCAGTTTCGTACACACATAAATCACGTATTTCTTATACATATTACGCATGTAACATACAAGCATCACCAACTCATATTTCATACCAACCCATTAAACGTTGCCAACAGAGGTGTGGCCGACATATCACAAATAATATTCGATACATGCAACTTATTATCGGTCCAAGGTTTTGATCATTATAATCACATGCCACCTTGGAATACTAACCATCTGACAACCTTCTTAATACTTTGCACATGATTTCAAGCATTCACACACATGGGCCGCAAATTACTACATTTGTTATTATATATGTATTTATCGGTTCATGGCATAGCTTCACCTCCCTAGCCTCCTAAGTTATCTCCTACATATTTAACAGTGAGGTATGACAGTGTCTGATTATCATGCATAATATGCATCACAATCTACAGAAACATCAAAGTTGTTCGTTGTGTGCGGAGAAACACTTTGTTCCTTATGATTACAGTTCATCCACCATTTTCCATACACAAAAACATGATCATCAACAGGAAATCAACATCAACGACTTTACCAGCCATGCGCATGTTCATTCATATCAGACCACATTCACACATATGAATACTAACTTGTATGCTATTATCATTCTATGGTGACAAGTAGCATGTGTTCACGGAACGTCATAGGTATCGTTTAACATAGATCATGTCGTCTGCTGTTATGTTATTCGCCATATATTAAACGTGATCAAAACAACCTAGCCGTATCACTTAATCAACATCAACATATCATAACTAATGTCTAACCAAGACTAGCAGCGAATCAAGATTCATAATAACTCTATATCTAGCCATATCAAATAAACACGATGAATCGATGATAAGATAAACCCATTGAAACTAACCAGAAAATTGATGGGTGATAAACACGGATGCGGATTGCTAATCAGAAAGAAGCCTCGGCTGAGTGCCGTATGAAACGTATGAGACTTGTAGGGTTTAGTTTAGAGATGTAGATAAATGACAAGTAATGCACAATTAAAATATCTAAAGAATTCGGTAATGGGTTTGGTTTGGGCAACACAGCTTCCGATTGGGCTTTGGTTCAATTCGTATTGGGCTCGCAAAATCGGTCCAACAGGCAATCAGAGATCACAACCTTGCAAAGGTTGCACCGACAATAGTCGGCCCAATCTGATGTTTAACTACCGGCCCAAAGTTCAACAATCGGTCCATTTGATGTTCGGTTGGTTATTGTGGCCCAGTACGTAATATATAACAGAGTTACTAAGTTTAACGAAGTTAAGAATCATGAAATTAAAACGTAACTAACCTTGAGGGTTCGGGTTGTCACATCATCCCCAACTTGAAAGAAATTTCGTCCCGAAATTTGACAAGTAATCCCAGACAAGTGCTACCAAGTAGCAAGGTGTTAGATCAGGATGACTGTGGATTTTTCCGGGTACCACATCATCCCCAACTTGAAAGGGAATTTCGTCCCGAAATTCGCCAATGACCACAAAAGTTGGTTCAACCACTTGAACAATTAAGGATATTAGAGCGTAACAGATCTTTACGTTCCCACGTGAACTCCGGTCCACGTCTTGGGTTTCAACGAACTCTCACGATTGACATATGACTTATGCTAACGAACCTTGACCTCTTGGCCCATGTTTTCGATAGATTCCCTGATAAATACAACTGGTCCGATAACCTCAGACTCTTGTAAAGGTATCACAAGTGTTTCATCGGACAACCACTGCCTTATTTCGAGGCATAATTATCATCGTGAACGTTATTCCATTTCGTCAGTTAACTCAAGTTTTTGAGCCATGTTACTGATTCGCTCCAGAGATCCGGATGTCCCGATGCATAGTAAACTAAGCTTGCCACGTTGTCTATAGCGTATCGCACCCTCCCAGGATGGGACTTTCGATTATAACACGTTCGCCTACAGCGAACTCCTAGTGTTTCCTAAGCTTATCAGCTTTCGTGACAGTCACGCGTTGCCGTCAAACAATTTCCGATCCCAACAATCTTTAAGAGTTTCGAGTGCAAGTCCTGGATCTGTGATTAGGTTGTCACCCACCTTAATCCAACAAGGAGATTAGCGTTACTGTCCATGCCGTCAAACAGAGCTGTATGCATACTAATATGGTAACAGCTGCAGTAGAGCTCTCCCAAAGACAAGTGTCCTTCCCAAATGTTTACTAAAGTCGATCACGCACATGCTCGCAGCATGTCTTCATGTGTCCGGATGGTTCGCTACTCTGCTCGGTTGTCCTACAGTGATAAGTAATGCTCATGTCTTAATGTAAGCCAAGGGTGTTGTGTATTGACTGCCATAAATCAGGTATAACTCAAAATCAAAGGTAGCAGAAGTTGGCACCTCGTGCCTAAAACCGCCTCTCTCAGAGGAACATTCACAGCTGTGAAGACTCGTCAGTTTCCTTGATTGCGAGATAGTGTGCTGGTAACGTGAGACAATTAACGATCACCCAGGTGATATTGTTTCCGTTTCGAGTTGCGAGTAGACTAGTGACAGAATCCATGGCAGTCTGTTCTCATTTCCATATGTGTGTTTCTAGTTGCTGATTCTTCTCCTTGACTTTCCCACAAGTCAAACATCATTCACATACATAGTTAGGTGGGCCTTCATGCCCGGTCACCAGTACAAGATCCTCCGATCCTAACATATTCCATCAAATCCAGATGACCAGCATATCGAGGCTGGTGTGCTTCGCTCAACACAAGTTCCCTCGGATTGCTGCACAGTAGAATCCATATTTGTTCCATAAAGTAGCGAGTACCATCTGACCTGCCATGGTTGCTTCCCCATGCCCCACATGGGTTCAACTTGGAATTTCTCTATCTTCAGTTCTCTAGTTTGGTCAAAGCAAGTCTGATCAGGTAGGTTAGAGTCGATAGTGAGCTGCAAAGCTCGTGTACATTCAAGTTTCACAGTCGTAACCGTCCAAAATTCCATCCAGCGATGCCATTAACTGAGTTAGCTTTTTTTTTATCGCAAGTACACGGGAGGCCCTTGTGATCGGTCTAAGCAGTGCATCTGGTACCGTCCAAGTAATGCCTCCAACTTAAATCCAAAGACCACGGCTTCTACTGCAGATTGTGAGTCGTGCAATTCCTCTGGTTATGCCACCATGTAAACCATCACCTTCTCGTGTTGCATCGGCGTGTAACTGGTACTCTGATTCAGACCATCATGGTATACCACTAGATCACTCGTACCCTCGGGTAAAGACGATGCTCAGAGTATTGCAGAGTTGAGGTTCAAAAGCTGAAAGGACGTCCTCCTGTTTTGTCTTCCACGAACACAGCACCCTGCTGTGCTAAAGAGATTTAAGCTGCTCGATCTTCGAGAATCCTGTGATGAATCTGCGATAGCATCTAGTGAGACCAAGAAATTGCTACATCCTCGAAGGGATCTCTGGTGTCGATCAGTTTCTAACCAAAACGGGTCTTAGCGAGATCCACGTGTATTCCCACTTCGTTGATTATATGACCAAAAAGGTATCCCTCGCATCCAGAAGTTACATTTATCAAGACTTCGCGCGGTGTGGCTCCTCCTTCAGGAGCTCTCAAATAAGATACAAAGCTGCCCATGATGTTCCTTTCTCCTGGAAATGATTCAACATGTCGTCAATAAGCATAGTCGATTCATGTGATCCATACAACTGCTGGTGTGATGATTAGCTCGAAAGTCTAGGAATACAACGTCAAAATGGCCGCACTGCGCTTGGTATGCCATTGCAGGCACATTCTCCCCTTAGACTACCTTCCGACAATAGCTCGTTTGTTATTCAAACCTCGAATGGAAGCTCGATCCCCCGCAATTGGTCATCAGGTTGTCAATATATGGTCGTGGCAAACGGTTCTCAACTGTCACCTTATTGAGTTCTTGAAAATCAGTACACATACAAAAAGGCTTATCTTCACGGATATAACCGGGGCTCCCCAGAGTGAAAAGCTAGGTCCGACAAAACTCTTGTCCAACAGTTCCTGCAGTTGATTAGACAGCTCTTGCAACCCTCCTGGTGCAAGACGGTAAGAGTGCGTGTAGTCAGGGCTACCTCTGGCGCAAGATCAGACTGAGATTTCGCCTAACAGTTGTGGAGGTAAACCCAAAAGTTCCTTGGGTAGCACTCCGAAAGGAATCACGAATGATTGGTGGATCCTCGATCCTCTGTTTCCTTAGCCCTAACATCAGTAACGGTTGCTAGTATAGCGAAGTAATCCCTCCATAGACAATTCTGGCCTTCATAGCTGAAATGACGCTAACCTTTGCACCACTTTGACGCTTTAGAACAAATAACGATTCTCCACACAAAATTTTCTCCTCACTGGTATATTTGCGCGATCTCTGGATAACCAATCCACACTAACTACTGTATTGCAACCATCAGGGTAGTGGAAGGAAGGTCGATGTCGAACACATGTCCCCCAAGGTCGAGTTTGCATCCCAGCGAACATATAAGGCTTCAATTGACTTGCATCAGCCGACTCCACAACAGATTCGGTTTCAAGAAGCATCAGGGTTAAACAGAACAGAGACGAAGCGAATAGCTACCCATCCAAGCTATCGTATTGCTATTACGCCTGGTATAGCCTATGCCAATACTAAATGTCCTTCCATGAGCTTCATTTCCAGTGTTGTTTTCGTCACGAGAATTTCCAGTACTGCCGTCGTTCCCTTGGTTGTCGTCACCTTGACTTAACACAGTCAATCCTTGTCGAGGTCACCTTCGTTTCCATACTGTAAGCTACGATCACGAGTACCTTGATGTTGTCGCGACTGTTGCCTCTAATATTGTTTCCTGTAGCGGTGTCCTGCGTCCTTTCACCAACAAGGTCCATCTTTTCACATTTCGTGCCACGTCCTAAGGCACTACTCATGGTGCGGGCGGTTACACAATCCGCTCTACAGTCAATCGTCATCGATTTTGTCCCTATTGGTTCGTAAGAGTCGACTCCCATGAGTCGCTGGCTGGGGTTAAGGATTCGATTGGAGTCAAATCGCTATTGTTCGTTGCCGGTAACTAGGGTCGTTCAAATGCTGAAGTCGGTAAGGTACTACGTTTACCCTCTTGTCCATCGTTCTTGCAAGTTGACTGAGTAAAACACGGTATGTCGCGAGAGTGTTGCAGAAGTGATTGCACTTCGGGATCTAAGGCGTCAACACGCTAAGTTCCAGCAAACAAAGATAAGTGAGGAAAGTATAGTCTAATCATTTGACGCTGAGTCATCCAACTCAGGGACGTTCGTACTAGCACCTAACATTCTACACAGTTCGCTAGACGTTCAGATGTGTGATCAGGTGATACTCGATAGCATCGAGATTCGTAAGGATTCAGAAAGGGATGAAAAGATCATGTTCGAGTAGGAGACAATCACTGCTATGACTCCTTTAGACTGCTGAGTTCTAACATAACATCAATTAACAGAGCGAAACCCCTCTCACACACGTTAAGCCTCACTGGGACTCACATGCACCCCACATTATTATTATGTGTGCACCCATAATAATAAAGCAATTTGCATGCTTATCTCAGTGCCTCTTAACTCGCGCTAAAAGGTTCCCCGAATCCGAGCAATAAGACAGATGACACCACAACATAGATCATGAAAGTTCAAGAAGAGTCGCACTCTTAAAACACGTAACATGGGTTGGTAACATAGAAGTTCATACTGCAGTGCTAAGTGTGCATTCACGTGCGATGTTATTCATAAGAAAACACTAGATATACTATGCAATAGTAAACAAGAAACGAACCTTGCAGTCTGGAGCAGAGTGTCATGGTCGATTTCGGAACTGTTCGGTTATAGTCTGGTTTTATGAAAACGTTTTAAAACCAAGTTCACTATAACCAGTGGCTCTGATACTAAATTGTCACACCCTCAAATTACCACTTAGGGAGTGTCCCTGTTAGGCGTGTGACCACTAGTAATGAGCCACCAATTACATTGAATCCAATAGTTTAAAATAAAGTTTCATCGTTTAATAGTAATAAAATCCAAACATAAGTAATTCGAAAACCATCAAGTTCAGCGGAAGCGTTAACGTAACATAATGTAAATACTTTCCAACAACCATAGTAAATAAATGTTTGATAAATAAACCCATCAATGCCACCATGACCACTCACGCCCTCCAGCCAGCAAGTTCCTGTTCCCAAGTACCTAACGACCTGCGAGCATGTAACAAGTGTATCAGACAAAGCTGGCGAGTTCACAGTTTTAGAAAACGTTTGTTACCAGTTGTATGTAAAACAGTTCACTGACAAATGCAAGTAATATTGTTAATATCTCAATTCCGAACAAGACGGCTCCTGATGTACATGACTGCCCTTCCCACGTACTCCTATCCAGTACTGGGCCCCAACTGGGTCATTAGTTCACATCCGTCCTATCTAGGAGCGGTGTGAGGGTGCCAAACCTAAGTAGCGCTACCAACTAATACCCGTTACCCTCCAGGTAACAATATAAGGGACTTACAAGAATGATAGGTGAGAATATTAACCAATATACCCGTTTTTACCCAAAAGACTTATCCCTCCACGGGATCCCCACTGACTGTCCCCAACCACTGGGACGCATGCTCGAATGTAGTGAACTCACCTTAGATTGCTCGGTATATTATGTTACCCGTTCCAAGTTGGTCAACCAAACCCTACCGTTGTTACCAAAAATAGTCAGTTTCGTACACACATAAATCACGTATTTCTTATACATATTACGCATGTAACACACAAGCATCACCAACTCATATTTCATACCAACCCATTAAACGTTGCCAACAGAGGTGTGGCCGACATATCACAAATAATATTCGATACATGCAACTTATTATCGGTCCAAGGTTTTGATCATTATAATCACATGCCACCTTGGAATACTAACCATCTGACAACCTTCTTAATACTTTGCACATGATTTCAAGCATTCACACACATGGGCCGCAAATTACTACATTTGTTATTATATATGTATTTATCGGTTCATGGCATAGCTTCACCTCCCTAGCCTCCTAAGTTATCTCCTACATATTTAACAGTGAGGTATGACAGTGTCTGATTATCATGCATAATATGCATCACAATCTACAGAAACATCAAAGTTGTTCGTTGTGTGCGGAGAAACACTATGTTCCTTATGATTACAGTTCATCCACCATTTTCCATACACAAAAACATGATCATCAACAGGAAATCAACATCAACGACTTTACCAGCCATGCGCATGTTCATTCATATCAGACCACATTCACACATATGAATACTAACTTGTATGCTATTATCATTCTATGGTGAAAAGTAGCATGTGTTCACGGAACGTCATAGGTATCGTTTAACATAGATCATGTCGTCTGCTGTTATGTTATTCGCCATATATTAAACGTGATCAAAACAACCTAGCTGTATCACTTAATCAACATCAACATATCATAACTAATGTCTAACCAAGACTAGCAGCGAATCAAGATTCATAATAACTGTATATCTAGCCATATCAAATAAACACGATGAATCGATGATAAGATAAACCCATTGAAACTAACCAGAAAATTGATGGGTGATAAACACGGATGCGGATTGCTAATCAGAAAGAAGCCTCGGCTGAGGTGAGGGGGTTTCTCCTGCCGTATGAAACGTATGAGACTTGTAGGGTTTAGTTTAGAGATGTAGATAAATGACAAGTAATGCACAATTAAAATATCTAAAGAATTCGGTAATGGGTTTGGTTTGGGCAACACAGCTTCCGATTGGGCTTTGGTTCAATTCGTATTGGGCTCGCAAAATCGGTCCAACAGGCAATCAGAGATCACAACCTTGCAAAGGTTGCACCGACAATAGTCGGCCCAATCTGATGTTTAACTACCGGCCCAAAGTTCAACAATCGGTCCATTTGATGTTCGGTTGGTTATTGTGGCCCAGTACGTAATATATAAAAGAGTTACTAAGTTTAACGAAGTTAAGAATCATGAAATTAAAACGTAACTAACCTTGAGGGTTCGGGTTGTCACACAGTTGATTAATTTGGCAGCGGAAATTTCATCAGGACCGTAGTTAGGAAATGTTTATCAGAGTAAAACCACCTTATTTAATATTAATAATCAAATGGGTAAAACCCAAGTTTCTTATTACAATATATTTATAGGGATAAACCCTATTTTATTGAATTTAAAACATCGTTTATTATGTAACTTTTATAGCCACATTTTCCCAAGCCTTCAGTGCTCTCCAGCTGGCTTTTTTTTTACTAATTGGCTGTCACATTGTGTTACCTGAAACGCGTTTTAAAAACATTTTTCAGTGGGAAATACTGGTGAGTGAATCCCAGTTTAATCAAGAAACATTTTATCAATTAACACAGTATTGAGAGCGATCACATTGTTTATTTCTACACAATTACTCATTCAGTACTGTCAACCCTGACTTGTGGGTCATATTACACATTGGCTAACTCGTTGTCCAATGGTAACGTATTGTCGTCCCGACTTACTACTACTACTCGCAGTAGTAAATTTTGTATACAAAACCCCAACATACCGGCAGTAATTGAAGAACTACAAAGACTCAATCACTGCTTAATCGCATTGTAAAATATTTAAGGTTTTGTAAAACATTTACAAAAAGGTTAACAAAAAGAGGATAAACTCACATTGCTATCTTAGACTTCGCGTAAGGGTTTCCTGGGAATAATCAATAATTTATACATAGGTTAGTATCATAACCCTTTGAAAATATTAATGATACCCTCCCCGAGACGGCATTCCAACAACTACGTCGGGCAGAACCACGACAGTTGTTACGGAACCCTAAATCAATCGGGCATGGTATCTATTACGAAACTGGGGTTATAATACTTATAATGGAGCAGAACCTCGCTAATTAGGGGGTATAATACCTGCTTTCTATGCCTATATTTCAGAAATTGTGATTGAGAATTGAGAAATGAACGAACTGAATTGAAGCCCGAGGCCTCCTTTATATAGTTGTTGTACTAGACTCTCACGCGGCCCGCGTGAAAGGTAAGCCGGGCTTACGCGGCCCGCGTACTAGACCGGGTAGGATTTTGGTGATCCGGGTCATTGCCTAGACTCGACACGATGTCGACACGTGTCGGCCTATGGTGTTGCCGTGTTGTTGATCTCTCGCGGCCCGCGTTAGATTGAGATGGGGTTCACGCGGCCCGCCTAAACTTAAGAAATCAGACGGAATCTGGTTCTAACCTTGATACCGCCCGCGTAAGGTTGGGGTGGGTCCTACGCGGCCCGCCTCAGCCCTAGATTTTAACTTTTTATTTATTTTTAATACTATTTTATATATATTGGGCTCGGTTTTCACATACGGGTTGTATTTAAAGACATGTAAGAGTAGTTTTTAAAATATACTAAGGTATCAGAAATATGAGGGTGTCGGTTTTCCTGAAGGTTGTTACAGTATCCCTCTTTACAAATATAATATTGGAGTTAAATTCTCACAAATGCTAGATAAAGGTGGAATTAAAGCGTTAAAAAAATTGTCATTCAAAAAAACAAGGTATTACTTGTTTATATTATTTTGATGGTGGGGCAGGGACCTTGGACACAAAGGGACTCAAGTATGGTCGTGAATTGAGTCGAGTTAGATTAGGATCATGCTCTGACTTGAAGTTAAGCGAGTCACCTCAGCTCGACTTGTTTATTTTAACGAACTAAAATGTTGAACTCGAGCTTTTAAAAAGCTCGAATCAACACGTTTATTTTTAAAACTATAATAAAATGGTATCTTAAACAACCAAAGTTGTATATCCCATAGAACTATTGTTATTGTCTATCCCTCCATTTTTAAACCCCGACTTGCTACAAAAGATACATTTCCCGACATCAAACTTGTAAGTGATTATGATTGGACAAATTTTTAAACCCCGACTTGCTACAGAATATACATTTCCCGACATCAAACTTGTAAGTGATTATGATCGGACGAAATTTTGTTGATGTAAGTTTTATTATGGTTTGATCATTTTATGGTTATATGTATGTGTAGGGCGGATACGGATCAAAACAAGATGAATTTAGTGTAAGAAGCCACTTGTGACTTTAATTGTTAAGATTAAGAGATGACAAAAAATTGTAATTAATTACAAGTTAGTAATGGTTGGAAAGGGTAAAATGGGGAATTCGCCTTGCATTAACCTTTTTTTATTAATTAAGTCCACTATTTTTTTAAACTAACATTTAAATGCTTCATTTTTTTTAATTATACCAAAAAAATTGAACAAAAATTATACCAAATAATCAATAAGTTTATTACCTTTATTACAAGTAAAATATTATTATACTTTTTTCAGTGTCATTTCTTTTAAAACATGTAAAGCACTATACGATACAAAGTATTGATATCTTTTGTTATGTTTTGTTATGTGTTGTTATGCGTGATGTAAATACACTCGCATTTAAACCACTCATGTACACATGTTGCCACCTCGTTGCTCAAAACAAATGATTAGTTAAGACGGAGACGGTGATGTTATGTAATTAGCTGAAAATTAAGCAAGGAAAGCCTAAAATATTAATCTTACTCTATTTAAAATTTAAACATCTATAACTTTTATATAATTCAATATTTCTTTTTCTTTATTTTAATCATACCATATTTTTCACTTGTGTTTACTTTTTTTATGAGATTCTGTTTCCACCATTTTTATAGCTCAAATACTTTTATATACTTAACTTATTTAAGTAAAAAAAAAAACTTATACCATAAATCAAGCATTTTTTTTCTGTTTAGTATGTGTATAATGTTAACGGATTTTATATAAAACTAGTTTTTCAGTGTAATACAATGTGTGAATAACTGTGTTGTTATACTAATTTACAAGGAATATTGTGTGTTCAAGTCCATTTACAAACGCATGTTTCTGATGTAACAACAACGCCAAGTAAAATGACATAATAACACAGTTAATTACTTGGTGTGTTTTTGAAAAAAAAAACTCATTTTTAATAAAAATAAATATGCCAATACACACTAATGATTTTTTTTCAAACTTTATATGCTATTATTTTTTAAATAGTTAGGAGTGTATATAAAAAGTTATTTGAAATTAAAATATTGGTTGCACTAGTAAATAGACGCAAATACCCTTTTTCATAAAATCCTCACACATACACATGTCGCCTCATCAATCATCGTTGCTTGGTTAACTTTTTTTTTTTTTTTGAGTAAATTACAAAAATCGTCCTTTATGTATGTCACTTATTGCAAACTGTGTCCTTTGTTTTCAATAATTACAGAAAACGTACTCCATGTTTGCAAACCCTTACAAATTATGTCATTTAGCCTTAAATCAGTTAATTTTTTGTGGTTAAATCTGACCAAATAGACCCCACATGAGGGTATTTTAGTCATTTTAATCTCATATGAAGTCCACTTGTTCAGATTTAACCACAAAAATACCCTCATGTGAGTTCCATTTAGTCAGATTTAACCACAAAAATTAACTGAGTTAGGGCTAAAAGACATAACTTGCAAGGGTTTGCAAACATCAAGTATGTTTTCTGTAATTATTGAAGACAAAGGACACAATTTGCAATAAGTGACATACATAAAGGACGATTTTTGTAATTTACTCTTTTTTTTTTAAACTGCAAACTCGCACACCTCTATCCGAAATCTACATCTTTTACTCACATTAGGACTTGAACCATCATCACTTAAAACTTAAAAGAGATACAAATTTTAACACCTTGATATTATTTAACTACATGTCTTTTTGATCAAATATACTTTATACAAAACTTAAACCTACCCATGTGGCCATGTATAAGTAATTTTCATGTAAAAATATATTATATGATCCCTTATTATTTCCAAGGCTGCGAAGTTCATGTAAAAACATATTATATGATCCCTTATTATTTCCAAGGCTGCGAAGAAATATTTTACTCTTAACCATACCCAATCCCACTACTCAAAAGTTTAATACTATTTACTTTGTAAACAAATCATGCTCTCTAATCCAGCCAAACCAACGTTCAACTTACGCGGTGCAATCCACAAACAAACACGTTTGATATGATGCAACCCATTTTTATTTCATAAATGTTTTATGTCACAATCCCTGACCCTATTCCAATCTCTGACCCAATTCCGGGTGGGAGCCAAGAGCAGATACAAAAATAGTACCGGTGTTTATTAAAATTATCACAGCGAAAATTTATTAGAACCAGATATCAGGAAAAAATATCAGAGTTTTCAAAACACTGTAGTTTTCTTTTCATAAACTGTAGGATAAAACCCATATTTACATAAGTGATTTTCACTGGGATAAACTCTTGATTAGAAAACACATTTTATTCAGGTTTACATAGCCACTTATTTAAGCTTGAGTGCCTTATAGCACTTTTTCTTCTCTTCACATTAAATCACCTGAAACGCGTTTTAAAAACATTTGATCAGCGAAAAATACTGGTGAGTTCATTCAATTCGTATAAAAGACACAGTTTTGTAATTACAGCATTAAGAGTTTTTACATTTGTTTATATCTTACTATTACCCAAAGGAATTTGTCACTAGGCAATTCCCATGACTGTGGTCATATCACTATTGGTCATTCTTCCAACTAGTGAAGCTTATCAAGTAGTGTGTACAAAACCCCACATACTAACAGTAAGTTCTCAGTAAGAATACAAAAACTTAATCACTGTAAATACAATTTGAAAACATTTAGGGTTTTGAAAGCATTTGATAAAAGAGAACGTCTCACATTGTAGATTTAGGGTTTTTAGTGATAGCCTTCTAGTCTATGTCTTGGGTTCCTAGTTAAGCACACAATGCAACACGTATTAGTGTATTAACCCAATTCAGACTTTAACGATAATCACGAGATCAAAACCACAACGTAGACAACAAAGTATAACCTTATTCAGGCAGTACTTAAACATCCGTTGATTTGGTTTCAGATCAATCGAACAGGGTATCGTACCCGTGATTAGGGTAGCATGCTATTACGGGGCAGAGTTTTAGAGCTTCGGGTAGTATAGCAGTACTACGAGAGAAAGAAAAGAAATGAGCAACTTCGAATGTCCAGAACGCGTCCAATTTATAGTTTTAGTTCGTCCTCGTCGCGTCATGCGACCATGATCTTGGTTCACCTTCGTGTAGCGCGAAGGGGGTAGCTAGGGCTTAGGTGTCTTGAGTCACCACGTGGCTGCCATGTAGAGCTATGTATCCGCCGGCGATCAAGAGGGTGTCGCGTCACACGACCGTATTCTTCTATCGTCGTCGCGTAGCGCGACGTGACACAAACTAGTTTTTCTTCATTTTTCGTGTTGGTTTCCGTCGTACGTGTTCGAAGTCTTGATTATAAATTGTTATGGCCTTATTCGAGGGTTGTTATATTTTAAGATGGCCATTATTAAAAAAAAAAAAACTAAATGTTAACGGGAACCTTAATCAACATAGTAATATCGATCTTGTGGAATAAATAATTTCTATGAGTAAGGTACCAAATTCGAAAAGCCCCACATTTGAATCATTGCATCAAACACAGTTCTTAAACTGATAATAGTTTTTCAAATAGTAACAAAAATACATCAATACCTCAATATATCAAATTTACAAATTCAATAAGACAATTAATTATTAAATAAACATAATAGGTCATCTAGGCTCGGAAGGATGTTAGCATAAAGAGTATGGGAGCCTTCAATCCATGTCGTGGACCTCCTATTAAGCATTAACATGTTCAACCTGACATGCGTGCCAAAAGTCAGCTACACTTAGTAGGTCGTAGTTTTAACTTTTAATAAAACAAAGAGTTAATCATTTTAAATAAAACATTTTGTAATTATCATCAAACCACATTTTGTCATCAAACATGCACATCAACTTCAATCGCAAGTAAACATCAATTCATAAAGCAAATATGTAACACCTCAAAAATTTCGCGTTCAATAAGGTAACGACACGTGTCATGTACGACAAAACGCGTTGTGAACCCGGATTTGATAAAGATGTTTTGGTAGGATTTAAAGGTGGCGTCATGTTAATTTTTACCTCTGAACGACCTCGTTACAAATCCCAAGACCCAAATTATATTAAAAACATCTAGTATATGTCCAAGTTCGGGGAATAATTGCATTGAATGATTTATAATTGAAGTGGTGGACTCCTACGAAGAAATTCCTAAGGATAACCTTTGTTTTCGATACTTTATTTTGAATTCAATTGAAATAAACCAAAGTGATAGGGCATGATACTGTATTAGACACTTATTAGAGGCCCCTCAATGTAAAAGAATGTCCCAAATTCGAATTATGAGCTTGCCCTTTCGAATCACCAACAAACAAACAACTTTTGCCCCTGATGGAGCCCTACGCATCGTAGGCATGATACCCCTACGATGCGCAGGAGGGCTAGCGCACCGCTACAATGGTAGCGTAACGGTGCGCTAGCAGTTACCCAGCATCAGAAAACCTTCTGCAGCCGGTTTTTCGCGATTCTGACCGATCTCTTAGGTTTTCCTCACTATTGAACGACCTCTAAAATGTTCCTAGACCCTAGGACACATGTGGGAATGTTGTGGTGTGTCCTAGACCTTGTTGTCAACAAGTTATGGTGGATTAAACCACTATATAAGGCATTGGTTGCAACAATTGTTCTTCACACATCCTCCTGCATATTTGGATCATTTCTGGAGCTCTCAAGCAGGTCCAACTGATCTTAAGTCGTGCATAGGACTCTTGTAAGTGTTCTAATCTTTCTCTAATTACTTTTAGCTTAGTTAATTAGCTAAAAGTCAAACCGTCGTAATTACGGTTTGACTTCGAGATTAGTCAATAATGGCTCAGTCATATCTCAAATCAAAAGTAGATATAAGATGGTATTTATGTGGGTAATAAAACCTCAAAAGGGTTTCCCCTAATCATCACTCTAACCAGGTCAAAAGTCGGGTCAAACCTTTACTTAAAAAGTCAACAGGAGGTCTAAAATGCCATTTATGCATAATTAACATTGTAGATCATATACAACCTGTTGGATCATTGTTATAACTTAGTAATAAGTGTAAGAACATGTCTAAACATGTTCAACCCGACAATTTCCTGTTTAGACCCGGTTCGGAACAGAAAGTCACATAGTTTGACTTTCACTTTGACTTTCAGTTCTGACCCGTTTGGGCATGTTTTAGAAATGCCTCAGAGCTTAAATTGGATTAGGATACATGTTAGAACAACCCTCTGTGATTATACACCTTGGTTCACTAGTTATCCAATTAATATGCATATTTCCGTTAATTGCTCATATGTTGACCGTTATGCCCTTATTACCTTAAAACGTGATTTATGAAAATGTAAAAGTGTAGAAACCTTAGTTACTGATATATAATCTTGTATGCAAAGTTTGACATCAGTTTGACTTGTAGATTAAGAGTTATGCTCAATATCGCTAATTTAATGCTTTATGTTAATAAAATGGCGTAATTAGCGTATAGCCTAGTTAAGCCTACTTTTTTGGTATCAAACTTAATACCCACTAATGTAATATATTATTTTGGGATTTTTAAATATTTTTAATTAATTTTAGGTTGAGCATAACTAGTAGTCGTAGGCTTAACCCGGTAATTGTCGGTTTTGCCCTTACGAGCCATAAAATGAGTTTTACTTATCTAAACGACTCCAAACCTTTTTCTACTGATCACATATGATAAATAAATTATTTTAAGCCTTCTGGAAATATAAAAATATCAGATTTAAGTATCGAACCCGGAAATGGCCTTTAATCGCCTTATTTAGCGTTTTTTTACGCATAGTATGTATTAAAATTATATTATACATACCCGGGTTGATACCTACTGATATATGAGGAAAATTATGATATTTTAGCAGTAAGAAAAGGTTGATAAACTCAGACTTCGTTTTTGAGCTTTTCGGCTTATGTGAAATTACCAAAATACCCCTACGGGGCATAGCTTGATTAAAAATGATAAATTTCACATATATGCTTTAGCCTACTGATATAACTTATCAAATTGAGTATGTTTGCTGTTTACATCAGACCTATAACTCAGTTAAACGTCTAAACTCTTTTACAAACTTTAAAAATGACCAAACTACCCCTACGGGGCATAGTTTGTGTTTAAACTTGTTTCGGGCATAATGAAAGACATCCTACTGATGTCACAACATATTTGAAGCATATTAACTTAGGAAACTTGTATATGGCTCTTATAATTACCCGTTACGCCTCCTACGCATACGGTTCGGCCTATGTAACTAGTTTACATAAATTAGCCGAAACGAGTCAAACCTTAACGGTTTTATCTCGAAATCCAGAATGTGTTTGAGTTACCCATATTAAACAAGCATACAAGCTTGTTGGGTCTAAATCACATTCTATTCCGGTCTTCGCTTAATCATGCGTACGAACCATATCTTCCTGTAAGACTAACCGGTCTAAGCTTAGGCTTAATTAAAGACCCGTTAGCATTCTAATAAGTTATTTATACGATCATTCCAGACTAGAGCCTCCCGGTAAATGGTACCTACGCTTACTTAAGTGAATACGGCTGAGTTATTAGATTCTTGCTATTTAAGACAGGAGCTAGCTCAGGTAAATACTCTTAACTTATTTTCCCTATACGGGCTTGGGATACGGTATAATGATACCGCTTGGTCGGGTATTGAATGTTTAATCGGATTGTGATTAAATTATTGAGGTAACCCGGTTTAATCTGTATTGTTTGAAATAAAAGCCTTTAGGGGTTAATGACCATGTCCCGGATATCCTTGACATCATTGTATTATAAAATGGCCACGCCTTAAGCACGGGGTGTAGGCATACACTGAAAGTTGCTTAAAGGGAAACGGTATCTCACTCTCTTGTGGGCTTATACTTGTGGCGTGTCTGTTAATCTTGACTCGGTTTCTACATCGGGCCCTGAACGTATAACGAACATGTAAATCTGTATACAAGGTTATAAATATAATTGTTCCAAGTGAAAAAGGTTAATTTTGCCTCTGTGCATTTTAATCAAATTATAAATGATATTTTGTGCCACGTGCATTCAAACCAATTTTCTTAAACTCTTTTCAAATGAGTCGGTTGAGTGTATTTACCAGTGAAAACTGACGTATTTTCCAAAAAGGTTAAGTGACAGGTACTGAACGTAATTGGCTGGAAGCTCAGGGCGCTAATAAGGAATCTTGAAAGTCCTAGGCGTCTAAAGTCTGTTGAACAAGTGATATGTTTTAAGATCCGCCTGTGGATCCTTTACTTTCCGTTGTAATACTGGATATTACCTTATATTCGGAATGTAATAATATTTATCTTTTGCTTCCGCTGTGCATTTATATAATTGTGTTGTTTGACTATTGTGTTGCCAACCACGTCACGATACTCCCCACCGGGCCCACCGGTGACACGTGGAAAGTCGGGGTGTGACAGGTTGGTATTAGAGCCAACACTGAGTGAATTAAACACTAGCCTTTTGTGTTTAATCTCAGTTACACAGTTGCACATTCTTGAGTCTAGACAAGAACATAGGACAAATTCCAATTTGTTTCATTGTCTTTTTATTATTTCCTTGATTATTAGCCCTTGCATGGGCAAGTCATTTTATTAAAAAGTCCCATTTAGGGCAACCATATACTCGTTTAAATTTTAAAGGAACGATTATATTTAAATATCATTCCTATATTATAAGATCTACCATTATAATAAGATGGCAAAATCTAAAAAGGACAACACCTAGCCACGGGTCATATTAAGACCGGCCAAGATGGCAGTTCCTCAATTTAGATTCAGATCCTTATTAACATTCCTTTTGCAAGACCTACCATTATAATAAAATGGCAAAATCTAAAAGGACAAGACCTAGCTTCGGGTCATATTAAGACCGGCCAAGATGGCAGTTCCATAATTTGATTCAGATCCATATTAAACACCTCAATTTAGGATTGTCCTGCGATAAATATTAATAAGAATCTTAAGAGTGAAACCTAGCCTTCGGGTCATTTTAAGGCCGGGCCATGATGGTAAGACCTGTTTAAAAGATTCGAATCCCTGTTAACATCTGTAAAAAATGTTAACGCTCCTGGCAGGCGTGATTCGTTAAAATCACACACGTCATTTTTATATATGGATTCTTTAAAAAGATCCCTAACCCAACTTAATGATCTCTGAATCATGGGTTTAGATCATCAATTAAAATGATCATACTTTGACCATATATTGGTAAAATAATGCCTACGGGCTATAGTAAATGTCCTCTGAGACTAAAGACAGTGGTAGCCTACAACTCCCTGTCAAGAAAAGGTAATGAACTTTGATTCAAACCTTAATGCCTCGATTCTCTGAAATCATGGCTTATAAATTAAACTTGTCTACGCGACTAGGCCATTTGTGCTATTATTAAAACCTTAATGCCTTGATTCTCTGAAATTATGGCTTACAAATTAAAATTGTCCATGTGACTAGGCCTTTACGCCACCTTAATATCCTTAATGTTTTATAACTAGGATAAATTATAATAAAAATGCTAATTGAATGTAACTAACAAATTAACCAATATGGTTTATATTACCATGGTTAATAAATCGTTTAAAATGATAAGACTGTATGAGCTTCCGTATAAACCTTGCCTTATTTTCTTGTGTAGCAATTAAAACTACATGGCTAGGTCGGAAGAATTGAATAGTCACCCTCTGGAAAACCGCGATGATGAAAGGATTAATATAACCAGAGGAGAACTTCGTACATTGATTGACTCAGCTGTATCTAAAGCTGTGAAGGAGCAATTCCAGGAGTATAGTGAGACAAATAGTAAAGCCTCATCTGTACCCCACCCTAAATCCATCCCTAAAACTCATCCAGAGCCTGATAACAAGCCGCCCTCAAAGAAAGATGAGTTAAAGAAAGATGACGATCGACATTCATCTAATGAACACAGTGTTCCATCCAAGAGGATAGTGTTCGATAATGAACCGCGGACCAAGTCCTGTACCTACAAATATTTTGTTTCCTGCAAACCCCGGGACTTCACTGGGGATAAAGGGGCAGTTGATTGTATGGTCTGGTTGGATGAAATGGACACAGTTGTCGATATCAGCGGTTGTGCTGAGAGGGATGTAGTGAAGTATGTATCCCAATCATTCAAGGGAGAGGCGCTAGCATGGTGGAAGGCTCTCATTCAAGCTGCTGGGAAGATCCCACTTTACAACATGTCATGGGAACAGTTTGTTGCTCTCATTATGGAGAACTACTGCCCCCAACACGAGGTTGAAAGAATCGAATCAGACTTCTTATCATTGGTGATGACAAACTTAGATTGTCAAGCATACCTCACCCGTTTCAATACCTTGTCAAGACTGGTTCCTTACCTAGTAACACCAGAACCCAAGCGAATTGCTCGCTTCATCGGGGGTTTAGCCCTAGAAATCAAAGCCAGTGTTAAGGCTTCAAGACCTACTACATTCAGGTCAACGGCAGATCTGTCGCTATCTCTCACACTCGATGTGGTTAGAAACAAGGCTGCCAAAGTCTCGGAAGATGGAAAGCGTAAAAGGGAGGATGAGAATTCCCATCGCTCGGATAGGAAGAGGAACTCTGAAGATAAGAAGAGTTCCGGGTTTAAGAGAGCCAGCCAGCAGTCGGGAGAGAAGACCAGGTGTGAAACCTGTAAGAAATACCATCTTGGGAAATGCAGATTTGAGTCTCAGCCTCTACCGTGTGGAATTTGCAAATCTAGGGAACATAAAACCCTGGATTGCAAGAAGTTGAAAGATGCAACCTGTTATGGTTGCAATGAGAAGGGGCATATCAAGACCAACTGCCCTAGGAATCAGAAGAAGCCCGAGTAGGCCAAGAGAACAAACGCACGAGTTGTCAGGATGAACGCCCAAGAGATGGTGCAGAATAATAATAGTATAATATGTACTTTTCCTTATCAAGCAGCTTATGCAGAAACTTATTTGATACTAGCACATATAATTCTGTAATGAATGATAAAGGTTGAGAACTATTGTCCCCACCTGATTAAGACTCCGGTCATTTAATGCGCGGTAGAAAGTGACCGATGATACTTTAGAAAATGCTCCAACAAATCCTATATTGATATTTAATATCTATTAGAAATCACTCTTTTCTAATACCCTTATAGCAAACTTTTGGTTGCATACATAAGGACTCAATATAGTGATAAAAATCGATTGGTTGCCTTAAAAATCAAGCCCATATTGTGGGTGATAAGAAGCAATTAATTATCAAGACTCCTTATGAGAAAACCCTCGTAATTACATGTATCCGTGCGATTAATTAATATTAAAACATAAAAAAAATGGTGGAATTGGCCGTCCCCGGAATCGAACCTGGGTCTAGGCCGCACCCTTTCGCGCGCCTAGCCAACTGAGCTAGGTGCCTAGTTTGTGAAAATTTCCATTCTAATTTAATATAAGCACTTGTACAATAAACTTCCTTATCATTTATCAATAATAATTTCTACTAAGTGTCCTGTTTTTAATACAGGCAATAATAAATCTTCATGAACCATAAACTTAGCAAAATTTTTATTATCATCCACAAGGTATAACTACCAAGGAGACCATAGTAACCGATTCTTATAGATCGGCAAGGAATCCTTCCGAAAATCTAAGAGCACTCTTTCTTTGCATAGAGTACGACAACATATGTTATTTTAATTATTTTTTTCTCATTGTTTTTATCGCCTGCGAATGCCAAACTATGTTTGATAAAAGTGCCATATGAGGATTGGCGTATCCTAGTGAGTCCCATAGATTACTTCCATGCCTGATCAGTATGGAGGTTTAATACATGGAACCCCTGAGATATCCCAATGGTCATATTGTACTAATGTCGACTAGTAGTATTCAAAGAAGATATCCAGAATGGTATTGTCCAAGTAAATGTCCCCGAATAAGGAATTCGTGGACTTATAACATAAATGTGTCACTCCTTTGACACAAGCAATGATGGATGAACTGGAGCCTGAGATATGGAAACTCTCTGTAGTCTCCTCGTATCTTAACTATCTTCTCCTAAGATTACCCTGTTTACCATGAGGGACAGGTAGGATTAAGATTTATATCTCATTTAAAGGCTGCATTATTATGAAATCCCCAAGACAACTAGTACCATATTGGCATAATCAAAAACCCTGGTTAAGTAAGTATTAAAGATATAGATTCATAAAGCCAAACTCAATATCCTGAGAATTCGGTATAGTAAATTATGAAAGACGGTTCATTTTGCTAAGGCATTGTTTACCGCAACCCTAATTAGGCAACGATTAAGAATCTCCATCAACTACCCAGGATCGTCGATTTGTTCGACTAACTGTAAAAATTAGCTATTCCGTAAGACTAATTTTGAGCAATGGTTGGAATAACCATCTCACCTTAAGATAAGCTTTTCTATAATAACTGCTATATAAGTATCAAGGTGGCTCCTTGGAGACCTTGTATAAATGGCATGTTAAACATCTATTGTTAGGACAATAGATAGGTAAGTTCAATTATCAGGATCTGAAAGTTGCAGTGGAAACAACAAAGCAGATCACACAAATCCCTAATTATTTGTAAGATGCCAATATCCGGCAGAAAATCAAGGATTAATGAAAATAGCAAACCTCCTAAATTCTTGTTAAGAAATAAGGTTCAACAATAGGTATCACCCTGGAAAGGAGTGATGCGATTTGGTAAGAAAGGCAAGCTAAGCCCGAGATACATAGGACCTTTCGAGGTTATCGAACGTGTCGGTTCAGTTGCCTATAAGCTAAACTTACCAGAAGAGCTCGGTGGAATTCACAATGTGTTCCACATCTGCAATCTGAAGAAGTGTTTCGCTGATAGATCACTGGTAATACCACATACAGATGTGCATATAGATGAGAGCTTAAAATTTGTGGAAAAACCTTTGTCGATTGAAGATCGACAGGTAAGGAAGCTTCGAAGGAAGCATATACCTTCTGTAAAGGTCAAATGGGATGCCCGAAGAGGTCCCGAATTCACGTGGGAGGTTGAATCCACGATGAAAGAAAAGTACCCTTATTTATTTCAGTAAATCTCGGGTCGAGATTTATTTTAAGGGGGTGAGGATGTAACACCTCAAAAATTTCGCATTCAATAAGGTAACGACACGTGTCATGTACGACAAAACGCGTTGTGAACCCGGATTTGATAAAGATGTTTTGGTAGGATTTAAAGGTGGCGTCATGTTAATTTTTACCTCTGAACGACCTCGTTACAAATCCCAAGACCCAAATTATATTAAAAACATCTAGTATATGTCCAAGTTCGGGGAATAATTGCATTGAATGATTTATAATTGAAGTGGTGGACTCCTACGAAGAAATTCCTAAGGATAACCTTTGTTTTCGATACTTTATTTTGAATTCAATTGAAATAAACCAAAGTGATAGGGCATGATACTGTATTAGAAACTTATTAGAGGCCCCTCAATGTAAAAGAATGTCCCAAATTCGAATTATGAGCTTGCCCTTTCGAATCACCAACAAACAAACAACTTTTGCCCCTGATGGAGCCCTACGCATCGTAGGCATGATACCCCTACGATGCGCAGGAGGGCTAGCGCACCGCTACAATGGTAGCGTAACGGTGCGCTAGCAGTCACCCAGCATCAGAAAACCTTCTGCAGCCGGTTTTTCGCGATTCTGACCGATCTCTTAGGTTTTCCTCACTATTGAACGACCTCTAAAATGTTCCTAGACCCTAGGACACATGTGGGAATGTTGTGGTGTGTCCTAGACCTTGTTGTCAACAAGTTATGGTGGATTAAACCACTATATAAGGCATTGGTTGCAACAATTGTTCTTCACACATCCTCCTGCATATTTGGATCATTTCTGGAGCTCTCAAGCAGGTCCAACTGATCTTAAGTCGTGCATAGGACTCTTGTAAGTGTTCTAATCTTTCTCTAATTACTTTTAGCTTAGTTAATTAGCTAAAAGTCAAACCGTCGTAATTACGGTTTGACTTCGAGATTAGTCAATAATGGCTCAGTCATATCTCAAATCAAAAGTAGATATAAGATGGTATTTATGTGGGTAATAAAATCTCAAAAGGGTTTCCCCTGATCATCACTCTAACCAGGTCAAAAGTCGGGTCAAACCTTTACTTAAAAAGTCAACAGGAGGTCTAAAATGCCATTTATGCATAATTAACATTGTAGATCATATACAACCTGTTGGATCATTGTTATAACTTAGTAATAAGTGTAAGAACATGTCTAAACATGTTCAACCCGACAATTTCCTGTTTAGACCCGGTTCGGAACAGAAAGTCACATAGTTTGACTTTCACTTTGACTTTCAGTTCTGACCCGTTTGGGCATGTTTTAGAAATGCCTCAGAGCTTAAATTGGATTAGGATACATGTTAGAACAACCCTCTGTGATTATACACCTTGGTTCACTAGTTATCTGTCACGACCCCTGACCCACCCTGGACGGAATCGGGTGCCGTGAACAGTCCAGCGGTACCGGTGATTAATTTTAAAAACGTTGCAGCGGAAATTTCATCAGGACCGTGAGTTAGGAAAAATATCAGAGTTTAGAAAACACCGGATTTTATTTAAAGAGATGGGATAAACCCATGTTTTATAAAGTGAATTTTGTTTACAATATTTCTTAATTTGATTTAAATAAAATAAGCCACTTCTTGAAGCCTTTTTAGTGTCGTATCCAGCTCTTATTCCATTTACCTGAAAATATTTGGAAAAGGTTTTGTCAGCGAAAACACTGAGTGAATTCATTTCATTTTATAAATATATTGTTATACCTTACAGTATTAAGGTTTTTATATTTATTCAATTCACTCAGTATTTGTCAAATAATGACAGTTCCAATGTGACAGTAATCATATCAAGTTATTGACTTCACTTTAGTTCGATAGTGAATTCATCAAATAAATGTATTTGACTATTATTCAATTTATCTGTCACTAGGCGATTCCTGTGACTATAATCATATCAATATTGATTATTCTTTCAATTAATAATTCTGGTCATATCACTGTTGATCATTCTTTCAACTAATGATTCTATAACACTGTTGATCATTCTTTCAACTAGTGCTTTCGGTCATGTCACTGTTGATCATTCTTTCAACTAGTAACTCAGATTATATTATTGTTGATCATTCTTTCAACTAGTAATTTCTATTCATAACACTGTTGATCATTCTCTCAACCCGTGTCTTCAGACATAATGATGTCCCGTGACATTTCTTTATCAAATATATTACTTTTGGCATAAAACTATTTAATCCAGAAAATGACATATATCAATTTATGTCAAATTAATATAACTTATCAAATATGTTAATTAAATAATTGTAATATCATTATTTAATATTTTAACGTGACTAAGACTAAAATATAATCTTAGTAAAATGCATAATTTCCACTGTTATTGTAATCATGATAATATTAACTAATTTTCTGGCAAATAATAATAAGAATCAAATAATATATAAAATCTTTCATACCAGCAGTTAATATAAAAACTTAATTTACTGTAAGTATAACTGGTAATTATTTAAGATTCTGTAAAATCTTTGTAAATATACTTGTTTCACAAAAATGTGATAAAACTGTGAGAAAATATAATGGACTCACAAACTGTGAGAAAAGAGAAATGAACTCACATTACAGATTTCTACGGGCAAAGCTTAGTCTACAGATAATCTTTGATATATTGCAGATTTAATTTGAGCAGAGCCTAGCCTATTGATTAGCCTTTTTAACCTAATGCACACGAACTAGGTAAGTAACTTAATATAGCATTTTACGATAACTCACGAGATCATATTCTCACAACAAATGACAAAGTGCAATACTTCATCCATCGAATTAACGATGATCCGTTGAATTAACAACGAACGACAAAGTATAATACTTTACCTATCGAATTAACGACAATCCGTCAAATTAATGACGAACGATAAAGTATAACCCTAATGTGGGCGGCACTTAAACATCCATTGGATATATGGATCGATCGGACAATGAATCGTAATAGCGATTAAGTTAATACCCTGTTCTGCAGCACCCCGCTATGCTTAATTGAAGTTTCGTGTGTGTTAATTGAAGTAAACAGAAGAGAACTCGAAGAATTGGACGAATTCTTTCGTCGTTTGAACACCAGAAAGCGAATGCCAATGTCCTCTATTTATAGGTGAAATTTGGTAAGCCCTGCGCATCGTAGGCCAAAGACACCATACGCATCGTATGGTACCCCTGCGCACCGTATGCTTAACTCCTCTACGCATCGTATGGGTTCCATTTTCACTATATGCTTGCCACGTGTGTTTCCAGTCTTGCTGAGTCGACGATATATTAAAATTCAACTTCCTGAGCACGCAATTATAGATAATTATCAACTAGGGAATACCCCCCCTGAGTTTTAGGGGCCCTAATCCTGATTCTGAAAATTTATGAAAATCTTAGGGTTTGCACAGAATCACTTGGGTCTCTCAATTAGGGTTTCCTATTGGTCAAATTAATTTAATAATTATGACTTTTGATGAGAGTCGTTACATTATCCAATTAATATGCATATTTCCGTTAATTGCTCATATGTTGACCGTTATGCCCTTATTACCTTAAAACGTGATTTATGAAAATGTAAAAGTGTAGAAACCTTAGTTACTGATATATAAACTTGTATGCAAAGTTTGACATCAGTTTGACTTGTAGATTAAGAGTTATGCTCAATATCGCTAATTTAATGCTTTATGTTAATAAAATGGCGTAATTAGCGTATAGCCTAGTTAAGCCTACTTTTTTGGTATCAAACTTAATACCCACTAATGTAATATATTATTTTGGGATTTTTAAATATTTTTAATTAATTTTAGGCTGAGCATAACTAGTAGTCGTAGGCTTAACCCGGTAATTGTCGGTTTTGCCCTTACGGGCCATAAAATGAGTTTTACTTATCTAAACGACTCCAAACCTTTTTCTACTGATCACATATGATAAATAAATTATTTTATGCCTTCTGGAAATATAAAAATATCAGATTTAAGTATCGAACCCGGAAATGGCCTTTAATCGCCTTATTTAGCGTTTTTAACGCATAGTATGTATTAAAATTATATTATACATACCCGGGTTGATACCTACTGATATATGAGGCAAATTATGATATTTTAGCAGTAAGCAAAGGTTGATAAACTCAGACTTCGTTTTTGAGCTTTTCGGCTTATGTGAAATTACCAAAATACCCCTACGGGGCATAGCTTGATTAAAAATGATAAATTTCACATATATGCTTTAGCCTACTGATATAACTTATCAAATTGAGTATGTTTTCTGTTTACATCAGACCTATAACTCAGTTAAACGTCTAAACTCTTTTACAAACTTTAAAAATGACCAAACTACCCCTACGGGGCATAGTTTGTGTTTAAACTTGTTTCGGGCATAATGAAAGACATCCTACTGATGTCACAACATATTTGAAGCATATTAACTTAGGAAACTTGTATATGGCTCTTATAATTACCCGTTACGCCTCCTACGCGTACGGTTCGGCCTATGTAACTAGTTTACATAAATTAGCCGAAATGAGTCAAACCTTAACGGTTTTATCTCGAAATCCAGAATGTGTTTGAGTTACCCATATTAAACAAGCATACAAGCTTGTTGGGTCTAAATCACATTCTATTCCGGTCTTCGCTTAATCATGCGTACGAACCATATCTTCCTGTAAGACTAACCGGTCTAAGCTTAGGCTTAATTAAAGACCCGTTAGCATTCTAATAAGTTATTTATACGATCATTCCAGACTAGAGCCTTCCGGTAAATGGTACCTACGCTTACTTAAGTGAATACGGCTGAGTTATTAGATTCTTGCTATTTAAGACAGGAGCTAGCTCAGGTAAATACTCTTAACTTATTTTCCCTATACGGGCTTGGGATACGGTATAATGATACCGCTTGGTCGGGTATTGAATGTTTAATCGGATTGTGATTAAATTATTGAGGTAACCCGGTTTAATCTGTATTGTTTGAAATAAAAGCCTTTAGGGGTTAATGACCATGTCCCGGATATCCTTGACATCATTGTATTATAAAATGGCCACGCCTTAAGCACGGGGTGTAGGCATACACTGAAAGTTGCTTAAAGGGAAACGGTATCTCACTCTCTTGTGGGCTTATACTTGTGGCGTGTCTGTTAATCTTGACTCGGTTTCTACATCGGGCCCTGAACGTATAACGAACATGTAAATCTGTATACAAGGTTATAAATATAATTGTTCCAAGTGAAAAAGGTTAATTTTGCCTCTGTGCATTTTAATCAAATTATAAATGATATTTTGTGCCACGTGCATTCAAACCAATTTTCTTAAACTCTTTTCAAATGAGTCGGTTGAGTGTATTTACCAGTGAAAACTGACGTATTTTCCAAAAAGGTTAAGTGACAGGTACTGAACGTAATTGGCTGGAAGCTCAGGGCGCTAATAAGGAATCTTGAAAGTCCTAGGCGTCTAAAGTCTGTTGAACAAGTGATATGTTTTAAGATCCGCCTGTGGATCCTTTACTTTCCGTTGTAATACTGGATATTACCTTATATTCGGAATGTAATAATATTTATCTTTTGCTTCCGCTGTGCATTTATATAATTGTGTTGTTTGACTATTGTGTTGCCAACCACGTCACGATACTCCCCACCGGGCCCACCGGTGACACGTGGAAAGTCGGGGTCAGTCGTGACCATTTCCTCATAAAAACGCCAAAAATCCCAAAAATCGTTTATTGTATATTCAATATTATTTACACGAAGTTTCGGAAAATGCATTCTTTCCTGAGGTGCTGCGACTCAAATAACATTTTGCTGAATGAGATGGACAAAACTTCAAGAAAAAGATACTGGGGTCAGACTTATGTCAGTTTTTGTGTTTTGTTATTGATGAATATTATAATGGCAAAAATTAGACGAATGACACTGATGAGTGGTTTGAAGATACATATTCAAACAAAAAACTCATGTCATATTGCCTTTCCAAAAGGCCAAAAAAACACAAGCATGACAAAGCCAAACCGCCAGTGAACATGTTTCAAAGAAGAAAGAGACTGACGACAGTGAAGATTTGAAAGATGAATTGTTTATATTTTTATTTTTTTAATTTTCTTTTTCTGTTGTTTGTTATGTATTTTCCAACTTAGAATAAAAAAATAACATTATATTAATAAAACGCCAAAATTCTTAATTATTGTGAAACGCCATAATGAAGTAAAACGCCAAAAACTCCAAATCTATAATAAAAGTAATTTAGAGAAGAATTATTAAAAGGTAAAAATGGAAATAAACGCCAAAAACTACTTAAAGCCATTAAAAAACGCCAAACTTGGAAGATGGAATGTCTAAGACCATAAAAACTCATAAAAACCTGAACAAAACCAGTAAAAAATACACACAGTAACTGAAAAGACCACTACTTTATTAATATCATTTATTATAAATAAAAATCTCGCCTAAACTACGCGCCAAAAACATCCTATAAGAGAGACGTATCTGCACAATCAACTGATCACACCACCAAAAAAATAAACGCTATCTTTCCAACACTTTAAACGCCAAAAAAGATACTTAAAAAGCCACAGATGCGGAATGTCGTTTCTTCTTTATTGAGTATTGTTCTGCATGAAGTCTCACTGAATGGATTCTAATCTGAGGTGGGTATATCTATAAGCTTTTGCTGAATGAGATGGACAAAATTTCATGAAAAAAACGAAGAAAAAAAAGACTTTTACCCCTTAATGAAGACGGACATTATGTAGGAAAAAGGGATCTACATAAGGTATTCAAAACACAGGTTCAAAACGCCAAAAATGTTAAAGCAGAAGAGGCTGATGACAGTGAAGATTTGGAAGAGAAATTAGATTATAATTTTTATTTTATTTTTTCAGTTTCTATTGTTTGTTATCTAATTCTCTGATTTTATTATCTAATTCTCGACTAAATTTTTTTTAATATAAAACGTCAAAAACAGCAAAACGACTGATAGTGTGAAAATTGAGAGACCGGATGCTAGCAAAGCACAATGTTGCTATAAAACGCCAAAAAACGCCAAACAATGTATTAATGAAAAATCAACACTAATTCAACGATGAAATTGAACAAAATAGTAATTGCTAAACAGTAAAATGAAGAGACAGTAACATTATTACCAAACATTAATTAAATTAAATGCCAATACATGGATAACTGAATTTATTTATCTTTTCAAAACGCCATAATTGTTTGTCAAATTATAGACCTGTATCCTACTTTGATATAATAAACATCAAGAAAATTACTGATATTTTTTACATCATAGACAGGCATCCTCATTTAAAAAAAACAATAAAAACGTCAAAACATAATTAAAACGCCAAAAATATTAACTGTGATCCTGATCTACAAATAATAAAACGCGGCGTATTTATTAAACGCCAAAAAAATGGAAACGGAACGTGACACGCGTTTAAAAAAGAAATATGAAAGGACAAAAAAGCCCCTCCGCCCCTTTCTAGGCCGCGTGACACGTGTTAGGCCAGGAAGCGTTCTTACCGTTCTCACACTTTTGAGCGTTTTCTCCTGATCCCGTTTCTTAATTTATTATTCAAAATTATATAAAATCTATTTAACTTAGAAAAAAAAAACATTAACACTAATCAAACAAATAACATTAACAATAAAACATTGCATAGACTAAAAAAAAACATTAAAAAAAACACATTACATAACTTTAAAAAACGCATTACATAACTTAAAAAAACACTACTAACATAACGAAAATTAAACGTTAACCTAAACACACTTAACCAAAGAATCTTAATATTTTCCATGCCATGACGTTTTTGAAGTCATGGTTGTACATGGTATTGTACTCAATGAGACTTGGATGGCATTGTCTTCGTTGAGCTCACCATCGTCATTGTCCACAACGTTGACAACCATCTCAAATCTCGAACTATCAATATGAATCATTCGAAAAAGTAAACAAAGTGCGTCCATGATTCGTATGGCCTCACTCCTATGTGGGGGTGTCCAAACTGCTCGGCGCTCGAAGATCGTTCGACGATCGTTCGAAAAAGCTCGGAAATTTGCTCGTTCGATTCCTTGCTTGGTTAAAACCGAGCCGAGCAGCTCGGTTCGGTTTAAAAACGAACCGAGCACGAGCATAGGTACGCTCGCTCGTCGCTCGTTCGGTTTCGATCGAATTTATTTTTATTATTATATTATATATTATATTTATTAAATATATATATTATATTTATTAAATATAATAAACATGTAACATATCCAGCCCCTAGAATCCTCATATCTTCGGTTAAAAAAAAAAAACCCTAATCTCTGTAATTCAATTAAAAAAAAAGAGGGGTGTTTTATGGGTTTGAATTGATGTTACTGTATCAAATTTTATGTTTTGAATTCAATTTTTGTTTGAAGATGTCTGGAATGAATTCAACACCTGTTTTTGAAGTTATTTTGCATTTTAGATGTTCTTAAACATTAAACATTTGTGGGACTTTTTATGTTTCAGTTTTGTTAAATTGTTAAAGTGTGTGAGAGACATATAAGTTGGTGAATTTTGGTGAATGAATGGCTGTGTAGGAATGCTAAATAAAACTGAGCAAAAGCGAACCGAACCGAGCGGCTCGGTTCTAAACCGAACCGAGCACGAGCATAAGATTTCCGCTCGATTTCCTAAATCCGAACCGAACCGAGCGGCTCGGTTTCAAACCGAACCGAGCACGAGCAGACCTCCGTTCGGTTCGGTTCGGCTCATGAACACCCCTACTCCTATGCATACAAAATTGTTGAAAAACTCGTTACTAAAACGGATACATGGGTAATGGAGCCCCATGGTTTTATGAGACTTTATCCCAGTACAAACAAGCTAACAATAAAGGCCCTACACAATTAGCATTGATGTGACGTGATAAAGCCACCACCCAGCCTCATACCGCATCCAAACCACGCTAGATGAGGCGGTGTTCCTCAACCGTGTCGGCTAAGATGGCACTACCCACCCCTCACCCACACTGGTTACCGAAATTGGTTAAAAAGACCGTTTTACGTGATTAAAAAATCAATATATTATTCTTTTCCTTTCTTTAAAAAACAAATAATTATTATTAACGTATTGATGTGACAAGAGAAACCAGATTTAGTCTTCTTCCCCTTCCAATCCAAACAAAGAGAATAACGAGTAAATAAATAAAACCAAACCCTTTCTTGACTGACGACTCTCTTAACTTTGATCTTTCATTCAACTGTCTCATCATCATCATCTTCATCTTCTGCATATTATTCTTCTTCAATTCAATCGTCAAACTCAAACTAACCGATCATGAAGAGCCCGTTCAGAAAAGTCCGTGGCCTAGGGCTACACAAACGACACCGTATTCAACGCTCTTCCGCTCAATTAGACGAGCTCACGCAAGCTACTCAGGTTTTGATTTGATTTACTCCTGTTGTTGTTACAATTACCACTTCATTAACAATATATCATCGGTTTCTATCAGATATTTGTTGTCTGATTTAAATCTAGCTGTTATTTTAACCTTTATGTTTGTCTGTATGATTAAATCTCAAATCGGATTTGTGTTTTTACTTAATGGAACAGGATCTTATTTATTTATTTATTTGCAATTGATTGGTCAATTATGTGTACTGAAAGTTGAATTGAAAGGCTTTTTTTACACGTTGAGGTGTCTAGTTTTGTGAATTTTGTGAATTTTGTTTTTGCAGGATATGCAAGATATGAAAAATTGCTATGACAGTTTACTTACGGCTGCTGCGAGCACCACCAACACTGCTTATGGTAGTTAATTGATGCTCTCTTTTTATAAGGAATAGATGCATAATTGAAGTTTTTTCGTTGAAGATTGATGTTGTTTTATGCATTTTTTTTGTTTGAGTCTAACTTAAATGGAATTTAGTGATGAAACAAACTAGCCGCATAAGAACATTACTGTTAGTGATTTATTATGATTGTCTTTCCGGTTATAGGAATGACGTAAGGGTTACTGTGTATTTGTGACTTTGCGTCGCATCCTGCTGATTCGATAGGTAGGGCTGCAAACGAACCAACGTTCGGCAAACAATTCGTCAACTGTTTGGCGGGAAGTTCATTTTTATTAAACAAATGAACACAAACAAGAAATTTCGTTCGTTTAGTTAAATGAATGAACATGAATAGAGTCCGCGTTCGTTCTATTATGTTCGTGAAGGTTTGGTAACATGTTCGTTTGTGTTTGATAGTTCATTAGTGTTTTTTGTTTATATATATTAACAAACAAACACAAACGAACACGGACAAGTTCATTTCTTTAACAGACGAACACGAACATAAAATCTCGTTCGGTAAGTGTTCGTGAACACATGTACTTCTTAGCAAACGAATACGAACAAGGTCTTGTTCGTGTTCGTTCGGTTCATTTGCAGCCCTACCGATAGGTGTCTACATGGTTTTAACTTTTACTTTGTTACGTCTCCAAATAACTACCTAAATATTAATGTTACTGGGAGCATTGAGAATTTCAATACGGTGCTACGGGTTAAAATCGTCTATCTGTCGTTAAGAAACATTTGACTCGTATCTAGTTCTTAGAAGTATGATGGTTATGCATGCCACCTCAGCTGTCCCCAAATTATCGTCGTTGTCTTCATGCATCTTGCTAACACTGGCTATGTGTTTCAGAATTCTCAGATTCGTTACAGGAAATGGGTAGTTGTCTTCTTGAGAAAACTGCACTAAGTGATGATGAAGACAGTGGTGAGTATAACCTGATGATGTTTCTATTTACAGCAGATTAATCTTTCATTTAAATATCGTATAGCGGATGTGTTCAACTCTTATCTTTTTCTAGTCTTATTCATGCCCTCATAATTTGTTACACACATGCTCGATTTGCAGGCAGAGTGTTGCTAATGCTTGGAAAGGTGCAGTTTGAAATCCAGAAGCTTATTGATAATTACGTAGGTTCTCAACTTGTTGTACTATACATGTGAAGCATTTTTCTATTTTTTTAAATGATAAAGAGTATTTTATAACCGTCATAGTTTACTTTTTCAGCGAACACATATTTCCCAAACAATCACGGTTCCTTCACAATCTCTTCTAAATGAATTGCTTAATGTTGAGGTCTGTAATTTCTAATCTCATAATCGTTACATACATGTATCATTTTATTTATATACATATTTCATACCCTGTCCTACCTTCTGCAGGACATGAAAAGACAATGTGATGAAAAAAGGTATGAAATGATCATTTCCCTTTTCCAATACATTTGCTCATTTAATTTTAGATAAATTTACACCTTTTATTTGTATCTACAGGACACAATATGAAGCGTTGAAAACACAATACGAAAAGGGAAAGATGAAAGGCAGTAAAGTAGAACATGTTTCTTCTCGCCAGCTGCAAACAGCTTGTGATGAATTTGATGAGGGTGCTACGGTATTTATTTTCCGCATGAAATCTTTGAAAAATGCTCAATCTCGTAGTCTTCTAACACAAGCAGCTCGCCACTATGCTGCTCAGGTTTTTATCTTTAATATTCATTAATATAAATAATAAACTATATGATTTATAAGTTCTTCTATTGGTTACACATCTAACACGTTGGAAAACAGGTGTCGTTTTTCAGAAAGGCGCTCAAATCACTGGAAGCAATCGAACCACATGTTAAGTCAACGACTGAACAGCAGCATATTGACTACCACTTTAGCGGCCTTGAAGATGACGATGATAGAGATTCTGTATTTCTTTCTGACGATGAAGATGAAGATGACGATAGTGATTGTAATGACACATTTGAAGACACTGAATTGAATATTGACCCCCACACGAATGTTACGAAGAACGACGTTTCTACCTCAGGAAACTCAGTAGAGGCAAGAATTTTGTTTTTACTACGACCCACCAAGCTTTATAGTTTATAATACATACTTATATGATACTGATTTGCTACTCTCTGTGGTTTCTTTTCTGCAGGTGGGTGATGAAGACGTTACATTTCCGCAAGTTCCTGTGAAATCGGCAATGGTAAAAGAAGCATCTTATTTTCTTGTGTTTGAATATTTTGGTGCATTAAATTTTGCTTGTCTTTTTTTATGAGTAAAATGCCATTTTCGTCCCTGAGGTTTGGCCAGTTCTGCGGCTTTCGTCCAAAGGTTTGTTTTTCCGCATTTGGATCCAAAATGTTTGAAATCTTGTCATTTTCACCCGGCTTGTTAACTCCGTTCATTTCTCTACATCAAGTCATGGGTGTTTTCGTCTTTTTACCTATATTATTTTTTATTTTTATTTAGCAAGGGTATTTTGAATACTTGTACATAAAGCGAAAAAGAACGAATTGACCTTTAAGTTAACAAAAAAGACGGAAATACTCCTGACTTAACGGAGAAAAATGGATGGAGTTAACGAGCCGGATGAAAATGGCAAGATTTCAAACCTTTTGGATCCGGAAAAAACAAACCTTTAGACGAAAGCTGCAAAATTGACCAAATCTCCGGGACAAAAATGGCATTTTACTCTTTTTTTTTCTTCTTTTACACCACAAAATGTTTATACTTTTAGACTTGCAGGTAAATATGAACAGAAGTAACTCAACTATTGATATTAACAAAGGATACAAATCCGCTCCACTTTCGATGGAGAGTAATTTAGACCCATCTGAACGGTACCGTCAGATGCGACAGTCGTCTGCACGAAAGCTGAACACATACGTTCTCCCGACACCACTCGAGAAAAGATCAGTTACTTCAGGAATCGAAAGTCAAAGTCAAGGTTTAGCACCTAAACCGAAACCACCAACCAATATATATCATTCAATGCCACTAGAAAAGATATCAGGAAAACCGACTCCACTACCCGCCCCTCAAACCGTACACTCCTCATCTCAAATTGATCCACACTCGGCAAAGAAAATTAAAAGATATGCTTTTTCTGGACCGTTGACTGGTAACTCACATTCAAACAAGATTCCATTATATGCCAGTGGTCCTATTGGGTCTACAGCACGGCATATGCCTGTATCTGGTTCGGTTTTACCAACTAGTTTGACTCAGCCACTGTCAGCTTCAGAAGCGTACCCGTTAAGTGCTAGTATGGCGTCATTACCTGTGATCAGTGAACTCCATGAACTCCCGAGGCCGCCTGCGAAAGTGGACTTTAAGAAACCTTCGAAAGTCGGGTTTTCTGCTCCTTTGATCACGTACAAATATGGGCCGGATACAAGCATGGTTTCACCTCCTCTATCACCAATAGACTTTAAAGTTATCTAATGATCACTCCTGCTGAAAATTCTACTTTATCCATCATGGGTAAGCATGCTTCTACTTTACATTTGTTAATATTTCGTGTATTGGATTTTAAAACTTTATCTTTATATATGAAAGAGTAAAATGCCATTTTCGTCCCTGAGGTCTGGTTAATTTTGCGACTTTCATCCAAAGGTTTGTTTTTTCGCATCTGGATCCAAATGTTTGAAATTATGCCATTTTTATCTAGCTCGTTAACTCCATCCATATTTCTCCATAAAGTCAGGGGTATTTTTGTATTATTTTCTTTTTTTAACTTAAAGGGCAATTCGGTCTTTTTAATACCAGTACATTATGCTAAATGCTTGTATATAAAGTGAAAAAGACCGAATTACCCTTTAAGTTAACAAAAAAGATAGAAATGCCCCTGACTCAATAGAGAAAAATGGATGGAGTTAACAAGCTAGATAAAAATGACAAAGATTTCAAACCTTTGGGATCCAGTTGCGAAAAACAAACCTGTAGACGAAAGTCGCAAAACCGGCCAAACCTCAGGGACGAAAATGGCATTTTACTCTATGAGATTTGAAAATATTTCAACTTTAAGGTTTAAAGTAAATTACAGACTAACAGTAGTTGGATACATTTGGTTTTATGTGCTATCATAAAATGTTAGAACATTTAAGGATTTATAAAGTATAAACTCACTGTCAGATTTGTATTCTGGATCTTGAAGATGATTTAATTCGACGATGTTTCTGTTGAATTGACAGGTCGTCGGGCATAATATAATATAATTTGGCGCTAAAAGTTACGGCAGGAGCGGTGTGGGAAGCGTTCTAAATTACTATTGAATAGAGACATCAAAATGTAAATAACTTCCATCATCCAAGGAAGCAACAACCTTCTCTTTAGACCTTGTTTTTGTAGTAATATCCTAAAGCTTCTAGTTTTATTATGTAAGTATGCACACAAAGTAACTTTTTGTCACATATCTTGTTATCTTTATCTTTATATATAATATAAGAAACTATGTTGACATCAGCAGCATTTCTAATATATGGATACAGAAATTCTAATATTTTACAGTGTAGAAAATCTGAATCTTTTCAGTGCGTTGAAAATGAAGCAAACCTTGATTTCTTTTCTTCTATATATTGGTGTTTGTTAGGGTGAAGGGAGTGGTGCGGTGAAGTGATCGGCAAACCGGTTTGCCGAGCGGCAACACCGGCGCCGTCCCTCTTTCCCGTGCGGCAATCTTGTGAAATCGGCTCACCCTCACCGATCGACAAACATGAAAAGTTATTGACCGTTGCCACTTTAACGGCTATAATGCCGTTCAAAATAAAAAAAAATAATAATTTTTCAAGTTTTACCCTATATATTCAAAACAAACCCATTTTAATCCTATTTATAGTACAAAATCACCCCCAAATCAAACCAAAAAATACAAACCCATTTTAATCCTGTTTTAGTGTAGTGTAATTTTTAATTTTTTTAGTGGTTGCGTTGTTTTAGTGTCGTGTAATTTTTATGAATTTTATGTTTTTTTTTAAGTTTCATTTTAATGTAATTGTTTTTTTTTATTAATTTAATGTTTTATTTGTTTTTATTTAACATATAATTTAAAAAAAAACAAAAAAAAAGTTTGCCACTTTCAAGTGTCTAAACCATTGCCAACACTTTTCAGCAAAGTTTAAACTTTTTACCCTCTCTGACGTGACACTCTCTGATTGGTCCATTTTAAAGTTTGCCACTTTCACATGTTTAACCACTCCCTTCACCCTTATGCGTTTAAGACTATGCGTAATGGGGCTCCATATACCGCCCAAGACACCTCATAGCGCCGGGATGGCGCCATGAACACCGCCACGCGGGGCGCTATAGGCCGGAAATTTTGAAAGGCGCGATATCCATAGCGGCGTGATGTGTTTGTTTGTTTTGAATTTTCAACCGTTTGAAAACGGTCAAATGTAAAAAAATAAAAAATTATTCATTTAATTTTCAAAATTCCCTTTAAATACCCCCTTCTCCCATATTTTTATAAAACCTACACACTCTCAACTCACATTTCTCTCTATTTTTTTTATAAAAATCCACAGATTTTATACAATGAATCCCTACAACCGTGGTTTTATTCCTCCCCGATCGAGTGCGGACCCAAACCAAAGTGGTAATCCTACCCGCCCCGTGTCACCGGTTCCCACTCGACCCACCCCTTTAGGTGCCGGTTTTGTCGATTACAGTCAACAAAATGCCGGGTTCATGAATCTTTTGAACCAACCGCTTTGTTGGGACCCGAATCTCTACGGGTGGAACCCGAATCAAAACACCGACGGAATGGGGTTGTCTCAAGCGTTCGGGTCGGCTCAAGCTTTCAGCTCCCCACTACACGAACCCGATGTTGTTCCGGAAACACAACCCGAAGGAGCGGAGACGCAAAGAGGAAAAGGAAAAGCAAAACGGCCACATAAAAAGAAAGAGGAAACCACCACCCGAGCGAAAAAAAATGTGATACCGTGGGAGTCCGATGAGGAGTATGCGTTAACCCGCGCTTTCATCGATGTGTCGGAAGACCCGGTTATAGGTATATTTTTTAAATTTCTTTATTTTTTTCTGTTTTTCCGTTTTTTTTTCTGTTTTTTTTTTTCAGTTTTTTGCAGTTTTTTAAATTATTTTCTGTTTTTATTTGAGTTTTTTTTTTAGACTAATTAATTATATCTTTTTTTTTGTAGCAAACAATCAAGATAAAAAAGTTTTTTGGCACCGAATACGAGCGCTTTTTTTCGATCTAATGGGTAAAGGAGACGGATACCGCCCACCAGACTCTATATCGGGCAAGTGGACCGATATAAACAAAAAATGCACGAACTTTCAAACCGTGTACCAACGCAATTTTGCCGGATGGAAAAGTGGAAACAAGGACGAGGACATCACGCAAGCGGCGTTGGTCGAGTATACGAATGGTAATGGCCATTTCCCGTACATGAGGTGTTGGCAAATCCTTCGCCATAGCCCCAAATGGGCCAACATCTCAACTCCGAGTGGTCGGTCGGAAAATAAACGGCCGTCAAAGAGGTCCAAAACAAACGAGTCGGGTGAACCCGAAACGCCAACCTCCGACGCTCGAAACACCGAGGTGAACGAGGATATTCCGGATGACGAGCCGGTGGAAGAACTACCAAGACCGCCCGGAAGAAGTAGGCGGCCGAAGAAGCCCGAGTCGTCGTCGATGTCGATGGGAACGGAAATGAGTGACGCATTTTCGGAGGTAAACCAACGCCTTCATGATATACACGATCTAGGGAATAAACGTTTGGAGGAGAACCGGGAAGTGACCGAGATTATGCGGGATAGGCAATGGCAGCTCGACTTTGAATTCTACACCAAACCGCACGACCACCTTACCGGAAAAGCTTTGAAGATGGCGTTGGCCCAAAAGGAAAGGATCGAAAAAAAATATAATCTTTGAAGTGTTGTTTTTTTTTGTTTTTTTAGTCCAACTTTTTTTTTTTTTGGAACCGTTTTTTTTTTTTTAGGTTACTGTATTTTTTTTTTTATGTGTAATGTTTTTTTTTATTTTAGTGTAATGTTTTTTAATTTAATGAAATGAATTTTAATTTTATAAAGTTAGAAAATAATTATAAAAAATTAGAAATTAATAATTGAGTAATGATTAGACGGGGGCTTTATGACTACGGGCTTAAAATGCATAAGGCCCCATAACGCTCACACGCTGACGTGGCGCGCCACGTGTCGCATAACGCCCACAAAGGGGCGTTATGACTACACATGGCCTAAAAGATGTCTAATAAAAGTAGTCAAATTGTTTACATTTAGTCAAAAAACTACACCCATAGAGGAAAAGAGTCTAAAACGGCTACTCATATTTAGGTTCAAATCAAGTCAAATATTATTTCCTGTAAAGCACCAAGTGAAAAGGTTGGTTTATTTCTAAGAGAATGAAATTTTTTCAATGTAGGTATTAGTTTTACCTAATTATTTGATTTTAATTTAATTATTAAAGTTCTTAACGATAACTTTGAATAACTATCTCTAAACGCGCTCATAAATCGCAATCAACTATATTCCTAGAAAAAGATGTTGGTTATATTACTTTTAATCAAATTAACACAGATGGATAATTGAGAAAATAGATTAGTCATGAGATATGTTGATAGAAAATATGTAAACATCAAAAGTTCTATATCGTAAGCAACGATTTATGGTATTTGAACAAAGCTAATAATGATGTAACAGGTTAACTATGAAAACACCAATAATATAACAATATGTATAGATGATTTATTTTGGAGTATGTATTTTTAACTTGTAAAAGTGTTATTACTGGGTGGGTTGTCAAAATTATGTACTTTCAAGAGCTCTAATCGTCTGATAATTGTACATTAACCCGTCTCTATCATAAACGATATAAAGTTATACTTCACATGATACTACATACTATGTTATATAATAAAACTCTGGAATGCATCGAGGCACACGAGACCAAAAAAAAAAATAAACATATAAAACGAGACATGCACGTAACAGCAAAGTCGTTCAAGAAATGAAACGAAGTCTTAATATGCCCGACTTTCAAACATTAGATTTCTCGACAATAGACGAGTAAAGACGTCAGAAATAAGAGCATACATACCCGCCGACAAAACAAACACAGAATAAAGATCCTGAGCATTCTAGAATTTGTTTAAGCAAACAAGAACTGAGCCCAACATACTAAGATTCTGAAGTCTCAAATAACTTCTCAAGATCAGCAACAGTGCTTTCAGCTTCAGTCACTTCAGGTCCTTCCTTTTGCTTTGCTTCTTCCAGCTCAGCCTAGTATACACTTGATCGTAAGTCAATAGCATATTTTATCACATAAATATATAGAGGTGGCAAATCGAACCAACTTAAAATACGAGTATCACTAACAAGGTAACATAAAACTCAAATAACAGAGTACCAAACTACCAAGATACAAGTAAAATAATGGATACAAGTTTATTTGAGTGAGCTCCCTTAAGCTCAACAAAAACTAAATAAAGACCCAAGTACCAAACGTATGAAGCCCATCCAACATCGCTTATGCTTGAAAAACATCTGGTCCATCCATTTTAGTGCTTATGTAGTGCGCTAGAGCCTACTTCCTGATCATATTAGATGCAAAAATGGTGGAGGGCCGCAGCGATACTGATGTGCAAATCGTTCATCTGACTTGGGTATAGGGCATAGTTGTCAATAGTGGTCGCAATAGCGAATAGCGTAGCGTATAGGTCGAAGGTGGCTACGGGGTATGTAGCCATAAATAGCGGGATTTCAGTTTATTTTTTTTTTAAATATAAATAGTGATTAAATATAGCTATAAAATAGCTGGATTTTAGGTTTTTGTTAAATATACATCTAAAATAGTGTATATACCAGGGTATTTTGATATAATATACATATAATTTTTAAATTTTTTTTCTAGTGTATTGCTATTTATAAAATAGCGCCCACTATTTATCGCTATATAGCATATAGGTACCTTATCGCTATTTGCCATTAACAACTATGATATAGGGGTGAAAGACTAATCGAACCGTCTAGTAGGGTGAAAGTCACCTAAAGTGTACTTTCAATGAACACCACCTCTTATATCCATTGTTACAGGAAAACAAGATCACTATTGTAATAACACTGTCGATAAATATTGTTTTGTTAAGTGATATTTTAGTTGTACAGATTTCAATCTAACATGTGTCCAAACAAGAAAGGTTACGCTTTTATCCTATGTCAGTCTTTTTCTGAGACATTTCTCTATAGCAGACACCAAGCTTTGCCCAGACATTTATCATCTCATATGGGTATAACAATATAATCAGCAAAAACAATATAAAATTCATAGAATTTATAAATCACACTACAATAACAAAAACTAATAATAATGATAACCAAATACCAGTATTCCTTTTAGGTCAGCTAGTGAGGACTCCAAGCGTTTACGACAATCAGGAATCATCATCCTTGATTCCGCCAACACATTTTCCTGTTCAAATAAACCATTAAGAAAAACAAACTCTTACAAATACAATGTGTTTTAAACAAGTATATAAAGTTGACCTGTTGCTTAAGATCATAAGGATCAGCACCCTTCTCCTTCATATCAGCAGTCTTGGCTGCTTCCCTCTCAACCTCTTTCTCGTAAGAGTGTAGTTCCTTCACAATACGTTTGCATGACGCTGTTTTGATTTTCAGATTTCTAATAGTTGCCATATTTCCTTATTACACTACCTGTTGGCTGTTGTCTATCAAAAAAAAAAGTTAAGTTATTGTACAAATGGGTCTTAACATACGTAAGAAGTGAAAGAGAGATTTTTTTTTTTTTTTTTGAAATTTTATTTCCATACTTATTAAGCACGTATTTTAGTCCCAGAATTAAAAAAAATCATGATTTTACACTAATAGAGTAATTATGTAATTTTGTAGAATTCTACTGCTGTAAAATCACGATTTTTTATTTTATTATTTTCGTTTTTATTTTTTACATTTTGCAACTAAGGGGTTGGTTGATAACTTCTGAATGGTTAAGGGATGAACCACAGTAAGAGGTTTGAACCATTAAGGGGTTGTTTGGTAGCCTCTGAATGGTCATTAAGAGGCTACCTCTTAACGGAACCATTAAGAATTTTACCAATGAGAAGGTAGAAGAATGTGACATGTGATGATTTACCATTCAGAGGTTACCTCTTAACCATTCAGACTTGAGGTTACCTCTTATTCATTCAGAGGTTTTAAACCATTAAGAGGTAGCATCTGAATGGTCATTAAGAGGCTACCAAACAGCCCTTAAGAGTCAGTATAATGCTTAACCGTTCAGAGGCAAATGTCTGACCAATTCAGATTAGAGGTCTTAACCATTCAGACTCAGTATAATGCTTAACCATTCAAAGGCAAATGTAAGAACCATTCAGACATCTACTCGCGAAACAAACAGTCTGAACAATTAAGTGTTGAACCAGTAAGAGCTAAACAAACAGCCCCTAAACGTCATTCTTAAGTAGCAGGGAAAAAAATTTGAAAAAGAAAAAAAAGTTCCTTCTTCACTTCTTACCCCTTAAGTTGAGGTAAGAATATTTTTTCTCTGTCACTTGTATTTGATCTTTACAAATAAAAAAATTAACACAAAATTACTTCACTTTTATAAACACAATTGCTTCAGATCTTATAACTTTAAGACTTATGTTTATTTTGAAGTGGAAAAATGAAAACTATCCAAATATTATAAAAACCTAATTTTAATATTTTTAAGAATATATTACAAAGACCTAATTGTAAGAAATAGGGAACATAATGATCGACAAATTACTTATATTCGTACAACAAATGAAATAAATAGGAAGATGTGTACCTGCAATTGTGAATCGGGTGACGATCGGCTGGTGCTTTGGCTCTACTCCCTTACGCTTTTCATTTCGAATTCATTGGATTTAGATTTCACCCGACCCGAGCAGAATGTGGGCCGGACTCTGAGAATCTGGGTTGTTGGTGCTATAGGTGTAAAAAAACCGGTCTGGGCCCGATGAACCGGTTTTCAACCTGGCCTGATCCCATAAAAACGGTTTGCGCTCCGATCCAACCCGAAGGTTTGGCATAGGTTTGGGACTTTTATGTTGAGAACCGGTTCCAATCCAAATTGATTTTAGCCCGATCCAAAAAAATGGTTTTAAGGCTCCAAAGCGGTTTAAAACCAGATACAAATTGGTTTGAGTGGGTTGGGTTTTTCAACCCTAAAATCGGTTTATAACCCGATAGCCGATACGGTTTGACCTGTTTAAAAAAATCGGTTCGGTTTGGGCTCAAACAATTTTTTGTACACCTTGAAGAAACACTAGATAAATGACCGGAATCAAATTATCTAGGGGGTTTGGATCTGCATAAAAATGATGGTTCTCTCTCGTTTGATTTGATGGAACAGTTCTTCTTCTCCGGTGAGCTCTGCAAAACAGAACACCGTTAGCCTCGTCAAGGGGAGAAGGGGGTTCTCTCCATGACCCGACTCCGGCGTGAGAATAAGTAGGTGTTTATGAAGAAGAAGAAGAAGAAGAAGAAGAAGAAGTAGTATTGAAGAAGTGTGTGTAACTTGAGGTTCATACCTGAATTATTCTCGTATTTATAACCGAGAGTTTGGGCGGGAAAACTTGTTGATGAAATGTTAACGGAAGATGCTAACCCCGTAAGCGGTTATGTTTTCTTCCGTTAATCTTCTTAATCCGTCGTGAATGCACACGAATCGTTGTTTAGATCTATGGCTGGGGCATCGCCACGTGGAAAGTGGGTAAGTGGAGGTTTTCCTCCATTTCCATGCCATCATCGTGACTTCAGGGAGGCCTGAGATGATGACACGTGTACCAGACGGTTATAACCGTCTGGGTTTGCACGATTGGGTCTTCTAGAAGGTTTTTTCCATAATCCGGTGTGACTCCTTATCGTGTGGTACCAGCTGAGTGAGTAATTCCCAAGTCTGAGTATTATTCAAGCGGAAGGGTTTAACTTAGGATTTCCATCCTTTGTTTATAGAGGAAGGCGTAAGGATTTATGATTTCCTTTTCAGCGCGCAAGTGTTATCTGCTATCTGTCTTTTAAGCCTTCTTTGTAGAACCCGTGCGCTGCTGCGCAAGGTAAAAAGGGGCTGAAAGATGAGGTTGTGGTATGGTCCCAAGTATTTATTACGAGGTTTTTGGGACCTTACCCCTTCAAGTCCCCCCAGTCTAGTGTTGTTCTTATGTAAATAAGTGGAGCACTGGACTATGAGAGAGATGCTAGTGGGTTTTCTAGGCGCGAAAAAATGAAGAATCTTCTAAGAGGAGATTTTCTTTATTAGAACCTTTGGGGGGAAGTTGTGGTATTTCCTCTGTTGTTCTGACCCATTGTAATCATGATCTGATGTTTGGTGATGTCACTTAATAAAAAATTAGTATTCGCGATACTTTCTTCCTTCTTGCCTTGGAATACGTACCGCCGTTTGTCAGGCTTCATTTATGGGGATATGACACTTGGTCCTGTAGCGCCGTTTAGAAGAGACACTTGACAGTTAATCATGATTATTAACTTTTCCCTTTTTAGTTTTCCCATATATACTCTTGAGGATTCTTATCCTTTTGCTTGTTTTGGAGACATGAAGGCGAAGCGTTCCTTTCGTACCCGGCGATTATTGGATATTCTGAGGGTTTATGAGGCCGCTGAAGGTCTCGTGCTCCTTGCCGGTTCACCGCCTCCAGTGACCACCGGAGAAGAAAAGCCTTTTAACTCTGTTCCTTCCATAGTTGCAGATTCTGATCCAAGAGACATAGTTGATGAACAGGTTGATGTATTGTCTGCTGACGATTTGATGAGACGTTTTCCGATGATTCAGAAAGGTGGATGTCAGCTGGTGTATTGTCGTCGGAAAAATCGTCGTGCTGATCAAGTGTCGGTTGTTGATGATGGGTTTGCTGTTGATTAGGTTAAGTTTAGGGAATAGTGTATTCCTCTTTTGATGTTTGTAAATATGCTCGTCTTGCTACTGGCATTTTTGGAAGAACACCGTTGTGTTATAAATGGTTGTTTGAAGTGTCGTTGTCACACTTGACGATATATTTTTGATGCACTGTTGTGCATGAATGCTTTGGTGATTTATAAGTTTATGTTTGGATTACAATATGTTGCATATGTTTAATTGCTTTGTGTAGGTAAAGCGAATGAGAATGGTATTGAACTCATGAGTGAATGTAGGTCTAAAATGTGCGCAAGGTTGGCTTATTTAGACTGTTCATGAGGCATTCAATGTTTACCATATTGTTTTCGCGTAAACCAAAAGAATTATATGCAATTTGTAACAAACAGTAACATGTTTAAGGATGATGCTTGCATTAATAGGGCGTAAAGCCAATAATACAAAGTGTAATAGAAAAATACATTGCCTGTATAGTTTCATCTTCTTAGAATGTTTTGGCTTATATATAACACCTGCGCAGCTGTTGCGCGTTCCAGGTGCGAGGAACTAGTGTCCCATCAATTCTTTTCAGAGTGTAAGCACCTTTGCCCAGAACCTCATTAATGATGTATGGTCCTTCCCATTTTGGCGCTAATTTGCCTAGTTTTTCCGCGTTAGAAGCTTCATTGTTGCGCAAAACAAAGTCTCCCGGAACGAATGTACACACGCGTACGCGCGCGTTGTAGTATTTTTTAAGTTTGGATTTGTACCTTGCCTCTGCGATGGCAGCGTTTTCGCGCCTTTCCTCAAGAAGGTCTAAATCCATTCTTCGTTCTTGCTCGTTGTTTTGTCTTTCCATGACGAGCATGCGCGGCGATGGAAGACCAATTTCGGCTGGGATTATCGCCTCTGATCCATAGACAAGACTGAACGGGGTTTCCCCAGTGCTGGTCTTTGGCATGGTGCGGTGTGCCCATAGGATGCTGGGGAGTTCATCAACCCATCCTCTGCGCGCTGTCCCGAGTCGCGCTTTTATGCCATCGACGATCTGTTTGTTGGCACTCTCAACTTGGCTGTTCGCTTGTGGGTGCGCCACAGAGGCAAAATTGTGTTCGATGTTCATTTATTTGAACCACTTCTGAAGATCTTCCGAGGCAAAGTTGGTGCCATTTTCGGAGATAATGCGTAATGGTAATCCAAACCTGCAAATAATATGTTCCCATATGAATTTACGGATTACCATTGCTGTGGTTGAAGCTAATGCCTTAGCTTCGACCCAGTTTGTGAAATAATCTACTGCTACGATTATGAATTTCACTGCGCCTGGTGCGTCGGGGAATGGACCAACAAGATCAAAACCCCATTGCTGAAAGGGCCAGGCGGACGTAACCGGTACGAGTGGATTCTTTGGGCGGAGCGTTTTTGGCGCGTGGCGCTGGCAAGCTGCGCATTTTCGTAGTAATTCAACTGCATCCACATGCATTCCCGGCCAGTAATAGCCCGCGTTCATTATTTTGGCAACTACCATGCGCGGTCCGGCGTGTATTCCGCACAAACCTTCATGGATTTCCCTGACTAAATGCTGTGCGTCTGTTTTGTCAACGCAGCGCAGGAGTGGTCCCATGAATGATTTCCGGTACAGAATCTCGTCCGCCATCTCGTAATTTATTTCCTTGTTCTGGATTTTCCTAGCTTCTGCCTTTCCTTCCGGGAGTTTTCCGTGTTGCAGGTACAAGATGATCGGGGACATCCATGATGGGTTGCCAACCTCTATGATGTTTACTTGTTTAAGAGGGACAGAAGGATTGGACAATATCTCGATGCGTACCTCCTTCGCTAAGTGTTTGAAGCTGGTGGCGGCTAATTTGCTCAGCGCATCCGCGTGCTTGTTTTCGCTTCTGTTTATGTGATTGACTTTGAACGTTTGGAATTGGCTGATTAATATCCGCGCTTGTTCCAGATATAACGCCATAGCTTCACCCTTTGCATCGTAATGCCCATTAACTTGCTCAGCCACCAGTTTCGAATCAACGTTAGCTTCGAGGTTTCTTGCCCCCATTTTTAATGCTAAACGAAGACCTGCTAGAAAGGCTTCGTATTCTGCTTTGTTGTTCGCGCTTCAGAAGTCTAGGCGTATTGCGTATGTAAGTTCATGATCATCTGGGCTGACCAATCGGAGACCTGTGCCTGCCCCGTCGTCGTTAGAAGCTCCATCTGTGTGCAGAGTCCAGACCCTATCGTCGAAAACAGGAGTAGGGTTCTGGATTGCTTCACATTCTTGGACTTTATCGATGGGGACTTCTGTGGCGAAATCAACTAAAACTTGCCCTTTAATCACTGGTCGCGGCCTGTACAAGATATTGTATCCTCCTAGCTCAATAGCCCACTTAGCCAATCTTCCCGCGACGTCGGGTTTGGATAGGATTTGCCCTAAGTGGTAATTGGTGAGAACTGTGATGACATGACCAGAGAAATATCGACGTAAGCGCCGTGATGCATGTACCAGTGTTAAGACCAGTTTCTCTATCATTGAGTAGCGTGTTTCTGGGCCAGTGAGCATCTTGCTTATATAGTAAATTGGAGTCTGAATTTTTTCTCGCTCCACCATTAATACTGCGCCTACCGCTACTTCCGCAGCAGATAAATATAAAATCAGTGGTTCTTTTTCTCGCGGTGTTGTTAGCGTTGGCAACTGAATTAAACATTCCTTCATTTGCTTGAAGGCTGCTTCCGCTTTGGGTGTCCACTGGAAGTGAGTTTTCTTGGCGCAATTCCGTAGTGTGCTGATGAACGGGTAAGATTTTGCAGCATGATTTGCCAAGAACTTGTTCAAAGCTGCTAATCGCCCCGCAAGTCTTTGCATCTCTTTTATTGTTGCAGGTGACGGCATCATCTGGATAGCTTGCACTTTTTCTGGGTTTACTTTAAAACCATCTCTTGTCACTATGAAACCCAGAAATTTTCCTTCCTCCATCCCGAAGGAGCATTTCGTTGGGTTGAGCTTTAAATTTACGCTGCGTAAAGAATCGAACGTGCGATGGATATTTGCAAGCATTGTTTCCTCTTCATGGCTCATGATGACAAGGTCATCCATGTATACCTCGACTGTTTTGCCAATGTCTTCCCCGAAGACTGTATCCATTAAGCGCTGGTAAGTAGCTCCTGCATTGCGGAGACCAAAGGGCATTTTTGTGTAGCAGAAGATGCCCTTGTCCGTGCGGAAGGCAGTTTTGTCCTCGTCTTCCTCTTTCATTTGGACCTGGTGATAGCCCTTATAGCAGTCAAGGAAGCACTTCCAGCGAAATGACGCCAGGGAGTCAACTTTTTTGTCTATCTCAGGAAGGGCATAGCAATCTTTCGGGCATGCTTTATTTAGGTCTTTGAAGTCTACGCACATTCGCCATCCGCCACTGTGTTTTTGGACCATCACTGGATTGGCGACCCAGGTGTGGTACTGGACTTCGCGCAAGATTCCGGCGTTAAGAAACTCTGTTACTTGTTCGTACATAGCTTCTGCTTTCTCAGCGCTGAGGCAGCATCTTCCCTGCGCGACAGGTTCTGCGGAGGGTCGGATGTTTAGACAATGTTGCGCCACATCTCATGGAACTCCAGTCATATCCGCTGGACACCAGGCGAATATATCCTTGTTGTTGGTTAATAATTCTTTTTAATTGTATGCGTATTGTTGGTGAAATGGCGTGCCCTAGTAGGATAGTCTGTTCCGGATATTCTTTGTTTAAGACCCATTTCTCCGGCTCGTTTAATGCTGAGGGTTTTGCTACTTTTGCTGGTGGTTCGTCGTCGACGTACATGACCTCCTTGCTTGAGTATAAAATTGCGACACCAGTTTCTGTTGGAAACCCGCATGCAGCGTGTGGAATAGAAGTGATCATGCTGAATTCTCTTTGTGATCTTCTTCCGAGCAAGACATCGTGGCGTGATGTTGCTGGCATGACCATAAAGTTTACTGTGACTGTGCGCGAATGTTCGCCATCAGATAGAGTCACAGGGAATGCAATTTGCCCTAATAGGAACACAGCTTCATTGCAAAATCCGGTGAGAGGGAAATCAACCGGCTCTAAACGTGCTTTGTCCTCTGGATCGAGTTGTTTGAAGCACTGCTCGTATATGATATCCATCGAGCTCCCTGGATCTATAAACATATAGTCTGTTCGGTAATGGCCGAAGATACCAGTAATAATTACTGGTCGTTCTTCCTGAGGGCCTCCAGGGACGACAGGGAACACAACTTGTTGTTCCCTCCAATGCTGACCATGGTGTCGTTTATTTGGCCTTCGTGAAGGACCTCCTTGTACCATGTGTATTTGTTTTGGTTTAGTTTCCTGATAGTTGATATCTCCTGATTTTGGGAGTATCTCAACATAACTGTCAGATTGGATGTCCCACTGGCAAGGCATCTGTAGGTCCAATACTACAGTATTGATTTTTCCATGGCTTTCTTGCAGAGTATCAGATCTGATGTTTAGGGACTCGGATCTATTAATCTGTGTGAAAATTTGGTTCATAGTAACCTGGAATCTGTCGAACCAGTATTCTGGAGCTCTTTCTATGAGTTGTTCTGAAGAGCATGTTTCTACTGAATGACTGTTGTTTTTGTTGATTCCCCTGATTCCAGCGATCCGTTTTTCTTGGGTTGCAGAACCCTCGAACTTAGATCGAGGACCTGATGGGTGAATTGGTGAATTCTCTGCCATGTGAAAACAGAGAAACGAAGGAAACAAATCAAAACGAGATAAAACTGATAGAACAGAGAAATCGGTGGGCGCCAATGAAGAAATACTAGATAAATGACCGGAATCAAATTATCTAGGGGGTTTGGATCTGCATAAAAAGGATGGTTCTCTCTCGTTTGATTTGATGGAACAGTTCTTCTTCTCCGGTGAGCTCTGCAAAACAGAACACCGTTAGCCTCGTCAAGGGGAGAAGGGGGGTTCTCTCCTTGACCCGACTCCGGCGTGAGAATAAGTAGGTGTTTATGAACAAGAAGTAGTATTGAAGAAGTGTGTGTAACTTGAGGTTCATACCTGAATTATTCTCGTATTTATAACCGAGAGTTTGGGCGGGAAAACTTGTTGATGAAATGTTAACGGAAGATGCTAACCCCGTAAGCGGTTATGTTTTCTTCCGTTAATCTTCTTAATCCGTCGTGAATGCACACGAATCGTTGTTTAGATCTATGGCTGGGGCATCGCCACGTGGAAAGTGGGTAAGTGGAGGTTTTCCTCCATTTCCATGCCATCATCGTGACTTCAGGGAGGCCTGAGATGATGACACGTGTACCAGACGGTTATAACCGTCTGGGTTTGCACGATTGGGTCTTCTAGAAGGTTTTTTCCATAATCCGGTGTGACTCCTTATCGTGTGGTACCAGCTGAGTGAGTAATTCCCAAGTCTGAGTATTATTCAAGCGGAAGGGTTTAACTTAGGATTTCCATCCTTTGTTTATAGAGGAAGGCGTAAGGATTTATGATTTCCTTTTCAGCGCGCAAGTGTTATCTGCTATCTGTCTTTTAAGCCTTCTTTGTAGAACCCGTGCGCTGCTGCGCAAGGTAAAAAGGGGCTGAAAGATGAGGTTGTGGTATGGTCCCAAGTATTTATTACGAGGTTTTTGGGACCTTACCCCTTCACACCTCTAGTTGGTACTTTTCCTTTTCATTTCTAAAAAATAATTTATATTAGTCAACCGGGTGATTTCGGGTGCAACTTGCATTAAAAAAATCGATTCACATGATTTTGCAAATCACCCAAAGTATTGAATTTTGCTTTACACAAATAAGACCTATTATGTATTCTTAATCATACTTTAGTACTTTACTGATTATGATTAGGAATAGGGGTCTGCACGGTTCGGTTCGGTTATTAGCATTAACCTAAACTCTAATCGAGTCATCGCTTAATCGGTTCGGTTTATTGGTTAATAACCAAATCAAACAAGGGCTATATTTTGCTTAGAAATTCATGTAATGGAGGTATAAATACATGAAATAGATAAATAAATACATGAAATTGAGGTATAAATAAATGAAATAGAGGTATAGATACATGAAATGAAAGTATAAAATATGAAATACATGAAATGGAGGTATAAAAGCTAGAAATATATGAAAATATAAATGGTTCGGTCAAGTTAATTTCGGTTAACCGATGGTATAAAAAATAACCGATAACCGACTTTCGGTTAATTCGGTTTCGGTTAATTTCAGTTCGGTTTCGTCGGTTTTTAGTTCGATTTCGGTTAACGATTCGGTTATTGCTCACCCCTGATTATGAATTTCTTTTGTGTTAAAACTTAAAACTAATCATAAATTTGATTAGTTCTTCCGGATTGTCTCAAAACTTTTTCACAATATTTGTTGCGAGACATCATTGTATTAAAGTTTACACAATCTTTTGACCTAGGCTATCAAAATGATCCATCCATTACATAGTAAAGTTATAGGTTCTATCATATTGAAACTTAAGCATATATGCCCAAAAATCTTTTATATATTTTCACTAGTAATTGTAGACACTAACGTAGGATTAGACTTATGTAATGGTTTCACTAAAAAGTAAAAAAATGTTAGACATGTCACTACCACATAAGCATGATTGTATTCATTCATTGTTCTTCCTCTAAAGTGTGTAATAGTTTCACATAGAAATTAATTAAGAAAATAATAAAATTAAATAGAAGTGAGGCGTGTACATATGATTGGTGAAAAGTTGAGAGACCCCACACTTATCATTCATCCCATCCGCCCCCACGCCCATGATTCGGCTAACGGAGAAGGGGCACGCCCACAAAACCGCTCACCCGGGTTGGTGTGGTGGCGTGAATATGGTAACATGGCTATGGTCATTTTTGCGTTAGCCGATTACCGAAGGCCTTTGCTGTTAAATAATGCGGTAAGCATTTTAACTACTTTATAAATATTGCCCAAACGAAACTCTTTTCATGTGTTCCAAATTTAGTGTTCTTTAGTTTTGATTCATGAATTAATTTAATTTTTTGTTTGTGTGCACATAAATAGGAAACACAAACCTACACACTTGAGTAGTTGAGTGTGTAGTACCAATTGGTTGCAAGTTCAAGTTCCTTCAAAAAACAAAAAGAACACACTTGACTTATTGACTTATATAATAAACTCAAGCAAGCTATACAATATGCAAGTTCTAATCATTATTCACTAAAAACTTACAACACAATACAAGATCAAAGCGCTCATCCAAACATAACATAGCGAGTTGCAGCGTGCTTATATTTCACGATTATGCAGGCAATGCAAAACTCTGTTGACACCAACTAGGAGGATCCACCACAGCGCACGCATCATTCTTCTCAAATTCAGCAAGCTGCATCCACAACAATGATTATAATTCGCTCTTCACGTTAAAAGTAACAACTTATGAGCGAAAAGAAAGTAAAGAAAAAAAATGTATACCTTCTCGTTACAGTGAGGACAAAAGTGATACTTGTGCCAAAGGCAATCCATTGAAGGGCAAAGAAAGCATACTCCAAGCATGAATGGCATCATGCAACCAACTAAAGCAGCCAGACTTATTTTTGATCTATTACATTATAAAAAAAAAGTATTAGAATTGTTTAACTGAGGCTAAAATGATAAAAGGATAGTCATCTATTCAACAATATAAAGAAAAAGTTATCAGATTAATTAATTGTGGCCAAAATGATATAAAACCCAAAAAGGGTCAATTAGTGATCTATTAAACAATATATAAAAAAGTATTTGGTATTCAAATTTATTAATAAAGTATGTTATTCTAAAATGATATGCAACCAAAAAAGGATGAGTCAGAAATTTTGCATCAATGAAGTATGTTTTAAAACATTTATAGTTCTCAAGAATTACATGATTACAACCCCTTGAACAATAAAAGAGTTTTTATCATGTTTAAGGATGATTAAAATGTTAGCACGCGCAACAACAGTGGTTCTTGAAAAAGAAAATAGGGTCAGGTTTTCCCAAGAAATTTGTTCAACAAATCAAGTCTAACTTTTCACTACACAAGCAAAATAACATAAAAAAAAGATCAAATCCATAGTAAAAAGAGTAAAAATACTACACGCATAAGAGTGCCATAAATATATCCGTCAACGTTATCTTCGATAACATTTTAGACAATTTCTTAATGTTACACGCACAAGAGATGGCAATGATTTTTCCAACTTTTAAGTTTCTCTAAATCCTTAAAACAGAAAGCCAATTCGTGGCTAGAGTCAGTATACAACTAAATGTAACAGTTAATTAAATAGTTAACAATCATAGACCTTCATAAGTCATTTCTTCAAGAAAACAAGAAACCCCAATTCCCAACAGACTAAGGGGCTATTTGTTTACCTCTTAATGGTTCAGACCTCTTACTGGTTCAGCACTTAATGGTTCAGACTGTTTGTTTCACGAGCAGATGTCTGAATGGTTCAGACATTTGCCTCTGAATGGTTAAGCATTATACAGAGTCTGAATGGTTAAGACCCCTAATCTGAATTGGTCAGACATTTGCCTCTGAACGGTTAAGTATTATACAGGCTCTTAATGGTTAATACCTCTTACAGGTTCAGCACTTAACCATTCAGATGTTGCCAAACAGCCCCTAAGTAAGGCTACATGGTGTGGTTTAACTAGCATAGGTTAGTTAGAGCGTCACGTCACTACCACTGGGGTTTTAAGTAACCCATTGTGGTTTAACTGTTATATTGTGATAACTGTTAAGCATGTTTGTTTACCCTTCATAAGCAATAAATTTTTAACATATTTGATCTTCTAACCTATTTATTTAATATCGCGATATATCACCATCGGTTATTATCAGTCCCCTGGTGAGATATCGGTCAAAATATCAGTACCGATATTATCGGCGATATTGATCGATACTTGACCTATACATGACCGATTTTCCCGATTTCAGTACCTTTCTTCTTTGTTCTACCTTTCACCTTTCTTCTTATTGGTGCTATTAGTGATTTAAGTCTTAATTGTTAATTGTTAGTGTTAAATGTTAGTGTTTTACGTCTTAATCAATCTACTTAGCTTCTAACTATCAATCTAGGCACTTCACCATGGAATTCTCCACATGAAATTAATAAGCAAAACCACATGTACCCTGCCTCTAATAGATCAATTGTCAAAACCCAATATTGTATCATAATAAAATCAATGAATCAATCCCCCACCCAATTACATTACAATTAATATGAATTATTATGTGGGAAAGAAAAGAAAAGAAAACCTGACGGTAGTGAGACCGGAGGTGCCGCAAAAAACGCAGTTAATGGGAGCAGGAGTATCTCTATAAATGGTCTGCTGAAGAGGAACACCTTTGGGATCTCCGACGACGGCGTTAGGGGGGATCTTGCCGGCTTGATACGTGTTGTTGTTACCCACATGATAGTTTGGGTTGTACGGGATCCCCATCACCGGCGCATCGTTCTTCTTATTCTCCATTGTTGCCGATCCGATCAAAGTCGCCTTTTTTTTAAATCAAATCAAATCAAATGATGGAAATTTTGTGGGTGTAGGTCAGCAGCGAAGATGGTCGTGGTTTTCACAAGTCTGGTTTCGTCTTCTGCTTCAATTTTTTTGTGAATGAATGTTCCACCATCGAGAGTTTTAGGGTAGTGATGAAGCGTATAATTTTCCATTTTCGTAGCTTGGAGGAAATGGAAACAGTTTTTATTAGAATAATACTACAATTTTATTTTTGTAACATTGGTTGGGATAGGGGTGTCATAAGGAGGTGGGGGTAGTCATCACTCATAACACTTAATCAAGTTCCGTCATGTTATCAATCATTTTTTCATCACTTACAACCATTTTTAGTGGCAATGGTTATCACTCACAACACCCAACAATAAACCCCCACACCCCTTCACATGTTCCATCACTCAAACCTTTGTCACGCGTGAAGTTTTTCACAGAACAAAATTGTCCACGCGTTGAACTTTATGCTGGCGGTGGTCTTCACAATTCTCCACGCGTGGTATCATCTTCATCACGGACTATAACTTAACCACCCCCACTGCCCTAACGGGTCAATCTAATTTGTTAAGACACGAACCTGAAACATGTAAACACGAAATCTTATCGTGTCAGATTTTGGAAACACGAACACAAACCTGTTAATAAACAGGTTACACAAAACGATCTGTTAAGACACGAAAAAATTGCCAACGTATCATATGACCTGTTTAAGACATAGACACGACCGGTTAAGACACGAACACGACCTATTTAAGACACAGACACGACCGAATTGGGGAAGCTGTGAACCGGATTGGAATGGTGGTGTTTGTGAGAGAGATTTAAAAATTAGGATTTGGATTGTGGAAAAGGAACCACGTGTGTTTGTGTATAATTCATCCCAGATCTCATGACTGATGACCCCATGTCCACACCCACATATAATATTTTTTTTAATTTTTAATTATTAGCATGTACTTAACGGGTCTTAACAGGTTAACGGGTTTTAACCTGTTTAGACACGAAACATGTTAAGGTCTTATCGTGTCGACCTGTTTTAGACACGAAACATGTTAAGGTCAAGCACGAAACATGATAACTTCGTGTAGGTTCGTGTTGTGTTATTGTATTCGTGTCAGAATTGTCAGCCCTAGGTTGGGAGCGGTTCGTAAATATTGCAGACTTATTTCCAAGACTTCAATAATTACAGAGTTGGTCTTAGTGGTTGCAATTTTTAAAGTCGGGTGATTCCTTTTACTAATCTATGTTAGATTTCTTAGTTAAGTATATGATAAACGTCCATTTTACCCCTCATCTTCTTCTTCCTTATCTCTCCACCTCTAAAAAACCCAACCACCACAACACAACTGCAACTAACCGGAAAACATGTTTTAGGTCTCCCTTTTTTTTTATCCAACTAAAACTACCTCCCACAACTCCACAAGAAACCCTACCTAATTTAAAAAATTCCAGCCACCATACCATACCCTCTGTTTTCTCCCTAAAAACACAACAACAACAACAAGCTTTATGTCTTTTTCCTTCAGAAGTTCAAACACAACAAGCTTTCTACATTTCTTTGAAAAACACAAGAAAAGTTGTTTATGGTAATTATATCGGAGGAGGGTGGTTACGGAGGTGGTGTGATGATATTGGTGGTCGGAGGTTGAGGCCGGTGGTGACGAGGTTTTGACGCAGGAGGTTGACGCCGATTGTGATGGACGCTGGAGGTTGACGTCGATGTGATGTTATCGGTGATCAGAGGTTGACAGATGGTGTTGAAGGTGGATGAGGTTTAAAAGGGTGGGTAGTTGTGATTTCTGGTGGTGACGAGGTGAGCAGGCGGTGGTCAGGTTGTTCCATAATGGTTCAAATAGTGGAAGTGAGTGTTGGAGATGGTGGATGAACATAAAAGGTTGTTTAGAATAGTGGTTAACAGTGGTAGATAGGAGGTGCAGGTGTGTGGTATGGTAGGGTTTTTTGGAGAGAGTGAGAAAGAAGGAAGAATGTCAGGGGTAAAATAGACATTTATCATATACTTAACTAGGAAATTTAACATAGGTTAATGATTAAGATCACCCGAGTTTAAAAACTGCAAGTACTTGGACCAACTCTGCAATTATGAAGATGGTGGATGAACATAAAAGATTGTTTAGAATGGTGGTTAACAGTGGTAGAAAGGAGGTGCAGGTGTGTAGTATGGTAGGGTTTTTTTTGGAGAGAGTGAGAAAGAAGGAAGAAGATCAGGGGTAAAATAGACATTTATTATATACTTAACTGGAAAGTTTAACATAGGTTAGTGATAAGGATCACCCGAGTTTAAAAACTGCAACTATTGGGACTAACTCTGTAATTATGGAAGTCTTGGGACCAAGTCTAAAATATTTGCAAACCACAAGGACCGACCAAAAATTTAACTCTTTTTTTAATGTTGCAATAGTTAGTTACTCCTAATTTACACCAAAAAAAAAACTTCTGATCTACCCCTTGCTTAAATTGAACTCAAAGCCTCCTACTAAAAGACAATAGTCTCTGCCAAGTGAGCTAGCCCACATTGGTGAATTATACAATTATATCGAGAGTAAATTAAACTTTTTTTGTTATTAAGGTATACTGGTCATTAAGCTAAAGATTAAACTTTTTGTTAAAAAAGAATATTGGTCATTAAGAGTAAACTATTAAAATTGTTCCTAACGTTTAGATACAACCATCAAATTTATTCAAAAACTTTTTTTTCCTCAACTATACACTACTGAGGTTTCAAAATTGTTGTTAGATGCATCCACTTTTCTAACCTTATTAAAAATAAACCTTAAATATGGGGTATTTTTGTCATTCTCATTAACTCCTATTTGTTTAACCCTAAATTGACCCATCGAAACGACAAACATCAAAATCTCCCTCTTCAGCTCCTTCCTTTTCCCTATAATCGCCCTAAATTGAAGAGCAAAGTTAGAGGTATTCCTGACGGTAGTCGAATTCGTTGGCAAGAAGAGTAAAGTTAGAGGATAGTGGTCGCCGGAAGAAGATGTAATTCTGAGCGAACTCGTCGAAATTTTTGCACGAGAAGTTGGTTCTTAATCGCTCGAGGTATTCCCAATTTTTATAGAAAATCATGCTGGTTACGGTCGTGTAATCAGCTAGATCCTTCCGTTGAACAGAAACACCAAGAATGCGAGACATAGGCGGTGGCAGTGTGCGACGCCGAGTGGGGGCGAAGCGGCAGGTGGCTGACGGCGGAGGTGGTGCCGGTTCGGCGATGTCCGGACGACGGGGCCAGTGATGTCCGACGAGGGGAGAGGTAGAAAGGAGAGGTGGCTAGGGTTTTTGCCTAATCTCCTGTAATGTGTATCCGATGTTGATCAGTTCTGTTTAGATATAATGGAAAACATGAAAACATACCTTTAATTGCATCAGCACAGGCCAGCAGAGAATCCAGATATAGATGTAGCAATAAGGTTTGACATGATTGTCAGCTTTGTCTGGTTCCTCCTTAGGGTGCAATCTAATGATGGTGATTATGAAAACCGAATAAGGGAGTTCGGCTATGGAGATGGAGGTCGATATTGATGTTATGATTATTAGGTTATGTGTCTAACCTTAGAACCTCTACATAAGTCTCCTTATATATGCACCCAATAGGAAACCCTAATTAGTTAATAAGAGTAATTAGGCCCATCAACAATTACCAACTAATTATTTAATAGGATTGTTATATATTTTGATCCATATAATGTAAATGATTATAATGGCTACTAGATTAAATATAATATAAAAATATATTTAATCTTACATTCTCTCACTTAGCCGAGTAATCATTTACTATGAGTATTAGGTAAGCCTGATCAGGAGTTAACACTCATTTTAGCCTTAAACAAGTACTATAGCAGAGAAATACAGCCGTTGAATCATTATGCGACTCAGGACCCCCATTAATCATACTATAGCCTTAATTTAAAAGCTAATCGTTATGATCAAAATACGCATAAGCCCTTTGTTTGATTTGTAACTTTATTTGTCTATATGCCATTATGTCGACTTGACATATTCTTAGAGACATACAAAATCAAACTGATGAGGAAAATTAACTAATACTTAGTCATTCATAGTACGATATGCAATTGCGCATGGCCATTAATTAATACCCGTCTATGAGCTCTCTTAATAAGACTTATGGGTAATAGCCCTTCAGTTATAGGATCCTTAAGCATATCATGAATGTATTCGATACAAAACTTAGTTTCCTCAATTCGTTCATAAACGAATAATTAATTGCGTATCGAAAATTAATGCAGCACCTCTTGAACTGTTACTGTTCAAGGAGTCATGGTAGCTGACTTTATCACACTAAGTCTTCAAAACATTAATTATATGGAGTTAATAAACTTATGAGTCCACTGATAAATTTCCAACAACATTCTGTGACTATATTATGTCGTTATAACTTAGGTTGTTAATATCAGTGCATTATGACTCCTCCATGAAATAGGTTTTGTCTGCTACAATAAAGATATACCCGAAATTACATTTTGTCAACTTTGAATATCTCAAAGTTAGAGTAATAAACCGGTTTTAATTCTCACTTCTTCTTTAAATTATAGCTTCTCGTTTCTTTTAAAGATATTGTAATACTCCATTAGATGCTTCACATTAATCTAGACATATCTAGTGTATTGCAATGTGAGTAATATCTAAACGAGTATAGGCTTAAACTTACATAAGGCTTCCAATTAATGAAGCGTAAAAAATAATCTCATTTACCATATTATCCTCTGAAGGAGAGCAGTATTGATTGTTACATATGTAAGGACCCATTTAATGTTAAACTTATGAAACGGAACTAATATCCCATTGGGTCTATCTCAGTATGTTATGATATCAATCACGTAAGAGATATCTCTGAGATTTATTATATCAAAGTTTGTGTTAACAATGCTTTGACTTATGTAACATATACTTGTCAAAAGAATGTCATCTATTTAGACAAGTTTATTTTAGTTGCTCCCACTCATCTTGAGGTAGGTACATTAATCCACTTGATTGTTGATGAAAATAATTACGTTAAGATTTCATCACATTATAATGTTTGCATTAACCCATACATGGATTTTATTGACTTACAAACAAAGTGTTCCTTAACCTTCAGTATAGAACTTTAGGTTGTTATCTAATGAACATGTAAATGTGTCAGCCAGTTTGTTAGGGAAAATTGTTTTTAATGTTTATCTATTGTAGCCTTAAACTATTATAAACTACTAGAACAGTGATGATCCTCAAAGAAAACTTTGATAATTTATCTCTTCCTAAGTATAACCTTTGACAATCAATCATGTTTCTTAGTGTCTTAACGTTTATATTAGGATTTGTTTTAGTTATGAACACTCTTAGGTAATTCAATCAAATCCCAAACGTTATACGAACACATAAAATCAGTTTTACTAGAAAACTGTTTTATTCCATTTAGAAGATTGATTGACACTAATGGCTTAATTAGAAGAGATTGGATCAGTAAACTTTTCCATAATCCATTTCAACTTCAGTTAGGGAGGCTATGTAATCATCAAAGTTAGTAGGTTTTTAAACCTAGATGACCTCCTGAGTTGATTATTGGGTTTGTTAGAAGTTTCAGTTTTATGGATTAGCTCTTGGTTAGGTTGCTATCATTTTCAGGATTCTAAGTTTGTAAGAGTTGGTGCAGTATGGTGTACAAGAGGTGTAATTGGAGTTAAATTTGGAGTGAAATTTAATGACACTCTTCCCCCCGCCTCTTGTATTCCTTGCAAGTCATGATAAGGACTTTGACTGCTCCCACTGACCTTAGAAAACTTTAGGAACTCAGCATGCTTAGGGTCAATGTTTAATGACCAACAAATTCTAATAGAGAAACAAGTTAATGACGTCAGTCATTGTAGTTTCTCTTGTTGAGGATTATGTTAGTTTAGGTAAGAAATCTAAGTGTGCCCACAATTAAGCAACAATGAAACTTTTGTAAGAGTAGCTTTAGATTTAAGGAGACAAGTTTTGATAGAACAGTGTCATAATGGAGTAGTGTCTTGTACAAGAGGTGTAAATTGAAGTAATATAAAGTTTTCACTCCCCCACCTCTTGCAACTATTGCAAGTTATTATTAAGACACTTAATGCTCCCACTGATCTTTAATATCTCTAGAAAAGCTACAAGAGAAGTTTCAATGAGGTACGTGACGTGGGAACCTATCATATATATGTTAGACTTTATTTGATTTCTTTAATGTCCAAATGTCATAAGAAAACTCAGGGACATATTTAATAGAAATCTTAGTAAGTACATATATGAATAGATTTCTTCTAAGACCGTGGGCCATATGCGACAAAATTTAGATACAAGTTGATAGTCTTTTAAATGATAAAAGAATTATGTTTGAATATTCCATTTGAAATAAGTTCCACGAATGTCAATGAATGACTTATGATGGACCCATACTTATTCCTTAAGCCAAGTAATATTTAGGGCTGTAACGTCATGATTTAAAATCACTTAGAATGAGATTAGATGAAAAAATCATCCTCATAACCAAGTCATGATTTCTCATGAATTTTGGTTGTAATTGATGAAATTTATAAGTCTCATTTTCCTTTTGTCAAATTCTCATTTACATGATGACAAAAGTTGTGGAAAAAAAATGTAAGGTATCATCTAGTTTTATCTTAGTAATGTTTCAATCCAGATATTTAGAACAAATAAGATGAGAGTTTAAGATAAGTGTGACTTTATGTTGACTATGCAAACCTCACAATCTTCATAACATTGCTTAATTATGATACTATATTCTTATTAATCTTCAGAATATATAAGGTGTCGAAAAGCGTTGTTAGAAGATTGCTTATTATGGTTCCTATAGTCTTAACATTTAATTTTGTCACTAACTCTCGTGTTAGTTATTTGTCGAGTTCTGGTAAGGAAACGTATGGAACTAGAGTCAACTAATCATGTGTTAATTGGAATATTAAAAATTACCAGACTTAAATATCATTAGTAAGTGACTACCTAATTAACTTATCCAACTGTTCTTTGGAATAATGGATAGTCTCGTTGTTTATGCCTAGTCTAATGACATAATTATGCAGTGAGATTTTCCCTTGAAGAACCTTAAAGTTGGAATTAGCACTTGTAATTTGTTTATGGACCTTAGAACAATCCTCTTTTAAACTATTAGTGGTTGTAAGGTGAATAACATCTTATTTTCCAGTTTCAAACATTTATTTCTTTGTACATATGTTGCTTGTCAACACACTCATTATACTTTGGTACTTTTGAGTGTTATAGTTGATTTATAAGGCATCAAATTGTACAAGTGAAAATCTTAGTATGTAATGTACTGGAAAAATGTACTTATTTCCATGCGTAAGCCCTTAACTTTATGGGTCATGGTATTGTACATTATTATGTATTCACATATACCACTTAGCTTTATAGTTTATAATTTTAAATGAAGGCATGCATCTTAGGAGTTCTAGTGATTGTTCCACAATTATAGATTAGTCTTAGGAAAGACTTAATCTGGAATAACCTTTTAGTGACAGCACTTATTCTTGATTATCATAAGAGACATCATGTTCGATTTATCCTAATCATCATGCTCTACTTTTCTTCTATAGTGCTTTATCAGAAGAGAGCAATAGGATTATCGTGTCTTAAGATATAATCAAGGATTTAATTTAAGAGCTAATTCTTATAGAAACTTTAAGCAAAACATATTAGATTTAGGAATTAGAGTGGATAAGATATAGACTTATAGAAGAAAATTATAGTGAGTAAAATTATGGGTACTAAGAATAAGGCAGACAAAATGATCATAAAAATTAATTAAGGATCATTAATATAAGGATCATTGTGTGAAGAGGTTGTGATATGTCTATTACTAACATCAAAATAATAGACTTATTTAAAGTTCTACTTAAATGAAGACAAATCAGCTTTGGCCAGAAATGTAATCATTTAAGCATGTGTGCAAAGTATTTGTGACAAATCAGCTTTGGCCAGAATTGAAACAATCACTTTAGTTATGCACTCGTTAAGTATGCCATCTATGAAGGAATTAAATCAGCTTTGGCCAGATATTAAGACATTCATGTTTATGATGCACACTTAACATAGCTTTCGTAATACTTGAACGATAAGTAGATGCATCAAATCAACTTTGGCCAGAAGTGATACATCAGAAGCTCATTCAAGTTAAGCCATTTTGGTTTTGTGAAACATTATTTGATCCTTATTAATTAACTAAGTATTTACAAAACCAATTATTTAGTAGCAAACCTCACATTAAACAGCCTAAAATAATGAGGTTTCAAGTGAGATCTCGACTCAGTTATGAGGTCTCGAGTGAGATTTCGAGTCAAGTCTCGACTCAACTTGTAAAATTATGAGGTCTCGACTCATCAAGGTCTCGAGTCGCAACCTCAGTCTCGAGTCGTAATCATGGTCTCGACTACTGTGTTCTATGAGATCTCGAGTGCTTGATGAGATCTCGAGTCGCAACCATGGTCTCGAGTGATTAAGATTGAAGCCCTTGGTCGAAACCTCAGTGGTCTCGAGTCGAGACCCTGTGGTCTCGAGTCGAAATCGTTGTCTCGAGTTGTGAAGATTTGAGAACACTTATGATTTCGAGTAGAGTCCTTATGGTCTCTAGTAGAGACCTTATGGTCTCGAGTAGAGACCTTATGGTCTCGAGTAGAGACCTTATGGTCTCGAGTCGTTAAACAAATGATCTCGAAACTTCTGTTAACAGCTGTTAGTGTGATAAGTTTGAAATTCGAATTTTAAGGGATTTGGTATATTTTATTTCCTGTTTTAAAAGATATTTTATATTTATCCAATAATTTCGAAAATTATATCTAATAACATTAACAGATTTTTTGAAATCTTAAGGGATAAAAATTAATCAAATACAGGAAAAACACCTTCTAATCCTTAATTCATTCCAAAATAAGGGAATTTATTCGAATTTCACTAAGAACATGAAGAACCCTTATAAATAAAATAATAATTCTGGAACCCGAAACCTGAATTTTTTAAGAGTTTTATACAGATTTCGGACAATTAAGATTTACCATTATGATTCCGAGTCATTAAAAAAACATTCTTTTTCCCCGAAACAGTGGACTCGGGTTATGTGACTCGAAACCGGCTATGAATTTAATTAGGCTTTCAAAATTCCGTTTTCCAGATTTCAATCCCAGAATTAATGGATACGAAAACAGAACTAATTAATCAACATATGCTCTGATACCACATGTTGATCAGTTCTGTTTAGATATAATGGAAAACATGAAAACATACCTTTAATTGCATCAGCACAGGCCAGCAGAGAATCCAGATGTAGATGTAGCAATAAGGTTTGACATGATTGTCAGCTTTGTCTGGTTCCTCCTTAGGGTGCAATCTAATTATGGTGATTATGAAAACCGAATAAGGGAGTTCGGCTATGGAGATGGAGGTCGATATTGATGTTATGATTGTTAGGTTATGTGTCTAACCTTAGAACCTCTACATAAGTCTCCTTATATATGCACCCAAGAGGAAACCCTAATTAGTTAATAAGGGTAATTAGGCCCATCAACAATTACCAACTAATTATTTAATAGGATTGTTATATATTTTGATCCATATAATGTAAATGATTATAATGGCTACTAGATTAAATATAATATAAAAATATATTTAATCTTACATCCGATACCATTAGAGTTTTTTTTTTTTAACGGCCAACAAACTCAATCCCGAGCACTCTCGGGGCACCCACTGGACAAACGGAGTACTCCGAGAGTAACCCGAGTCCACCACCAATTCCGGAGAAAACCCGGTAACCCACCCGCCAGTAGGCACGACAGTGAAATTACCAGTAAAACCCGTTTGGCTCAAGGATCCAACCCAGGTTTCCCTAGGTCTCCTATCATTGCCCACCAGTGCCTCACTCTGCACCAAGTGGGAGTCTAACCTGCATCTCTCAAGAGAAATGCAAGCCCTCTAACACTTGATCTAGGGATCATTGGTGATACCATTAGAGTTTTAAGTTAAGGTTCTATTTATAAATTATTAACTTACGCTCACTAGTTATTAAGGTTCTATTTTAGCCTAATCTCCTATAATGTGTATCTGATACCATTTGACTTTGTTTTATTATCTAATAATAAAAGCAATTCTCTTTAATTATTATATAATAATAACTAATCCACGTCTCCGTTGAATAACCATTATTCATCGTTAATTAATTGTTTCGTAAACAATTAATATTTCTTAGTATTTCATTAAATACTCGTTCTCTACCCGCTCTTGTGATTCATAATTTTTAGGGTGTAAGGGGCGCTCTACCCGTTGGAGTAGTCCCCTCTCCACCCCAGCTAATTATACTCTGTCATGTCAACTCACATCTCCACTTCCCATTTTGCACTCAAACATTGACAACACTCCACCCAAACAATTTTTTCTTTAAAAAAATAAAAATTAATAAAGATAAAAGTGTTATTGGATGGAAGAGAGTGAGGCCCACTATTAACCCTCTCTGTCTTCGTTCCTTACCGGTAAACAATCCTTGGTTGTTTGGGTGGGTGAAAGGAGTTGGCGGCAGTGAACCCGCGAAGTACGCCCTTAACAATTAAACATCATTCTTTGTTTGTCGTCCACAGTGTAACTTTTTGTATCGTACCTTAATAGTAACGTTAAATAATCGATAATTGGGCATCCATCTCCAACAGGTTGAACATCAAAAAGACACTTAATTTTGTAAAAAAAAATTATAACTTTTGTTCCTACATTATGTAGTGTTATTGGTTGAAGCCTACAAGGTTGTGAACACACATGTAACATATCGTTGTGCAACAACCCCGTATTGCCAAAGGGAGGGGGGGGGTCTAACCCTTTGTTAAAGGTATTTTTGGTCTTTGCTTTCTTCATTTTCCTTACTTTGTTGATTTATATTGTATTACGTTTTGTATAAAAATGTCGTGTACTACAAACTAAAAATACGTAGCAACAGTTAACGGCACTTCTATGTCACAAAGAAGTTTGAAATAAACGTGTCTACGGTGCAATAGGTGCGGACATAATTCTAGTTTTGATAAAAATGGAATAATATTAAACCATTGCCTTGACCTTATTGTCTTTATGCTACTGTTTCAAAAGGTTCTAGAGTTTAGTTTAATTTGATTTAATTTAACTACTAACATAGAAATCTTTCTTTGAAATTTAAAAATTGAATTGTTTTCTAACTTTCTTTTCCACGTTCACGCCGCCATCATCTAGACCATTCATTTGGATCCAATGTATGTCGTAGTTGATTTTTGTATTTCCCTTTTTGTGTCGTGATACTAACGTTTAAGGTTTTAGGGCAAAAGTAAGAAAGCGAATATATTAGATGTGTTTTAGCAAACGTGGATAAAACCCAAATTTAAAGAAAAGTCTATTGAATTACAAATAACTCTTGTATTATATGTGGTCCTAAGTAATTACGCTTTCCACATTCCCAAAGCTCTATGTGTAGGTTAACAACTTTATTTATTTGTTTCACGTCAATTTATGAGTCGTTTATCTTGTTAATTTATCATGTATCATTTTCCTACACTTGAAAAGAACCCGTTCTCAATTTCTTATAATAGCATCGTATGAAGTGACATTAATTTTTCTATTTTCAACTCCACCGCTACCAATAAAATTTTCATTAACTTTTAATTTCACGAGGCTAATTTCATCATTTGGCACTTCCAAGTTCCAACAATGTGTGATTGAGGCTTATTCACTCTTGGTATCAATTTCATTACATTATTTCAAGGTTTTTCCATTTGTTTTCATGGTGTTCAGTAGCGATCAATAATCACCCCTGGTGCAACCAACATGTTTCTTTTATTTAGGATGTGTCATATAAGATTATAGTAGTCAACCTGACATCTTCGTAGACCTTTTCACCATCAATGATCATTATATGTAGTTCTTCATGTTTCATATCTATTTTGTCAACCCTAGTAGATCAATACCTTCAACTACACACACAAATCATGAACCTCACTTGTCCAAATAACAATTTATGGGTTGACTTATTCCAATTCCTTAAAGATATCATTATGCTAACAATCTCTAATACCACACAATACATGACACATTAATTGAATATCACACATAAAAAAAGAAAGCTGAATAGCTAGATACCTGTTACAAATCTCAAATCCAAAAGAAGGCACTGGTTTATTCAAATGAAAACAAGAACAGTTACAGCGAAGCAATCAACCAGTCATCACAGATTGACTGGTGAATCATATGTTGAACAAGATCACAAGACAGAAACAATAAGCCCTAATATTCTCACGTATTTTACTTGTGAGGAGCAAAGGGGACAAGAGACACAAATGATTGAGAAGAGAGCTGATGATGCTCGAATGAAGACAGCAGCAGCAAGAACTCCTTTTAAGGAGTTGCAACCCTAGCCAGGATGGAGACAACTGGAGCCCAATCTTAAGCCCAATAATCAGCAGGCCAGCGACACAAGGGGAGCGGCCCAAATACAGCAAAACCAAGCAACCTCATAAACAAAATAAAATAAAAAAGGATTAGAACAATAGGATAAAAGTATAAAAGGAGAAGCACATTTACACTGTCATTTTAACCCCCCCCCCCCCTCAGTTTAAATGTGCAAACAAGTTAATGAGACCTAGGGACTTACACATTTGAGCATGAGCTGTTGGTAAGAGCCCTTTGGTGAAAAGATCAGCCAACTGATGTTTAGTTTTGATACCACGAGTCTTAATCAGTCCGGAAGCTATCTTTTCCCGTAAGAAGAACAAATCAACTTCGAAATGCTTGGTCTTGTCGTGAAACACGGGGTTTGCGGCAATGGATAAGGCTGCTGAACTATCACAGTTTAGTGTGACAGGAATGGAGACATCAATGTGTAGTTCACGAAGGATATTTATCAACCATAGTACTTCACAGGTGGCACTACACATACATCGGTATTCTGCTTCGGCAGAAGATCTAGACACAACACTCTGTTTCATGCTTTTCCAAGAAACCAATGAACCCCCAAGAAAGATACAGAACCCAGTGACAGACCTTCGGCTGTCAGTGCATTTAGCCCAGACCGAATCGGAAAAGGCTGTAAGGTGAAAAGAATCAGCTTGTTAAACATAATTCCAGTTCCATGTGCCCCTTTGAGGTACCGTAAGACTTTGAAGGCTATCTTAGTGTGAGCTTCAGTGGGTTTGTGCATAAACTGAGATAGATAGTGCACAGAATATGCGATGTCAGGTCGAGTATGGGATAAGTAAATTAGTTTACCAACCAATTTTTGGTATTGTGTAACGTCAACCGTATTGGTTTCCTTTTTTGTTAAATTCATTAAAACATGATTTTGTTCAATAGGACAACTAGCAGGTTTGCTCCCGCTCATCCCATACTCATTTAGACACAACCCATCGTTGGTTTTTATAACTTCAATGCCAAGAAAAAATTTCAATAATCCAAGATCTTTAATCAGAAATTCAGTTTTTAAGAGGTTTTTGACTTCCTTTATTTTTTCTTCATTGTTCCCAGTTAGAACAATGTCATCCACATAGACAAGCAAAACAATAAAGAAGCCATTTTTAGACATGATAAACATAAAGTGATCACATTTAGACTGATTAAAGCCAAATTTAACAAGGGTTTGAACAAGTCTCTCATTCCACATGCGTGGGGCCTGTTTGAGCCCATACAAGGACTTGTTCAATTTACAAACTTTGTTTTGGTGTTCGACACTTAGACCATCAGGTAGACACATAAAGACTTATTCCTTAAGATGCCCATAAAGGAAGGCATTATTAACATCAAGTTGGTACATTGGCCAGTTATTTTGAACAGATAGGCTGATGACACATCTAACAGTGACCATTTTAACAACAGGTGAGAAGGTTTCTTCAAAATCTATGCCCTCTCGTTGGTTAAAACCTTTAGCGACGAGCCTAGCCTTAAACCTATCGATCTCACCTGTGGATTTGTATTTGACCTTAAACACCCATTTACAACCAATGGGTTTTTACCACTTGGTAGATCAACTATTTCCCACGTGTTATTTCGGTGAAGAGCTGATAACTCTTCATTCATTGCATCAATCCACCGTTTATCCTTAATGGCATCTTTATAGGTGGAGGGTTCAATAATTTTATTAACATTGGCAGCCAAACTGCAACATCCCGAAAATTTTAAATCAATTATTTAAAATATAATGCCGGTAAATAAACAAGTGAACTAACTAGGATTAAAAATAACCTAGTTAAATAAAAGTCTTGTAGTGACTTAAAAGTGGGTTAACACACTAAAAATGAGAACTAAATGATAATTGAGGGGCCAAAAGCGTTTAAAAGTAAACTAGTGAAAATAAAACATAAAATTTAAAACTCCAACACACACTTGTGTGTGTGGAGATCGACAGAAACACAGGGTGCGATCCAGGGCTCCCTTTCAAACCCTAACTCCTCACAAAACTCTCAAATCGAAGGTCTAAATCAAGTCCGAATCGAAATCCAAGTACGGAATAGTGATCTCCACTGAAAAAGGAGTCACAAGGTATGTAAATTTCGTGAGAAATCTCTAGTTAAATTTCTGAGCTAACCTAGAGAATCCGAATTAGATGGTTGCATGTTCGTCATATGATGAAATATGAACATTGTAGTGTCTAGAAGTAAACCCTAGACAAGCATATGATGAAATTAGGTCTAAAACTTGTGAATTCATGATCACCTTTGAAGGTGATAAGTGGGTTTTTGTATGAACATGCTAAACACTAGAAATTTATAGTAGTTCTAGTGTAATTTGAATTTAATAAGTAAATTCTGATGTTGTAGATATAAAAAATTGATATGAGCATGTTAATTGATGTTAAAATCGCCTAGATGATAAGCCATGAACATGATAATAAAATGTATAAAATTCTGCCTTTGAAGTGTTTGTAAAAATGCCTAAAAGAAGGCTTTAAAACTGAAAAATTGGGTTTAAAGGCGTATTTGTAAATTTCGGCAAGTTATGCGTTACATGTTATTGAAAGAGTTCTAAGCAAGTTGTGATTAAATTCTATAGGAAAATATAACAATCCTTAAGAAAACCGACACCCTCATAATTTTTTGACACCCTGATATATTTTTAAAATATCCCAATATGTCCAAAAATACACCCCATACGTGAAAACGGGCCCCGAATACCTTAAATATCATTAAAAATAATTAAAAATGAAATTTTGGGCTTGAGGCGGGCCGCGTAAGCCTCACCTCAACCCCTACGCGGGCCGCGTAAAGGTGAAACCTGGCACGACCATGGGCCGCCACCTGGCCCAACACCCGGCAGGTCTAGTCGATGACCCGGATCAGCTATAGCGTTGATCGATGTTGACGCGGGCCGCGTAGGCCCTTGTCTTGTTTTACGCGGGCTGCGTAGAACCCGAACTCAGCTCCTATAAAGCTGGAGCTCGGGCCTTCAGTCGAATTCGCTCAAACTTTCTTTCTTTCTCTCAATTTCTACGTAGTATATATTATACTCGGGTATAATACCCCCTAAATAGCGAAGTTCTGCTCCGTTGTAAGTATTATAACCCCTGGATACGTATTAGATACTCTGCCCGATTGATCTAGGGTTCCGTAACGGCTGTCGTGGTTCTGCCCGACGTAGTCGTTGGAATGCCGTCTCGGGGAGGGTATTACTAATGTTAAAATGGGTTATTATACTAACACGTGTACATTTGTGTAATTTATAGATTATTCCCAGGAAACCTTTACAGAAAATCTAAGACAACAATGTGAGTTGATCCGCTTTTTGTGAACCTTTTGTTAACTGTTTTTACAAAACCTCACTTAATTAATTATATATTAAGCAGTTATTGAGTATTTGTAAGAATATAATTATCATGAGTATGTTGGGGTTTTGTATACAAAATTTGTTACCACCTGGTCAAGGAGTAACATTTCCACAAGTCGGGTCTGACAGTACCATGGATGTTAATTGTTATAACTTGGAAACAAATGTAATTGCGAGATCGCCCTCAGTACTGTACAATGGTTTTTATTTAAACTGGGATTCACTCACCAGTATTTCCCACTGACAAATGTTTTTAAAACGCGTTTCAGGTAACAAATTGTGAAAGCCAAATAGAAGCCAGCTGGACAGCACTGAAGGGTTGGAAAAGTGGCAATAAAGTTACCTAAAATAAAATAGATGTTTTTATTAAATAAAATAGGATTTGTTCCTATGAAAATGTGTGTACTGCAAACTTGGGTTTTATCCCATGTGTTTAATATTATGAAAATGTGGTATTTTACTCTGATCAAATATTTCCTAACTACGGTCCTGATGAAAATTTCCACAGCCAAATTAGACAAACACATGATACCACCGATACTGGCTCGCGGCCGCCCGTTCCCGGGGATTAGGGATCGAGGGTTGCGACAGAAGGTGGTATCAGAGCTAAGCCACTTATTCAGCCACATAAGTGTTCTGCTGACATCAAAATTCAATCTGTTAGGAAATAAACTACGGGAATACGTGCATAATTGTATTTTATTGCTATGTGTTATTTGACTATTTGTTAGTTTACAGTATGAGCGACCAAGGACCATCTGACGCGTACCGTCAATTGTCTGGTTCGCCTAGAAGTGAAGGCACCTCCTCTTCTCAGCCTGCCCTCTCAGGGTACTCTGCTGATACGAAAGAAGGAATATTCGTGTTTAAGGCTCAGTCCGAGGAGCCATTCCCTCAGAAAAAGAGAGGATGGTTCAGTCGAGGGGCACACGAGCGTAGAAAGCGTATGAAAAAGTTACAAGACTAGAGAGCACTAGCAGCAGCCAAAAGAGAAACCGATGCCTATGCCCAGGATATGATTAATAGGGGTATAACCAATATCCACATCCTAGCAACCACTGCAGCTGACCCTAATCTGGAACAAATAATAGCACCCCAACCACAACCACCAATTCCTGACCAACCCATGGAAATAGAAAACCCCGAAAATCAAGTAGAAATGCATGATTTCAATCCGGAAGAAATACCTAGGGTACCTGCACCAAACCCCTTAGACCCAAATTACGACCCCTGGTGGGATGACGTTAGGGACTATGTGCAACATTACCCGATACACGAAGACATGTCCATGCCAAACATAGGAGCCTACCCAGGTTTGAATCCTTTAGATCCCTATTACCACGATGTATTCATTAGGGAGATTTTAGAGAATCCTTACCAATTTTAGGCACCTACACCCCCATATCAAGAACCCGCACCCCAGATTCCAAACCCAGTCCTAGAACTTGTACCCCCAATGAGTGCAGAAAACGTACAAGAACTTATGACATTTGGTGAGGAAATTTTAGAGAGTAGTGAACGAATGAGACAGGTGGGAGAGCGACTCGTCTGGAAGTATGACGAGCGCAATATGGATTTTTGGATGAATCCATATCCATGAATGTGATGGTAGATACGGTAGTAATAGTAATAATAATAATAAAATAATATGATATGTGTGTATGTGTAAAAAAAAAAAAACTACGGATGCCTATTATTAGTAGTGTAACTTTAAATTTCAGTCGGTATTGTAATTTTAATTTCAGTACTGGTGTGTAATAGATGCATAATATATGAATAGAGTAAGTTGCAATGATCGACGCTTTTGAACAAAATGCGTGTCATGTGATTGGCTATATTAAATATTACTTTGTGATATTAATATGTGGTAAATGTTTAAAATTCAGATGGCCGACGAAGGAAATCAAGGAAATCTGAATAATGATAACCAGAGTAACATTAACTTGGTTAATGAGAATCCGAGCATCAATAACAATGGAAATCAAATGGATAATAGTGCTATCCAACACATAGTGGCACAAGGAATTATAGATGCAATGCCAATTTATTCTTCAAACTGTTAAGGATGCTGATAATAAAAGTAAACATAGCAGTAAGCGACCAACTGAACCAGAAAACAGCGTAAACAATGGACCTGTACTTCAAGTGCCCATTCCCAAAAGAAGAAGAACCATGCCTTATGGTTGTTCTTACAAAGAATTCTGGTCCTGCAAACCAATAGAATTCTCGGGCAATGAAGGACCCATTGCAGCTCTACGCTGGATAGAAAAGACTGAGGCTGTTTTAAAAATAAGCAAGTGTGCTGAAGAAGACAAGATAATGTTTGCTTCTAATCTATTTAAGAACTCAGCCTTAGAATGGTGGAACACTATCCTCCAGTCAAGAGGAAGTGATATGGTATACAACATGGAATGGGAGGAATTTAAGAATATGGTAGAAAGGAAATTCTGCCCTCCCAATGAAAATGAACAGATAGAAAATAAGTTTCTGAACTTAAGAATGACCAGGGTAGATAGTAAGGGTTATACTACCACATTCTTTGAATATGCTAGAATAGTACCAACCCTTGCATCACCTGAACCGGTATTAATCTCCCGTTACATCTGGGGATTAATTGGAGAGATTAGACATGTAGTCAAGGCAGCTAGACCTCAAACTATAGAAGAAGCTGTAGAACTAGCAAATACCTTTACAGATGAGTTAATCCGTACTAGAGAAGAAGACCAGAGGAGAAACCTAGCTCAAAGGTTTACCTAAGAATTCCGTTCTGGGAATTTCAACCGTAGGAATATAGGTTCTACCTCTGCACCATACTGCAAGGTCTGCAAGAAAAGGCATTCGGGAAAATGCTCCACTCACTGCAATTTCTGCAAGACACCAGGACACAAGGAAGAAGATTGCAGGAGAAAATCCAGTAATGGACTATGCTTCAACTGTGGAGAAAAAGGTCATATCAAGCCGAACTGTCCGAAACTGGCTCCAGCTGCGAACAACAAGAACACTAAAAATGCTAGAGCATTCGTTCTAACAGCAGATGAAGCCAAGATGATTCCTGACGTTATAGCCGGTACGTTTTTAGTTAATGATGTTTTTGCTAAAGTATTATTTGACTCTGGTGCAAACCAAAGTTTTATTAATACTTCATTTTGCAAACTTCTCAATCAACCATTAACTAAACTCTCACAAGAATGTCTAGTAGAGACAGCGAATGGAGAAACGGTTAGGATTTCTGAAATCTTGCAGGGAGCAAGAATAGAATTTTTAAACCAAAAGTATATTGCAAATCTTTACCCAATGAATCTGGCAGGATTTGATATTGTATTAGGAATGGATTGGTTAATAGCCAATAAAGCCAATATTTTATGTGATCAAAAGTCAATCCAAGTAAATTCACCAAAGGGTGAAAATATCACAATTAAAGGTGATAAACCATCTAGATCCACAAAATTCATCTCTGTGATGAAAACTGCAAGCTATATAAGAAAAGGGTCTATAGTGTATTTGATTTCTATAATCATTAACACTAAAGAAAAAGAACTAAAAGACATTCCAGTAGTGTCTCAGTTTTCAGATGTATTTCCAGAAGAATTACCAGGACTACCGCCAGCCAGAGAAGTTGAATTCAGAATCCATCTATTGCCAGGAACAACACCGATTGCCAAAGCACCTTACCGTTTGGCACCCGCAGAAATGCAGGAACTAAAGAAACAATTAGACGAATTGTTGAAGAAAGGATTTATACAGCCAAGCTCATCGCCATGGGGAACACCGATTTTATTTGTTAAAAAGAAGGACGGATCAATGCGTATGTGCATTGACTACCGTGAATTAAACAGGGTCACGATTAAGAACCGGTACCCATTACCGAGAATCGATGATCTGTTCGACCAATTGCAAGGAGCTCGATTTTTCTCTAAAATCGATTTAAGGTCAGGATATCATCAATTAAAGGTACAGGAAGAGGACATTCCTAAAACCACATTTAGAACAAGGTATGGTCATTATGAATTTACTGTCATGCCATTTGGTTTAACCAATGCCCCAGCCGCATTTATGGACATGATGAACCGAATATGTAAGCCATATTTGGATAAATTCATAATTGTTTTTATTGATGATATTCTCATTTATTCCAAAAATAAAGATGAACATGCAAAGCATTTGCACACACTTTTAAGTTTATTAAGAAACGAAAAGCTTTATGCTAAATTTTCAAAGTGCGAATTTTGGTTAGAGCAGGTACAGTTTCTTGGACACTTAGTCAATCATGAAGGAATTCATGTGGATCCAACAAAGATCGAGGCGATTACCAAATGGAAAACCCCTGAGTCACCAACCGAGGTTAGAAGTTTCTTAGGATTGGCCGGTTATTATAGAAGATTTATTTGAGATTTTTCTAGAATAGTCATTCCTTTAACTAAGTTAACCTGTAAATCCATTAAGTTTGAATGGGGACCAAAACAAGAAGAAGCATTTAGAATACTTAAGCAGAGATTAACCCATGCACCCATATTAGCGTTACCAGAAGGAACTGAAGATTTTGTAGTATATTGTGACGCTTCTAAGATAGGTTATGGATGTGTGTTGATGCAACGCCAAAAGGTTATAGCTTACGCATCTAGACAACTTAAGAATCATGAAGAGAATTATTCAACCCATGATCTAGAGTTAGGAGCAATAATTTTTGCTTTGAAAATTTGGAGACATTACCTTTATGGTAGTAAGTTTACCATATTCACAGATCATAAAAGTTTAAGGTAGGTTTTCGGGCAAAAAAAATTGAATATGAGACAAAGATGTTGGAAGGAGATGCTTAGTGATTATGATTGTGATATCCAGTATCATGAAGGAAAAGCAAATGTAGTGGCTGATGCTTTAAGCTGAAAGTATCATGAAAAGGCAAAAAGGGTACGTTCTCTTAAATTAAATCCGAAAGTAGATTTAAATGAGCAAATTAGAAAAAGCACAAGAATCAGTAATCAAAGATGATACTGAAAAATTAAAAGGTATGCTAAAGGAATTAGAACAAGGAACAGATGGAATTTGGAGATTCCATAAGAAGAGAATGTGGATACCTAAATTATGAAACCTACGTCATCGTATATTAGAAGAAGCCCATAAGTCCAAATATACGATGCATCCAGGAAATGATAAAATGTACCATGATTTAAGAAAAAATTTCTGGTGGATAGGAATGAAAAAGGACATAGCAGCCTATGTTTCTAAATGTTTAAATTGTTCACAAGTTAAAGCTGAACATCAGAAACCCTCAGGTTTATTACAACAGTTAGAAATGCCAGTGTGGAAATGGGAATTGATAACAATGGATTTTGTTACCAAATTACCTAAAACAAAGAAAGGAAATGATACAATCTGGGTAATTGTAGATAGATTAACTAAGTCAGCTCACTTCCTACCAATGAAAGAAACTTTCAGTATGGAACAGTTAGCTAAATTATATGTAAATGAAATAGTTTCATTACATGGAATTCCTTTATCAATTATTTCTGATAGAGATAGCCGTTTTGCCTCTCATTTTTGGGCAAGTTTCCAAAAAGCAATGGGAACCAAGTTAAATCTAAGCACAACTTATCATCCTCAAACAGACGGATAAAGCGAAAGGACAATTCAGATAATGGATGTTAGGATCTGAGTTTGGTTTTGATTGTGTTTTATGTTTGAAATAAGATGAAGATGAATGAGTAGTGCAGCGGAATTTAAGATGGAAACAAACTTTGCACACAATCAAACAGGAGAATTGCTTTAATCAAAGATTTTCAACAGAGAACCGAAAGATTGAATTTATTTCAACAACGATTACAATGCATGTATGAATACAAACTCCCCCTCAGCCTGAGCTCACAGTGTTTGTTCATGCAGGAAGAAGATTTGTGAGGAGCTAATAGAACAGTGCATGGTACTGTTCTATTTATAGGCACGGACAAACCACCGAGGCATCAATGCTGACGTCACCATGAAAGTGACATCTAACCTCCTAACAACTTCTAATAACTGATCTATACAAACACTGCTTAAACTAACAACTTTTATACAATACATTACATAATTAAACTAAACTACTGCTGGTCCTTCCATTGTTGTGACTTCAGCAGTACTTGATAACTGCCAGCAGTGCTTGACCCAAAGCAGTAGATTGAACAGCAGGTCTTTAGTCTTTGACTTGATCAGCGGTTGTAGGCCAGCATTTGTAATGATCAGTAGATAGGAGGTCAGCAGATGTTAAAACCACTTTCAAGGGGAGAGACTTGTAACACAACATCTGCTTATTATGGATCCACTGCCCTGATCCAGTTTTGGCTTTAATTATCTGTTCCTCTGATAGGGTTCAATCCCAACAATCCCCCTGGAACAGATAATGCCAAAACCCTTCATTATTGTGGAACTTTAATGCCTCGTCAACAGTTCCCTTATCTGACCTTTAAGTTGTAACTCAAAGTCTAGGGCATCTGTGTCATCTTCATCCCTGCAAAGTGGAAGATCAAGGAGATCTTGCATATCTTCAAGACTTAGGCCAAGTGCTTGTTCCCTTGTTATTTTCTTCACTTCTCCACTAGACTTGAACACAGTCAGTACATGGGTCTGTTTGTCAGTTTTCCACTTTAGTACTTTTGAGCCTGGTGGGTTTCTTGGGAGATTTTTATTGGATGAGGTGTTTGGTGATGCAGGCCTTGTGATGACTGTTTGAGCAGTGCTTGCAGGTTGATTCAGGCCAAGAGTTTCAGCTATCATCTCTTTAATACCTTCCTTTACAAGCTCATCTCCTGCCATTAATTCTTCCACTGTTTCAGTATCCAACTGTTTTTGTTGCCTTTTTTAAAGATGGTTGCACCAGCTGGAGCAGTGGACTCCTGATTTCCAGTTTTGGTGGTCTTTTTGAAACCACTGCTTCAGGGTAATCAGGTTTTTGTGGAACTTTAGGATCTTTCTTCCTTAATTCCTCCAACCTTTTGTAGGTGGACCTCACTGTGTCATCTTTCCATCTTGCCACTTGATTTTTGGTCCCATAGTCAGCAGCAACTAATTCCTCTTTCATTCTCTTCAGCTCTAATGTCTTCTCAGGCACATTCTTTTTGTAGTTTGACCAATTTGGAGGAGTGTGTTTGACCTTATTCTTTATCATTTCTTGAATCCTAGCTGCTTCTTGTTCAAGCTCAGGTATGGTCCACTCCTTGTACATATGCTTTTCTCCCTTGTACTTCTTGGTTTCCATGATGCTTTCAATGTAGTATTTTCTCAAAGTCTCATCTGCTCTTTCTGAGATTTGTTGACAAACATTTTTTGCAAATTGCTCTAAGGATCTGACTTGAGTAAATAGAAACTGATAATGCCTTTGAATTTCTTTGTCAGATTTTCCTTGAGAGTTTCTTTTGGAAATATCCTCTGCCTGTTTAGCCTTAACTTTCAAATATTCTTCAATGTTGTTAGGCCTTGGATATCCTTCAACTGATGGCAACTTCCTTTTAGCAGGGTCATCCTCATAGTAGAAGGATTTGATCTCTTCTCTAACTACTTCAAGTTCTAGAGGAAATTGAACACCTGCAGGAGTAATGACAGGGATTGGTTGTTGTACTGGAGCTGATGAGAGAGGAACAGGGTTTGGAATGAGTTCAAGTGATTGTGAAGATGTTGGTGGTGGTGATGGAGAATCATCATCAGGTATGAAAATCCTTCTCCTTTTTATTGAAGGAGAGGCTAATGATGTCTTGGGGTGGATCAGTGGTGGTATTTTGAGTGGTGGATGGTGGCTGACTAACAGTTGTTGAAACAACAGGTGTTTCAACCACTGTTGCCATTACAACAGATGTTGTAACATCTGGTGTCTTCTGCTTTTTGGCAGGAGGTGATGGTGGTGAGGTTGTTTTTGGTGGTTTTATTGGTGGAGTGATTTTTGGTAGTAGTGGTAAGGCAGTGGTTGTGGTGTGTGTTGGAGTGGTGTGTGTTGAAGTGGTAGTTTGAGGTTTGGAGCCTTTAGTAGGTGGTTTGGAGGCATGCTTTTTAGGTTGCCTCACTTGTCTAGTGGGCTTCTTCTTTTCTTCCTTGGGATTTTTATCATCCATAGGTTCAGAAGGACTTTGTGCATTTAGCTTCATGAAAGCTCCCTTCTCTTGTTCCCACCTGGCTTTATCCTTAGCCTCTCTATCCCTTTTTACACTTGCTTTTCTTCAGCTAGTGCATTTTCAGTAACATCAATCTTTTTACTACCATCTGGCAAGGGAATGTTTTTAGTCATGTTTTCATTTTCTGGTTCAATATAAATACCATCTTCAATTCCCTTCTTTATCCACTGTTTGATTTTCTCCCCCTTTTTGGCATTATATGGAGGAGGATTGTCAAAGAAGAGAACAGTGGGAGGAGCAGTGCCAGTGGTTTTTAGAATGTGGGCTTTTAAAGCCTTGATGTCAGCTTGAGTATCTTTAAACCTTGCTTCCGTGAGAGTTCTAATTAGGGCTGTAAACGAACCGAACGTTCAACGAACAGTTCTTGAACCGTTCGGCAGGAAGTTCGTTTATGTTCGTTCGATAAGCTTAACGAACGAACACGAACAAAAAATTTCGTTCGATAAGCTTAACGAACGAACACGAACAAAGGTCTCGTTCGTTCGACTGCGTTCGTGAACGTTTGGTAATACGTTCGTTTATGTTCATTCGTGTTCGTTCGTTTACGTCCGTTCGTGTTTGGTTTTTTATGTTTATTTTTCTAAAAGTTTTTAATGTTTTATTAGTTTTTTACTTTCCCCATATGTATTATTTCCCTCTGTCTGACCCTCTCCCACTTTTGATATCACGCTCCTTCATTCAGTTTATCTCCAATCGATTGAACCCAATATTATCCATCCCTTCAATCTTTAAATGGTTATATTTAACTACTTTCACTGTGTACAATGTTTAAGATTAACGGTGCCTTTTTTAATTTTCAAAATTAAATTTCATTTGTGTTTGTTTGCGTTCGTGGTTAGTGTTCACGAACTGTTCGCGAACAACCAAAATTCCTTAACGAACGAACACGAACACAAACCTCTGTTCGTCATGTGTTCGCGAACAGTTCATGAACATCCAAATTTCCTTAACGAACGAACACGAACATAGCCTTGTTCGTGTTCGTTCGGTTCGTTTACAGCCCTAGTTCTAATCTTTTGAATTTGGATCTCATGTTGCTGATCAGTTAAGTCTCTTTGATGTCGGAGCAATGGTTGAAATAAACTCCACAGCTCATTAGATAATGGAGCAGCTGTTGGGAGTGGTGCAGCAGTGGATGTAGACTTTTGAGAATTTAACACCTGCTGCAGCATTGTTTTGATGTCTGCAACAGATGATTCAATTATGTCCACTCTCTTCGTCAATTCTTTATATTTTAAACCATCACCCAAGTGAATGGGATCATCTGATTTCCCACCAGCAGTGGTTGTATCAATGGTAGACTTAAGGAATGTATCCCAAATGTCATCCATTGATGCCCCTTGTTCTTGGTACTGGGGACTTCTTTCCTCATTTGTGGACACTTTGAACAGCTCACCAGTGGTTAAAGAAAACTCACCAGTGGTTGCCCTAGTTGTCTCTGAAGAAATTGCCTTCAAGGGAGTCTTATTGATAGAACAACTGACCCAATGTAGACCAGTGGGTCTAACACTAGTAGTTGCTGCTCCACTTGAACTACTGACAGGAGTTACTTGTAACTCCTGCAGTGTAACCTCCTCAATTGTTGCTGGGATAGCAGTGTTGGGTTTTTCTCATGTTTATCAAAGTAATTTCATCCTTATGAAATAAAACGCAGCGGAAATTATTATTTAAAACATGTTACTTACAAGATATAAAAACCATTTTATATGTAAAACCCAATCTCGGATCCATATACGAACATGCATGCTATCAAAATAAAACACAACCATAGAGTGTTTAGAATACTACCTTCCAAGGAGTAAAGGATATGAAGAAGATGATGCTTCTTGAACGGTTGCCTTCAAGTGTAGAAGACCTCAAGCTTGTATACCCCAAGCCTTCCAACAAACACTTTATGTTTAGCTAGGATTTTACACTTAAAACTCACTTGAAAAATCCCTCTCTTGGAACCAACCCTTGGCCGAAATTATGAGAGAAGAGTATGGAGTTTTATGCACTTGAAAATCAAACTTGAAAAACCCTTATGCACAACCTTATGTTGGCCGATTTCTAGAGAGAAATCTCTAGTGTTTTTCAAGTCATCCAAGTCTTTTTTTTTCTTGCATTTGTTATCTAAGTATTTATAGAACCATGAGAGAGAATTGCCACCCACCTTGACCAATCATGTGCCAACTTACACATGCAAGTGCATGAAACCCCATTGGACCAAAATGGTCTTGGTTATACCACCCAATCAACTCTTCTCTAGCTTATGACAATTGCATGTCATCCCATTGGACAACCATTTTGTGAGTTCCCATGGGGGGGGGGGGGGCTAGCTTTATATAAAAAAAATTCTTTTATAAAGTTTAAGTCTTGGTTTATATATTTATAACTTTTATAAAATATAACATCTTATGTTTACAAGACTTATGCAACTTTTATTATGTTATTTAACCTATTAAATAACAAAATAAAATATTCTCTCAAAATAAATTATCCATGTAATTTATTAGTTTGTCAAGTGCAATTATTTAGAAAACCAATTTCTAAATATTCTAAGTGTTAATATTTATTTGTTTGATCATATCATAAATAAATATTGTAAGTGTTTGTCTAGCTTGTATTTGGGTATGACTCGACTTGGATCATAACGTACTAGCCACATCAATTTAATATGTGTCTTGGGCATACAGAGTCCAACAATCTCCCACTTGCACAAGATACATAGAAGATTGATGCAAGTAATAAATGACGCCTAACTACGGTTTACTACCCCTAATACGTATGACTATATGTCCCATTCAATCACATCATCCCCTTCAAGTCCCTTACTTGAAAATGATTTAGGTGAATCTATCATTTATCCTTTCGTTATAGACGTCATGTCAAATCCAGAGACACAGAGTGATCACTCTCTGTTGATTTAACTTTAGCAGGCCTTAGACATCTTACTCTCAATGAATAAGAGGAACAAATCCCGTCTTGACTACATACGTCTCTCGCAATCACCTTGTACCACACCTGAGCTTAGCCTTATGTACTGTCATATTACTAACAGCGAAGAAAAAGTCAAGGTATAATATTTGGTGAATATCAAGACCCAATATGCATCTCAGGTCAGAGGATACTATGATATTCTCCTTTACTCAAATTTTACTTATGATCAATCACAAATGATTCCATGCAGTAATATTCGAGAGCGAGTCAGTCCAATATTTGTATCCCACAAATATCTATGAACTTTGGCAGCAACACTTTGCTCTATATTCATATCTAATGAATATCCACCAATCCAAATTTATAATAGTCTTACATTCATATTTGTTCCCACAAGTATGATCAACTACGGACATTTAGAATAATCAACTTATTCACGGATTTAAACATGCTAAAATGGAACATAACTCAACATACCATAAAGAGTTATAATAACAGTTGTTCCAATATCCAAATACAAAATAGATCAAATCCAATCACTAGAATATCGAAGTCCTAAGGCACAAGTATCACCCTTTCATGCTTTGCCCGTTCAAGGAGCTTCGTGAGTGGATCCGCAATATTTTGATCAGTGTGAACTTTGCGAATACATATCTTTCCCTTTTTCAACTTCATCCCTTATGTAGTTGAAACTCCGCTCAATGTGCCCAGTCTTTTGATGTGCACGAGGTTCCTTGATTTGAGCAATCGCACCATCGTTATCACAAAGATCTCTAGGGTCCTGAATGGTAGGAACTACCCCTAGATCGGCAATAATTCAAGTGGCAGATCCATATGAATTTTCTCGATCAATGAAGCGGCGATGTATTCTGATTCTGTAGTGGACAATGCTACCCTGATTGTGATCGAGAACCATCTCGATTAGTTTGGAAACTCGTATCCATGTAACCATTTACAACGAATTCCTAAACTCGTATCCCTGTAACCCTTTACAACAAGTTCTTCTTTACCAGATCCATATATTAGAAATATATCCTTAGTCCTTCTAAGGTATTTCAATATACTTTCTAACAGTCATCCAATGACCGTTATTTGGATTTTACTGGTATCTTCTCGTCATGCTTAAAGCGCATAACTTGTCCGGTCTAGTGCATATCATTACGTACATAATGAATCCTATAGCTGACGCATGTGGGATTCCTTTCATTCTTTCCTGCTCATCCTTTGAGCTTGGACATTGAGACGCACTCAATATTGTCCCCTCTTTGAATAGGTACCAAACCTTTCATAGAGTTCTCAATCTTGAACCTTTTCAAGACTTTGTCAATGTATGCACTTTGGTTTAAACCTATCAAGCGCCTTGATCTATCCCTATAGATCTTTATTCCCCAAATATAGGCGACTTCACCAAAATCCTTAATGGAAAAACAACTTCCAAGCTAGGTTTTTACACCTTCCTTGTTTGGAATGTCATTTCCAAATAGTAGAATGTCATCGACATACAGTACTAAGAAAGTGATGATGCTCCCACTAGCCTTCATATATACACAAGTTTTATCGACGTTCTTGATGAATCCATATTCCCTAATCTCTTCATCAAAACGGTGATTCCAACTTCTATATGCTTGTTTCAATCCATAAATTGATATCTTTAACTTGCATACTTTGTTAGGATGTTTTGGATCGACAAAACTTTCAGGCTGAACCATATAGACATATTCCTCAAGATATCTATTAAGGAAAGCCATTTTGACATCCATTTTCAAATCTCATAATCATATTATGCAGGTATGGCAAATAATATCCTAATTGACTTTAGCATCGCCACAGGCGAGAAGGTCTCATCATAATCAACCCTTTGAGTTTGAGTGAAACCTTTTGCTATAAGTCTTGCTTTGTAAGTATCCAAGTCACCATGCATATCGGTTTCCTTCCTGAAAACCCACTTACTTCCAACTACTTTGGAGTTAAGAGGTGCTACAACCAATTCCCATACTTGATTGTTATACATGGACTGCATCTTTACGTTCATGGCTTCAAGCCATTTGTCACAATCGAATTTTGACAGTGCATCATGGTATGTGGTTGATTCACCTGAATCTACCACGTAGCATCCATCTATGAAAAATCCATATCTTTCAGGTGGACTACCAATTCTACCAGATTTGCGAACGCATTATGTGTGTTGATCAACCACTTGATCGTTTTTCAACAACCTTTTGTTGAGTGCTAGTTTTAACCAAACGTGTATCGGCTTGTGGTTCTTAATCCTTATCAAGTTCCACTGTTCTACTAATTCCTTCCATAAGGAACTTAGCTTCCAAGAACTTATCCTTTCGAGCAACAAATACCTTTTGCTCTGTTGGATCGTAGAATTAATATCCTATACTATCTTTAGGATATCCTACAAAGATACACTTAGTGGATCGTACTTCTAATTTGTTTGGGGTGTATTGCTTCACATAAGCTTCACAACCCATACATTTAAATATGATAATGATGGAGCCCTTCCATACAATATTTTAAAAGGAGTCTTATCCACTTTCTTGGTTTGGGCCATACGGGCCGCGGAGAGCAAAGCGTAACCCCAAATGATCGAGATGATGCGCTCCTAGCCATCATAGATCGAACCATATCCAAATAGAGTTCGATTCCTCCTCTATCGGAACGAAGAACTTTAATTGAGTTGATATTGAACTTCACCTTTTGAAGGCTTTGAACATTTTAAATACTTCAACTTTGTGTCCTAGCAAGTACACATAACCATAACTACTATAGTCGTTGGTTAAAGGTAATGAAGTATATTTCACCATTCCTAATCTTTGGCTTAAAAGGATCACATACATCCAAATGTATGATTCCTAATAAATCTTTTGCCCTTTCCCATTAAAGGGTTTCTTAGTCATTTTACCTGGTAAACAAGATTCGCATATATCAAATGAAACAATTTCATTTGTTTCCAAAAGACAATTCTTTCGAAGTGTTTTCATGCGATATCTGTTTATATGACCAAGGCGATAACGCCAAAAATAGGTCTTACTCAAAACCGTTTTTGAGTTTCTTGGTGATTGATTGGTACATTAAACTATCAAATGATGTATTATTATGAACCAATTCATAAATACCATTTGAAGGCAAAGGTTTAAAGTAAAACATGTCATTCATCGATATAAATGTCAATGTTTGCAAACTTTAAGTCATAACCATATTGTCTTATAAGGGAAACTTGAATAATGTTTCTAGTCAAACTAGGAGCATTCAAGACATTTTAAAACAATTTCCAAACCATTTGGAAGTTTCAAAACATAGTCTCCTTTCTTGTAATGTTTATTTCTTTTGAACCTTTTGCAACGAATTGCAAACATGAGCTCCACATCCGGTATCTAATACCCATGTGTTTGAAGAAATAACATTTAAGGTCAATATGTTTCATAAAGACTGTACCTGAGGTTTGCCTAGCATCCCTCTTGTTTTCAACTCTTTAAGATAGGTTGGACAATTCCAATCTAAATGTCCTATCTCACCATATTCAAAGCATGGATCATTCGTGGCAATCTTTGCCTTCTCTTCTTTTGGTTTCGATGGTTGCGCTTTAGCCTTTCTTTTCTTTTCCCTTTGAATTTCCCCTTTCATTTGCAACACTTGCCTTGGTGTCGGGGTGATACCCTTTCTTGTTGCCATCCTCATTGATCGTTAGAATGGATAAAACCCTTTTATCCATATTGAGCCTTTCGAGGTGATCAATGTGGCTTTTCATCTTAAAGACATAAGATGAATCCGATTGGGTTTCCTCCATTCGACATTCATGAAGCGCTCGAACCGTTTCGAAGTGTTCTACCCTTAGGAACCGTTTCGAAGTGTTCAACACATAGGATATCTTTTCTTACTTGAGAAGGATTCTTAAGTTTCGATATTAGTCCATAAAGTGTTTTGATTGAAACGATCCTTTTAAGGATTGTTTTTAGTGATAGGTTACGGACGGTTTGGGTAATATTGTTAGCGGCCATCTACAAAATTTAACAAGGTTCAAATTTTAGTATTTTCAATATTATTATATTTTAATTATTAATACCCTTTTATGTCTCATAGACAATTAATAATTAAAATCTAGAATCCAACGTTACATTAAAATATTGGTTAGGTGACCTTTATCCCTCTATTTAAATTAACAAGGTAGTCAACGTTTGACAATTGCAACCCTTTGCAACTTCTAGCCATATGGGATCGGTTAAACATCTTTATGTTTAGTTGGCATGTTTAATCCCATCAACACCTTTTGTTCGCCATGCTTCGGTGACCCTAAGTTCATGGTTTCCAAATCAAGTCGTCCAACTTACACACACGTGTGAGTTTATACACATAAGTGGTTAGGTGACCTTTATCCCACAAACATGGTAAACCCACCTCGAATATACAAGTTCCCTCAAATGTGGTTAGGTGACCTCTATCCCACAAAAGAGTTCCCAGGTGATTCGAGTGTTGTATAAAAGGATGGTGTTTGACTTGTTTTATAAAAGGGATTTTGAGTTTTCAAAATTCTAGTTTAGAAAACTTTATGTACCATACATTTGCATGCATTCAAATCCTTGGTACTTTTGTGAAAATAAATTTTCAAGGTTCTTGTTAATAAAACCCATTTTATTATAAAAAATCATTAATTTTTAATAACCTTTTATTAACCAATTTTAATGATCTTTAAAGAACCAATTTTAAGCTTGTTGTTGATTATTAGTTTGTTAAGCATGCATATCAAAATATCATCCAAACAATAAAATAAGCAACCACACAAGCATAACACATATATCAATAGGTGCATAACCATAGCCAACTATTTTGACAACACTTGTTAGCCGAAACAAGTGTGCCAAAAGGTCATTCCTAAGGGGTGAAAAATGACACAAGCGATGTGTCGTTGAACTCCCACTTGATCCCGCATCCAAATGCTTCAAGTCTTCTTCTTGTGTTGTGATTTCTTCACATTCTTTGGTCTTCCAAATGTCTTTTATATTCAGCTCCAAACTCATTTGGACTTCAAAAAATGTGTTTTTGTTATCGGGCTAAAATCTCGTTAAGAACCATGAAGTCCTTTAGGCCCGAAAATAGCCAAAACCAAAATCACATTTTTGTGTGCATCTTCTTTTACAAAAAAATATCCTAATACATTTTTCTAGTAAAATAAAATGCACATAATCTATTTATTTTACATACCAAATGAAAATAAATAAATTACATATTTTTACACATGGAAGAACAAAAATAATTATTATTACAACCCTTTGAAATAATTAAATACAAATCACAAACACAAATATTCAACATATTCACACAAGGTCATGGCTAGGTTATGAACACCAAAAATATATATATCCAAATATATAAAATTCAAGAAGCAAAATGGTTTCCTTTTTACAACCTACTTTTCGGTCAAGAATGAAAAAACCGAAAAAGTGGGTTTTTGTCCAAACAAACAAATCATCCAAATGACATAATTTTTCAAGATACTTTTATGCATGTATTAAAATAATCTTGAAAAATAAAAGGATAACCATATATAAAATTTCGGCCATAGGGTTTTAACCAAACCCGAAACCCGAAAATTTTATATCCTTTGAAGCATGCATTCATATAAGCGGCTCTGATACCATTGTTGGGTTTTTCTCATGTTTATCAAAGTAATTTCATCCTTATGAAATAAAACGCAGCGGAAATTATTATTTAAAACATGTTACTTACAAGATATAAAAACCATTTTATATGTAAAACCCAATCTCGGATCCATATACGAACATGCATGCTATCAAAATAAAACACAACCATAAAGTGTTTAGAATACTACCTTCCAAGGAGTAAAGGATATGAAGAAGATGATGCTTCTTGAACGGTTGCCTTCAAGTGTAGAAGACCTCAAGCTTGTATACCCCAAGCCTTCCAACAAACACTTTATGTTTAGCTAGGATTTTACACTTAAAACTCACTTGAAAAATCCCTCTCTTGGAACCAACCCTTGGCCGAAATTATGAGAGAAGAGTATGGAGTTTTATGCACTTGAAAATCAAACTTGAAAAACCCTTATGCACAACCTTATGTTGGCCGATTTCTAGAGTGAAATCTCTAGTGTTTTTCAAGTCATCCAAGTCCTTTTTTTCTTGCATTTGTTATCTAAGTATTTATAGAACCATGAGAGAGAATTGCCACCCACCTTGACCAATCATGTGCCAACTTACACATGTAAGTGCATGAAACCCCATTGGACCAAAATGGTCTTGGTTAGATCACCCAATCAACTCTTCTCTAGCTTATGACAATTGCATGTCATCCCATTGGACAACCATTTTGTGAGTTCCCAGGGGGGGGGCTAGCTTTATATAAAAAAAGGGTTATTGGATTTTATCACCCTTAACTATTGACTATTGGCCACTGCCACCCCCAACTATAACTTTGACGCCCGCCACCCCCAACTTAACACTTAGTATGTTCTGTCATCATGTCGTTAACTGATCACTAAGTTTTGATCCTGTTACTATACATTTGGGGTGTCCAAATATCACTAAAACCTTCCTAAGATCCCTATGACACCCCCAAAAGTATAGTAACAGGATCTAAAGTTAGTGATCAGTTAAATATGTGGTCATAGAACACACTAAGTGTTAAGTTGGGGGTGATGGACGTCAAAATGATAGTTGGGGGTGGTAGTGACCAATAGTCAATAGTTTGGGGTGATAAAATCCAATAACCCAAAAAATTCTTTTATAAAGTTTAAGTCTTGGTTTATATATTTATAACTTTTATAAAATCTAACATCTTATGTTTACAAGACTTATGCAACTTTTATTATGTTATTTAACCTATTAAATAACAAAATAAAATATTCTCTCAAAATAAATTATCCATGTAATTTATTAGTTTGTTAAGTGCAATTATTTAGAAAACCAATTTCTAAATATTCTAAGTGTTAATATTTATTTGTTTGATCATATCATAAATAAATATTGTAAGTGTTTGTCTAGCTTGTATTTGGGTATGACTCGACTTGGATCATAACGTACTAGCCACATCAATTTAATATGTGTCTTGGGCATACAGAGTCCAACAAGCAGAGGTATAGGCAACAGACCCAGTCACTTGTGGGAGTATACTCTCACTGATAGGTGGTTGAGAGGAACTCGTTTGTGTCTGAGCTATATCAACTGCATGCAACAAAGGTAACATGGATTGTGGTAAAATGAGGGGTGAAGGTATTGGTGTAGAAAGAGACATGTCCTTGGGATCAGGACTGAGGAAGATGGATCCAATTGAACCCAGAGCTTCATAATGTGGGGTCCCTGTGCTTACAACCTGATCCTTTTGTGAGGATGCAGGAGGAGTTTTAGGCAAAGGTGGAGATATTTCTACCAACTGCTGTGAGGAAGTAGCAGCAGTGGTTATTGGTGACTTTTGTGTTGTCACTGGCAGTAGCTCTGGGATCTCATCTTCCAGAGTTGCCTTTTTGATGGGTTTGGGGGGTTTTCTGGATGATTTCTTTTTGGTCTTTTTGGTAAGGGCAGGTGTGGATTTCAAAACAGTGGTTAGGCTGCCTTGATCACCTGGAGCAGTGGGCTTAGCAGCAGATACCTGAGGAGCAGTGGTAGCTGCTAAATTCTGCTCAGGCACCCCTGCTTGTGTTTTTGTAGGTTTTAACATTCTTGTGAATGTTTCAGGTGTTAAACTGTTTATTTTAAAAGGAGGACCCTGTACAAGTACATGGGCATTATTTTCTGAATTTTTTTTATTAAAATAGTAACTCAAGAATCTTGGAAATAATAGAAAAGCCTTTTTCTCAACATTTTTGACCAAATTATCGAAGATTACCTGGGAGTAATTAAAATTTTCACCTTTAAGTATAGCATAACCCAGGTATTGTATCTTCAACGGGATTTCATTGAAAGCAGTGGTTTTGTTAGAAACACACATAAGGAGGGTATGAAATAAAAACCTTATAGCAGATGGAAAACTGCCCTTTTGTAAAGTATCTATTTTCATTTCTTCTCCATACCCTCTTTTAATGAAATCTCCTTGGTACTTTATTTTTGGAAAATAATTTTTACCTTCCAGATCATTGAGCTCAAATACTTCAGATATGGCTTGAGGTGTGATTGAGATTTTTACACCTTTTATTGTGGAATTGATGGCAACAACCTTTTTGTCCATCTTCTCAAGAGTAGCATTTTTCCAAAATTCTCGTTGAGTATCAAGATAGACGGTTGCATTGTAGGTGAGCAAAGTTTTGTACTTTGTGGAGGATAATGTGTCTATGATGGAATCGAATGTCTTTGTGTCACTGGGTTTTTCAAGAATACCCAAGTAATTGTGAGACCATTTGTATGGAATTTCAATCTCGGTAGGCTCCTTTGTTTTGGATTTGCTTGCCTTTTTCACCATGATTGAAACAGAGTGTGAGAGAATGAAGTGAGGATGATGAAGATTGTGGGAGAATTTTTTGTGGAAAACTGTTTTGAGAAAAGAATTTTGAATTCGATTCGACAGTAAAAACCCTGTTTGGGGTTTAGGGCAGGGTTTTATATGATGAAAAAGTGAATGCTGACGTGGCAGCGGTTACAAAGATCTGACGGATAAATACTGACCACGTGTCAACCTCGGATGAAAGGATGAAATAATGGAGGACAGTTGTTTGAGAAACTACTGATGAAGTAATACCAGTGGTTCACAAAGGAAATGAAAACAGTGGGTGACTTTTACTATCAGTGGATAGCTTGTGTCAGTGGTTTTACAGCACTGAAGTTTGTCAACAGTGTTTTACCAAGAGAAATGAGTGAACAGAGGTTGACTTTCAGCAGTGGATAGCAAATAACAAACAGATGTTTGCACCAATCAATGGTTGTGGCAGACTTTTAAGGATTTAATGAAAAATTCATTTTTAGCTATTTTTAAGGATGGATTTTTGATTTTCTGAAAACATTTTAATGCTTTTATTCATAGAAAAACAAGAATTTGCTTGTTATTCCATGTTTAGCATGCCAATCCTAGAGACCAAGCTTTCAAAGGTAGATGTATCTAAAGCTTTTGTGAGCACATCTGACAGCTGGTCTTTAGTTGGAACATGATGCAGAGAAATCAAACATTTTTCATAGCAATCCCTCACAAAGTGATGTCTGATGCGTGTGAAGTGTTATATATATTAGGTGTATATTTTAAGCCCCTTTAACACTTCTTTTTAGCCAAGTTTTAAATTTATAAAACACGATATTTCACTAACACTAAACACACATATGGGCAAGTGCACCCATCGTGAGCGTAGTATAGTGTTGGTAAGATACCGAGGTCGTCCAAGGACACAAGAGCTTTTAGTACCGGTTTATCCTCAACGTCTAATCAAAATAAAAAGTTTAGAAAAATGTTTTAAACTAAGAAAAATAAAAACTAACTAAAATGCTGAAAATAAAAATAAAAGAAAAACAGATAGACAAGATGAATCACTTGGTTCCGACTCGTATCTAGTGTAACCTTTGATTATTTCCGCACTTTTGCACTTATTTAAGAAATTATCTTAGTTATTGTAGTAGGCCCCTCTTTTGAAGGTGACGTTACCCTCACCCCAATAGTTTGAGTCAGCAAGGATACAATCCTAAAAGGGTGGATTATTGGAAGATAATTAATTAAGTTATTAATGCAAATTATGGTAGGCCCCTCTTTTGGAGGTGACGTTACCCTCGACTAAGTAGTCTGAGTCAGCAGGGATACAGTCCTAAATAGCCGGGTTATAGTATTAATAGTAGTTAACTTATGAGGGGATCAAAGAGTTTGGACCCCCGCCATCCAATACCGTTAAGTATTGAAGGAGGTCCTACTAAATTTGACCCAGGTCCATTGCAGGACCTCTAAACGCTGAACAATGGCAAGACCTTTACCAAACCGTTCCCTTAACCCCCGACCAGGTAGCCAACATACCTCCATATAGACCGTGGAGATATGAATGGTGAAAATCTTTTATTTTATATAGACAGTAAAATAATGCCAAGACACCACGAACAAACGATAAGGAAAGATCACCTTCAACATAAGCAACTAGTTATTAAAGTCATTAATACAAAACCAAGTAAAAAGTGCGAAAAGATTAGAAATAAAAAGTATTACACTAGACACTTTGTCTTCACCAAGTGATGTAAGAGACTTAGGCAAACATGGCCTTGATTGTCAAGAACTCTTACGATCAATCTTGGATCCCGAGACGACTCACACACTCTACGATGGAAAATGGATGATGGTGGTGGATGATGGTGTTATGGTGGTGGTGGGTGGTGGGTGAAGTGTGAGAGAGGTGGTGTGCCAAGGGATGGTTTGAGCTTGAGCCAAGCACTCCTATTTATAGGCTGAACAGAAGCTCGGGCACGGCCCCGTGTCCAGTGGGCACGGCCCCGTGTCCACATCCTTCTCTGTCTTCATTTAATGCAGCTTTGTCTTATTAGTTGACCACGCCCCCGTGTCCGCTGAGCACGACCCCGTGTGCAGAAGAATCTTTGTACTATGAAGATTTGCCTGCATTGTGCGAATCTTATAGTTGACCACGGCCCCGTGTCCGCTGAGCACGGCCCCGTGGTGGGAAATAGAAGCTTCTACCACTTTTTCTTTTCTGCTGACACTTGGGCACGCCCCCGTGCTGGCTGAGCACGGGGCGTGTTCAGTCTTCTGTTATCTTGTTTTGCTTGGGAAGATGCTGTCGTGGGGTCGGGCATGTCACGTCTTGTTCCTTTTCTTGTATTTATGTCAGATTTTGATGTATTTTTGCTTCTTTTGTTAATTTGAGCTCATTTAATCCTGAAAATACAAAAGGAAGACAAAAGCACACTTTTTCCAACATTAGTACTAAAAAAGGGTTAGTTTTATGCCACAATTGATGTAATTTATATGTTGCATTTTGCACACATCAAATACCGCCACACTTGAATCTTTGCTTGTCCTCAAGCAAAACTCTTTAATATGTGGCTATTACACTCCCAAATGGAATGGAATGGGTAGAGAAGAAGGTTTTGGGCTTGTCGTAGAGTGTCGGGATTTCCAAGATTCTTTGTTTAGTTTTATTTTTATTTATTTACAATCCTATTCGTCATGATTTATTTAAAACTTTTCATAAGATAAATTACTTATTAGGGCATAACATGCCTTTTTAAAATTCTATTTATATACAAGTTCACATACCTCACGGGGATCACTCAACACTCGGCCGAAAATGTATTTTTGTGGATCACTCGAGAGCGGCATGGAACTTACTCCTACCATAGGCTTGCCAAGCAATCAATCCTCCTCCTTTTTAACTTATATACCTTAGTAAATATCAAGAGGACTTTGTGGGTGAAGGGTTAGGCTTGGGTTAAAGGTAGGTGGTTGGGTTAGTAGAAAAAGGGCTAAAAGCGTAATAAGTGTCGGTTTTCGTAAGAATTTCTAACATAAACCAGTCCATACCCAGCACTATGTCAAAACCAGCTAATTTAAACGGAAGTAGAGACAGAGGAAAAGAATGGTTCTTAATGGATATAGTACATCCATCTAACACAGTAGAGACGGTTTCTATGGTACCATCTGCTAACTCTACCTCATAGTTTACGCTTAGGGTTTTGACAGGTAAATTCAACAATTTACAAAACTTCTGATCCACAAAAGACTTATCTGCACCGGAATCAAAAAGTACTCTTGCAAAGACATCATTTACAAGGAATGTACCTGTTATGACGTTATCATCTTGCACAGCCTCCTGCGCATCCATCCTGAAGACTCTGGCGTTAGTCTTCTTAGCCTCCTCAGGCTTCTTGTTATTCTTGGGGCAGTTAGTCTTTATGTGGCCCTTCTCATTGCAACGATAGCACGTCGCATCTCTCATCTTCTTGCAATCCAAGGTTTTGTGTTCCTTGGATTTGCACAAACCACAAGCAAAAGACCTTGACTCGTTATTCGAGTTTGATCCAAATCTGCACTTTCCAAAGTGCTTTTTCTTGCAAGTTTTGCACGTGGGCTTCTCATCAGAACGATGCCCATCTTTCTTCGACTCCGATCCCTTCTTTCGATCACCGTTCCCACGGTGTTTCTTGTTCGACCTACGCGAACCATCATCTTCTCGCTTCCTCTTCTCAGTATCCTTATTCCTCAGCGATCTCTGACGGACCGCATCAAGTGTGAGGGATAAGGAAAGGTCAGTTACAGACCTGAAAGTAACTGGCCGAGAAGCTTTAACACTGGCCTTGATCTCGGGTTCCAACCCGCCAATAAAACGAGCGATCCTCTTTGGCTCGGGGGTTACCAGGTAGGGAACCAACCTGGACAGCGTATTGAAGCTTGTCAGGTAAGCTTGGCAGTCGAGGTTCTTCATTACCAATGACAGAAAGTCATATTCAATCTTTTCCACCTCGTGTTGAGGGCAGTAATTGTCTTTTATCAAGGCAATGAATTGATCCCACGTCATGCTATACAACGGGATCTTTCCGGAGGCCTCCATCAGAGATCTCCACCAGACCAATGCTTCACCTTTGAAGGACTGTGACACAAACTTCACTATATCCCGTTCAGCGCACCCGCTTATGTCCACCACTGTGTCCATTTCATCCAGCCACGTCATGCAATCAACGGCCCCCTTTTCCCCTGTAAAATCTCGGGGCTTGCAAGACACGAAGTATTTGTAAGTGCAACCCTTGTTACGGGGTCCTTGATGCAGTACCAAGTGCTGGGATGGGTCACTTTGATTGTTGGTGGACTGACGGTCATCACCGTCTTTCTTTGGTCCGTTCTTCTTGGGAGGAGGCTTGTTATGAGCCTCAGAATGTGTTCTTGGATTTGAGTGTGATACGGAGTGGGTCCTACTCCTGGTACCACTGTATTCTTCATATTGCCTATCCAAGGCTTGAGTGACAGCACCATCAATGATAGCTTTTAGTTCGGCGCCCGTCAATGTAATCTGGGCGTTTTCATTTGGCGCCGCTGTAGGGCTATTGACTTCATTAGAATTTGCCATTCGTATTGAACTGTTACAGAAACAAGAACAATATTTTATTTGAAAGTTTATTATAGAATTACCCCTTTAGGGTAACTCGTTAACCATGGTAACAGAGACCCTACTTGGTTAACTCATTAATCGTATTAATTTAGGATTTCAATTAAATTTATCCTAAACATATAACAATAACAATATATATATTAGCACATAAGGCTTGGTCACATGGACAATTTAATATACTATGATTTCTGAGAATCAAGACTTTTAAGGTTTGAACCTAGTTCATTACCTTTATTAGACAGGGAGTCCTAGCTACCACCGTCTTTTGGCTTATATAAAAATGAGCATGGCCCGTAGGCGCTATTTTACCACGTATGGTTGAATATGATCACCTTAATTGATGATGTAAATCCAGGATTCAGAGATCATTATACTGGATTAGGAAACTTCTAAAGAATCCTTATTCATTTTAAAAAAATGACATGTGATTTTTTAACGAATCACTTCTGCCAGGAGTGTTAACATGTTTTAAGATGTTAACAAGAATTTGAATCTTTTAAACCGGTATTACCATTTTGGCCCGGTCTTATATTTGACACGAGGCTAGGTTCCACACTTTAAGATTCTTAATTAAATAATTACTTAGGCAGATTAAAAGGAATGATTTTAATTTATTTATTTCATTTATAATTATTATATATGCACAAATGGCAACATGAAATTTATAAAACAACACTCCAATAATTTATAACAACATTACATATCGCCCTAAACGGGTCTTTCACACATGAAATTTGCCCACGTAGGAGCTACAACATAACTACATGCCCACGCAGGGGTCTTACAGAAGACATGCCCACGTAGGGTTAACATACTAACAATTGTCCACGTAGGGACATAAACAAACATAAGTCCACGCAGGGACTAAACATACAACTTACCCTCGTAGGGGTTTATGGAAAGATAGACCCACGTAAGGGTCAATACACACAACAAATGTCCACGCAGGGACTTAATTTTAAAGTAGACATATACACATAAAGGATTTACTGATCCTTTTTGCTCTTTCCCTTGATTAGGTTCGTCAAGGTCTTGAACATTCCCTGGTTGCGCCGTCGATCTTCCCGTGCCTCATGTCGCACCTCTCTAATACTTTGCAGGATCTCCTGATGCAGTGGTGGCGACATTTGTAGAGACGGCGGGGGTTGTTGGTAAAACGGGGGTTGTGTAGGCATCTGGTACCCCTGGACTGGGTACCCTACTCCCCAAGGACCCCCATACGGTCCATCAGGGTTAATAGCGTTGTAATTAGCAGCTACCAGGTATGGGTCGGCTTCAGCGTAACCGGGGTTAGTGTGGGTCGGTAGCTCAAACGGGTTATACATCGAAGGACCCGTGTATGCTGGTATCTGATTATCGAAACCCATTGGTGGCGGTTGCTGCGCGAAGGGGTTTGATGGTCCACCCATTTGTGGATCTTCTGGAAGCGGCTGATAATTTCTGCCACTTGATTGTAGAGGAGAGCTGAAATGAAACTCTTCTCTTCGTGTGGACATCCGGGCTCCGGTTCTCCTATGTCTTTGCGGCTGCGGAGGCGCCGGTTGAACTGGTGGCGGAGGAGGTGGTGGCGTAACTGCCACAAACTGTTGATTCCCAGAGGAATCTTGATGATGCTGTTGCTGCTCATGAGGCGAAGAATAGCGTGGCTGCTGCTGCTGAAGCGGCGACGAATGGTGTGAAGGCGTATAGTACCATTCGTGCTGAGTAAAGATAGCCTGGAAGCTATCTGGACCACTATAGGGTGGCCCGTGATAAATGGAACTATCCGAGACCTCGATTGGGTGGTTGGGAGTTCCTGATGCGGGCTCTTCGGGGTCGTCTTCCTCGTCCATATCATTTCCTCCAGAAAAATGGTCCTCCGGCCCCAATGGGTTAAAACCCACTGGTTCCTGTATATAATCTGCCGGGTTAAACCGGCCTCGGAAGAATGGAGTGGGGTCTCCAAAAGAGCGGTGCGACATTGATCGCTGTAATGGTATGTGCGAACGGTGCGAGTCTCCAGGCTCATTTTCCGAGTGTGGCCCGTAGGAGTCCTGGGCGGGAGTCGTCGAGCTGTTCGAAGTCGACCGTCTTGCCGGTTGAAAGAGACCTCTCTGGTTTCGCCGAGTACCGTCACTCTCGACGGGGATAGGAGCTTGTGTATTTGATGGTCCAGCTTCATGGTCGTTGGGGGCGGATACTGGCCCCTTTCCACGTCCTCTTGTTCTCAAAAATCTTGGCGGCATTTTGTTATTCCTGTCAATAAAGCATGAGATAACAAATAACAAAATATAAAATTTTAAAGGACAAAACAAAAACCCGAAAAGGTGGAATTTGCCCTATGTTATAAGTCTAGACTCGAAAGTTTAAATATGTGCAATTGTGTAACTGAGATTAAACACAAAAGGCTAGTGTTTAATTCACTCAGAGTTGGCTCTGATACCAACCTGTCACACCCCGATTTCCACGTGTCACCGGTGGGCCCGGTGGGGGAGTATCGTGACGTGGTTGGCAACGTAATAGTCAAACAACACAATATAATAATGCACAGCGGAAGCAAATTTAAATAAGATACAACCGAATTTATTTATTGTAAACAAAGTCACAATTATCCGGTGTTTATCCACAGTAGGATCGAATAATAAAAATATTGTTTATGGTTCAACAGACATCGGCATCTTAAGTTTGCGAGACTTCTAGTGATGCTTAGGAGACTCCCAGCCTATTTCGCCTAGTACCTGCATTTAATCTTTTTGGGAAAATACGTCAGTTTACACTGGTAAATACATTCAACTGACTCATTTTATAAAATGATTGAAAATTGGTTTGGATGCACATGGCATAAACATTTTGTTTAACTTGGGAGAATTATTTTATATGATAATCTTGTTAACGATTTACATGTTACTTATGCGTTCAGTAGCCCGGACGTATCCGGGTTAAAGATCAATAGACACACCACTGCAAGTGAGTTATACACGGGAGTACGCCTACACCCCGTGCTCAGGTCGTGGCAATCTCATAAGATAATGCCGAGGATATCCGGGACATGGTCATTAACCCCCCAAAGGCTGTAAAGTAAACACATCTGTTTAAAACGAGCCGATCAAATTATTCAATTAACCACTAAGCGTGGAAGATTTGATGCCCGATCAAGCGGTACGCTATGTACCGTAACCCAAGCCCGTATAGGGAAAATAAGTTAAAAGTATTTACCTTTGCAAGTATAAATCCGTAATTGAATAAACTGCAGATAGCTTTTACTGGTTCTCCTAATCTGGAACGAAGGTTTAATATAACCTATTAGAATACTAACGGATCTTTAATTAAGCTTAAGCTTAGACCGGTTAGTTTTAAGGATACGGTTCGTACGCACGATTAAGCGAAGACCGGATAGAATGTGATTTAGACCCGACAAGTTTGAGGACTTGTTTAATATGGGTTTATTATCCACATTCTGGATTTTGAGATAAAAATGATATCATTTGACCCGTTTCGGCCAGTTTATGCAAACTAGTTACATAAACCGAACCGAACGCGTATAAGGCATAACGGTTAACCGAAAGGGTTGCTAACAGGTTTCCTAAGTTAATACGCTTTAAATATGTTGTGATATCATTATGATATCTTCCATAATGCCCATAACGAGTTTAATCCCTAAATACGCCCCGTAGGGGTATTTTGGTCATTTTAAGGGTTATAAAAGAGATTTATAATACTTCTGAGATACGAGCCTGGTTAAATCAGAAAAACATCTTAACTTAACAGGTTATGTCTAATGGTATTAAGTCTTACGTGGCAAAAATGGTTTTAATACTAAACTACGCGTTTAATACGCGTATAAAGCCGTTTTAAGCGACGTACGGGTTAAAATACCATTCTGAGTTTTCTGATCAGCAAAACAGGCTCAAAACACTCTATTTATTATTTTAAATCAGTGGCAATTGGATTGGTATCAATCGGATACGTAAAACTCGTTTTATGGCTTAAAAGGGCATATTTGGTATTAACCGAATCAATGCGATAAGCCTAGCTTAAGACCAGCTTAAAAATAATTAAAAATCTTCAAAAATCCTAAAATATTATTTAACATCAGCGGGTAATAGTTTTGGTACCGAAAATCGGGTTTAGATAGGCTATGCGCTAATCGCGCCGTTTAATTAATAAAAAGCTTATTATTTACGCTAATGCGCATATCTCCTAATCTAGACCTCCGCTTGACGTGAAAATTTACGTACATGCTAAATAATCAGTAACTAAGATTATGGTATTTCCACATTTTCAAAATTCTCGTTATAAGGTCATAAGGGCGTTATGGTCCATTTTAAGCGATTAACGGAAACGTGTGCATGCATCGGATAATCAACGAAACATGTACAGAGGCTTATACTAGCATGTAACCCAATCCTAATGAGACTTTAAGGCATGTCTAAATCCAACTAAAACGGGTCAGAACCGAAGTCAACGCAAAAGTCAAAGTTTTACGCCTTTCGGTTCCGAACCGGGTTCAAACAGAAATTTGTCGAGTCGGGCAAGCGTAGACAAGTTTTTATACTTATTACCAAGTTATATTAAGGTTAAAACAGGTTGCATACCTTTCGGATCATTAATTGTGCATTAAATCGCATTTTGTAATTCTGTTGACTTTTTCGGTCAACGTTTGACCCGACAAACGACCTGGTTAGGTCTGGAATTGGTACTTGCCCTTATAAGGGTTTAATACCCATATAATTACCTATCTAACGGTACTTTTAATTCAGGTTACGACTGAGCTATCGATAACTAAACCCGGAGTCAACCGTTTAATACGATATGTTGACTTTTAAGCTAAAAACTAAACTAGAATTAATTTAGAAGGGATTAGAGACTTACTAGATGATTAATGGATGACTAGGAAGGCCTTCAATCAGATTGTAAGCTCCTCCAATGCTCAAAATGCTTGCACTTGATGTGAGGAAAATGTTGTGGATGAAAGGGTCCTTATATAGTGGGTTTACCACCACAATGCATTGACACAAGGGTCTATGATCCACCAAAAATGATAAACACATGTCCCTAGCATGTAGGGGGTGTCTAAAGGCCATGCATGTGCAAGAGAAACCGGCCAAGGAGGTCACAAGTGCGCATAACAGCCAACAGCAAGTTAACCTGTCGCTGGGCACCCCTCGCGTGACGCGAGGGGCCGTCGCGCCACGCGACGCCCTGCTTTTGGCAGATTTTTGTTGTTTGTTGATGCTTCGAAAGGGCAGCCATTTTATACGACTTGTGGACTTATTTTGGCAATATGGGGCCTCTATTAAGTGTCTATATGCTTGAACATACCCTACCTTTATCCAATGTTTCACTTGATTGCATAAACAAGACCCGTAAATGACGGTTTATCGTTCATTTCATCATGGGATCACATCAGGCATTTGAATTTTCCTTTAAAGGCAATAATTCCCTGAATTGAGGGTACATAGATGTGTAATTTAATATATCGGGTATTGGGATTTATAATTGAGGTGTTCAGAGGTAATAATTTAACATGACGCCACTTTAAATCCTACCGAAAACATCTTTATTATATCCGGGTTTCCAACGCGTTTTTGTCTTACATGACACGTGTCGTTTTAATATTAAACCCGAAATTTGCGAGGTGTTACATTAGTCCTAATGCCTCCGTCATTTAATTACTCGGGTTTAAGTTGGTAAGGACCGGGAATGTATTGTCATGGCAAGTTCTAGAGTCGTAAGAACCAAGCGGCTATTCATACAAGAAATGAAAAATGAGCATTTAGTCGAATGATATGTAATTGTATGCTCAATAAAGGCTCAAAACTCACTTTTGTGGGAATGGGTTTTTATGTGATCAAGTATATATAATCAAATTTTAACTAAGTTTGCCATGCCTTTTCATAATTTTCTTATGTTGGTTCTTTTTATCACGACGCTATCGGTTGTAAATTCGTAAAAATATAACCTTTTTAGAACTTGAAATTCCCGAGTTAAACCTAGACAAGTAAAAAAAATTGAAAATTTTTGAAAAAATTTGGGGTGATTAGCGGTTCCAATAGAGTTTTGTGTAAGGCTTGTATTTAGGACTTGCAAGATTCAAGGTTTTAGCATCCCCCCCCCACACTTAAATTACACATTGTCCTCAATGTGTCCCAAAAATAAGTTTTTAGGTTGATTGAATGTGTAAAAAGGTGTGAAAAAGCAAAAATTTTGTGTTACTGGGCGCTGAACACGGCCCCGTGTTATCCGGGCACGGCCCCGTGTTCAGGTGCCAGTAACAAAATTAAGAGAAACATAAGCCTGGACACGGGGGCGTGTTGGGTGAACACGGCCCGTGTCCAGTTACCTGAACTGGGTCTTTTTCTGCAGACTGTGCAGCACGGGGCCATGTTGGGTGGACACGGCCCGTGCCGAGCTTACTGTAAATGAAGAATTTCGTCGGACGGTTCTGTTTTCCTGCATGGGGTGTTGGTTCAAGCTTCCCTTGTATCCTTTTACCATCTCAAGTGTGTTTTATTCATTTCACCCAAACACCAAATTAACTAAAACCATCATTCATTGAATCATTATAGAATTACATACTAGTCCTAAAATTAAGATATTAGATAGTTAGGTCAACAAAACACAAGAAATCTAAATCCAAGGAGTCCTAGCCTACTATTTATTCTTCTAGCAAAATTTCCGAAAAAGATAGATCTTTCGGTTAAAAGTGTCTTGACGACTTCTTCCTCCGGGTATGGGTTCCTCATACGTCGGTGAGCCACTCTTCGATCTCTCTAGGGAGAAGAAAAGCGGGCTCATGAGCATTGGTTTGAGGAGGTGCAACTTCCACCGGGATTTCTTGGAGTTCTTCAAGAGGAGGTTCCGCCGGAATGTCGTCCCAACCGGTAGGATTTTGGATCCCAAGTGCTAGGTTCCAATCCTCTTGAGGGAGGATTGGTTCCATGTGAGGTGTTACCAGAATGTTTAACCTCTGGTGCAAGAGGTTTATTTCCTGGAAACTGTTTTCCAACCCCACCGAGAGATAGTTTATACGGTCAATGAGGACCTCCTCCACCGAAGTCATCTCGTCAAGGGCTTCACGTAGCACCATTACGTATCTTACGAGGGTTGCTTCAATCGATGGCCTCCTTTCCCGTCGACTGTTCCTTGAGTGCGCAGAAGAGGTTCCACTGTTTTGGCTAGACATTCTACGAAAAACATACCAAAAAAAAGTTTGTTTTAATGAAACAGTACCACGGACACGGGCCCGTGCTCACTGAGCACGGCCCCGTGTTCAACTTTCTGCAGATTTTTAGAACAAGGAATCTTGGAGTTTTAAATTATTTTCTCAACTTATGAAGTGTTTTTGAACAAAAATAACTTAAAACAATGTTGTGCAACTTATTTTTAACAAGATTCCTTGAATAAAAACTCAACAATCATCACAATGGAGCTTGGAATCAAGCTTCAATGGAGGTGTTGTTGCAAGAAAGATGAAGAAGAAGGCAATAGATAAAAGAGGAAAGGACAAGATGCTTGTAAGAACCTTCTTTTAGAACATACCTAGGATGGTAAGTCAGAAAATCCTTTCAAATCTCTGTCTCTGGATGGTCCAAATGTGCAGGGTTCTTGGCTGCATTTATAGAAAACGACAGCGTGCTGGACACGGCCCCGTGTCGGCTGGACACGGCCCCGTGTGCAGGCAAGATCCTGACACGTTTTGTCCGTATTCTGACAAAAGTCAGAAGGTAATCTTTTGGTGGACACGGGGGCGTGTTGACCTGGGCACGGCCCCGTGTCGGAAGGCTGTTTTATGAAGTGCGTCTATTTTCAAGGAACTTTTCCGGATCGGGCGGTTCCTTACTGGATGGAACAACCCCAAAGTGCCTAAGATACCTTAATTGTTCTAGATTAAGACGAGAACGCAAGTGGTTGTCGGTGAGCGTGATTCCTATGCTATATGTAGGTGGACAAGTCCAACCCTTTTCCGGGCTCTCGTTAAAGAAGGTGTATGTCGAATCGCTCAGGTCTATGTATGCATCAAACGAAGTTGATGGAGAGTCCTTCACGGCACAATCGACACAGGGACGACTATCGCTCAAGTCCTCGCTAGAGTTAGAAGTATCGTCGGGAACAACGAAGTTGTTTGAATGCGTTTCCAACCCTTCTTCTTGGTTATCGTCTTGGAAAAGATTATTGAAATCTTTCCTAAGTTCTTTTAACCAAGCAATAATTAGATCTTCTAGTTGAAATAATTCATCAAGAAGCATTTATCCTAGAATATCCGGTTGGGCGCATTCGAGGGAGAGATATGGATTATTTTTACTTTCGCCCCTCTTAAGGATACTAGGAAATGATGGGTCTATATAATGGGGTTTATAATTTAGAAAAAAGCATTCTAATTCTTCATGGTTACCACCACATAATTGACACCACATAGTACCATAAGAGTGCCGAAAGTAAAAAGTATCAGTATCACTCATGTTTGTGTCAGAAATTACCAACCGTCGGGATCTTACGGTTCTGTTTTCAGTAACTGAAACTTGGGCACGGGGGCGTGTTGAGTGGGCACGACCCCGTGTTCAGCTTACTGTCTGACTTAAAACAGGATTGCCAGTTCCAATGATTGGGCACGGGGCGTGTTCAGCGGGCACGGCCCGTGCTGAGTTCTGCAGAAGCTGAAAAATTAAGAAAAATCCTAAAAAAAAATGAAAAATAAGAAAAAAAATTAGGCCGTTGATTCCTAACTTTCTTAAAATCCTTGTGTCCCCGGCAACGGCGCCAAAAACTTGATGCGTGTGAAGTGTTATATATATTAGGTGTATATTTTAAGCCCCTTTAACACTTATTTTTAGCCAAGTTTTAAATTTATAAAACACGATATTTCACTAACACTAAACACACATATGGGCAAGTGCACCCATCGTGAGCGTAGTATAGTGTTGGTAAGATACCGAGGTCGTCCAAGGACACAAGAGCTTTTAGTACCGGTTTATCCTCAACGTCTAATCAAAATAAAAAGTTTAGAAAAATGTTTTAAACTAAGAAAAATAAAAACTAACTAAAATGCTGAAAATAAAAATAAAAGAAAAACAGATAGACAAGATGAATCACTTGGTTCCGACTCGTATCTAGTGTAACCTTTGATTATTTCCGCACTTTTGCACTTATTTAAGAGATTATCTTAGTTATTGTAGTAGGCCCCTCTTTTGAAGGTGACGTTACCCTCACCCCAGTAGTTTGAGTCAGCAAGGATACAATCCTAAAAGGGTGGATTATTGGAAGATAATTAATTAAGTAATTAATGCAAATTATGGTAGGCCCCTCTTTTGGAGGTGACGTTACCCTCGACTAAGTAGTCTGAGTCAGCAGGGATACAGTCCTAAATAGCCGGGTTATAGTATTAATAGTAGTTAACTTATGAGGGGATCAAAGAGTTTGGACCCTCGCCATCCAATACCGTTAAGTATTGAAGGAGGTCCTACTAAATTTGACCCAGGTCCATTGCAGGACCTCTAAACGCTGAACAATGGCAAGACCTTTACCAAACCGTTCCCTTAACCCCCGACCAGGTAGCCAACATACCTCCATATAGACCGTGGAGATATGAATGGTGAAAATCTTTTATTTTATATAGACAGTAAAATAATGCCAAGACACCACGAACAAACGATAAGGAAAGATCACCTTCAACATAAGCAACTAGTTATTAAAGTCATTAATACAAAACCAAGTAAAAAGTGCGAAAAGATTAGAAATAAAAAGTATTACACTAGACACTTTGTCTTCACCAAGTGATGTAAGAGACTTAGGCAAACATGGCCTTGATTGTTAAGAACTCTTACGATCAATCTTGGATCCCGAGACGACTCACACACTCTACGATGGACAATGGATGATGGTGGTGGATGATGGTGTTATGGTGGTGGTGGGTGGTGGGTGAAGTGTGAGAGAGGTGGTGTGCCAAGGGATGGTTTGAGCTTGAGCCAAGCACTCCTATTTATAGGCTGAACAGAAGCTCGGGCACGGCCCCGTGTCCAGTGGGCACGGCCCCGTGTCTACATCCTTCTCTGTCTTCATTTAATGCAGCTTTGTCTTATTAGTTGACCACGCCCTCGTGTCCGCTGAGCACGACCCCGTGTGCAGAAGAATCTTTGTACTATGAAGATTTGCCTGGATTGTGCGAATCTTATAGTTGACCACGGCCCCGTGTCCGCTGAGCACGGCCCCGTGGTGGGAAATAGAAGCTTCTACCACTTTGTCTTTTCTGCTGACACTTGGGCACGCCCCCCGTGCTGGCTGAGCACGGGGCATGTTCAGTCTTCTGTTATCTTGTTTTGCTTGGGAAGATGCTGTCGTGGGGTCGGGCATGTCACGTTTTGTTCCTTTTCTTGTATTTATGTCAGATTTTGATGTCTTTTTGCTTCTTTTGTTAATTTGAGCTCATTTAATCCTGAAAATACAAAAGGAAGACAAAAGCACACTTTTTCCAACATTAGTACTAAAAAGGGGTTAGTTTTATGCCACAATTGATGTAATTTATATGTTGCATTTTGCACACATCAATGTCTGATGTCGATGTGCTTGGTGGTTGAATGGGAAACTGGATTTTTGATGATATTTTCTGCTGCCTGGCTATCCAACATAAGTGGTGTCTTTAAGGCTCTGATACCAAAATCCAGCAACTGATTTTGAAGCCACAGGAGTTGGGCTGTACAGCTTGCAGCAGCAATGTATTCAGCTTCAACAGTGTATGTTGAAACAGCTGCTTGCTTTTTGCTTTGCCATGAAACTAAGCAATCACCTAGAAACCGGCACCCTCCTGAAGTGGACTTCCTTGTGGTGTTACATCCAGCAAAGTCACTGTCTGAAAATCCTGAAAGCTTGATATTCCCTTTAGCTGGATACCAGATACCAAGTGTGGGAGCACTTTTTATGTATCTGAATATCCTTTTTACAGCAATAAGGTTGGATTTTCTAGGGGTTGATTGACTCCTTACACAAACACATGTTGCATACATGATGTCTGGCCTAGATGCAGTTAGGTATAAAAGAGACCCAATCATGCTTCTATATAGAGTTTGGTCAATTAGCTCATCCTTTTCATCAGACATGACTAGCTTATTTGTTGCCATGGGTGTGCTGTATGGTTTGCAATCATTCATATCAAATTTGTTTAAAAGATCTTTAGCATATTTTCTTTGATGAATGAAAGTTCCATTTTGCATTTGCTGAACTTGGAGACCAAGAAAGCATTGCAGTTCACCCATTGCACTCATTTCAAACTCAGCTGTCATGAGTTGCCTAAATTCTTCACACATTTTATTACACGTGCTTCCAAAAATAATGTCATCCACGTAAATTTGGACAATCATTAAATCCTTTCCTCTCCATTTTAGAAACAGTGTTTTATCAATGGTACCTCTTTTGAAACCATTTGAGAGTAGAAAGGTGGAAAGAGTTTCATACCAGGCCCTAGGTGCTTGTTTCAAGCCATACAGAGCTTTGTTTAGCCTGTAGACATGATCTGGATAAAAAGGATCCTCAAAACCTGGAGGTTGACAAACATACACCTCTTCTTGAATTGTACCATAGAGGAAAGCACTTTTTATATCCATTTGGAACACCTTCATTTTGTGGTTGACAGCAAAGGCCAGGAACAGTCTTATAGCTTCCAATCTTGCTACAGGGGCAAAAGTTTCATCATAATCAATCCCCTCTGTAAGTCCCAAATATCCCAAGATATCACTCAAAGGTTTAATCGAATGCGGAATATAAGATCAAACCACAAGAACAAAAAGAAAATATATTATTACCAAACTTTGAGCCGCTGCTTCGATCGCACACGGTTTCAACGAACCGTCTGGTACGATCTCTAAGAAGATTGCACACGCTCTCTAGGAACGTCTGGTACAATCTCTAAGAACCTTGCACACAATCTCTAGGATTGTCTGGTACAAGGTTCTCCATGGGGATTACATGATTACAAAAATGAGAGAGCCACCTAACAATACACTAGACATGACAATATATAGGAGCCTCTAACCAATTGGCCCACATGGCCTAGCCCAAACCCAAGTCCTAATCTAAGCCCAATAAACATAAACTTGTACAATAAAGATAAGCGTAAAACTATACAATCTATGAGCCTTACAATATCCCCCTAGTTTTATGCTATCTTTATTACGACTTAGAAAAATAATGTCTTCAGCTGTGATGATCTTCAATCTTGGGTCTTCCCCTTTTTAGTGACCCAGCAGTGAACGAGCCCATCCTCCATAAACCTTCCAATCCAACAAAGAACTGATTCAAATATGCTCCAAAATTTTGCACCACTTTAATTGAGTTGGCTCACTTCCCAAACAATTTGCAATCCCAGTAATAATATATTCATACGGTCCAAATAAAATATATCCAAGATGTGGAACTTCATTCATGGCCCCAAAACAAAATTACCATCCACTCATTTAATGGGGCCCAACCGTCACCCAGTTCACCGTTCTTGTACCACAAAGCAGACCCATAAACAAAATTTTTCAACAAAATGCCAGATGCTAACAAAATGCCATATGCTAATTTCGTGTGGCATGTTTCAACTTTTATTGAAATTTTAAACAAACAATATACCAACCTTAGAAGTCAAATCCAGTACGGCCCATCCAACATGTGCCATTTAGAAACCTTGAATGTCTGAATGCAAATCCCAAAATAATGGCTTGAATAATACAAAGGGGCACAAATCCCAATACCCAACGTAATCATGTCCCTGTACGAGGAATAATCTAGAGATCGGCCCTAAGGAACCCTAGCTGCCAAGACAATATTTTTGTTGTCTTCTTCTTCGTTGATATCAATCAACAACAACAACTTCAATTTCTGTTGTTCAAAGGTGATACTCTGATGAGTAAGATGATGTTGACCGGAGAGTTATTGTCGTCGGAAAGTATGAACGATAGGTCGGCGGTGTGCGGTGTAACAGTGATGATGTTGTGCGGTGACCGGAGAGTGCGGTGGATGAAGATGACGACCAGAGAAGGTTGCAGGTTGGACGGTTGTAGTGTGAACGACGATGAAAATGATCGTTGAGCGATGTTGTACGGAAGTCGGTGCATGACGGTGTACGGTGAGCGGTGGAGGAGACCGGAGACTGACGGTGGTGATGGTGTGCAAGGTCGGTGTACGGTTCCGGTGTCCGGTTCCGGTATGGTGTGCGGTGATGACAGAGTATGTTGAAGGTGATCAGTGTAGCCGTTGATGGTGATCGACGGACTCCACTACAGTCGCACAAGAATGATTTGATCGCACAAGATAAAAATGTTGCACAGTAGATATGTATCGCACAAGGAGAATGATTCTGATCGCACAAGTAAACTTTGGTCGCACAAGATCCCGTAATCGCACAAAAGAGTTGATCGCACAAGATTGAATTTGTCTGGTCGCACAAGAATCTAGATTGCAGCCTTTGAATTTTGATACTTTTTAAATTCTACCCCATGCACTCCTTCTTTAGAAACAAATCAAACAAAATAATCCCGAAAATCAAGGCAATAATTTGAAAACTAATATCAATTGATTCTTTCCATCAATTATCCCGAAAATCATGCAAACGCCACTTTCAAAACTCCAAAACCGATCAAAAACGTAATTTTTGAAATGTTCTTCAAATCTTCAACATCATACACATCTATAGTTCAAATCATAATTCTTAACAATAAGATAAACTATTACCTTGTGAACCACAGATCTCCTTTTTTACGAACATACATCCCCCGTCACTGTGCAAATCCTTCTTCTTGTTCTTCGAGTGATATCAAAACCGAGCCCTTGAATGGCTTCAATGGCTCTGATACCACTTGTTAGTCCCAAATATCCCAAGATGTCACTCAAAGGTTTAATCGAATGCGGAATATAAGATCAAACCACAAGAACAAAAAGAAAATATATTATTACCAAACTTTGAGCCGCTGCTTCGATCGCACACGGTTTCAACGAACCGTCTGGTACGATCTCTAAGAAGATTGCACACGCTCTCTAGGAACGTCTGGTACAATCTCTAAGAACCTTGCACACAATCTCTAGGATTGTCTGGTACAAGGTTCTCCATGGGGATTACATGATTACAAAAATGAGAGAGCCACCTAACAATACACTAGACATGACAATATATAGGAGCCTCTAACCAATTGGCCCACATGGCCTAGCCCAAACCCAAGTCCTAATCTAAGCCCAATAAACATAAACTTGTATAATAAAGATAAGCGTAAAACTATACAATCTATGAGCCTTACACCCTCCTCCTGTCTGTAACCTTGAACCACCAGCCTGGCTTTATTCTTGACAACAATGCCCCTTTCATCAGTTTGGTTTTTGAAGACCCACTTTGTGCCTATGGAATCACATCCTTTGGCAGTGGTACAAGCTCCCATACTTGTTGTCTTTTAAACTGTTGGAGCTCCTCTTGCATGGCTTCTACCCAACTGTTGTCTTTCAGTGCCTCTTGGTACTTGACATGTTGATGGAGTGATAAAAAATCAGCAAAAAGACAAATGTTTTGGGTTTGGCTTCTTGTGAGCACCCCTTCATGGATGTTGCCAATGATTTAATCAGGTGGATGAGATCTCAAAGAAGATTAAATCTCCTTGGTATGGAATGATGGCATTTGTTGGTGAAGGCTGCAGATGTGTATCATCTGAGCTAACCACTGCTGGTGACTTTGATGATCCAGCAGTGGCTTCAAAAGGTGGTGGAATAGGAGGTAATGGTGTGGACACATGCTGACTTTTATCCATTGTTTGGGGACTTTTGTCAGCAGTGTTTGATGATGTGGAAGCAGAGGTTGATGGGCTACTTTGGTCAACAATTGTTGAGGTAGCAGTGGTTGAGCTTTGACAATTGTTTTGTACAACTGCTGCTTTTCCCATTGAAACAGACTTTTGTTGAGGAATGATGATCTCATACCCATAGTCTGGTGATGAATCCTCTGATGGACCTGCACTGTTAGTCTTGACAGCAACACTTTCAAATGTGAATTTATCAAGATCAAATAAATCAGCAGGATTTGCTGGGATTTTCATTGATGAAAGTTCATTGAACTTCACATTCAAAGTCTCTTCCACTGTTTTAGTCCGTGTATTAAACACTTTGTAGGCCTTAGCAGTGGTAGAGTATCCCAAAAGATAACCACTGTCTACTTTGGCTGCAAATTTTGAGATGGAATCTTTTAAATTCAAAATAAAGCATGGGCAGCCAAATACTTTAAAATATGAGATCAGTGGTTTGATTTTATACAGAATTTCATAAGCAGTCTTTTTGTGCCTGGGGTTTATTAAAACTCTGTTTTGGACATAGAAGCAGTGTTTACTGCCTTTGTCCAGAAAGTTAAAGGCAAACCTGAGTCAGCAAGCATGGTCCTAGCAGCTTCAATCAGTGTCCTATTCTTTCTTTCAACTACCCCGTTTTGCTCTGGTGTTCTAGGGATGCTGTACTGCCTTACAATCCCTTTCTTCACACAGAAGACATCCAACTCCTTATTTTTGAATTCTGTGTCATTGTCACTCCTGAAGACTTTTACTGGAAGGTCAAATTGCTTTTCAACCTGTGTCACAAAGTCTTGCAAAATGCTTGCAGTCTCATCTTTTGAGTGTAAAAAGAAAGTCCATGTAAACCTAGAGAAGTCATCAATAATAACCAAACAATATCTCTTCTTCTTGAGACTCATGACTTGAACTGGGCCAAACAAATCCATGTGCAGCATTTGCAAACACTGGGTTGTTTTGGACTCTTCAATGGACTTAAAAGAGCTCTTATGTTGTTTTCCTTTTAAACAGGAAACACAATGCTCAGGACATGAAAACAATTTTTGTGGTAAGCCTCTTACTAGGCCATTTTTTGAAATTTCAGTGATTGTCTTCAGATTTGTGTACCCCAATCTTCTGTGCCAAAGTTCTGTCTCTTTGTTAGAGGCAGCTGAGAACAGACAGGCATCAGTTCTAGGACACTCTTTTGACATATCAACAACATAAACATTGCCACTTCTTTGAGCAACAAGTTTTGTTTTTCTAGTTTTTATTATTGCTTCAATCTTTTCAACCATTTCTGGTCCAACAATCCTACAACACTCCTTTGTGAAGAATGACCCATACCCCTTGTCACACATTTGTGAAACACTCAGGAGGTTGAATTTTAGATTGTCTATCAGATTGACATTTTCAAAATTTACATTTCCAGTTTGTACTGTACCAGACCCCAGAACTTTCCCTTTACTATTATTACCAAAGGATATATCACCCCCTCCATGGATTTTGAAATCTTTGAGAAGGGCTTTACATCCTGTCATGTGCCTGGAGCCTCCACTATCTACATACCAAAGACTATCTAAGCATGCAGAAGCTCCCTTAGCAGCAGCCATCATAGCACAATCACATTGATGATCGCCTTCTTCATCAGCTCTTTCTTCTTCCTCACCCTCTTTCTCCTCTTCTTTTTCTTCCTTGTCTTCTTTGGACCAAGGATCAATCAGTGGTTCAATCAGGGTTTCTGAATTTTCTCCCAGCAGTAGTTCACTAGCAACTGCAGTAACCACTGCTTCAGTCACTTCATCCACTGTTTCAGCACTTAGCTGTTCACCTTTAGTTTCTACCCCTTCTGGTATAGACTCTAATGCCATCAAACAAAATTCATCATTAGTAAGATCATTAAAAGCATTGAGTGCAAAATTTTCATCACTAAGCTCATCAGGCATACTGCTCCAGTCAACAAAGCCTTGAGTGAAAATTGCTGATCTGGTTGTGTTACTGTTGGAGCAGCTGGTTGAGGTGCAACAGGTTGCACTTGTGCCTGAGGGACAGGGGTTTGAACATACTGAATTTGTGGAACAGTGGTTTGAACATAATGCACAGGCACAGGGGTTGCAGCATAGTGAGCAGTGTTAACATGGGCAGCAGGGGTATATTGGGTATAGTGCACAGTGCTTTGATGTTGTGGTCTAGGGTTTGAGCTGGGATGAGTGATTATTGGGCCAGTGGTTTGACTCCTGCATTCCCTAGCAAAATGACCTAGCCTATTGCACTTATAGCACTTAATTTTTGACTTATCCAACCCCACTTTTAAATTTCCATGTAACCCTGGGAATTTTCTCCCTGTTCTTTTGTAGAATTTGCTTGTTCTTACACTAAGCAAAGCCAATTGATGCAAAATGTCCATTTCTTCTAAGTCACTGGGATCAAAGTGTTGCAAATCATTGAGTTCAAAACACAAGTTATCTGACATCTGGTTTTCACAATTTGCAGTAAAAGCATAATTTGCAGAGTGAGAATCAGGGTTGTTAAAATTTCCACCAGCAGTTATATCAACAAAGTGATCATAACCCTGATCCCTACTACAGCTACCAGATTCTTCCTGACCAAAAAGAGTTGTGCTGCCAAATGAATAATCATCAGCAACTTTGCCAGACTCTTGCAACTTCTTTTTCTGGTTTAGCTCCCTTTCATAGGTCAGGAGTCTACCATGAAGTTGGGTCAGGGTCAGATATTTGAACTCAGCAGAGTCTCTAGTAACAAATGCAATGGTATCCCATTTTTCTGGTAGTGATCTAAGGAACCTGCTATTTTGAGTTGAATTTGGAAATGTTACTTTAACAAGCCTTAGTTCACTAATGAGACAACTGAATCGTTCAAACTGCTGAGTCAATGATTCACCCTTGATGTGACAAAATGTTTCATACTGCTGATTCAGAATTTCCCTATTGTTTTCAATGACTTCTTCTGTTCCCCCAAACTATTCCTTCAGTGCATCCCATAGCTCTTTGGCATTGTTACAATGCAACAGTCCAGCATAGATCTCATTGGGTAATGCAGATGCTATGATGCTAAATGCTTTGGCATCGAGTTCAAACTTTTGAAAATCAGTTTCAGTATAGTTTTCAGATGGTTTAGGTACGAACTTCTTTGCATCCTCAGCACTTGGCACCATAGGAACATGGGGACCAAAAACAACAGACCTCCAACATCCAGTGTTCTGTTGAGCAAGGATGTGACCCATCCTTCTCTGCCAGATGTTGTATTCATTACGTTTAAGCATGGGTGGTTTGAAAAGATAGCCAATGTTATTCTTATCATCTTGTGATTGGGACGTCATCCTGGTTGTTTTACAGGCACTGATTAATCAACTTTAATGGTGATTAAACCTTGCTCTGTTTTTCAACAAAACGAACAAACTATCGATATCAACGATTATGAGCTGAACTATTTATGTCAAAATGATTGTTAAATCAAATTTGACTGTCCAAGCTCTGATACCAATTGTTAGGATCTGAGTTTGGTTTTGATTGTGTTTTATGTTTGAAATAAGATGAAGATGAATGAGTAGTTTAGCGGAATTTAAGATGGAAACAAACTTTGCACACAATCAAACAGGAGAATTGCTTTAATCAAACATTTTCAACAGAGAACCGAAAGATTGAATTTATTTCAACAACGATTACAATGCATGTATGAATACAAACTCCCCCTCAGCCTGAGCTCACAGTGTTTGTTCGTGCAGGAAGAAGATTTGTGAAGAGCTAATAGAACAGTGCATGGTACTGTTCTATTTATAGGCACGGACAAACCAGTGAGGCATCAATGCTGACGTCACCATGAAAGTGACATCTAACCTCCTAACAACTTCTAACAACTGATCTATACGAACACTGCTTAAGCTAACAACTTCTATACAATACATTACATAATTAAACTAAACTACTGCTGGTCCTTCCACTGTTGTGACTTCAGCAGTACTTGATAACTGCCAGCGGTGCTTGACCCAAAGCAGTAGATTGAACAGCAGGTCTTTAGTCTTTGACTTTATCAGCGGTTGTAGGCCAGCATTTGTAATGATCAGTAGATAGGAGGTCAGCAGATGTTAAAACCACTTTCAAGGGGAGAGACTTGTAACACAACATCTGCTTATTCTGGATCCACTGCCCTGATCCAGTTTTGGCTTTAATTATATGTTCCTCTGATAGGGTTCAATCCCAACAATGGAAGACATGCTTAGAGCATGTGTAATTGATTTTGGAGGTAATTGGGATGATCACCTACCTTTAATAGAATTTTCTTATAATAATAGTTATCACACTAGTATCAATGTTGCACCATTAGAAGCACTTTATGGACGAAAGTGCCGAACCCCAGTCCGTTGGGCAGAAATTGGGGAGAAGCAACTATCTGGACCTGAGATAGTGCAAGAAACAACTGACAAAATTATTCAAGTCAAAGAACGACTGAAAGCAGCATGTGATCGACAGAAGAGTGATGTGTTCAAAATGTAACATACAAATTTCATCAAATGAGGCATAAAACTAACCCTTTTTTTAGTACTAATGTTGGAAAAAGTGTGCTTTTGTCTTCCTTTTGTATTTTCAGGATTAAATGAGCTCAAATTAACAAAAGAAGCAAAAAGACATCAAAATCTAACATAAATACAAGAAAAGGAACAAAACGTGACATGCCCGACCCCACGACAACATCTTCCCAAGCAAAACAAAAGATCAGAAGACTGAACACGCCCCGTGCTCATCCAGCACGGGGGCGTGCCCAAGTGTCATCATAAAAGACAAAGTGGTAGAAGCTTCTATTGCCCACCACGGGGCCGTGCTCAGCGGACACGGGGCCGTGGTCAACTATAAGATTCGCACAATCCAGCAAATATACATGGTACAAAGATTCTTCTGCACCACGGGGTCGTGCTCAGCGGACACGGGGGCGTGGTCAACTAATAAGACAAAGCTGCATTAAATGAAGAAAGAGAAGGATGTGGACACGGGGCCGTGCCCACTGGACACGGGGCCCTGCCCGAGCTTCTGTTCAGCCTATAAATAGAAGTACTTGGCTCAAGCTCAAACCATCCCTTGGCACACCACCTCTCTCATACTTCACCCACCACCCACCACCACCATAACACCATCATCCACCACCATCATCCATTGTCCATCGTAGAGTGTGTGAGTCGTCTCGGGATCCAAGATTGATCGTAAGAGTTCTTGACAATCAAGGCCATGTTTGCCTAAGTCTCTTACATCACTTGGTGAAAACAAAGTGTCTAGTGTAATACTTTTTATTTCTAATCTTTTGCACTTTTTACTTGGTTTTGTATTAATGACTTTAATAACTAGTTGCTTATGTTGAAGGTGATCTTTCCTTATCGTTTGTCCGTGGTGTCTTGGCATTATTTTACTGTCTATATAAAATAAAAGATTTTCACCATTCATATCTCCACGGTCTATATGGAGGTATGTTGGCTACCTGGTCGGGGGTTAAGGGAACGGTTTGGTAAAGGTCTTGCCATTGTTCAGCGTTTAGAGGTCCTGCAATGGACCTGGGTCAAATTTAGTAGGACCTCCTTCAATACTTCACGGTATTGGATGGTGGGGGTCCAAACTCTTTGATCCCCTCATAAGTTAACTACTATTAATACTATAACCTGGCTATTTAGGACTGTATCCCTGCTGACTCAGACTACTTAGCCGAGGGTAACGTCACCTCCAAAAGAGGGGCCTACCATAATATTGCATTAATAACTTAATTAATTATCTTCCAATAATCCACATTTTTAGGATTGTATCCTTGCTGACTCAAACTACTGGGGTGAGGGTAACGTCACCTTCAAAAGAGGGGCCTACTACAATAACTAAGATAATCTCTTAAATATGTGCAAAAGTGCGGAAATAATCAAAGGTTACACTAGATACGAGTCGGAACCAAGTGATTCATCTTGTCTATCTGTTTTTCTTTTATTTTTATTTTCAGCATTTTAGTTAGTTTTTATTTTTCTTAGTTTAAAACAATTTTTCTAAACTTTTTGATTTGATTAGACGTTGAGGATAAACCGGTACTAAAAGCTCTTGTGTCCTTGGACGACCTCGGTATCTTACCAACACTATACTACGCTCACGATGGGTGCACTTGCCCATATGTGTGTTTAGTGTTAGTGAAATATCGTGTTTTATAAATTTAAAACTTGGCTAAAAATAAGTGTTAAAGGGGCTTAAAAATAAGTGTTAAAGGGGCTAAAAATAAGTGTCAAGGAGTAACATTTCCACAAGTCGGGTCTTACAGTACCATGGATGTTAATTGTTATAACTTGGAAACAAATGTAATTGTGAGATCGCCCTCAATACTGTACAATGGTTTTTATTTAAACTTGATTAAACTGGGATTCACTCACCAGTATTTCCCACTGACAAATGTTTTTAAAACGCGTTTCAGGTAACAAATTGTGAAAGCCAAATAGAAGCCAGCTGGACAGCACTGAAGGCTTGGAAAAGTGGCAATAAAGTTACCTAAAATAAAATAGATGTTTTTATTAAATAAAATAGGATTTGTTCCTATGAAAATGTGTGTACTGCAAACTTGGGTTTTATCCCATGTGTTTAATATTATGAAAATGTGGTATTTTACTCTGATCAAATATTTCCTAACTACGGTCCTGATGAAAATTTCCGCTGCCAAATTAGACAAACACACGATACCACCGATACTGGCTCGCGGCCGCCCGTTCCCGGGGATTAGGGATCGGGGGTTGCGACAGAAAAGATACCGGGGCGTCAAGTGGACAAGCCGGAGGCGACTTGCGTTTGAAGGGCGTGCTTTAAAGGTGTGTAACTTGTTATGTTACATTATGTAAACTAGATATGCTTGTTGTTCTTAATCATGTTTTGATAAAAAGGTTGATAATAGTTGAAGTGATGTTGTTCGCTATTAATTGAATGCGTCGTAAATAGACTAGGAAGTGTTTGGTAGTCATTAGAAACGGAGGATTCCGTAAATGAGCCAAACGGGTCAAATAAATTGGTTAGTAGTAATAAAATGTTGTTTAGATTGACATTTGGCGAAGACGGATCACAAGAGCGTGAAGCCATAAGTATGGTAATGAAACACCAGTGGTCGTAAGCCTCAGAAGTTGGGGTAAATACGCCTTTTCGCCATTAAATGCTACTAGTTAGAATAGTGTAATAACTATACGGGTCGAACGGACACATTGTGCATTTATTGATTCACAACTGTATATTCCAGTTCTGACTCAATGGTTAAGATAGACGCGTCGGTAATTTTATTACGGACGCATAGGAAAAAGAATCGGCTAAAACGGACACTCGAGTCAAAAGTTATGATAGTTTAAAGTTTTAGATGTGAAAATGTGATGTTGGGCTGATATACAACACCAGCTAACGAACCTACTGTCCAAAACAAGTGCTCGCGCCACGCCACGATGAAGCACCGTCACCGTCGCGCGACGCGACGGCCGTGGCGGGCCGCGACGGATGACTCCAACTTGGTCGCGGGGCGCCACCGCCCCATTTCGCTGAAATTTTTGTTTGTTTCTTATTTTTAAACATGGAACTTGTTTGCACTTGATTTTCAGGTGTCAAAACTAATCTTTTATGTGGTTTTGACCATAGGTGATTAAGGACTAAATCCGGATGGCGATCAAGCACAATTCCAAGAACCGAACACGATCTTTTGAAGCTTCCGCGATTACTTATTTATGTTTAAAACAATGTCTATGTAGTTAACTCTTAAATACTTCTTTTGGGGTCGTTGAACTAGTAATACTTATCTAAAATGTTAACTTGATGAAAATTTCCTTATGTTCGATATGTAAATCAATGTTTTGGTTTAGAAATGCTTAGTTTACTTTAAATTATTATAAAAACGAGTGGAGTGTTACACAAACAAATATTCTCCCTAGGCAAGTTGGAATAATCTACAAATTTATCATAACCATACTTAGCGTGACCAACAACAAAGTCATTAAATCTTCTTGGGGCAGACACAAGTCTAGATGATCTCCTAGTAGGTTGAGTACCCTCAGGAAGGTTTGATTCGTCATTACTACTGCTTGACTCAACCCTCACAGGACCAGGTTCAACACTTGTGGACTCATGGCTGTTAGACATACCATCAGACCCTAAGGACTGATGTGTATCGTTCACAACAGTCGATTCAACCTCATCACTGTGTTGCTGAGTCTCAACAGGCGAATCAGTGACAACCTTCTCTTCATCATCGGGATTTGTATCACTTGAAGTTTCAAAGTTGTCAAAAAATTTAGTTGGTTTAAAAGGTTTGTGTTGATTTGAACCGGACGGTTATTTTTTAAAGGAAAAACAGTTTCATGGAAGCTCACATCTCTAGAGAAAATGAACTTCTTTTGGTCTAAACTCCAGACCTTATATCCCTTTTTAAAGTTTGAATACCCCATGAAAACACATTTTTCAGCTCGTTCCTCAAGTTTATCAGAATTGTCTAAAACAGTGAAAAAACAAAGACAGCCAAAAACTTTCAAGTGATCAAGAGAAGGTTTGAACCCAAACAACATTTCATAAGGAGAACTACCATGCAGCACAGAAGAAGGAAGCCTGTTAATTAAGTATGAAGCAGTAAGCACACATTCAGACCAGTATTTAAGTGGAACTTTTGACTGAAATAATAAGGCTCTTGCAACATTTAACAGGTGTCTATGTTTTCTCTCCACAACACCATTTTGTTGTGGAGTATACGTACATGAGGTTTAATGTATGACTCCTTTAGCTTTACCAAAATCAGACATTTGAGAGTTAATGAACTCTGAACCATTATCACTCCTAAAGACTCTGATGTTGACTTCAAATTGGGTTTTGACAAGATTGTAAAAACTTTGTATATTTTCAAAGACTTCAGATTTGGACTTCATTAAATAGATCCATACAGATCTGGTAAAGTCATCAACTATGGTGAGAAAATATTTGTACCCTTCTATGCTTGTAACCTTGTATGGACCCCAAACATTACGATTTTACCCCCCGCCAAAATTACGTTTTCGCCCCAGCTCAAAATAAAAATATGTTTTCCCTTGTCTCAAAATTACGCTTTTAAACCAGTTTATTATTTTACACCCACTTTAAAATTAGGTTTTTGCCCCCAGTTAAAATTACGTTTTCGCCCCTAGTTCAAACTAAAATTATGCTTCTGCCCCCAGCTAAAAATTACGATTTTCCACTCGGTTGAAAATTACGCTTTCACCCTCAATTCAAAATTACGTTTTTCCCCAAGTTCAAAATAAAATTATGGTTTTCCCCTAGCTAAAATATACGATTTTACCCTCACTAAAAATTACGATCTTCTCATTATTTTAGTTTTCCTTTATAACAAAACTATAGTACTGTTTTTTTAATTGTTTGAGAATTATTCGACTATCGCCCTGAAACGCAGGCGAGGCACCAACTAGTTATGAACATTTAGCGTATGGAGTAGGTATATGTCGCTCGTCTTTAGCAATAAAGTTATAACTTTAGCCTTTGGTCCTTTGGATAACATGTATATTTTATTTTACAGTTATTTTAGATTTATCCTTTTTGGTCAATGAGTTTATCCAACTTCTACGGCCTCTTGAGTAGCTTTTTCAACTTATTAAACTGGATTAGGTCAATTTTGTTGATGTAAGATAACCAAATCCAACAACGTTCCAACAATTTTTTTTTTTTTTTTTTTTTTTTTTTTTCTGAAGTCCCTCCTCTACTTTCCACATGTTTCTAGAAAATCGGAATCAAAGAATGACATTTTTGGTAAAATTGGGTTAGACTAGTAGGGGTGTAAACGAGTCGGGCCGAGCCCGAGCTCGACCAAGCTCGGCTCGTTAGGTTTTTATGAAGCTCGAGCTAGAGCTCGGCTCGGTTCGAGCCTACTTCTTTGAGCTCGAGCTCGGCTCGCGAGTAAAACCCAAAGCTCGAGCTCGGCTCGACTCGGCTCGAACTATTTTGAGAACAACCTTAAACGAGCTAAAAGCTCGGCTCGAGCTCACTTCAACATCACTTAAACGAGCCAAAGCTCGGCTCTAGCTCGGCTCATCAATGTTATCATCATTATTAATATATTATATATAAAAAAAATTAAAATTTTGTATGGGCTCGTTTAGGCTCGCGAGCCTAAACAAGCTTTGTATTTCAGGCTCGAGCTCGATAACAAAACGAGCTCTATTTTAGGCTCGAGCTCGGGCTCGGGCTCATTAAGGCTCGGCTCGTTCGAGCTTTTAACCGAGCCGATCACGAGTAGCTCTCGAGCCTCTAAGCTTGTTTACACCCCTATAGACTAGAGGGTATGGAGAGCTCCATCCCCATGAGAATGGGCCGCCACGTAGGCGCCACATCACCATCCCATGGAGGATGGGCCTCCTTGCATTTTGAGGGGGGTGGAGGATGGGGCCCCACATAATGTCACACCTCAACCGATGGCGGAATCATCGGGGCGCGGCACTAGGCGAATCAGATTGCTCAAGAGAATCCATAACAACTATTTTGCGATAATATTTAATACATTCGTTATCCCATACTAACAAATAATACAATCACATAAGTTATCACATATTTCTTGTCCTCTCGAACAATACAATCCGACAACCTAGATTTTAGTTGAGTTTCTAGACTTCCTAGCTTGATTCGATACAGCCTGCGATCTAACCTGCAACATACGTTAAAATATTTGTCAATACAAAAGTATTGGCGAGTATACAGGTTTGATATATATAGCGAAATAGATTAAAAAGCGTAGCGAAATTCCATATGCATAAACGTAACACACGACATATACACTCACAAAGCTGATACTACCAACTAAGTCCTCGATGCTCGAATATGCGATGGCAAACTAGACCCCGTCGGGCGCAATAGTACTATACTAGTCATGGTGGGACGTCGCGAGTATAAGCCCTAGCACATATGCAACTAGCATCACGTATATCTATGCATAACAATCATTCGCAAGTGATAATTCGATTGATTGAATAATTCGTTTGATAAGTTCGATTTGTTAGAAACGTATGTTACACCCAAAAAACGCGATTAAAAGGGTTCAAGTATACTCACTGTGCGTATTCGACAAGTAAACACAACTTGAATTGGATCGATTGAGAGTACGTCTGAGGTATCCTGGTTACAGATCGTTTAACAGTGAATAGCGCGTTAAATGGTAGCGAAAGGACCAGGGTTTGGTTCGGACATTGATGCTTGGGCCCGTTCGGTCGGCTGGACATGTTGTCCGATCGGTTAACATGCTAGCCGATCGGTTGGCATGTTGTCCGATCGGTTGGCATGCTAGCCGATCGGTTTGCATGTTGGCCGATCGGTTGGCATGCTAGCCGATCGGTTTGCATGTTGGCCGATCGGTTGGTTGAATCTTGTTTCCTGTCCGATCGGACAGCAGTCCGATCGGACGGCAGTTCGTTCCATCGTCCTAATCGTGTCACACTTGATGGGTTTTGGAAAGATTTCAGGTGATTTGACTGAGATGGGGTGTCTTTGCGTTAAACTACTGAAACCCCATCAAATCCGACCCGTTCTAACGGCCGGGAACCACCCCGTTCCATCAGATCTGGCCGTTCTTGATGGCCTTTCCCGTGTTTAACCCGAAAACACACACACTTTGATTAGAAAAACATAGATTTAGACTTGGTTTATGTAAAATGTATGGAAATCACTCAGATCTGAGTCGTTCTTGCATGGGATGACATCACCCTTGAAGTTCATAAGAACTTCATGGTGACATCACCCTAGAATGCCCAAAATCCAGAGATTCCACGGTTAAAAGTGAAGATTTAACGGGTAGAAAGGTGTAGAATTGGTTATAGATCAAGGAAGTACAAGGTTTGAGTTGAAAACTTACAAGAATCGCGAGAAATCGAGAGATAAAGGGGTTGGAACGTCTGGTCGAACAGCAACAGTCACAGCTTGTGTGCTTGATGTTACAGTGGGGTATTTATAGGCAAAGAGGGAAGGAAGGAAGTGCAGGTCTGTCCGATCGGATGGCTGTCCGATCGGCTGGCCTTGTCCGATCGGCTGGCCTAGCCGTTCGGCTGGCCTGTCCGATCGGTTGGCCCAGCCGTTCGGCTGTCCGTTCGTACGGAGGCCTTTCGATCCTCGTTTTTGGTGCGTTGCGATAGTTGAGCCACATTTCCTTATATTTATATTTATATTAATATATATTATAACTAATCACCAAAGGGTCGTATATACGTATTCATATTTCACAGTTTCGATAAAACAAACGGGTTTCGATTCGAGTATGCGATTATTAGCGACGCTTCACGGCCATCAAGGAGGGTAGTATAGGTCCTTTCTCGATGTCATCGTGAACGTTATTGTGTGTTGTGCCACAATGACTGACGGGGTGCCGTTCACTCGTATTGTCATCATCGTCACGACGACTGGAGCTATAGCACTCACCCGAGAGTCTTTGTTGGCGTTAATTGTTTACGTTTCGACACATCACAGCCACCGAGGAGGGTAGAATAGGTCCTCACTCAATGCGATCGTGAGTGTTAGCGTATGTGATATGATGTAGTATAGTGATAATGTATTTCGAAATTATGCGATTATCCTTCGAATAGCGATGTATGCGATATAGTTACATTATGATTCGAATATCTGGTGCTAGGCGTAACGAGTATATCGAGTAGTAACAACGCAGGAAAGTGCGGGTTGTTACACATAATTTATAAAAACAATTAAAAAATATAATTTATTTGATTATTTAGAGAGAGAGAGGAGAGAGAAAGAAGAGAGAGAGAGATATCAAGGTCCGTCGAGTTCGTCTGTGGGCAGCCGGGGACGACGGAACGGAAGGGAGGGGGCGGTGTGGGGGACCGGCGCCGGGCCTAAGCCGGCCCCCATACCGCTTAGTCTTATAACTTTTAACATGAAGTGAAAATATAGCATGAATATGATATGAAAATAAAGTGAATATGTCGTGTTTAAGTTAGCATGTCTAACCCAAATAATAAATAGTTCATCGTGTTTTAGTCGTTACTGTTATCAAATTTAAGCAGTTTATAAGTTTACACGTCTACTCATTTATGACCCATTTTGTGTGCTTACAACTCGATGGGCTTGACAACATGTTTGAAAAGTTTAGTTATACGAGTTACAAAAGTCATGTTTGAGTTAAATTGTATTGTATTGTATTGGTAGTACTATAAAGTATAAACAAGTTACAACTTGATTAGTGATTACACCTCATCAACTCCTTCGGCTTGACAACTTGTTTAAATGGTTCAAAGAAATAAGTTACACAAGTAATAGTTACACAGTTATAACCGTACCATGCTATAGATCATCAATTCCAATAATTCAACCCGGAAACAGTTGTAGCCAGTGGCGAAGCTTGAGATTTCCAACGGGGGTCGAAAACGTATATACCCAAAAATTTCTATACGGAAGCTACATATATAACCCTACTAAGCGAAAAGTTCGGGGTCCCACCCCCCCCCCCCCCAACGGCCCCTTCTAACTTGCGCCACTGGTTGTAGCATGTCCAAGTATATCTGTATATGCTTAAGAATAGATTAAAACACATAAAAGAATTAAAACTACATCACATAAGGGACTGCATAAGGGACATGATGTGATAAATATCTCGTCTCGTTAAATAAATAAAAGTAAATAATAATACTACATCAATCCATTTATTTACATTAGATAGTAAAAATGAATACAACTGAATTAAGATATGAACAAATAAACTAAAAGTGACATATTACAAGAAGAATATAAAAACACTATAGTATGATATATAGTGATGATACATATATATGAATTTAAGCAGCAACTGATGCTGCCACTTTAGTATGGAACTCCGACAAGCTGTTCATCAGATGCCTAGAAGCTTTCTCGTAATTAACAAATCCCATAAACCAGAAATCATGACCATCCACTGTCACAATCTGAATGTATCTCTCCGACGGGTTCTCCCTCATCGTCACCGGGTTCACCGTCCCAATATTCTCCAACGGTATCACCACCTATTCAATTCAAAACCAAAAGTTTATTATAGAGATAGGTTTATTGAAAGTAACGCTTGCTTTAAGTACTAACTTTTTTTGTAACATGTTAAAGGTTTTATGATTTTGATTTTGTAACACATTTAAGTATTGAGGTTAACTGCCGTTAATTTATCTATTAAATCAATGTAAAATGACTAAAATATCCTTATAGTTTTCTGCTAGTACCTAAATGTGTTGCTTTCAATAAACAATCAGGACTATTTCTGTAATTAACTCTAAAAAACTCATTGTATTTGTAAAAAAAATATACCACAAAATATGTTACATAAAAATATTTCTAAAATTAATATATATACAATTACCAACCACAAAATATGTTACATAAAAATATTTCTAAAATTAATATATATACAATTACCAAATGTCTATTACGAGGAAAACACTGTAATAGGAACAATGTTTAGTTTTTTTAATTATCGGATCGATTAACTTACAAAGTGTCGAAAAAAAAAAGAAATGACTTACCTTGTAGTAACACCAGGTTTCTTGACCAGAAGGTGCGGTAAAACACAACGGCCGATCACTACAGAACGCAACACGAGCGGTCGACAGATAGATGGTGCCTGCAACTGGACCAGTGGTGGTGGAAAGATAACAAGCAAACGTCTTCTTGAGCTTCTCATTTGGATCAGACGGTTCGAAAATCTGTTTAAACATAGACTCGAATCCACCCTCTGTGATCGCCTTAGCTGTTAAATTCACTTTACCCCACGCAGCTCCGGTCACAGATGGTCCCGTCTTCACTGCAATCCAATTTCAATAACCAATTAACAATTGAGCAAGACAAAATATATGTTTGGTAATTGTGATTGTATTGTAATTGTACTCCAAAAGTAGGTATAAGTGTATAACAAACAAAAGGTATTTATACACGTAAATATCTACATAATCTACACTATACTATGATTGAAATTAGGGGTGCAAATAGACTCACTCGCGAGCTACTCGAGATCAGCTCGGGAAAAAGCTCTAAATGAGCCGAGCTTTATCGAGCTTGAGCCGAGCTTAGTGTAAAATAAAGCTCGTTTACTCATCGAGTCCGAGCTCGAGCATGACATGTGAAGCTCGTTGAGCCTTATCGAGCTTTGATATAATATTAGTTCTTATTAATATTTAATAGCATGTACCCCTTATTTAAATTTTTCTAGTAAATGTGTCGAGCTTATTTGTGTGGACCTAAAATAACCTTGTGTAGTAAACGAGCCCGAGCCCAACCATTACTTATCGAGCTTGCAAGCATAAATGAGCATATTGTTATGTAATATATTAATTAATAGATAAAAAACAAGCCGAGCCCAAACTCGAGCTTGAGAAACTACCAATGAGCCGAGCTCAAGCTCGAGCTCTCATAAGTTAATCAAGCTCGGGCTCGGCTGATTTGAGCCCCTAATTGAAATGAAATACTTACGATTGTGCCAGATGTTGCGAGCGATGGAATCAGCTTTGGTGGTCCAGGAATTGAAGAGGTGGATGACGGGTTCGAGTGGATTGGTGGCGGGTTTATCTACGGGAGTGTAAACTAAGTAGGGTGATTGTTGGTGGTAGATTTGTTGCTGGTCGGATGCTTTCCATAAGGCTGCTTTTTGATTGTCGGGGTGTTTGGTCGGGATTGCGGGTTGACCCATGAGATGGGTTCCCCACTTCTCTGTGTCCTCTGGTTGTGTTGTTTTTGAAGGTGATGATGATCCTGGAGGTGTAGCTGCCATGATTGTGAATATATGATCGTGTGTTTGATGATTGTATTCGATTGAAATTGAAATTGAAATGATGTGTGTTGGTGTATATATAAATTGTAAATGAAAAACGCGTGTGGAGTTATCTTTTAGATTAAGGTTCAGAGGTGGGATCGGACCGTTGTTTCTAGAAAGTGAAAGAAGGCACAGGACGAGTCTTGCTTTTTAGGAAACTTGGTTTGAATTTTGCAGCGTATTGAATTATCAAATACTTTTCAAGTTTCAATACCGCATCATGTCCCTTTCGTGTTATAAAATGAGATTTGGTTAGAAGATGGGTATTCGTTGGAGAGAATAATGCCCCACCTTAGGGCGTTATGCGCCATGTGGCAGCCCAGTCAACAATGGGGCATTATTGGACGTTTTTACAAAATCGGTGTAGTGGGGATTGGGGCATTATGTTAAATGAGATGTAAAATAATTAAATAAAGAGTTAATTACTGTTTTCGTCCCTGATGTTTGTCAAAAATAACGGTTTCAGTCCATTAGTTAAAAAATTGTCATTTCAGTCCATTAGTTTCATTTTCGTAACCATTTCAGTCCACTAACTTAACTCCATCCATTTATTTTGTTAACTTTGGGTGAAATTACCAAATTACCCCTGCTAACTTAACAAATTGTAATAAAAAAATTCTAAAAAATCTAAAAATAAAAAAATTCCAAAAAAATCAAAAAAATTCCAAAAAATCTAAAAATAAAAAAAAATTTTAAAAATCCAAAAAAATTCTAAAAAATCCAAAATGTTTCATTAAATGTTTCGACGCGAACCGTTTCGACGCGAACCGTTTCGACCCGTACCGTTTCGAGCCGAACCATTTCGACGCGAACCGTTTCGGCCCGTTACGCGAACCGTTTCGACCCGTACCGTTTCGAGCCGAACCGTTTCGACGCGAACCGTTTCGACCCGTACCGTTTCGACCCGTACCGTTTCAAAGCCGTACCGTTTCGAAGCCGAACCGTTTCGAGCCGAACCGTTTCGACCCGTACCGTTTCGAAGCCGTACCGTTTCAAGCCGTACCGTTTCGAACCGAACCGTGCCGTTTCGAACCGAACCGTGCCCTTTCGAGCTGAACCGTTTCGAACCGAACCGTGCCGTATCGAACCGTACCGGTTCGGCTTCGAAACGGTTCGCGTCGAAACGGTTCGGGTCCAAAGGGTTCGGTTCGAAACGGTTCGCATCGAAACGGTACGGTTCGAAACGGTACAGCTCGAAACGGTTCGGCTCGAAACGGTTCGGTTCGATACGGCACGGTTCGGTTCGAAACGGTTCAGCTCGAAAGGGTTCGGTTCGAAACGGCACGGTACGGTTCGAAACGGTACGGCTTGAAACGATTCGGCTTCGAAACGGTACGGGTCGAAACGGTTCGGTTCGAAACGGTACGGCTCGAAACGGTTCGGCTTCGAAACGGTACGGGTCGAAACGGTTCGGCTCGAAACGGTACGGGTCGAAACGGTTCGCGTCGAAACGGTTCAGCTCGAAACGGTACGGACGGTTCAGCTCGAAAAGGTTCGGGTCGAAACGGTACGGGTCGAAACGGTTCGCGTCGAAACGGTTCAGCTCGAAACGGTTCGGGTTCGAAACAGTTCGCGCCGAAACGGATTTTTTGGATTTTTTAGAATTTTTTAGAATTTTTATGATTTTTTAGAATTTTTATTATTTTTTATAATTTTTTGGAATTTGTTTGGTTTTTTGGAATTTTTTTGATTTTTTGGAATTTACTATTTTTTTTGTTTTAATGTTTTAGAGTTTACACTTAAGTCCCTGTGTTTCTAAAACTGACGCAAACCGTCCCTGAATTAGTTAGTTAACTCAAAGTTAACAAAATAAATGGATGGAGTTAAGTTAGTGGACTGAAATGGTTACGAAAATGAAACTAATGGACTGAAACGGCAATTTTTAAACTAATGGACTGAAACCGTTATTTTTGACAAACCTCAGGGACGAAAACAGTATTTTTGACAAAAACCCTTAAAAAATCTTATTGGATAACAAAAAGGGAGATGAAAGATGATTGGACAAGGAGAAGGGGGCAAGGCGTGCTTCAAAAAACGCCAAGGGGGCTTTTTTCGCGAATAATGCCCAATAACGCCGAGGTGTAATGGTTTGGGGGCGTTTTTCTGCGTTATTTTTGAATTAAAAAAAAAAAAAAAACGCCCCACTATGGAGGGTCTTATAGGGGATCAACAAGTCAATAAACCGTCTTACAACTCGCGACAAGTATGTTATAAGGGCATACGGGGTGGGTTAGACAAGTGTATTCGGTATAGTGTTTGCCGATAGGCAACACTGTCGCCACCGCTATTTGCCGAGCCGCACAATCAAATATCGGCGAACAATTTTCGCATGGGGGAAAGATTTTGGAACGTTGGAAAGGGACAAATGGCACGAATTTTGGAATGTTTTAATTGTTTTGAACAATAATATTACCGTTACTTTAAATAAATAAAATAATAATAAGTAAACATCCTATAAATATCATTCCATTCAATAAAATTTTCACCCCATTCTAAAATATTCGCACCCAATTTTAAAAGTTCTCAAGCACATCATGGATAGACAAAACAAGAGCGATGCCAAGAAAAAAGTATCGGGTTCGGGTTCGAGTGCGAGAGGGCGTGGCTCGCAAAGTAGACGAGGTGGATCAAGTGTCTACCAACCCAACTTCCCACCACAATTTTTTCTGCAAACGGGTTTTTACAACACCCAACCCCAATCCAACTATCCACCACAATTTTATTCATTACCGCAAGGTCCCACAATGGTTGCACCGGGTGTATACGAGTATCCTACCGAAGCCCAAAACGCTTTTGACCCGTTTGCTTATCGGAGTCCACCGTCTCAATCTCCAAGAGATAATGTTGAACACGTGCTCCCCATATACGATAACAACGAAGATGAAGAAATTGTACACGAAACTCCACAATTAGATGACGATGAAGGAGTCGAAGAAGAGGAAGATGTTCAACATGAAGTAGAAAGGAAAGGAAAGGAAAGGAAAGGAAAAGGGAATAGGACGGATCCACAAAGATTGACGAAGAAGCAAGAAGAGGCTCTAGCGATGGCGTACGTGCATTGTATTCTTAACCAGAAAAAATGAAATGCACAAAAAGCGGAAAGTTTTTGGAAGAATGTTCTCGCACACTATAATGCAACCGTTGGAGGAAGCTCACGGGCCATTCATCAAGTCCGTCCAAAATGGAAAAATATGCAATCAAGATTGGACGAATTAAACGGTTTTTGGCGTGGGAGGTGGTTAGAAAGCATGAGAAATGGACTCCAGTGCCATTGGTGGGTGAGGATAGTGGTGGTTTAGGGCAAAAAAGAATGTCATCTGATTCGGATAACTATCAAGAGAGTATTGATCTACCCGACATAAACGTAGACCCCTCACCAACAAGGAAAAAAAAGAAAGATAAAGGACCCGCAACATCGAGCGAAAAGTCAGTTGGTATGTCTGACAAGCTTCAAGAATACACAAATATGAAACAAGAGTTGGTAGCAATTAAAAAGAAACGAGAAGAAAAATATATCGAGTTAGCCGATGAACAACGAGAAGCGTTGAAATCGATTCGGTTTGAAAAAGATCTCGAGCCGTTTAACAGGCCACACGACAATGTTCCACCGGAGATGTTGGAAATCACACTAGCTCGAAAACGCGAGATCGCAAAAAAAATATGGATGGCCGTGTAGTTTTTAAATTTTATGTAATGTTTTTTTTTTAATTTAGTTAATGTTATTTTACTTAGTTTATTTTAAAATAATGTTTTTTTAATAGAATGTTTTTCATTTACTAATTAGGTAATTTAAAAAAATTCATTTGCCTAATCTCAATTTAGGCATGCATCCCTTGTATTTTTGGTTAATAGGCAAAAACTTTAAGCAAATTGCATAGCACAATTTAATTGGATGAGAGAAAACTTTGCTTAAAGGAGTTAGACATGCACCCGTGATGTGTACAAAATGCAACATATAAATTACATCAATTGTGGCGTAAACCTAACCTTTTTTAGTACTAATGTTGGAAAAAGTGTGTTTTTGTCTTCCTTTTGTATTTTCAGGATTAAATGAGCTCAAATTAACAAAAAAAGCAAAAAGGCAGCTAAATCTAACATAAATACAAGAAAAGGAACAAACGTGGCATGCCCGACCTCCCCGAAAGCATCTTCCCAAGCAAAACAAGAGAACAGAAAGCTGAACACGCCCCGTGCTCAATGAGCACGGGGGCGTGCCCAAGTGTCAGCATAAAAGACAAAGTTGTAGAAGCTTCCATCGCCCACCACGGGGCCGTGCTCAGCTTACACGGGGCCGTGGTCAACAATAAGATTCGCAGAATCCAGGCAAATCTTGATAGTACAGATATGCTTCTGAACACGGGGTCGTGCCCAGCGGACACGGGGCCGTGGTCAACTAATGCAGACAAAAGCAATTAATGAAGACAGAGAAGAGGATGGACACGGGGCCGTGCCCGAGCTTCTGTTCAGCCTATAAATAGGAGTGCTTGGCTCAAGCTCAAACCATCCCTTGGCACACCACCTCTCTCACACTTCACCTACCACCCACCACCACCATAACACCATCATCCACCACCATCATCCATTGTCCATCATAGAGTGTGTGAGTCGTCTCGGGATCCAAGATTGATTGTAAGAGTTCTTGACAATCAAGGCCATGTTTGTCTAAGTCTCTTACATCACTTGGTGAAGACATAGTGTCTAGTGTAATACTTTTTATTTTTAATCTTTTCGCACTTTTTAATTGGTTATGTATTAATGACTTTAATAACTAGTTTCTTATGTTGAAGGTGATTCTTCCTTATCGCTTGTCCGTGGTGTCTTGGCATTATTTTACTGTCTATATAAAATAAAAGATTTTCACCATTCATATCTCCACGGTCTATATGGAGGTATGTTGGCTACCTGGTCGGGGGTTAAGGGAACGGTTTGGTAAGAGTCTTGCCATTGTTCAGTGTATAGATCCTGCAAAGGACCTGGGTCAAATTTAGTAGGACCTCCTTCAATCCTTAACGGTATTGGATGGCGGGGGTCCAAACTCTTTGATCCCCTCATAAGTTAAACTACTATTAATATTTTAACCCGGCTACTTAGGACTGTATCCCTGCTGACTCAGACTACTTAGCCGAGGGTAACGTCACCTTCAAAAGAGGGGCCTACCACATTATGCATTAATAACTTAATTAATTATCTTTCAATAATCCGACCCTTTAGGATTGTATCCTTGCTGACTCAAACTACTGGGTTGAGGGTAACGTCACCTCCAAAAGAGGGGCCTACTACAATAACTAAGATAATCTCTTAAATAGTGCAAAAGTGCGGAAATAATCAAAGGTTACACTAAACACGAGTCGGAGCCAAGTGATTCATCTTGTCTATCTGTTTTTATTTTTATTTTCAGCATTTTAGTTAGTTTTTTATTTTTTCTTAGTTTAAAACATTTTTCTAAACTTTTGATTTGATTAGACGTTGAGGATAAACCGGTACTAAAAGCTCTTGTGTCCTTGGACGACCTCGGTATCTTACCAACACTATACTACGCTCACGATGGGTGCACTTGCCCATATGTGTGTTTAGTGTTAGTAAATATCGTGTTTTATAAATTTAAAACTTGGCTAAAGTAAGTGTAAAAGGGCTTAAAATATACTTAAACTTATATACACACTTCACACGCATCAACCCGCTTCACCCTAATGGATCGTCATGTAATTTGCATCGCGAGCAAGATTTAAGTTGTCGCATGTAAATAATTCGCTAGAAGCTACTATGTAAGTAACCGTAAGAAGATTACTCAAGGCCAAAGCATAGATAAAAAGAGAATACTATTTAAGGATCAAGTTAGTAAATAGTATAATAATTCAATCTACAAGATAAATAAAAGTACAGGTTTATTTATGTTGTAGATTGAATTATTATGTTCGGAAATTGGAAATTCTGAATCAGCGTTTGATGTTGTTCTTGTTCGCAGCAGCGTCTGAGATGAGTGATGATGTTTGTTCGTCCTTTCAGATTCCAAGAAATTTTCGAAGTTGGAGACAGTATTGCCGTCGTGATTTATTATTTTTATTAAAATCATATTAGTATTGGGTCTAATAAACCTAATGTTAAGTGGGCTAAATTCTAAACCATAAAAAAGTATTTGAAAATGGACCTATATTGGAATTGGCATGTGTTTACAATTTTTTTAAATAACATATATATATATATATATATATATATATATATATATATAGGGCCAGGATCATTTCAGAACCATAAATATTTACAGAACTCGCAGAACTCCTAATAAACAATCTTTTTATTTATATATTTTTATGTTTAGGATAATTTTATCATTTATTGTGTATTTTTACGATTACATACACGTTAAGAGTAATTTTTTCATTTTTATATGTAATTTTATAATTACACATGTGTAAACTAGTTTTTTTACATATATGTAATTAGTTATGACACATATATATAATTTTGGCAATTAAACATATGTAAACTACTTTTAACATGTATGTAATCAAAGAAATACATATAATAGATGATAAAAAGATCCTAAATACAAAAACTTATATATAAAATGATTGTTTATTAGGAGTTCTGAAAGTTCTGTAGTTATTTAGAGTTCTGAAATGAACTCAACCCTATATATATATATATATATATATATATATATATGTTAAAATGAGAACCACCTCCAGTTGTAAGAACCGCGAGAACCATTCTCAACCAATAACATTGTGCCAACTAAAAGGGCATTTTGGTCTTTTTACCCCAAATGTCAATTTCCTACCTCTTTCCTCATTTATTAGTGTCAGACAACCTCTCTCCACCATTTATTACTGTCATCTCTCTCTCTCTTCAAATATAAGTCACTCATCTCACATCTCTTTCTCTCTTCAAATTAAATCCCTAAATTCACCTCTCTATCTCTCTTCAAATTTCAACACCATACATGTTACTGTAAATAGAAAATTGGGTTCTAGCAGGTTGATGTTTCAAGCAGGAAAGAGAGAGAGAGAGAGTAGAGAGAGAGAGGGGGAGTGGGTGTGGGTGTGCTTGTTGCCGGTGGCGGGAGGTGGTTGGTCGGAAGACAGGGGGGAGGTGGGTGATGGTGGGGGCGGAGGTTAATGGAGGTGATGGTGGTTGGTCGGTGGTGGGAGATTCACTCGCAGCAGGGGGGGGTGATTGTGCTGATTCACTCGAAAAAAAGATGAAACCACACCCATACCCCTATCATCTCCGGCTGGTCACCCACACCACGTTCTCTGGCGAAGCTGATGCCCCGTCGTTTCTCCGGCGACGCTGGTGCCCCCTCGTTTCTCCGGCGACTCTGATTTGCGGTGGTTTTGGTGGTGTGGCGGTGGATTTTGGCGGTGTGGCAGTGGCTGGGTGGTGGACCGACGACAGCGCCGCCGTGAGCGGCGGAGGTCCCGGTCTCCTCCCGACGAGTTTCTTGGCCTGTTTTGTTGATTTCTCTGGTATTTTTTTTATCTCTGTTTTGATTTTTTGCATGTGTTCTTGTTTTTATTTGGTGATTTTGTTCAGTGGACTTTTGTGGGTTTGCTTGTGTTCTTGTTTTATCCTGGTGCCTTTTGAATGTTTTGAATATGGTTGAATCTGGTGTTTTTTTAATATGGTTGAATCTGGTGATTTTTTGGATATGGTTGAATCTGGTGATTTTTGGATAGTGTTTTTGTAGGGTTTGATTTTTGTTGAATCTGGTGCTTTTTGAATCTGTTGAATCTTTGAATATGTTTGAATTGGGGCGGTGATGATGCAAAAAAAAAAAAAACCTATATTTTGATGACGATGGCGCAGCAAGGACGGTGGAGGGTAGGTTATTGAACCTGCAACCCCACTTTTGCAGCCTCTGATTATCGGAAAATCTGAGCCAAAACATCGTTTTTTTCAAGAAATCCACTCGTTCTTTTGATTTTTGTTTGTTGGGTTTTTATTTTGTTTGAGACGTCGATGATGATAGCAATCTATCTGAGACACCTACCGAGTAGCGATTTGCTGGGTGCGTTCGTTTTGTGTAAAAAACTTTTAGATCAAACGTAAAACGTAAAACATAAAAAGTTTTACGTAAAATGTAAAACGTAAAAAGTTTTACGTAAAACGTTAAAAGGTTTACGCAACACGTAAAAAGTTTTACGTTAGTCGTAAAACGTAAAAAGTGAAAAAATCGGAGCGTTAAAAAACGTGGAAAAAACGACGCTGGGAAAAACGGCGCGTAAAAAACGTGTAAAAAACGGCGCGTTAAAAACGTAAATCGTAAAAGGTTTTACGTAAAACGTAAAAAGCTTTAATGTAAAACGTAAAAAGTTTTAACGTAAAACGTAACACGTAAAAAGTAAAAAGGTTTACGTAAAAAGTAAAAAGTTTTACGTAAAACGTAAAAAGTAAAAAGTTTTAACGTAAAACGTAAAAAGTCAAAAGTTTTAACGTAAAAAGTAAAAAGTTTTAACGTAAAACGTAAAAATTTTAACGTAAAACGTAAAATTTTTAACGTAAAACTTAAAATGTAAAAAGTCTAAAAAGGTTAACGTAAAACGTAAAAAGTGTAAAAACGGCGCATAAAACCGGGAATAAAAAACCGCACGTAAAAACCCGGTCGCAAAAAACGGCGTGAAAAAACGGGGCGTAGAAAAACGGCGCGTAAAAACGGGACATAAAAACGGGACGCTAAAACGGCGCGTTAAAACGGGACGTAAAAAATGGGGCGCAAAAACGGCTCGTAAAAAACGTGACGTAAATGTAACACCTCGAAAATTCACGTCCTATAATGTGTTGACACGTGTCATATGTTTGAACGCATGAAAGAATGTTCTGAAAGGACTAAAGTTGACAAACATGGAAAGTATGTTAATATACGAGTTCTAAATGTCAACAGTGAATAAATATATAGTATATTAACCCTACAAGATGCTCATACCTTCAAACGAATAAATCATGGATCATACGAAGCTAAAAGTGAGAGATTACAAACTACAGGGGCTAAATGTGTCAACATGTTTAAATTATACCTCTGAGTGACCTTTTGACAAACCTGAAGCTTTGTAACTGTTAATTATGCTCACTAGAATACACGATTTAAATTTCGTAAAGTTTCGTTATCATATGAGAAAGTTATGATCAAATTCGTGTGTGAAGGGTTAAAGCGTAAACGTTGAAAGTTAGGACTTTTCGGGTAACAATAAAGTTAACCGGGGACCTAACAAAGTGCGTATATGTTTTAAAGCCCTTATAGATCAACATTGAGGGTTTAAAATGCAAGAAAACAAGTGCCTAATCAAGTTTTGAAGAGCCAAGGATCAAAATGAAATAAATCACAAAAGCTGATCAGGGAGGGCCTAGCGCGACGCGAGGGAGGCGTGGCGTCGCGCGAGGGGTGCCCAGCTCCGAATTAAATGGGTTGTTGCCTGCTTAGTGCAATCTGCTCGATTCTAACTCGATTCTCCTCATCCCTTGACCCATAAAACACCCCCTAAACACTAGAAACAAGTGTTGATCAGTTGTGGTGTGTGCTAGACCTTGTTGTCAATCAATTGTGGTGCTTAAATCCACTATATAAGGCCATGAACTTGCAACACTTTCTTCACACCTTCATTTGCATTTGAGGATCACTTCTGGAGCTCAACTTCCTCTCAAGTGTTCCCTAATCAAGCTTAGGACTTCAGTAAGTGTTCTAATCCTTTCTAAATTGAGTTTAGCTTAGTTATTTAGCTAAAAGTCAAACCGTCGTAATTACGGTTTGACTTCGAGATTAGTCAACAATGGCTCAGTCATATCTCGAATTAAAAGTAGGTATAAGTTGGTATTTATGTGGGTAATAAACCCTCAAAAGGGTTCCCCCTGATTACCACTCTAACCAGGTCAAAAGTCGGGTCAAACATGTACTTAAAAAGTCAACAGAAAGTTTAAAATGCGATTTATGCATAATTAGCAATGTAGACCATATACAACCTGATTGATCATTGTTATAACTTAGTAATAAGTGTAAGAACATGTCTAAACATGTTCAACCCGACAATTTCCTGTTTAGACCCGGTTCGGAACCGAAAGTCGCATAGTTTGACTTTCACTTTGACTTTCAGTTCTGATCCGTTTTGGTATGAATTAGAAATACTTAAGAGCTTCATTTGGACCAGGTTACATGCTAGTATAACCCTCTGTGATTATACACCTCGGATCATTAGTTATCCAATTAATATGCATGATTCCGTTAATTGCTCATATGTTGACCATTATGCCCTTTTCACTTTAAAACGTGATTTTTGGAAATGTAAAAGAGTAGAAACCTTAAATACTGATATATAAACTTGGATACAAAATTTGACATCAGTTTGAGGTGTAGGTTAAGAGTTATGCTCGTTAGCGTAAAATTAAAACTTTATGTTAATAAAACGGCGTATTTAGCGTATAGCCTACTTAAGCATACTTTTTGATATCAAACTCTTTACCCACTGATGTAATATATTATTTTGGGATTTTTAAATATTTTTATTAAATTTTAGGCTGAGCATAACTTATAGTCGTAGGCTTAATCCGGTAATTGTCGGTTTTGCCCTTACGGGCTATAAAATGAGTTTTACATATCTAAACGACTCCAAACCTTTTGCTACTGATCAAATATGATAAATAAATTATTTTAAGCCTTCTGGAAATATAAAAATATCAGATTTATGCATCAAACCCGGAAATGGCCTCTAATCGCCTTTTTAAGCGTTTTTAACGCATAGTATGTACTAAAACTATTTTAAACATACAAGGGTTGATACCTACTGATATTTGAGGCAAATTATAATATTTTAACAGTAAGCAAAGGTTGTTAAACTCAGACTTCAGTTTTGAGCTTTTCGGCTTATGTGAAATTACCAAAATACCCCTTCGGGGCATAGTTTGCGATTAAATTCATTTCGGGCATAATAAAAGACATCTTACTGATGTCACAACATATATGAAGCATATTAACTTAGGAAACCTGTAAATGGCTCATACGAATACCCGTTACGCTTATTACGCGTTCGGTTCGGTTTATGTAACTAGTTTACATAAACTAGCCTAAACGGGCCAAACCTTATCGGTTTTATCTCAAAATCCAGAGTGTGTATGAAATACCCATATTAAGCAAGTCTCCGAACTTGTCGGGTCTAAATCACATTCTATCCGGTCTTCGCTTAATAGTGCGTACGAACCGTATCATTGAAACTAACCGGTCTAAGCTAAGGCTAAATTAAAGACCCGCTAGCATTCTAATTAGTTATTTATACCATCATTCCAGACTAGAGCCTTCCGGTAAATGGTACCTACGCTTACTTAAGTGAATACGGCTGAGTTATTAAATTCTTGCTATTTAAGACAGGAGCTAGCTCAGGTAAATACTCTTAACTTATTTTCCCTATACGGGCTTGGAATACGGTATAATAATACCGCTTGGTCGGGTATTGAATATTTAATCTTATTATGGTTAAATTATTGAGGTAACCCGGTTTAATCTGTATTGTTTGAAATAAAGACCTTTAGGGGTTAATGACCATGCCCTGGATATCCTTGACATCATTGTATTATAAAATGGCTACGTCTTAAGTACGGGGTGTAGGCATACACCTGACAGTTACTTAAGTAATAACGGTATCTCACTTCCATGTGGGCCTATACTTGTGGTGTGTCTGTTAATCTGAATCGGTTTCTACATCGGGCCCTGAACGTATAACGAACATGTAAATCTGTATACAAGGTTATAAATATAATTGTTCCAAGTTAAAAAGGTTAATTTTGCCTCTGTGCAATTTAATCAAATTATAAAAGACATTTTGTGCCACGTGCATTCAAATCAATTTCTTTAAACTCTTTTCAAATGAGTCGGTTGAGTGTATTTACCAGTGAAAACTGACGTATTTTCCAAAAAGGTTAAGTGACAGGTACTGAACGTAATTGGCTGGAAGCTCAGGGCGCTAATAAGGAATCTTGCAAGTTCTAGGCGTCTAAAGTCTGTTGAACAAATGATATGTTTTAAGATCCGCCTGTGGATCCTTTACTTTCCGTTGTAATACTGGATATTACTTTAAATTCGGATTTGTAATATATAATTTATCTTTTGCTTCCGCTGTGCATTCATATATATTGTGTTGTTTGACTATTATGTTGCCAACCACGTCACGATACTCCCCACCGGTGACACGTTGAAAGTAGGGGTGTGACAGTAAAAAACGGTGCGGCAAAAAACGGCGCCTAAAAACGGCACTTAAAAACTTTTTTACGTTCCGTAAAAAAACGCTCGTAAAAAAAACGCTCGTAAAAAAAACGCTCGTAAAAAAACGGGGCGTAAAAAAACAGGGCGTAAAACGTTCCGTAAAAAAACGCTCGTAAAAAACGGGGCGTAAAAAACGTAATATAAAAATCTGTTTTTTAGTCATTAAAAAAAATTATCATTAAAATCTGAATTTTAAATATTGTTTTAATATAAAAATCTGTTTTTTAATAAAAAGTAATAAATGAATGGGACAAAAAAGTCATTTAAAAATAATGGGTAAATTACTTTTTGAGTCCCTGTGTTTTATGTGTTTTAACTAGTTGAGTCCAAAAGCAAAAAGTTTAACGACCTGAGTCCCTATAAGCAATTTCTTTAACCATTTGAGTCCAAATTTCTAACTCCATCCATCAAGTTTGTTAACTACAAGGGCAATTTGGTCATTTACACACAAAGTACAAGTCTTATATGCATAAGAGTATAAGGAACAAGTCTTTAATGCATAAAATTTTAATATATAATATATCTATATAAACATAAATTATATATATGTAGAAACTCTGCAACCACTCTCACACACACTCTAATCTCTCTCTACCACCATCGCCGCACCACCCCCACCACCGAACCACCACTGCACCACCATCATCTCTACCGCACCATTATCAGCACCACCACACCACCATCATCCTCACCATCGCGCGACCATCCCCACCATCACACAAACTCAGACCGTCAACCACCACTGTCAACCACCGCCTGCATACGAGACCACCACCACTGTCAACCACCGCCTGCATACAAGACCACCATGTCTCCGTCGCCTCCCCCACTCCACCTATACAACAAAATTTCAAAGAAACCCTAATTTTTTATTTTCCCCAAATTGTTAACTACAAATCAGCACGCTTAGGGTTTGTAAAGCCCCGACTGATGATGATGATGATATGAACAATCCTCCCCACCCATGCATCCTGTCGTTCAAGGAGTTCAGTTGTGCAAGTTCTTCAGTTCTTCAAGATCTTGAGAATCATATTCTCTCTCGTTCAAGAGTTTTGGATCTTTTCGGTGTGTCGTTTATGCCATCTGAACTGTTTACATCAAATCCGTGACTGATTTGGTTAAATTTTCTAAAAATTCGTGTCATTTTACATAAGTTTCAGACAAATTTGATGATTTTCGGATAAAGTTTTAATGAATTTCGAACAGTTTTCATTGATTTCAGTTTGTTCTAACTACTGAAACTTGATCAAAACTCATAGATAAGAAAGGCTGAAACTTGATAATGTTCTTCAAAAGTTAACTTTGATCTGAATTTGAAGTTGTAGGACTGTTCTGTGTAGATTAGATTTATCGAAGTTACAGGTGTTGTTGTTGTAACGAAGAAGGAATCTGAGTTTTATTGTTTTTGTTTGTGATTGAATCTGGAACGAGAAACAGGTTTGAGTTGAAACGAATACTTGTGTTTATCGACATTGAAGTTTTTGAATTTGAGGAAAGATGATTGATATTATTAGTTTGCTGTTATTGTTCATTGACAACTGATTGGAAACTTGACAAGTAATAGGCGAAAAAGAAGAGTAGAGTTTAAGAAATTTGCAGGTTTAAGAAATTTTTTGGTTATTGTTTTGAGTGGTGGGGATGGTGGCTGTGCGGAGATGGTGGTTGAGGTGGTGATTGGAAACGGAGGTGGTTGTGGTTGTGGTTGTGGTTGTGGTTGTGGTTGTGGTGGTGTTGATTGTGGTCAAGAGAGAGAAAGAATATTTAGCCAAATTTCTAACCATTTGAGTCCAAGGGTATTTTGGTCATTTAACAATACTTAACCAAAAAATTCTAACAATGTTAGAAATTTGGACTCAAATGGTTAAAGAAAATGCTTATAGGGACTCAGGTCGTTAAACTTTTTGCTTTTGGACTCAACTAGTTAAAACACATAAAACACAGGGACTCAAAAAGTAATTTACCCAAAATAATATTTATAAAAAGACAAAAAAAATAATTTTACCTAAATACCTTTTATCAATAAAATATTAAAAACATAATAAGATAAAAAGCTTTTAATATTAATATTAACAACTTTTAATCTCATCAATCAATCTACTTGATCTAATGGCTAGAAAGTGGTTCTCGCGGTTCTTATAACTGGAGGTGGTTCTCATTTTAACCTTCCCCTATATATATATATATATATATATATATATAGGAGAAGGTTCAAATGAAAACCACTAGTTATTGTGAAAACTCGAAAACTAATTAAAAAAAGCCAAAAAAACATACCAAATTTTTTTTTTTTTTTGCAACCCAATTTTCGCAGCTTTTTCTATATAAAAAAAAAATTTCAAAAAAAAAAAATTTTTTTTTTGTGTAGTGCACATGTGTAATACTACATATGTGTATGTGTACTACACATGTGTACTACAAATTTTTTTTTTTTTTTTTTTTGAAAAAAAGTTTTTTTTATATATAAAAACCAACGATTTTTATAAAAAAATTGAAAAAAAAAAATTTTGTGTGTTTTTTAGGCTTTTTTTAGTTAGTTTTCGAGTTTTCACAATAAAAGTGGTTTTCATTTGAACCATCCCCTATATATATATATATGGGGTAGGGTTCTAGAGTGAACACTATTGATTTACACACGTGGATGGCTAGGATTTAATCATCAAATAAATACACTAGTTTATTTAATCATCAAATCATGGCCATTGATCTACACACATGTATGGCCAGGATTAGTTCGCTCAGTTCGCAAACTACACTAGTGTTCACTCTTGAACCTAATCTTATATGTATATATATATCGATTTTCTTTTTAAAAGAAATTACGTGCCCCTCGAAATCACAAGCCTTGTGCGGAGGTCCTCCCCGCACACCATCATAGCCGGCTCTGCATGTCGCTTCTCAAAGTCGTGGTTGATCCATGGTTTTTAAATCCATAACATTTCTTGCATCAAGTTTTTTTTTTTTTTTTTTTAACCTGTATGCTATTTCACATAAATCAAATTTGCCCAAATTTCCGGGTTACTCTTTTATAACCTGCACAACCATTAACTCGGTTTAAAAACCGCCAACACCAATGGAAGATTGTGAATGACAACATTTGGATGTCATTTGAGAGTGTTTTAAAGATATTAGTGAGTTTCTTTTTGCATTTTGAGAGTGTTGTGATTAAACCAACACATCAAATATCTATACGTACTAGTTCATGGGTGAAAAAAAAAGGGCTAGAAAAGGGTTAACCGATATAAACCAACACATATAAACCAGTTCATTAAACGAAAATCCTAACCTATCTATAACGATGTTTCGGGTTCTAACCTAACCAGTTTTTGCCTAACCAAAGTATTTTTTGGTTTCGGGTTGGTTTATGAACTTGTTTCTTTTTAGAAACCGGTTTATATGATAACATGTTCACCTCTACTGGCTCTGCATGAATGATGGGGGGCAGTGAATTGGATCAGGCTTGATACATAAATCATTTGTAGGCCCATGCCCTAACGTTAAGCCCAATTAATGACTTAGTCAACCAAAACAAGTAGTATAATTACTAGATGACGTGGTGAATAACCCTAATATAATAATTTAACGGTAAACTAATTTAAAAAACATGTAACTAGATGACGTGATGAATAACCCTAATATAATAATTTAACGGTAAACTAATTTAAAAAACATGTAAAAAGAATGGATATGTTACTTCAGTCTAACCCATTTTAACCCTTATATAATAATTAAATTTTCATACCAGACTCTTTTAATATGTTTACGTCTCATTCACTTTTCATACCAGACCTTCCCCGCAACTTCTCCTATCATAGTATTATATTTAATAACCTGAAACATGTTAGATGTACTTTACAATTTTAAGTACCATATATGTATTAGAAAAAAAAAAGACAGGCGGTTTTAAGGGGAAAGTAGATGTGATAATGGGAATATATTTCATGTAGTCAGGGGCGAAGCTTAATGGGGGCCGGGGGGGGGGGCGTCCGCCCCCCGGGATTTTTCGCTCAGTAGTGTTATATATGTAGTTTTCGTATAGAAATTTGTGGGTATATACGTTTTCACCCCCCGGTTCTATAGAAATTTTTGGGTATATATGTTTTCACCCCCCCGGCCGAAAAATCCAAGCTTCGCCACTGCATGTAGTTTTATTTTATACAAACATAATGATTCACATTCCACCAATTTATAAAATATTATATATACTTGCACAAAATAAATAATATCATATAAATATAATTAATCACATGTAATATGTGGTGATCCATATGGCTAAAAAATCAACCTAACAATAAGCACAGCTAGCGAATTGGTAGTTGGGGCTGGGGCACATGCATGTCTAAAAAGAAATGGCATAAAATTGCTGAATCATATGTAAAACGATTTATATATCAACCATATTTTAAATGAATAAGTCTCTCTTATGTACCAATTTAAAAGAAAATTATGATTTATAATAATGTATAGAGAGATGACCCAAGTATCTAAAAGTTATCATAAGATCAGTCATATGTGTGAACTTTGAAAAAATTGTTTTAGTGTCGCTTCTAATAAATATCATGTAACAAAACTATAGAGTAATAGTTATTAATTAAATTTAATTTATCTCATATCTAATATCTTGGTCCACGCTACGTTCAGAGTTTGCGAGTAATCATACCGCCGACTGCCACTTGACAGTCGTTATGCCATCACAAGAGCAGAACTCTCTAGCGTAACACACAGTGGGACAAAAACCTGAGTGGGCTCGGGATACGAACTGACAACCTTGCACAAAGCCTAGCTCAAATCCATCATTGCCTTAATCCACCAAAAGTGACACAAGTGGGGATCAAACTTGGGTCTCCACTAAAAAATCTAAACCTCCTATCACTAGGCCACAAGTGATGGATCTTCAAATAAGCACGAAAACTTATTATATTTGACCTGACTTGCTTCCAAAAAAAAAGTTTACGTCGAAAAGTTGACCAACTTGAATTTATACCAATGTAGAAATAAAAATACGCAAGTAAAATAGTTTTTTTTAGTAAAGGAAAACTGGTTAAACTCGGAACCTTAGAAACTCTTGTGGGTCAAAATGACATTTTACAAAGTTCTTAAACAGATCGACAAATTAGTTTTTTATATGTAGGGATTAGTTTGTGTCAGATAAAAATTGCAATTTCAAAAGTTAACGGGTTGTAAAATGAACATTGAAGTAATGGTGTAGGGGTTAAAACAGTAATTTTCGTAAGTTGAGGAGTCGTATGATAGGTGGAAAAAGAAGGGACTGTTTTTTTTAAATGTCACGGACTTTTGAAAAGTTGTAAAATGAAGTAGAGTTAATTACTGTTTTCGTCCCTGTGGTTTGTCAAAAATCACTATTTCAGTTCATTAGTTTAAAAATTGTGATTTCAGTCCCTTTGGTTTCACTTTCGTAACCATTTCAGTCCCTATGGTTTAACTTTCGTAACCATTTCAATCCATTATTCTGTTAAGTACAGGGACAAAAATGGTTACGAGGTGGACTGAAATGGTTACGAAAGTGAAACCACAGGGACTGAAATCGTAATTTTTAAACCAATGGACTGAAATAGTGATTTTTGACAAACCACAGGGACAAAAACAGTAATTAACTCCAATATATTTTACTTATGGGTTCCTTTTCAGTTTGTTATACATATTTACACTAAAAATTAAAAACCGAATGGGTTCCTGGGAACCCGATGTTTGTTAATAGGTCTACCCCTGGAATAATATGATAAAGAAATGGTTTAATATAATTGATGTTTGACTAAATGTGACTTTTGAGTTTTGTAGTTTTTTTTCATTCCCAATGCTCATCTACTTCATTCTTTAATAAATAAAACACATCATCTTCTTCACGATGTTTAAAAAAAACGATGAGCTGCTAGTTTCCGTCACTGGAAATTTTCGTTTCCGTTAATCGTAAAATTTCATTTTATCTTATTTTATCTTCATCTTTACTTAGGGGTATCCTAACATTTCTTTAGGGGTATCCCAAATAAATAAAACGAGAATTATTACTATATGATAATAGGAAAAGGCAATGAACAGTGTCGGAGGGCATCCTGGTAATTTTTAATACCTGATCAACTTAGGAAAACATTGGGCATACGGCAGTAAATAGAGGTCACACCTCTCCTCCACGTCTGATAAAGTGATTCAGGCAAACCCTAAACCTACTGCACCCACACACACCGCCGATTACATGGAGAGAGAACGATGAGAGAGATCAGAAAGAAGGAGAGAGAGAACGGTAGCTGGCCATGTCCCCTGTGTGTGCCGGAACGGCGGCGTTGCGTCGGAGGGCATCCTGGTAATTTTTAATACCTGATCAACTTAGGAAAACATTGGGCATACGGCAGTAAATAGAGGTCACACCTCTCCTCCACGTCTGATAAAGTGATTCAGGCAAACCCTAAACCTACTGCACCCACACACACCGCCGATTACATGGAGAGAGAACGATGAGAGAGATCAGAAAGAAGGAGAGAGAGAACGGTAGCTGGCCATGTCCCCTGTGTGTGCCGGAACGGCGGCGTTGCCTATCACTGGTGGCGTGGTGGTGACTAGAGAGATTATCAGTGTGTGGTGGTGCCGGATGCACGGTGCGGTTCCGGTGGTGACGGAATCAGGGTGCGGTTCCGGTGGTGATTAGCGGCGTAGAGAAGATGCTAGGGTTCCGGTGATGGTCCGGCGACACATGACACCACGGGTGTCGGGATCTCTGCCGGTGAGAGATCTGAAAGTTTTAGGGTTCCGACGAGTCAGCTTAGCTCCGGTGAGAACCTGCTTTCCTGAACCAGGTATGCATGTATTCTTTTATAGTCAAAGTGGGTGTTCCATGTATTCATATCTAACCGGTTAGGCTTTTTTGGGACTTCATAGATTAGTGTTTATGAAAAAGGGGAACGCATCCGGCAAGCGCAATAGGTTGTGGTGCATCTAGAGGGCGGTGTTCATCATCAATAGGTGGTGTTCGATTGTCTATTAGGGCAGTGGTAAGTGGAATCGCTACTAAAGCAATCGATTGGTTGTGTTCAATAGTTTAGGGCGGTGTGCATCACTGTTGTTTGGTCTCTATGTTCTGAATTGGTTGCGCGTGATACGGTGGCTCTTAGTTTATGTGAAGAATTGAGGGTTCAGAGGTAGTAGCAGGGTACCGCCATGAACCATGGTGACAACGGTGATGGTGTGGAGGCTGGAAGTCGAAATAGAAACGGCAGGGGTTTCACAAGGATGCCAGCGGCGAATCGGGTTGCATTTGCTTCTTCGATCTCTGATTTTTAAGGAAGACAACGTATTTTATGAAACTGGTGAAGAGTTTGTTTCAAACAGATGGATCTGGTTCATCATGTTTGGCCTGTAAGTTATTATCTGTTTGTGATTTAATATTCTAATTTAGTTACTTAGTGCCATTTTGTTTAGATTTATGGAGTATTAGGTGTGTGGATTGATTGAAGAACAAACAGTTTGATATTATCATCAAAGTATGAATAATAGCATGAAAGTTGAATGATTACACTTACTTTCCTTCGCATAACTACCTTTAGAAAAAAGATATAAGACTTCCTATTCAGTAGTTATGCATTGTTATAGCTACGTATTGCCTCTCTTAAATATACATATATAACAAGGTTAACTGTATAAGTAAGAACAAAAGGAAAATATTAATAGAAAGAAAAAGATATCAACTTTTTCATGGTTTCAATATGTTATTTTCAACCATGTCTGCGTGTATAGTCCCACCTTGATGTATAAGATGTGTATTTAACTATTTTAGATATATAATTTCAAACATTTATCCAGGATTTTTATTTTTTCTAAAGAAATAGTAATTAAATGGGGTTATACCTAGATAATCATCCGTATGTTTATTATTATTTTCTCAATAGTAAGTAGACTCTATTGAAAACATTAGAGTGCTCATAAATTTGATATATCTATCATAAAACATCAATTTATTATCTATGGTTGTAACGTGATATTGTGATTGAAAATATGTGGTTGCTGTATACAGTCAAGAGATGAATAGATGATGTATAATGTGATGGTAATTTCAGTAAGTTGTTTGATTCTAAGCTAGGTTATAGAATAGGAAAATAGTTTCAGTGAATGAATTTGAGTTATATAAGTTTGTCATTTTACTAAACCATATTGTTAAATGCAGGCCCTGAAACTAACGTGCTGAAGAAAGGGGGTGACACATCCAACTAAAGCACCACCGCGCTGTCAAAAAAAAAAAAAGGAACCGCATCCAACATTTGTTTTTTTTTAATGTAAAGAACTTAGTATGTAAACAATATGTAAAGAACTTGGTATGAAAACACTTGAACTCAACTGAACCACGGGCAACAACCCTTTTCATAACAGGTTGCTAACATTTGACTATTTAATCAAAACACAAACGCCTAACGCGCAACGCGCGAGAGCGAAAGCACTAGTTTCAAAAAGAAAACCACTTCACCAAGAAAATTGAGGGGTATCCCAGGCTACCCCTGACTACAACGTAAATCCGCCATTGAGTGTTACACATATGTAAAGTTTTCTTTTTTTTTTAAATTAATAATCAAAAGACAAAAAAATATTGTTTTTTTATAAAAAATAATAATTAAAAGACAAAAAAAATTAAGTTGTTATAACTGTAAAATATGTTTATTTTATTGCTTAAATTATAAAGTATAATTTTATTCTTTAAAGTTGATAACTTTTTTTAAATATCCACAGAGTACTCAACCAATAAACTGTAAATTTAAAATTTCCGTTTTCATAAAAATAAAAAATAGTATTTGACTCGTAAGTACGTTTTAGAGCTTTAACTTAAATTGTTAATTTCCGGTTTGTTACAGATATAAAAAATCATATTTTAATAAAATTTCAAGAAATGTTTTTATAAAAAATAGGATGTTAAGAGTTTATATCTTTATTAACTTTATATCATAGTAAGTTCAGATTTTTAGTTCCTAACTAATTTTTTCTATATGAGTGAGTCTATTTTTAATTTATAATCCCTAAAAATAGGGGTGTGCATGGTTCGGTTCGGTTCGGTTTTTGGGCAAAATCAAAACCGAAATCGAAATGTCGGTTTTTGGTTTTTCAAAATGTAACACCCCGAAAACGGGTTTGGTAATCAAACCCCGTTAATACTAAAAGACGGGTAAAGTACCGTTAGTGGTAAAAGTAACCCGGAAAATATTAGGATTTTTATAAATAATTCTAATATTAATTAAAAAGCGGATAAGAACTTTCAAGAGATTAAATGGATAAAAGGCCCGAGTTAACGGAACTTAAAATAAACGGGTTAGAATTCCCGGGACTCACTGAGTTAACTAGGGGTAATTAACCTAGTTAATTATTTGTTTAAAAACAATAAAGAAGCATGGACTAGTAAGTCTTTTATAACCATGGATAATTGAGGGACCAAAGTTGGACAATTGCAAAGTTATATTATTAAAACAAAAAAATTTAACACCAATCGATTAGAACACAGGGGACGACCAGAGCTTGCTCTCAAACCCTAGTTTGTGCAATTTGATCAAATTGAAGGTCAAGATCAACTCCAAAATGAAATCCGAGCCTAGATTGGTGATCTCCATTGCAAGGGGGTCATAAGGTATGTGAAACTTGATAGAAAATCTCTACTTGAATTTCTGAGCAAACCTAGAGAATTCGAGATTTATGGTTGCATGTTGGTTATTTTGATGAAATAGGAATGATATAATGTCTAGGAGTAAAACCCTAGTCAATCACATGTTGAAATCATGCTTATTTCTTGTGAATTCACAATCACCATTGAAGGTGATAAGTGGGTGTTGTAGGAACATGTTAAACACTAGAATTTTAATTGTTGTTCTAGTGTAATTTGAGTTCTAGGAAGTAAATTCAGATTTTGCTAATGTGAAAATTGATGTAAACATGCTTAGTTGATGTTAACCATGGCTAAATGACAAGTATTGAGCTTGATAATAAATTGTGAGAAATCATGCCCGCAAGGTGTTTGTTAAAATGCCTAAGTGAATGTTTATATGTTGAAATTACGAATGAAACGCATAATTGCCTTGTTTTACTAATTACGTGAAATAAGGGTTAAAACGGGTTCTAATCATAATGTTGATTTAACTTAATTATGCCTATTGTATGATTTAAGATAGCTGACCTATAAAAGTCAAATTAACCAATGATAAGGTCGAATAGTGGTTTCGACATAGAAAATACGTAAGGTGGAATAGTCGTGAATTGAAATGACTAATCTAACCACCTTGTGAATGATGATAGTTTGTCGCCTAACGAGCTAGGTGGAGGCTTGGGAAAGAAGCGGTCAAACGAATCAAGCACTCGGATGCGAGGTAAGTAGAGCTTACGCCCCTTTACATTATTTGCAAAGTTACTTAATTTCAAGTATTGATATGAATGTTACTAAGTGGTTGGTATATGATATTCCGACATGATTCAATGAGAGTCGGAATGAGGGAAAATGGTAAGAAATCATGAATTATAGTAAAAAGGGGTAAAATGGTAAATTAGTCATGTAATGACGAATAAATAAAAACGATTTTAAGTAAAACAAGTTCAAAGGAAAACCGGGATAGGTTTAAAGGGGTGAAATGGTAATTAAATACCATCTCATACGGACAAATGGTCAATTAGACTAAATGGGTCAAATGGTGTGGTTAACACCATTTGACAATTACATTTGACAAATCGCTTGTTGAGTTTTGTAATCACAGGAAATAACATAAGCATGCGTTGCTTTAACTAGAAAGATTTAAAGCAAAAGTTATGTAAACAGGTCAATACCTTGACCCGAGCCAGGTACGCATAAATAAGCTTTTAGTTAAACATATAATTTATGATCAAATATTTAACGAAAGTCCTTCGTCGTAAAGTGAGGGACTAAAGTGGACCAAAACACCCTTGAAGGGTATATTGGGTAAACGACCCATAGGGGTTGTTTAGGAACTTGCATCAAGATCATGGAATCATTAGATATGAATAAAAGTTACAGGAATACATATTCATGGGTCAAATGCATAAAAATGGTCATTTGCGTAAAATGACCAACCGATGCGTAAATTTAGGGATAATAGGTTAGTTATGCTAAATCCACCATAAAAATAGTTGTGGTGGAAGATCATTTGTTAAATATTGCGAAAATAAGATGCTAGAAATAAACGAGTATGAATTATGCGGAAAAGTACTTAAATACCCTTAACGGGTCAAAATATGCATTTAAGTACAAACGGGTTTAAGAATATACATAAACTCGTGAATTGAACCTAATATGATAGACAAGATTGAAATTATAAGATTCATGTGAATTTGGGATCAAACAAACATGTTTGTTTGATAAACGCATGAACGGGTCAAAACTTTGTAAAAAGGTATTAAGTCGAAGACTTAAAGGTCTGAAAATTTGTTATGCCGGATGTTGGATTTCAACTTCATAAGATGGAGAATTAAATTACGGACGCGTAGGAAAAAGAATCGGGTAAAACGGATTAAAAACGAGAGAGTTATGCTCGTTACCGTGAAATCGGGTTATGCTGAGAATATGCAGCAACTTAATAAAAACTTTCTGCCAAAAAGGGGGCTAGGTGGGGCGTCTAGCCCCTAGGCGTGACGCCTAGCCCCCCCTGAACCTGAAAAACGTTTAATTTTGTATGTTTGACCCATATAACTTGTTTAAACTTGTTATTTAACTATCAAAACTAACTTTTAAGTTGGTTTTGATCATAGGTGATTGCCAAGAGTGCCCGGATGAAGATCAAGCTCGAAGAAGAACCGAACACGATAAAGTTAAAAGCTTCCGCGCGGCGTTTCGTCGTATCTTTTAAACGACGAATTCAATTACATTAAGTTGTTCTTTTTTTTAAATTGTAAAAGTTTTAGTAAACTCGTATTGACATACTTACGTATAATCGTAAAAACATGCATTTTTACGAAACTTATATAAAATATTGTATTAAACAAGCAAGGGTGTTACACAAAACTGTTCGGTTTCGGTTTTTTTCGGGTTTTACACCGGTTCGGTTTTACGGTTATTTCGGTTTTTGAAACAAAAGTTAGTAAGATTCAAAAATAAAAAAGTATAATTCAAAATTTAAGAATATTTCTTATATGGTTACATTTAAGTTATTATACTTAATCTTTTTAACTAAAAATGTTTTCATAAACCTAACCTTCTAATCTATTTTTATGTTTCTTCAAAGTTTTTATTAGGACTTTTTCTTTTATAATACTTTGAAGATTGTTTAATTTTTATATTAACTTTTGTTATTTGTTATAGCCAATAAATAAATCATCTCAATTATAAATAAACATATTAATTTTTTATTATAAGTACTTAATATTCAAGAATAAAATTAATAATTTCTAATAGCATGAGTTGAACACTTAAACTTAAACATAAAAATATATGGTTTTTTCATTTCGGTTCGGTTCGGTTTTTTAGGTTATTGAAAATGGTTATCCGAAAACCGAACCGAAATTTTCTGTTATTAAAAATCCAAAAACCAAACCGTCGGTTTTTGTTTCGGTTCGGTTTTGTCGGTTATTTCGGTTACAGTTAAGTTATTTCGGTTTTCTGCTCACCCCTACCTAAAAATATGCAACACAATCTACTATGTATCTAGTCAAGTTGGTAAAGAATTCTTTTGAAACTAACTAATATTATCTATAATAACTAGTAGAAAACTCGCGCGATGCAGCGGGGGCGACACTTTGTATTACGGTACTGGTTTCTTATCCTATAATAATTGTTGTAGCATCATTGTGGTAGATATACGTCAACGTTGCACATTGTCATCAGAAGTGCCTAGATCAATAACTTGGCTCCATATCCATTCAGAGAGCCTTTTTTTTATCTTTCTTTGAGTTTCAAACATCTGATCCTTAAAAAAAGGTGCAAAATTTGAATACACAAGTTAAAAGAAGATTAAATAAATCTTAATATTACCTGTTCAGTGAATTCACGTTAAAGATCAAACTTGTATGGACTAAACATTGCACCATAACAAATGATCAAATACTATTATCGCCATCATCCTGCAACAAAACACATACAATATACCACATAACATACGAAACGTGTTAATATAAAAGCTATACAAAAAAGCTTAACCTTAAAAAAGTACAACCTTAGACGATTGTACGGCTATTGGTTTGTTCAAATCAATATGTTCTTCATCGAAATGAATCTGCAAAAGAAAAAAAGTTAAGATTTACATAGGAGTGAAATAAATCATATGTGCATTCGTGTTCATGAAAACATGTTAATATATTAGATTTATAAATAATATCAACTTCTAAATAAAATATGTTAAATGTACCAATTAACACAATGATCCAAACAACACACAAACTATATTATCATTAATTGATATATAAAAAATGTATGATTAGTAAAATATAAACTAACAAAGAACTAACCTTAGAAGCTTCACCCTTTTAAGTTATATTTGGATCCATGCCTAAATGATTTAGCAAATGAAATATAAGTGTGTATTGCTATGTATTTAACGGATAAGCTCTAGTTGTGCACTTTAGGGTTTAAATTTTAAAAGTTTGTTTCCCGCTTGGTTAACTATAAGAGTTTTTCACTCCTTTAAATTAGGAAGATTTGTTGATATTTGACTAAAGTATAAAAACATGTTCAATCAATTAGTTTTTAATTTTTTATCGTGCATTTATTTTTTATTTTGTTAAACTTGTTAAAAAGAGCCCCATTTAAATTAGGAAACTAAAGTGAAAAAACATGTTTAATCAATTAGTTTTAAATTTTTTTACCGTACTTTTATCTTTTATTTTGTTAAACTTGTTAATAAGAATCCTTTAAATTAGTAAGTTTTGTTGATTAAAACACATGGTTAAAATCTTAGTTAAACTTGTCAACAAGAAACCCCTTTAAATTGGGAAGTTTAGTTGATTAAAACACGTGTATAAAATCTTACATGTATATCCATAATTTTTCTCTCTCAAATGGTGAGTATGTGTTTAGGATAAAAAAAAATATTGGTTGATAATAATTATGATAACAACGTTACTATCAACACACTAATAATTATGATAATAAAAAACAGTTATATAATAATGCGTTTGATATTAACTTATATGTTTCATATTCATACACCAAGGTAATTACTATAAAGGTATTTATAAAATTGCACTTCCAATTGGACACTTAATATCTTCATTTTATGCTACGGTGCTTTTAATTCTTTTTGTTTTTGTTTGCATAGATGGAGCCCATCTTTGTAGATTAGGCGCATTAGATCACAAGTCTTAATTACTTGTACATTAAAACATTATCGACTTGTACCTTTTAATCCGTGCGTCGATATTGAACAAGACAACTATCGAAACGTCGACAAAATGTGTAGGTCGTCATGCTATCTTTAGATTTTTTTAAACAATATAGTTTATAAGATATGTTAAGAATACGTAAAAAAAATTATAAGTTTGTTGTGGAGGGGTGAATTGTAACTAATTATCTATAATTTTGTTAAAACCTCATGGATTTAAGTGTAATAATTTTAGAGTCTAAAAAATAAATAGTGTTTAAAAGACCAAACTACCCTCATTTTATGGGTTTTTCTATAAATAAAGGGGGTAAAAAGTTCTTATTTTTTAGGTATCTTAAAATACCCTCCCTCATGCATTATAATATAGTATAGATTAGCATGAGTTTGACTCACCTGAATATTTCGTCACATGTTAGTATATATATATATATATATATATATATATCATAACAAACCTTCTATGAAAAAGGGCGGAAACTAAGTGGAAAACAATTTTTAAAATTTAAAACATATAGTGCTTTAGCCTTTAAATCTATAATATATAAAACATGATATACAAATATTCATTGCATAATATCATAAACTCCTAAATACCAACACTAGTAGTAGATATCACGTGGCTTCTCATCCACTTTCAAAATTCAAAACCCATATCATATGGTCAGATGCTCTCTTTCTCCATAGCAGTTGATCATCGCTTTGGCTATTTCCCTCAGTCCATTGCCTTCTTCCTCATCTCCAGATCTCTAGGTTATTCTTCACCTTTTTTGGTTATACCAGCTTTCTTAATTTGTCTTAGTACTCTTTCTCTATAGTGATGGTTGTTGAATACGAAACAACGATGATAAAGGTGGTTTTCACGGTACTTCACCGTGGTTGTTGACCCTCCTAATGACTGAGGTTGTCCGCGAAGACCCAGGGTTCAATTTTGGCATAATATGTAAGGCTTCCTACCCCGATCCACTTTCCAACCAGTTTGGGTAGAAGTTTAGGTATTTGAAATATGTGTAATCTTAATTTTCTGATTTTAGGTTTAGGATTCAATTTATTTATGATGTTTTTCTATTTTAGAGCAATCACTGTGAGATTGAGGATTTACAGCTAGAAAATTTTCCATTGGATGCTTCTGGAAACCTCAAAATTTTATACTTTGGATCGAGTGCCCTTTCTCGACATTTTAGGGTAAGTAAATGATGTTAAATTTTAATTGTTTTGAATCTTATATTGAATTCTAAAGGAGGGCGATGCAAGCAGAGAGGGAGAGAGACCAGTGATGGGTAAGCAGGATCATGTCTTGAAGGGAAGTAATTGGCCTGCATAAATAATAAGATACGATTAGTAATTACACATATCGATTTAGGATATGGCGTTCAAAAGTTAGAATTTTGTAAAGCATTAATGATTTATATATATTTATGATTTCCTTATTTAGTTTTGCCATTTTGATCAAGATGAGCAAGATGATTGGGTGGTTACAACCCAAGCCAACGACTTGAGGTATTTCTTATGTACTAAAAAAATGGTTGGGCTCATTGTGTTTTAGATGTGTAAATATCAATAATTCACGAATCGATGGTTGAGCGACGATGTTAATACATAGTGTTCTTGTCATAAGAATTTCATTTTCTTATTTTTTTATGAACGAATTGTTATTATGTGGTGATCCTTGGTGCAGAGAATTTCCTCATTGCCAATGTAAGGAATATATACTCATTTACAATGATTTCTAATCTATAACTTCAATATTTTAGTGGCAATAGATATTGCTTTGCATGGTAATTCTAATTCATTTGAAGTTTTTGTTTGTGCTCATATGTGAGTTCAATATCTGAATGATAATGGATGTTGATTGGTATATATTTATGTTGATAGTTGCTTGTTTTAAACTTTTGTAGTGCCAGTGAATCGATATGTATATAGAAAATTTGTAGCGATTAGAGAAAATAAGCTATTGAGGAATTTTATATAAAGAAATAGACCTAATATTCCTTGTGTGTTTATCTTTGTTTTATAGGTGCTCGTACAATATTAGGGTTCTTTGCTGTAGCTTGTAGTTTTCCTTTTGTTAATGTGAAAACCCAAACACAGATATGCAGCCTGGCGTGGAAGTTGTAGAGATTGAAGTCCGAGACTTTTAGATGATCGGGTCAACTCAGTTAATGGGAGCAAAACTTTTAGCTGGACTCGGTCAGTTTGCAAACCCGACTTGAGGGAACGTCAAACTCGATAACTTAGTTAACTATTTAGTTTGTTTATATTAATAATAATTGTAGATATTAAAGAAAATGCAAATAACTGGCCACAATTGTTTGTTAGTTTCAATTAGTGATCAAAATATGAAAATATCTAAGTTTTGTTTTTAGTTTCCATTTATTTATATTAATTTTTAAATTGAGTTTTTTTGTCCCAATTAATGATCAAAATATGGAAATATCTAACAGTTGTCTCTGTTACTTTGCTATATTTGGTGTAATTAGTAGCATTGGTGGAGCTGAAGGACCCAACCCTATATTTGTTGGTGGATTACCATATTACTTCACCGAAGTACAAATAAGGGAGTTGTTATTGGGTATGTGCTTTATAAATGATGTTTTTTTTAATATTTTTGCCAAACAAATATATATTAGAATGTACCTATGATTCAGTGAAATCTTCGATGCGTTAACTGAGAGATACTGGAGACTCTAAAGGATACGGGTTCTATGTCTATGTGTAAGAGGCGTTAACAGCGAGGTGTTGCTTGCGGCATATTTGAAGGTTCACATGTATTCAAATTTGAAGGCTTGCACTAGAAACTTAGAAATTTTTAGGTAATGTGTGAAATACATTAGATTTTAAACAATTTTTAGGTAAGGTTTCACGTTTACTCTACATTTATTTGTTATTTTTTGTATTATTCTAAATTTGATCTTTAATTTTACAACTTTTAGAATTCTAATCCTTTTATTTCCATTTTTGTATTGTTTAACTGGTTCATGCTAGCTTATTTCAAAAAGTTATTATCTTTAAAATTCATCCAACTTTTCTTAATTTAGTAGAAATCTTGACAAGCAATGATCGCCCTGGAAACTTTGTAGAATAGCAAAGCATGTTTTGTATAGTTTAACTATATCCCACTAGATGGTTATATTAGGTTATTTTGGAGTATCATAAACTTTCTTTTAGTTCTATAGGAAAATTTGAAGAATACATTACCACTAAAATGGAATCAAACACCAGTAAAGACAATCTTGTCGTTACTCCGCAACATCATACGTCTTCCGAACCAAAAAATTCCACAACATTCGAAGGTTCCATGACGACCTGCTGATTTGTAATAACTTTTATGTTAAATACTCATTTTTCCTTTTTTCGAATAAGAAGACAACCAGAAATGAGTGTCGCTATGCAAAGTGTCACTCCCGCCGCATCGCGCGGACACCCTACTAGTATTTATATATACATAACTATATATTCAAATTTACAAATCAACTCTACATATAATTTTACATAAAAAAGAATAAAATACTAAATAAAATTAAATGATTAATTATTTAATTTTTATTAAGATATTCTATTAATGGGTAAGAGTTGGCTACAAAGTGTAGGAAACATTCTCCATTTGACATGTGGCATTTAATATTTTTATGCAAAAGGGCAAACTTGTAATTGGATAATTATTTTATTTATGAAAGATTTTATCTCCAAAACCAATTCGAGATATTTATGGTAACTGAATATCTTATTTAAATTCAAATTCAGAAGTTATAGTTTTATACTGAGATCATCGCTAATTCACAAACACAGTCCATTAGATTTTATCTCTTTCGATCAATTCATATTACTAATAAAAAATAACGATTTCAAATACCATGGTTGATTGCGGTTTATGTTTTAGGAAGAAGATGTGTTTTACCTGCTGCCATCCTTAATGAACAATTTCTTGACGATGTGTTTTACCAGCTGCAATCCTTCATGAACAATTTCTTGACGATGTGTTTTATCAGTTACAGGTTAATTCACAATGTGTTATAGCAATTTATGTTTTAGGAAGGAGATGTGTTTTACCTGCTACAATTCATGAATAGTTTCTTAACGATGTGTTTCACCAACTGCAATCCTTCATGAGCAATTTCTTGACGATATGTGTTATAGCAGTTTATGTTTTAGGAAGGAGATGTATTTGTAATTACTGACGTTGTGTTTTTAGGAAGGAGATATACTTGTAATTTCTTGACGTTGTGTTTTTAGGAAGGAGATGTACTTGTAATTTCTTGACGATGTGTTTTACAAGTTACAGATAATTCACAATGTGTTATACCAATTATGATTCACAAATGACATGTCTTTTGTGGTTTCTTGACGTTATGTTTTATAATTTTTGAGTTTCTTCATGATGTGCTATATTGTATAACACACCATACAAGTTGAATGACGTTGTGTTATATTGTATGATTCACGATATGTTTTCTTGGGTTTCTTCACGATATGTTATATTGTATGATTCACGATGTGTTTTCCTGACGTTGTGTTTCTTCGCGAATGAGAGAAGGAAAAGAGAGAGAGAGAGAGAGAGTCGCGAGAAATGTGGGGTGGTTTATGGTATAACAATCATTTCCATATTTAAAACAAGCTAAATGACACATTTACCCCTAATTAATTAAATCATCCTATTTTTAAGGCACATATATTACCAAAATGAAACCAAGATGATCTCAACCATCAAATACACTCATCCAATGGTCAAGATCACTTCGTACACTTTGTAGAAAAAAACGCACTTTGTAGAGGAACCTCACCCTCTATTAATGACATTTTGATTCTTTTTTCTTAGTTAGAGTTAATATATAGAATTTCACAAAAATATAGTTTATTTAAAAAAATATTATGTTTATAAAATAAATATTGATATTCAAATTAAATAGGTTATATATAACACAAGTTCAAGCCTTATATTAGGAGCAAACTTTAGGAGTAGGGCCGTCTTCGAGAATGATAAAAAAATTTGGGCCCCGAGCGAAACAAAAAATTGGTATAATATAAACTCATCAAATATATATCAAGAAACCACAATACGACATGCTAATCATGTGGTTTGAACTCATGACCTCAAGATGATAACCCAAAACATTAACTAATTAATCATATAGTCATCTTGTTAACAAGATCGAAGAGTCAATTAATTAAGTGAATTGATAGTTCAAAACAGTTTAGGAAATAAAAAATACATAAGATTAACTGAAAATTGTTTAGGAAATAAAAATGTAAAGGAAGGATTTAGAACTCATGAGCTTAATTTTCAAATTTGAGTATTTTAACCATTGAACTAGCTTTATTTTTTGTTATTGAAGTCATTTATTAAATACTAGGTTATCACCCGGGACTGCTTCCCGGGTAGCTTTATTTTATTACTTATTAAACATGTATATTTTTTTAAAATATAACGTATTATTTCATTAAACTTTGTCAGGACATTCTTAATTCTTAATAATGTCATTTATATATATTAATAATAATAATAATAAACTTAGGCAATTTTAAATTTTAAATATAATGTATATTAAAACAATGTTATAAGCTTTTTATTCCAAGTTTATTATTAACAATGTCATTTATACGATAAGATGAAGATACATATTATAGAGAAAATGATAATTTAAGTTGTGAGATACAAACACACTTATAGAGTTATTCATATGCTTTTCCACAGGTTATGTAGTTCGACCATAGACTTGAGCAGCATCATCATCATCATTATGTTGGAGCTTTAATATTAATACTTTACCTGGGAGTAAATTCACATAGCATCATTAACATAATTTCAAGTACCATATCATTACATATTAAAAAATACAAAATTTACACCAGGTTAAAATACGGCAACTTGGCCATATTGTATACCCATACCTACACTTTTTTTCTTAAACCCACATTATCATCTAATTCATTTGCAGTCATGACATAATTACTGGCAATTTTAAACATAATATTATTCAACATATATATCGCTAAAATTATTACCGTTTCGTTAACGTAACATACACATCGAAAGTGATATTCCTTCTTATAAATTCTATGAGTTGTTATATCAAATTACATACTTTTTTTGAGGTTTAGTGACTTCATTAATAGCTACTTTAAGATTTAGTTGTTTTACTTTTTTGGAGAGGGAACTTTGGGGTTTTCTAAAGACATTATAAGGGTTAACTAAAGGCATGTCAATCACCACCCTTTACCATATATATTCAATGTCATCACCACCCTTTGAGATTCAAAGTCCCATTTTTGTATTAAACAAAAATTCCACCAGGTTCTATCTATAAATTTTAAATACAAAAATATAAATAAGTTAAATATTACACCTTTTATCCATTATTTAATACACCAACCCAGGATGCTTAAATCATCATAAAATGAGTTCATAATCATATATGTAAAGCATAAGACAATGAACTTATGGTACTTACCTTAGCCTCATGATGCCCCAACATGATATTCTTCAACTTCTACTTTGGGTTACCTTCCTATAAGTCAAACTGTCTTATTTCAACATCCAAGACATATGTGAATGCATATATACATTTAGATCATTGTGGTTGCATGATCAATCCAAATACTCCCTATATATTATTTCATAACTTAATACCAATGGGTCTTCAAGCTCGGATCATAAACAATTCATTATTAAATGACATATAAAGATTTGATTAAATGATGAGAGTTGGTGGAATTAGACAAAAGAACACTGTAAAGGGCTGAAAGGAATCCATCATATTGATTTGGTAGGTGTTAGCTATGCACACACAAACATAGAGATAAAAAGTATTTTAACACTTATAGGAATAAGTTTGGTTTTAATATTTTCTCAGACCCTGAAACAACCAATGATTCTTTGGATAAATGTCTAAAACTGATAATTTAAAGGGCTTTTTAAGCTTATACTGATCTAATGACAAAAAAGAATATTGTAATGAACATAACCCATCAACTGAAGTCTCAATTGACAACTCAAAACATATACTCTGAAGTCCAGAGCAAACTCTACTCAAGATGGGATAAATTCCCACACTCAACTTGATGATAATTCGATTCAGGATATCAAATATGAATGGGAAATATTTACTCACCTGTTGAACCAAGGCTCACCTTATACCAACAGAAAACTCACTCTCCCCTCCTCCAAACAACCAAATTAGGCAAGCATACATTCCTCAGTCAAAGTAAAACTGGAAAAAAACCAAACAATGCAAAGAAGTAAATGATAAGTAAATCATAATAAAAATTTCCCGTATCGAATTATTTTAAGTACCGAATCGGTACCCACTTTTTGGCAATTATGGTACTTGTATTTTACCTTCAAATACCGGTATTAATACCACAACCAGTTATTGAAAAAGAACTCATAAGTGATTCTGGTCACCCTGACCAACGCGTACAAAGATTGGTCTTTGTTACTGGAACTCTTTTTGGCCTATTACCAGCACGCCCATTTAGCCACCTCTACTTTGCATTAATAAAATTTTGAAGATAGTTATACAAGCAAGAGCAACATGATTTGGTCCATAACTTGTTTCATCTATCATGTACATTCCAAACAAATCGCATAACTCGTACAATATCATTCCTGGTTGATCTACCTACCAACACATTTCATAAATTTGAGCAGAATTTTTAACAATTAATGAAATTGAAATATAAAGGATATGCATTATTAAGAACCCTAATTCAATTGGACAAAAAGGATCAACAACTTACCGATAACCGGCCGAAACCACAACTGGTCAAAGTTATGTGATGGAACCCTAGCTGTCGCCCTTCCGTCTTTGCGTTAAACAACAACCATCATAAAACCACCACTTGAGAAACACTAAATCAACCCATGTCGTTGTCGTCGTTCCTTTTCAGGCCACCATCACCATCTTCCTTGTAGTTGATTAAACAATCACAGTTTTAGAAAAAAAATTGAGATGGTGAAAAGAATAAAAAGTATAAAAATCCACATCAAAAACCTGGAAGTTCGCCAGATGAAGAAATCAGTGTAAAACGGGAGAAGAAAACTTACGGTTTCAGAATCCCTAAATCAACCATCATATTACCCGAACTGAAGAACCTTAAATCAACCATTCTTCGTCGTCATTTCTCTTCAGGCCACAACCAACACGACCATCTTCCTTTAGTCGAATCACATATATGTGTATTCATTTCTGTACTGATTGATCAACATCTAATTGATCCTTAATAAGTGGTGAAGATGACGATGATTGATCTAGAAGAAAGAGGAAATGGAGGCTAGGGTTTAGAATGGGGATTACCTGGAAGTGAATAACCTTGATTTTGGAATCCTTTGTTAAGCCATTCAAGCACAAGCGATTCAAAGAGAATGAGATGCAGGTAGAAGAAGAAGGAGCGTATGATAGATCGGGATTTCAGGAAGGCGTATGGTAGAAGCTTCAAGCCAAAGGAAGAGGGAGGCTAGGGTTTCGGTGTGAAGCAGTCAAGTAAAAAAATGAGAGACATGAATTTAGGTTTTTTAGGTGACTTATATACCCGGGTCATAAAACGGGTCGGATCACATTAAAATGGGGATCCGCGTTCATTTTTACTACCCATCTAATTTCCCGCCAAAACCACATCTAAGAAGCCCTAATATTGCGACACGTGTCCCAAATTTTATTCGTTTATTATATATAATAGATTTAAGATAATAGTGCTCATTTAAAAATTTTGACCCTATATTTTTGTTGGACCCTATAAACCTTTTGAGGTGTGTGTATGTTTACTTTCTTTTTCCTCCAAAATAATTCGAGTCGTCTTTATTACCGCATTCACGTAAAAAGTTATGATTTCATCGGATGATGATGATGAAGACACCATAATTGTAGCGAGAATTTGTATATTTGTTGGAGTGAATTTGTAGAGAGAGAATAGAGACTGTGTGAAAAATATTGTGAAACTAGGTTAATGCCCGCGTAATACGCGGGCTTCAACCAAAACCATATTATTTACTTTGAAATGAAATATTCTATACAAACAAAATAAAATACAAAGTGTCATCTTACATAAATTAGTGACAAAGTGGAAACGCAATTTAAAGATAGTAGAGTCTCTTTGAAGATGCATATCCTTCGAGTTGCCAAAATCTTTGTTTTTTTTAACAGCAACTCACTATTTTTATATATATAAATACGGACAGCAAGGGGCTGAAAACACAAAACAACTAAAAAGAAACGGAAAGGAAACAGAAAACAAAAGCATAACCATTACAAAATTTCCTAAACATTAAACTCAGCCCACTTATCCCAGTCCAGCTTTGGTAACTTTGTGCGATTAGAAATCCAAAGGAAGACGTTTTCTTTTATGAGATCGCCAGTTCTCCGGGTTGGAACAAATTGCCCCTCAAGAGTGTAAGTAGGCTTTCTTGTCAACAACCGTTCAGCAAAATCCTTGTTCTTTAAAACATAAACCCAAATAAAAATAAAATGAACATTTAAAAAACAAAACTGACTTGGCCTAGATAATTATTCTATGTCAAATCGGTCTTGTTTGTGAAAATTTGATCAGAACACTTCTAAATTGGAACAATACAAAACAACATTAGAAAATTTAACATCACAATACTTAACCAAAGCTTGAAGAGCCTTCATTATGCATGTTTCACCTCCACTCAAGAGCTCAAAGTGATAAAAAAAATATCAATTAAATAATTTTTCACAGCTATTGGGAATTTTGGACTTCATATAAGACACTTACCTTGTTTTTTTCCGAAGGGTGTTCTTTTTCTGGTGCTTTTTTATTCTCAAGGTTGTCTTTGTTATGGGCCTTGAGATGATCCATGCTTACACGTTCATCCCAGCTATCAAAACACAAAAACTTTTTAAAATCACATATAAATCACTAAAAATAATTAAATGGGCTAAATCGCGCAACCCACGAACTTGCCAAGCTTTCAAGTTAGCCTATGCAAATCAAGTAGAAGCATATAAGACTAAAAATCAGATGTACCTACAAAAAGAAAAAAAAAATTAGAAAAAAAAACATACCAGCTCCTTCAAATACCGTGAAGTGATTGCTTGAAATTTCATTGTATTAAGCATGTACCCAAAGATTACAACCATCACAGTACATCTAAAAATACGAAGATGCCCAGAAAAACATCAGAATCCACTCATTGTTCAAAGATGAAGTTATGAAAACATGACTACAACAAATTACCTTCTTAAGATTGAAATATTCATGATCAAGATCTGTAGCAGGTCCCACATGGATCTCAACCAGATCCGATTCGATAGAACGTTCTTGTCTATCTCTATATCCAGAATTCAAATGCTCGTTTTCTATACTGTACGCCTCTTCTACTGCCTAAAAAAGGTGAAATATATTACAAAAATTACCAAAGCAATTGAGGAAAAAACAGCCAAATACAAAATGCGATTACAAAATGCAACATTGTATGCAAGAACCATGAACTTGTTTTTAAATTACACATCTCTACAATTAACCATAAAAAAAACACGATAAATTATCAAATTACGACTTTAGTCGACACTTCTGTGAGATTGTTTTTTTTTGTTTTTACCTTAACAAATGAATCGGGTGGAATCCGTAAAAGCCCAACTGCAGGTTCCATCTTTTCACCGCTTAGAAAAGCAACCTCCGGTCGAAACCACGCACATATTACATAGACCCACAGCGTATCAATATTAGTCAGCTTCAATGCACTACCTGTAGAAGAACCATGATACAGAAAATTGAAGAAAAAAATAAAACCTATAATTCCAAAAGTGTGAAATGACAATTTTAACCTTTTACAGGGCAAAGGCAACATTATCGCTCAACCTCGGGTGTTTCACACGCCCGACAAACCCAAAATGTAAAATCATTCATATCTCTAACTCCATAGCATTCTTGATGAACAACGATTTGACATCTGATGAGAAGGAACTTATATTAATAAGTAAATTGTTTACATATTGTTGCATTACATACTGAAAAGAATAAACTTATAAAAGGACATGTTGCAGATAATGATTTTGTTAACATCATAATCTTCATCCCATCTACAAATTGCACATCGTTCGGTTGTCCACTTTGCATAAACAGGTTCATACTTCTCTACGGTTTCAAAAACAAATAGCATTTGTATACCATCAAAGAATGTAAACCCATGAAGTATAGCATAAACAATATGAATACCTTGAATAAACAAAAACAGTTATTCATCTAATTGATTCGAAAAGAGCCTTAGCGTAATAATCAATGTTATAATCTACAAGCTGAAATGTTAAATGTTAAAAAGTGTAATAATAATAATGGATATAACATACTTTAATCAAAGTAGATGAGACGAAAAAAAAACCTATTTTTCTGGCGGTAACATCGAATCTTTGACTTTAATGCTGACTTTCCACTTTTGTGCTCTAGAACCGGTATGCCGTTCCCATTCGGATGGAGTTTGCTTCCTGGTCCCACATGAACCACACTTGCACTGAATCCTGTTACAGAATAAAATGAAAATTAGAGTCGATAAACAATCAAAGCATTATATTAAAATCGAGAACGGTGATCTTAAAGATGAAGATTTGGATAGTAAATGTCTTCAACGTCCGTACAGACGACAGCTATTTTGTCAGGAAGTGTACTCTGGTCATTGCTTTCTGTACAACTGCTAACTTTAGATTGACTTTCGTCTACAACCGATTGGTCAAATGAAAACTGACCCTTGCATTCTCGGAAGTAATATTCATTGTTTTCCGGATCCTTAAATCAATATAATCAATTGAGTTAAACTATTAAAAGTCATGAATCAATATAATTAATAGGAAATGTGGTCATACCGTGAAGCGCTTGCTTGAAATTTCATTGCATTCAGCATGTACCCAAAGATTAACCATCACTGTACATCTGAAAATACGAAGATGCCCATAAAAACATCAGAATCCACTCATTGTTTAAAGATGAAGTTAGGAAAACATGACTGCAACAAATTACCTTCTTATGATTAAAATATTCATGATCAAGATCTGTAGCAGGTCCCACATGGATCTCAACCAGATCAGATTCGCTAGAACGTTCTTGTCTATCTCTATACCAGAATTCAAATGCTCGTTTTCTGTACTGTACGTCTCTTCTATTGCCTAAAAAAAGTGATAAATTACGAAAATTACCAAAGCAATTACGAAAAAAACAACCAAAATACAAAATGCGATTACAAAATAATATACGGACATAAAAGTCACTCCACCTCTCCAAATCTTCCAACATTTTACCCGACTTGTCTCCGCTCAATTTTAATCATCTCCGCCAAGTTTCAAAAACAATTTTAATGCGGAGTTTGATCCAGAATAAAACGTTCCACCAAATCACTTTCGCCAGAATGCTTTATAACACACAGATATGCCTAAATAGTGTCAAAATCGAACTAACATACTGGTGTAAAAACAAACCTAAAATCATAGATCTACAACAACTTTAATGCTAATAAAAAGATAATAAAACACTCATGAAATAAATTGCCGCTGTCCTTTTCAAATGTTTCATACGTTTGTACTTCAAGATTATCCATGAGAGGCTGCGATTAAAAGAAAAGTGAATAACTGCAAGCATATCAAATAACATTCAAGCATTAACAAAAATATGCAAATGACGAATCTTTGTCCAAAATCAGTACCAACATACATTCAAGCATTAACAAAAATCAGAAGATGACGAACGATTGTCCAAAATCAGTACCAACATAACATTCAACCATTATAAAAAATCGGACTTTATACACTGCACATTATAAACAAAAAGGAAACATAAAAGAAACCGTGCACTATCACCTAGGATTATAAACCCTAAATAAAATTGAATCAAATCGTACGAAAACGTAAAATAACAATCAGTTACAGTTTATATTCAAATCTTACGAAAACGTAAAATAACAATCAGTTTTCAATTCGAAAACAGTAACCTCACATACCGGATTACGGTTTGAAGATGGATTGATCGTTGTCGCAGACGATTGACGATTGAGATGCCATCATACACATTAATCGACTCAACCACCACCTGCTGCTACTGTGTCTAGTGCCCGGAGGTCTCCTCCGCCACCTGCAACCATGACTCTGTCACGAACCTCCCTCAAACCACTTAAAGAATGAACAAAAACTCAACTCCCAAACAACTAAATCTGACCTGAAAGATGTCGATCTGCAAGCCTCACAACAGATCGAGACTTGTGAACTCGGAAACTGGCACAGCTTTCGCCACCGATACCAATCTATTCAAAAATGCACATGAAAGCTCGGAGGTTCTTGACATGATCCTGAATCCGAGTTACGTTTGATTAGGGTTTTGAAAAGGTGGAGGAAGATGTGAAGCGGAGGAATTGTTGGACGGATCTTGTTCGCCGTGTTCGCCAAATCTTGTTCATTAGGGTTTTGAATGAGAAGACAGGAATCGCCGTTTGATAGAAAGAGATAGAATGAGAGAGTTTAGACCGAGCGTATCTGAGAAGCCAAAATTAATCCGCATCCTAGAGCCATGCCACTTGTCCAATTATTTGCCATATGCCACCTCATTGCCTATGTGGATGCTTAGTTGGCTTGCACCATTGGGTGACATGTGTCCCCCAATGGTTTGCTTTATTAGAGATATAGATGTGATTAAATAGGATTTAAAGAAAATTGTTTTTTTAATGAGCATTAGCAATAGTCAAATTGAGCTCGTGGCCTTCGTAGAATCTCCCACGAGCCTCACGCTCGCAATGGTCTGGGGCTGGGGCTGGGGCTGTGTGCAAATCATGACCATATGGCCACATCATTATACGATGCACCTTCACGATGTCACACCGTATGTTCTCACTAATCTGAAGACACTAAGTGTACGATAGAAATATGTAATCCAAACACCTTCTAATTAGCTAGTTGAAACTCTCACTATTTATCTATAAATTAAGTGTCATGCATGTGCGTATAAATAAATAAATAATTAATAAAGGAACATTTTCTATTGTAGAGAGTAGTTTAATACACAACAAAGTCTATGTAGAAAGTTAGGTAATATATATGTATTAGTATATTTTAATTATTACTATAATAAATAAAACGGGATATGTAACCACTAATCACGGTCTCTCAATAAGTTTAATAAATACGTCAAAAATTGCGTACAAGGGAACTATGTAGTTCTTGTGGAGTTGCAGTTTTCTGCTAAAATTTAATTATGCATTTTTTTTTTTTTTTTGAAAGGAAAACTTTATTCAAACCAACCAGCCACTTGAAGCCGAGCTCCCAACTAATTTATATTTTAATAGTTTATTACGCACACATATCACTTTCGGATAAATGACTAGCTCGATAGAGTAAGAATTCTCAATACACCGAAAGCGTTACTCACCAAAAGAAAAGGTAAAGACGTAAAGTACTTGTATTTTTCTGTGGGAAATTCAATATTAGTTTAGATTATATTGAAACTTGAGTAAACTTGAAAACAAAAAAATTATTTAACTTAAATATAGCGATGAACCATTAGTGATTTTATGACAACCTTTGATTATCCTACGAATTGTTCCTGACAGTAAACGATTGGGCTTACATAACTAATGAAATAAAAGCTGTTAAACGTCTTGTAACATAATAAAGTTTACATACACTAGATAAAGATGGAATAAATTGGTGACTTTGGTAACGGAATAATATTAACTAGTAATTTGCCCGCCGCACGTTGTAGCGGCGCACGGCCGGTGAAAACGTGTAGTAAGACAACAAACGATTCGTAAAACGCAATGTGTAAAAGACAATTACAAAAAAAAGTGTAAAACTCAATACGTAAAAGACAATTCGGGTCAATTTTATGATCGCTCTCAGAGATGCTCGTAAAACTTAAAACACTTCATACTTGAAAACAATTAGCACTCTAAAGTCCAACATTTCCACACCTTCTAAAGCATCTTGTAAGATAATATCATGTATTATTTTTGTGTATATAAGTGTATAAATTATAAAATAAGGTGCTAGTAGTCTAGGATTAATTTATTATTAGTAAATTCAATTATAATTAAAAGTAACGGGTGTTAGTACATTTATATAATGTGGCGATACTTATTGAATTTAAATATAATTAAACTAATGGGTGTTAGTACATTTATATAATGGAGCGATACTGATTGATTTCTCTCACGTTCTTGTGGCAATGCACATGTTGAATTCTGGTATTTAAAATTAAGTACTATAATATGTTCTAGTATTATCAATGTTGAATGTTATATATGTAAAAATAGTTAAAATACTACTCAAAGAGAACACTTTCGAAAAAAAAATGGCTGTTCTTTTTGTATCTTCAAGTGTGATATACGAATTTTTAAGGCTTTTATTTTTGTATAATACAAAAAGGAAATGTGTTCAGGATAAATATGATGTCACTTGCAGGCTTATTTGAGTAATAAACGAACCACCTCTTTATCTCTTTCAACCCCTCTAGCACTTTTTTACCAAACCACCTACCACACCTTCCCTTTAGCAACTTCCACCACAGATCAATCATTCGCCACCAACCCGAAATCACACCATCACGACACCCATTCACGATTTTGACCACCAGAAATCAACAAATATTTTAGAGATTTCCACGTAGAGGGAGTGTGCGTGTGCAGCCATGGTACCGTACAAATCTGCATCAAAATCATCAGTGTTGTACGGTACTCTCGCAGCTCCTCCTTCAGTATCACAGGCTAGTGAGGAACATCAACCAGGACCGACAATCAATGGCTGGTGCCAATTTCATCTACATTCAAGAAACTGTTACATATTTAAGAAGCTCCGGTGATGACTCGTTGTTCGGGTCATACAGTTCGTTCCAACCAAACATCAAATTCGTTGTCGTATGCCTTCTCTTTCACTGGTGAAGTACGACGCCGATGGTTTCCTCCAACTCATCTAGGGTGCCATTGGGTTAAGTGTGTGTGAGAGATTAAAAAAAAAAGGAGAAAAGGCAAACTGGTCAATACACAATATATGAAGGGCATTTTTGTAAACATGTCGGTGCACTGTAGCACCGACTTTCTCCTTTAAGATGTTATATAATATAATATGTCACGTTTGTATATCAACTAGTTTTTGCCCCGCCCGCGATGCGGGGCAATAAATCGAATATTTCTCTCTCATAACATGTATGTCTGTATAGAGAGGCAAAATCGTCATTATATTTTGAGCTTGAGGGGGGGGGGGGAATCATAATTTTATTTTGAACTGTGGGCAAAAACATAATTTTGAGCTGAGGGCAGAATCGTAATTTTAAGGTAGAGGGAAAACCAACATTTTATTTTGAAGTGGGTGAGAACAAAATTAAAAATGAGTTTTTGAACCAAGGGCAAAAGCGTAATTTTAAACTGAGAATAAAACTATATTAAAAAAAGGTTGGTCCAATAGGGAAGTGCCAGGCAGCTGTCTGGCACTATTCCCCCCAACTTGTAATTGTATATGTAGTATAATTTGAAGTGGGGGCAAAACCGTAATTTTAAATGAAGGACGAAACGGTAATTTTAAACTGAGAACAAAATTAAAAATGAGTTTTTGAACCGATGGCAAAAGCGTAATTTTAAACTGGGAATAAAACTAAATTAAAAAAATGTTGGTCTAATAGAGAAGTGCCAGGCAACTGCCTGGCACTATTCCCCAAATTTGTAATTGTATATGTAGTATAATATAATAGCTGACGACTTTTTAGTTGGCATCAACTCTTTCCTATATTTAGAAAGAAAGAATATAATCATTAAAATTATAGAAAGATAGAATATAATCAATTATAGAAAGAAAGAATATAATCATTAAAATTATAGAAAGTATTTAGATGTTACGAGATATCCGTTATTCTTTACTATACAACTAGATATTTGACCGCCGCGCATTGCGTCTGCGAGACAAAGTGTTTGCTAAGTTTGGTTGTCATCAGTGGCGGAACTTAACCAAAAGTTTCGAGGGGGCGTAAAGAGATAGGACCCAAATTTTTTTTCCTATCGTTATGTTTTGGGTCGGATCGGGTTGACTATTCGATTCAAATCGGGTCAAATAATAATAATTCCAGATAAAACAAAGTGTATATTTACCAAACTACCCATCATTTATATACAAAGTTTATAAATATTTAGGATATACAATTTAGGAAAAATAATCCGGGGGGGATCCTATATAATTTTAAAATTTTCGGACGAAAAATCGGAATTTGTACACTTCTAACCGAAATATTGGGGTGGGCGGATGCACCCCCGAGCACCGACTATCCTTCGCCTCTGGTTGTCGTGACACGAGACCTGTTACTTCATGTTTTTGAAATGTTGCAGCCACCACCAATGAATAGGATCCGCAACATACAACCACATCGAAAACTGATCGATATACCTAAATACACCAAATGGAACACAACTTGTATAAACATTCATAAACAAATATGAAAGCAATCAAATCTGATTAAAAATTTAAAAACTTATGCTTTTTTCGTAGCATACAAAGGATCAAATAGGATATATTCATAGCACCAGAACCAATATTCGCAATAGTCTTTTTTCCTCTTCAACATTCCAGGCAACACAGCTTGTGTGACCTTAGTTGTCCCTTCAACATTAACTTTAATCAAACTATTCAACAATTCATCATCCACTTTTTCATTAATTGGACCAAAAATTTCATCAACTTTGCCTTCGGGTGGTTTAGTCGGTTTCACACTGTTTTCCGCTCTCGTGCCCGTACTTCTTTCATCAGGTTTAGATTCTGAGTTCTCATATTCAAGCACCGAAGTCTTCAAGTGTTTACCATCACCGTCAACCTAATTGAAATTTCATAATTTTTCATTCGTAATTAATAAATCTTATCATATACAAGTTATAGTTGGTAAACCGCTACCATTTGCGTGTTGTGAATTAAGTTTATAACGAACCAGTAATTACATAACTTCCACCTGCATATTCGCACATAAGCCCGATAAAATTCGGAAACAAAAAAACAAAATCGCGACAAAAGAACAAATACCTTCATCTACAATTAAAAGACAAAGGATCACCAATCCCTCCAGATGACAAAGCCGGTAGCTGGAATGGCTAAAGTTAATGGGTTGGAGGAAGATATACCACTTTTAACTTCCACTCTTCCACTGCATTGCGTAAATCCTTGGTAAAGTGTAACACAAAACATTGTAAAGTAAACACATTGCTATTAAGGCGAAATATCAATACATAGCAACTATACTCATATAATTTCTACATTCATAACTAGACTTTAAACTCGTTACTAAAACCACTGTACTATATTCATATAATCTAACAATCAACCCTTTTTACAGTAGGTAAAAACGTTAGGAATCTTTTTTTTTCTTTTTGAATGCAAAAAAAAACACCTCTGATTCGAAACCTCAACAAAAAGTATGCCGTAAACCCCAAATTATGGAAACAGACAAAATCATAGGAATTGAAAATTGCAAGTGGTAATTACCACCGACCCCCTCAACTTTTTTTTATTTTTTTCCTTTAAATCGAGATGTCAGTGATTGATTTAGGGTTCAATGGAACGGTTGCAGACACAGTAGTGGTGGAAAGATACACCTTCATAAAGTCGTGTCTAGATCGAACCAACACATATACTAATCTCAACCCTAGCATCACTTATAATTACATTTATCTAATCCTAGCAACATAATGTGACATCTGTGCTTGTAATCATTGTATTAAATCTAAACAGTTCAATTATTAATAAAGCAATGTGATTTGACCCCAATGATTGTATATTTATGTTTGACATTTTGCACGTTTTGATTTTTTTCAATTTCAAACTCTATATCATAAATATAGCTTTCTGGAAAGTTATACGCAAACTGATACGTAAACGTAATCAGTTTAATGCGACAAACATTCCGGAACATCAACATAAGCGTAACATACCCTAAATAACCTTTACATAACTTATAAATAAGTTTTGAAGGGTTTGGTATGGCAAAAACAAGTTTATTCGCTTACAGGGACTATTTGCGACAAACTACAAAAGTCTGCCGATTCGTATAGTAACGAACATTCCGGAACATGATCATAAGTTAAACATACCATAAATATCATTTACATGGCTTAGAAATAGGCTTTTAGGGGTTCGGTATGCGAAAATAAACTTATTTGATCAATAGGGACTAAAAGCGTCAAAAAGTGCATAAGTTTACATTTACGCGCATATCTTACGTTCTGAACATATCCGGACATCCAAAATTTTTTGTAATCATTAAAATATTTTTTTTAGTGATTGAAATGCTAAAATTTCATTCGTCGCGTAATTTGGATCGTTTTTCGCGTCCGTTCGTGTTTCGTCGTAATTAACCGAATAACGTGACCGTACGGGCAAATGAACCGACATCTGAGATGTTTTCAAGCATATTTCTTGTTCCCTATACTTTGACATCATTATTGAGTCTTGAAAATGGGTTAACGGGGCTTAAACTGTCAAAAATCAACTAATATGCATGCAGGGACCAAAACTGTAAACTTTGAAATTGTTTCTGATCTGCTGCTCGCTCGCGGGGCGCGTAGACTCATGCTGAGTCTTAAGCAGGGCGCGACAGCCCCTATCTAGGTAGAAAATCAGTTTTCAGCAAACAACAGCTGATCCTTTGGTTTTAGACATAGTTTTAACACTTTATGGGCTGGTATTTGGACTCCCATAGTATCTAAATCAGTGGGTAACAAATGTATGGCTATGATCAAAGCTCTAAACACTTGGAAAGATCCTAACGGTTCTTGAATTCCTATATAAACCCATCAATTTTTCCATTTCAACTTGCTCACTTCAGAATTTCTTCTCTACCTGCTCTTTGGGGCTATCCCTTCTTGGTTGAAGGCTCCTTTCTTCAGTTTTCTTGTTCTTGATCCAAGCTTGGACCCTTTGTAAGTCTCCTTCATGCTTGGTTATGCATTTCAAGAATGAAAGTCAAACAGTGTTTGACTTTATGCTTTGACCATGGTTTGGTCAACACAAAGTTCGTTTGAACTTTGCAACGTGAGCGTAATCACGATGGTTATACTCCCTTGTGACTATACCTACTGATTACCATGTTGATTAGGCGTAGTGACGAGTCAAATTCTCTGTCACACCCCGATTTCCACGTGTCACCGGTGGGCCCGGTGGGGGACTATCGTGACGTGGTTGGCAACATAATAGTCAAACAACACAATATTTAATATGCACAGCGGAAGCAATTTAAAAGATATAATACAACCGAATTTAATATTGTAATATCAAATGTCACAATATTCGGAAGTTTATCCACAGAAGGATCGAAAATAAAATATGAAACAATAGTTCAACAGACTTCAGGCATCTTAAGCTTGCGAGACTTCTAATGATGCTAAGGAGAAATCCCAGCCAATTACGCTTAGTACCTGCATTTAATCTTTTTGGGAAAATACGTCAGTTTACACTGGTAAATACAATCAAGTGACTCATTTTGGAAAATGATTGAAAATTGGTTTGGATGCACGTGGCATAAACATTTTATTTAACTTGGGAGAATTATTTAATATTATAATCTTGTGAACGAATTACATGTTCCTTGTGCGTTTAGTAGCCCGGATCAAGTCCGGGTTAAAGATCAATAGACACACCACATTATTCCTTTTGTGCACTGACGGTTGTACGCCTACACCCCGCGCTTAAGTCGTGGCCATTTCGTAAAATGATGCCAAGGATATCCGGGACATGGTCATTAACCCCCCAAAGGCTTTAAGTAACATGACTGTTTAAACGAGCCGATCAAATTATTCAATTAACCACCCAACGATGGAAGATTTGATGCCCGATCAAGCAGTATGCTATATACCATAACCCAAGCCCGTATAGGGAAAATAAGTTAAAAGTATTTTCCTGAGCAATGTATAAATCACAATAAGCAAACGCAAGTAGCTTTTACTGGTACTCCTAATCTGGAACGAAGGTTTATAATAACCTATTAGAATCCTAACGGGTCTTTAGTTAAGCTTAAGCTTAGACCGGTTAGTTTCAAAGACACGGTTCGTACGCACGATTAAGCGAAGACCGGATAGAATGTGATTTAGACCCGACGAGTTCAGAGACTTGTTTAATATGGGTATTTCATACACATTCTGGATTTTGAGATAAAACCGTTAAGGTTTGACCCGTTTAGGCTAATTTATGTAAACTAGTTACATAAACCGAACCGAACGCGTAATAAGCGTAACGGGTATTCATGAGAGCTATTTACAGGTTTCCTAATTTAATATGCTTCATATATGTTGTGACATCAGTAATATGTCTTTTATTATGCCCGAAACGAATTTAATCACAAACTATGCCCCGTAGGGGTAGTTTGGTCATTTTAAAGGTTGTAAAAGAGTTTAAGTGTCAACCTGAGTTACAGGCCTGATGTAATCAGCAAATATACTCAATTTTCTAAGTTATATCAGTAGGTTAAAGTATATAAGTGAAATTTATCAATTATAACCAAACTATGCCCCGTAGGGGTATTTTGGTAATTTCACATAAGCCGAAAAGCTCAAAACTGAAGTCTGAGTTTATCAATCTTTGCTTACTGTTAAAATATTATAATTTGCCTCAAATATCAGTAGGTATCAACCCTTGTATGTCTAATATAGTTATAGCACATACTATGTGTTAAAAACGCTTAAAAAGGCGATTAGAGGCCATTTCCGGGTTTGATACATAAATCTGATATTTTTATATTTCCAGAAGGCTTAAAATAATTTATTTATCATGTGTGATCAGTAGCAAAAGGTTTGGATTCGTTTAGATATGTAAAACTCATTTTATAGCCCATAAGGGCAAAACCGACAAGTACCGGATTAAGCCTACGACTATGAGTTATGCTCAGCCTAAAATTAATTAAAAATCTTCAAAAATCCCAAAATAATATATTACATCAGTGGGTAATAAGTTTGATATCAAAAAGTATGTTTAAGTAGGCTATACGCTAAATACGCCGTTTAATTAACATAAAGCTTTAATTTTACGCTAACGAGCATAACTCTTAACCTACACCTCAAACTGATGTCAAATTTTGTATGCAAGTTTATATATCAGTAATTAAGGTTTCTACTCTTTTACATTTCCAAAAATCACGTTTTAAGGTGAAAAGGGCATAATGGTCAACATATGAGCAATTAACGGAATCATGCATATTAATTGGATAACTAATGATCCGAGGTGTATAATCACAGAGGGTTATACTAGCATGTAACCTGGTCCAAATAAAGCTCTAAGGAATTTCTAAAACATACCATAACGGGTCAGAACTGAAAGTCAAAGTATAAGTCAAACTATGCGACTTTCGGTTCCGAACCGGGTCTAAACAGGAAATTGTCGTGTTGAACATGTTTAGACATGTTCTTACACTAATTACCAAGTTATATTAATGATCAAACAGGTTGTATGTGCTCTACATTTCTAATCATGCATAAATTGCAATTTAAACATTCTGTTGACTTTTTAATTACACGTTTGACCCGACATTTGACCTAGTTAGAGTGGGAATCAGGGGGAACCCTTTTGAGGGTTTATTACCCACATAATTACCAACTTATAACTACTTTTACTTCGAGATTTGACTGAGCCATTATTAATTAATCTCGAAGTCAAACCGTAATTACGACGGTTTGACTTTTAGCTAAACAACTAAGCTAAACTCAATTAAAGAAGGTTAAGCCAACTTACAAAGGTCCTATGCACGAAATGTGATCACTTGAGAGCAGACTTGAGCTCCAGAAATGATCAGATTGCTGAAGGAAGGTGTGAGGAACTTGGTTGTAACTTTGGTCCTTTATATAGTGTTTAATCCACCACAAATCTTTGACACATGAGTCTACAACCCACCACAACTGATCAACACATGTTCCTAGTGCTTAGGGGGTGTCTAGGGGTCGCACTTTATGTGGAAAATCGGATAATAATTGAGCTGAATGCAAAAGGCAGACAACAGCCAACAATTTCGGAGCTGGGAGTCCCTCGCGTGGCGCAAGGGCTCCTCGCGTGGCGCGACGGTCGCCTGCAGAAAATCTGAATTTTTGATTTTTTGCTATTTGATCCTTGGCTCTTCAAACTCCGTTTAGACACTTGTTTCTTGCATTATGAACCCTCATAATTGATCTATAAGGGCTTTAAAACATATACCCACTTTGTTAGGTTCCCGGTTAACTTTATTGTCACCCGAAAAGTCCTAACTTTCAACGTTTACGCTTTAACCCTTCGCACACGAATTTGATCATAACTTTCTCATACGATAACGAAACTTTACGAAATTTATATCGTGCATTCTAGTGAGCATAATTAACAGTTACAAAGCTTCGGGTTTGTCAAAAGGTCACTCAGAGGTATAACTTAAACATGTTGACACATTTAGCCCCTGTAGTTTGAAATCTCACACTTTTTGCTTCGTATGATCCATGATTTATTCGTTTGAAGGTATGAGCATCATGTAGGGTTAATATATAATATATTTATTCACTGTTGACATTTAGAATACGTATATTCACATACTTTCCATGATTGTCAACTTTAGTCCTTCTTAGAACATTCCTTCACACGTTCAAACATATGACACGTGTCAACACTTTATAGGACGTGAATTTTCGAGGTGTTACATTTTCGGTCAAAATACGTATTTATGCGTATTTTGAAACGAAGCTATTTTTGGGTATCAAAACACTTTGTTTTGATATCAAACTTGTTTTCTAACTTAGTGAAACATGTTTTAACATGTTTAACTCGTCACTTTTAGTCTAGTGCTTATATAGGGTTGATGCGCGTGTAGTGTTATAGATTTTTAATGTATATTTTAAGCCCTTTAACACTTTTTAGCCAAGTTTTAAATTTATAAAACACGATATTTACTAACACTAAACACACATATGGGCAAATGCACCCATCTTGAGCGTAGTATAGTGTTGGTAAGATACCGAGGTCGTCCAAGGACACAAGAGCTTTTAGTACCGATTTATCCTCAACGTCTAATCAAATCAAAAGTTTAGAAAAAGGTTTTAAACAAGAAAAATAAAACTAACTAAAAAGCTGAAAAATAAAATAAAAATAAAAACAGATAGACAAGATGAATCACTTGGATCCGACTCGTGTTTAGTGTAACCTTTGATTATTTCCGCACTTTTGCACTTTTTAAGAGATTATCTTAGTTATTGTAGTAGGCCCCTCTTCTGAAGGTGACGTTACCCTCAACCCAGTAGTTTGAGTCAGCAAGGATACAATCCTAACCGGTTGGATTATTGAAAGATAATTAATTAAGTTATTAATGCATAATATGGTAGGCCCCTCTTCTGGAGGTGACGTTACCCTCGGCTAAGTAGTCTGAGTCAGCAGGGATACAGTCCTAAGTAGCCGGGTTAAAGTTTTAATAGTAGTTTACATATGAGGGGATCAAGAAGTTCGGACCCCCGCCATCCAATACCAGTGGGTATTGAAGGAGGTCCTACTAAAGTTGACCCAGGTCCTTGCAGGATCTATACACTGAACAAGGCAAGACTCTTACCAAACCGTTCCCTTAACCCCCGACCAGGTAGCCAACATACCTCCATATAGACCGTGGATATATGAATGGTGAAAATCTTTTATTTTATATAGACAGTAAAATAATGCCAAGACACCACGGACAAACGATAAGGAAGACTCACCTTCAACATAAGAAACTAGTTATTAAAGTCATTAATACAGAACCAAATAAAAAGTGTGAAAAGATTAAAAATAAAAAGTATTACACTAGACACTTGTCTTCACCAAGTGATGTAAGAGACTTAGGCAAACATGGCCTTTGATTGTCAAGAACTCTTACGATCAATCTTGGATCCCGAGACTACTCACACACTCTATGATGGATGATGGATGATGGTGATGGATGATGGTGTTTTGGTGGTGGTGGTGGAGTGTGGGTGAAGTGTGAGAGAGGTGGTTTGCCAAGGGATGGTTTGCAAATGAGCCAAGCACCCCTATTTATAGCCTGCACAGAAGCCCGGACACGGCCCCGTGTCCATTGGGCATGGCCCCGTGTCCACCCGTCTTCTTTTCCTTCATTAAATGCAGTGTGTCTGCATTAGTTGACCACGCCCCCGTGTCCGCTGGGCACGACCCCGTGTGAAGAAGCGTATCTGTACTATCAAGATTTCCTCAGATTCTGCGAATCTTAGAGTTGACCACGGCCCCGTGTCCGCTGGGCACGCCCCCGTGGTGGGTGATAGAAGCTTCTACAGCTTTGTCTTTTCTGCAGACACTTGGGCACGCTGTCGCAACCCCTGATCCCTATTACGTCGGGAACGGGCGGCCGCGAGCCAGTTTCGGTGGTATCACGTGTTTAGTCAATTTTGGCAGCAGAATTTACAATAGGACCGTAGTTAGGAAATATTTTATCAGAGTAAAATACCACACTTTCATAATATTAAACACATGGGATAAAACCCAAGTTTTAAGTACACACATTTCCATAGGAATAAATCATATTTTTATTTAATAAAAACATCTATTTCTTTTTAGGTAACCTTATTGCCACTTTTCCAAGCCTTTAGTGCTGTCCAGCTGGCTTCTATTTGGCTTTCACATTTTGTTACCTGAAACGCGTTTAAAAACATTTTGTCAATGGGAAATACTGGTGAGTGAATCCCAGTTTAACTAAGTTTAAATAAAATCCATTGTACAGTATTGAGGGCGATCTCGCAATTACATTTGTTTCCAAGTTATATCAATTAACATCCATGGTACTGTCAGACCCGACTTGTGGAAATGTTACCCCTCGCAAGGCAGTAACATAACTTTGTATACAAAATCCCAACATACCCATGATAATTGTATCCTTACAAATACTCAATAACTGCTTAATATATAATTAATTAAGTGAGGTTTTGTAAAAACAATTTACAAAAAGGAGATTACTCACATTGTTGTCTTAGATTATCCTTTAGGGTTTCCTGGTGATAATCTATAATTTACACAAATGCACACATGTTAGTATAATAACTCATTTTAACATTAGTAATACCCTCCCCGAGACGGCATTCCAACGACTACGTCGGGCAGAACCACGACAGCCGTTACGGAACCCTAGATCAATCGGGCAGCGTATCTAATACGTATCCAGGGGTTATGATACTTACAACGGAGCAGAACTTCGTTAATTAGGGGGTATTATACCCGAGTATAATGCCTATTCTTTAAGAAATTCGAGATTTGAGAAAGGAAATGGACGAGCAGACTGAAGATCCGATGCCTTCTACTTATAGGGCTTCACTTCGACTTTTACGCGGCCCGCGTAAGGTAAGACAACGGGCTACGCGGCCCGCGTCAAAGGGGGTCAACGGCATAGCTGATCCGGGTCAGCATGTAGGGTCAATGGGTGTAGGGCCACGTGGCGGCCCAGGGTTTCGCCAGCTTTTACCTTGTCGCGGCCCGCGTAAGGGTTAAATGAAGGATTACGCGGCCCGCCTGAACTCAATTTCTTTGTTTTTTAATTATTTTTAATGGCATAACATATTTTGGGCTCGGTTTTCACATATTGGGTGTATTTTAAGACATATTGGGATATTTTAAAATATATTAGGGTGTTAAAAATAATTCGAGGGTGTCGGCTTTCTTTAGGGTTGTTATATCCTCCCCACCTTGTTTTAGAGCTCGCCCTCGAGATCTACTGAAACAAGTGTGGATATTTGCTTTGTATTTCTGATTCAAGCTCCCACGTGTACTCATGTCCTCTTTTAGAGTCCCATTTCACTTTGACTATAACTAATCTCTTGTGCTTGAGATTTTTAACTTTCTTGTCTTCAATCTGTAGAGGCCTTTCTACAAATTTGAGTTGTTCCTCTATATCCTTTAGAGGTACCATTAGTGATTCATCGGCTAAGCATTTCTTGAGATTAGATACATGAAATACATCATGTATTCCTGCTATTTCCTCTGGCAGTTGTAGTTGATAGGCTACAGGTCCTATTTTTTGAATAATCTCAAAAGGTCCAACATATCTGGGACTTAGCTTTCCTCTTTTGATGAATCTTACCACTCCTTTCCAATGAGAGACTTTTAATAATACTTTATCTCTTTCTTGAAATTCCAATGGTTTTCGCCTGTTATCAGCATAGCTCTTTTGTCGATCATGTGCTGCTTTCAGTCGTTCCTTGACTTGAATAATCTTGTCGGTTGTTTCTTGCACTATCTCTAGTCCAGATAGTTGCTTCTCCCCAATTTCTACCCAACAGACTGGGGTTCGGCACTTTCGTCCATAAAGTGCTTCGAATGGTGCAGCATTGATACTTGTGTGATAACTATTATTATAAGAAAATTCTATTAAAGGTAAATGGTCATCCCAATTACCTCCAAAATCAATTACACAAGCTCTAAGCATGTCTTCTATTGTCTGAATTGTCCTTTCGCTTTGTCCGTCTGTTTGAGGATGATATGCTGTGCTTAGATTTAACTTGGTTCCCATTGCTTTTTGAAAACTTGACCAAAAATGAGAGGTAAAACGGCTATCCCTATCAGAAACAATTGATAAAGGTATTCCATGTAATGAAACTATTTCATTTACATATAATTTAGCTAGATGTTCCATACTGAAAGTTTTCTTCATTGGTAGGAAGTGAGCTGACTTAGTTAGTCTATCTACAATCACCCAAATTGTATCATTACCTTTCTTTATTTTGGGTAATTTAGTAACAAAATCCATTGTTATCAATTCCGATTTCCACACTGGCATTTCTAGCTGCTGTAACAAACCTGAAGGTTTTTGGTGTTCAGATTTAACTTGTGAGCAAGTTAAACATTTAGAAACATAGGTTGCTATGTCCTTTTTCATTCTTATCCACCAGAAATTCTTTCTTAAATCCTGATACATTTTATCACTTCCAGGATGCATTGTATATTTAGACTTGTGGGCTTCTTCTAATATATGATGACGCAGGTTTCCTAATTTAGGTATCCACATTCTCTTTTTATGGAATCTCCAAATTCCATATGTTCCTTATTCTAATTCCTTAATAATTCCTTTTAATTTTTCAGTATCATCCTGGATTACTGATTCTTGTGCTTTTCTAATTTGTTCATTTAAATACACTTGTAGATTTAATTTAAGAGAACGTACCCTTTTTGGCTTTTCGTGATACTTTCGGCTTAAAGCATCTGCCACTACGTTTTCTTTTCCTTCATGATACTGGATATCACAATCATAATCACTGAGCATCTCCATCCAGCGTCTTTGTCTCATATTCAATTCTTTTTGCCCAAAAACATATCTCAAACTTTTATGGTCAGTGAATATGGTAAACTTACTACCATAAATGTAATGTCTCCAAATTTTAAGGGCAAAAATTATAGCTCCTAACTCTGTTGAATAATTCTCTTCATGATTCTTAAGTTGTCTAGATGCGTAAGCTATATATAACCTTTTGGCGTTGCATTAATACACATCCATAACCTAATGTATAAGCGTCACAATAGACTACAAAGTCTTCAGTTCCTTCTGGTAACGCTAATATGGGTGCATGGGTTAATCTTTGCTTAAGAATTCTAAAGGCTTCTTCTTTCTTTGGTCCCCATTCAAACTTAATGGATTTACAGGTTAGCTTAGTTAAGGGAATGGCTATTCTAGAAAAATCTTGAATAAATCTTCTATAATAACCGGCCAATCCTAAGAAACTTCTAACCTCGGTTGGTGACTCAGGGGTTTTCCATTTGGTAATCACTTCGATCTTGGTTGGATCCACATGAATTCCTTCATGATTAACTAAGTGTCCAAGAAACTGTACCTGTTCTAACCAAAATTCGCACTTTGAAAACTTAGCATAAAGTTTTTCCTTTCATAATAGACTTAAAAGAGCGTGCAAATGCTTTGCATGTTCCTCTTTACTTTTAGAATAGATGAAAATATCATCAATAAAAACAATTATGAATTTATCCAAATATGGCTTACATATTCGGTTCATCATGTCCATAAATGCTGCTGGGGCATTGGTTAAACCAAATGGCATGACAGTAAATTCATAATGACCATACCTCGTTCTAAATGTGGTCCTGTACCTTTAATTGATGATATCCTGACCTTAAATCGATTTTAGAGAAAAATCGAGCTCCTTGTAATTGATCAAACAGATCATCGATTCTTGGTAATGGATACCGATTCTTAATCGTGACTTTGTTCAATTCACGGTAGTCAATGCACATACGCATCGATCCATCCTTCTTTTTAACGAATAAAATTGGTGCTCCCCATGGCAACGAGCTTGGCTGTATAAATCCCTTCTCTAATAATTCGTCTAACTGTTTCTTCAGTTCCTGTATTTCAACGGGTGCCAAACGGTAGGGTGTTTTGGCAATTGGTGCTGTTCCTGGCAGTAGATGAATTCTGAATTCAACTTCTCTGTCCGGCGGTAGTCTTGGTAATTCTTCTGGGAACACATCTGAAAACTGAGACACTACTGGGATGTCTTTTAATTCTTTTCCTTTAGTGTTAGTGATTATGGAAATCAAATACACTATAGATTCTTTTCTTATATAACTTGCAGTTTTCATCACAGAGATGAATTTAGTGGATCTAGATGGTTTATCACATTTAATTGTGATCTTTTCACCCTTTGGTGAACTTACTTGAATTGACTTTTGATCACATAAAATATTAGCTTTATTGGCTATTAACCAATCCATTCCTAATACGATATCAAATCCTGCCAGAATCATTGGGTAAAGATTTGCAATATACTTTTGGTATAAAATTTCTACTCTTGCTCCCTGCAAGATTTCAGAAATCCAAACCGTTTCTCTATTTGTTGTCTCTACTAAACATTCTTGTGGAAGTTTAGTTAATGATTGATTAAGAAGTTTGCAAAACGTAGTATTAATAAAACTTTGGTTTACACCAGAGTCAAATAATACTTTAGCTAATATATCATTAACTAAAAACGTACCGGCTATCACATCCGGAATCATTCTGGCTTCATCTGCTGTTAGAACAAATGCTCTAGCATTTTTAGTGTTCTTGTTGTTCGGAGCTGGAGCCAATTTCGGATAATTTGGCTTGATATGACCTTTTTCCCCACAATTGAAGCACAGTTCATTACTGGATTTCCTTCTGCAATCTTCTTCCTTGTGTCCTGGTAACTTACAGAAATTGCAGTGAGCGAAGCATTTTCCCGAATGCTTCTTCTTGCAAGTCTTACAGTAAGGTGTTGAGGTAGAACCTATATTCCTATGGTTGGAATTCCCATAACAGAATTCTTGGGTAAGCCACTGTGCTAGGTTTTTCCTCTGGTCTTCTTCTCGTGTATGGACTAATTCATCAATCAAGGTGTTTGCTAGTTCTACAGCTTCTTCTATGGTTTGAGGTCTAGCTGCCTTGACTACATGTCTAATCTCTCCAATTAATCCCCAGATATAACTGGAGATTAATACTGGTTCAGGTGATGCAAGGGTTGGTATTATTCTTGCATATTCAGAATGTGGTAGTATAACCCTTACTATCTACCCCGGTCATTCTTAGGTTCAGAAACTTATTCGCTATCTGTTCCTTTTCATTGGGAGGGCATAATTTTCTTTCTACCATATTTTTAAATTTCTCCCATTCCATGTTGTAAATCTTATCACTTCCTCTTGACTGGAGGATAGTGTTCCACCATTCTAAGGCTGAGTTCTTAAACAGATTAGAAGCAAACATTATCTTGTCTTCTTTAGCACACTTGCTTATTTTTAAAACAACCTCAGTCTTTTCTATCCAGCGTAGAGCTGCAATGGGTTCTTCATTGCCCGAGAATTCTATTGGTTTGCAGGACCAGAATTTTTTGTAAGAACAACCATAAGGCATGGTTCTTCTTCTTTTGGGAATGGGCACTTGAAATACGGGTCCATTGTTCACGCTGTTTTCCGGTTCAGTTGATCGCTTACTGCTATGTTTACTTTTATTTTCCGCATCCTTAACAGTTTGAAGAATATATGGCAGTGCATCTATAATTCCTTGTGCCACTATGTGTTGGATAACACTATTATCCACTTGGTTTCCATTGTTATTGTTGTTGTTCGGATTCTCATTAACCAAGTTAATGTTACTCTGGTTATCGTTATTCAGATTTTCTTGATTCCCTTCGTCGGCCATCTGAATTTTAAACATTTATCACGTATTAATATGACAAAATAATATTTAATATAGCCAATCACATGACACGCATTTTGGTCAAAAGCGTCGATCATTGCGACTTTACTCTATTCATATAATATGCATCTAATACATACCAGTACTGAAATTTAAATTACAATACCGACGAAAATTTAAAGTTACACTACTAGAAATAGGCATCCGTAGTTTTTTTTTTTCATACACATATATTATATTATTTTATTATAGATATTATTATTACTACCGTTTCCACCATCACATTCATGGATATGGATTCATCCAGAAATCCATATTGCGCTCGTCGTATTTCCAGACGAGTCGCTCTCCCACCTGTCGCATTCTTTCACTACTCTCTAAAATTTCCTCACAAAATGTCCTAAGTTCTTGTACATTGTCTGCACTCATTGGGGGTGCTGGTTCTAGGACTTGGTTCAGAATCTGGGGTGCGGGATTCTGGTACGGAGGTATAGGGGCCTGGTATGGGTAAGGATTTTTTAGAATCTCCCTGATGAATACATCATTATCATAATAAGGATCTAGAGGGTCCAACCCTGGGTAGGCTCCTAGGTTTGACATAGGTATGTCTTCCTGTATCAGGTAACGTTGCACATAGTCCTTATTGTCATCCCACCATGAGTCATAATTTGGGTCTAATGGATTTGGTGCTGGTACCCTAGGTATTTCCTCCGGATTAAAATCATGCATTTCTACTTGATTTTCAGGGTTTTCTATCTCCATTGGTTGGTTAGGAATTGGTGGTTGTGGTTGGGGTGCTATCATTTGTTCCAGGTTAGGGTCAGCTGCAGTGGTTGCTAGGATGTTGATGTTGGCTATACCCCTATTAATCATATCCTGGGCATAGGCATCGGTTTCTCTTTTAGCTGCTACTAGTACTCTCTGGTCTTGTAACTTTTTCATACGCTTCCTACGCTCATGTGCCCCTTGACTGAACCATCCTCCTTTTTTCTGAGGGAATGGCTCCTCGAACTGAGCTTTAAACACGAACATTCCTTCTTCCGTATCAGCAGAGTACCCTGAGAGGGCAGGCTGAGAAGAGGCACCTTCGCTTCTAGGTGAACCAGACAATTGACGGTACGCGTCAGATGGTCCTTGGTCGCTCATACTGTAACTAACAAATAGTCAAATAACACATAACAAGAAATACAATTATGTACGTATTCCCGTAATTTATTTTTTTAACAATTTAAATTTTGGTGTCAGCGGAACACTTCTGTGGCTGAATCAGTGGCTTAGCTCTGATACCACCTTCTGTCGCAACCCCCGATCCCTATTACCTCAGGAACGGGCGGCCGCGAGCTAGTTTCGGTGGTATCACGTGTTTAGTCAATTTTGGCAGCGGAATTTACATCAGGACCGTAGTTAGGAAATATTTTATCAGAGTAAAATACCACACTTTCATAATATTAAACACATGGGATAAAACCCAAGTTTTAAGTACACACATTTCCATAGGAATAAATCCTATTTTTATTTAATAAAAACATCTATTTCTTTTTAGGTAACTTTATTGCCACTTTTCAAGCCTTTAGTGCTGTCCAGCTGGCTTCTATTTGGCTTTCACATTTTGTTACCTGAAACGTGTTTAAAAACATTTTATCAGTGGGAAATACTGGTGAGTGAATCCCAGTTTAACTAAGTTTAAATAAAATCCATTGTACAGTATTGAGGGCGATCTCGCAATTACATTTGTTTCCAAGTTATATCAATTAACATCCATGGTACTGCCAGACCCGACTTATGGAAATGTTACCCCTCGCAAGGCAGTAACATAACTTGTATACAAAATCCCAACATACTCATGATAATTGTATCCTTACAAATACTCAATAACTGCTTAATATATAATTAATTAAGTGAGGTTTTGTAAAAACAATTTACAAAAATGAGATTACTCACATTGCTGTCTTAGATTATCCTTTAGGGTTTCCTGGTGATAATCTATAATTTATACAAATGCACACGTGTTAGTATAATAACCCATTTTAACATTAGTAATACCCTCCCCGAGACGGCATTCCAACGACTACGTCGGGCAGAACCACGACAGCCGTTACGGAACCCTAGATCAATTGGGCAGCGTATCTAATACGTATCCAGGGGTTATGATACTTACAACGGAGCAGAACATCGTTAATTAGGGAGTATTATACCCGAGTATAATGCCTATTCTTTAAGAAATTCGAGATTTGAGAAAGGAAATGGACGAGCAGACTGAAGATCCGATGCCTTCTACTTATAGGGCTTCACTTCGACTTTTACGCGGCCCGCGTAAGGTAAGACAACGGGCTACGCGGCCCACGTCAAAGGGGGTCAACGGCATAGCTGATCCGGGTCAGCATGTAGGGTCGACGGGTGTTGGGCCACGTGGCGGCCCAGGGTTTCGCCAGCGTTTACCTTGTCGCGGCCCGCGTAAGGGTTAAATGAAGGATTACGCGGCCCGACTGAACTCAATTTCTTTGTTTTTAATTATTTTTAATGGCATAACATATTTTGGGCTCGGTTTTCATATATTGGGTGTATTTTAAGACATATTGGGATATTTTAAAATATATTAGGGTGTTGAAAATAATTCGAGGGTGTCGGTTTTCTGTAGGGTTGTTATACACGCCCCCGTGCTCATTGAGCACGTGGCATGTTCAGCCTTCTGTTCTCTTGTTTTGCTTTGCTTGGGAAGATGCTGTCGAGGGGTCGGGCATGCCACGTTTATCCCTTTTCTTGTATTTATGTTAGATTTAGCTGCATTTTTGCTTCTTTTGTTCATTTGAGCTCATTTTATCCTGAAAATACAGAAGGAAGACAAAAACACACTTTTTCCAACATTAGTACTAAAAAATGGTTAGTTTAATGCCACATTTGATGTAATTTATATGTTGCATTTTGCGCACATTAAATACCCCCACACTTGAATCTTTGCTTGTCCCCAAGCAAAACTCTTTATAATGTGGCTTTACACTCCCAAATGGAATGGGTAGAAGAGAAGGTTTTGGGCTTGTCATAGAGTGTCGGGATTTCCAAGATTCTTTATTAGTTTTTATTTTTATTTTATTTACAATCCTATTCGTCATGATTTATTTAAAACATTACATAAGATAAATTACTTATTAGGGCATAACATGCCTTTTTAAAATTCCATTTATATACAAGTTCACATACCTCACGGGGGATCACTCAACACTCGGCCGAATGTGTATTTTTGTGAAAACTCTCGAGAGCGGCATGGAACTTACTTCTACCATAAGTTTGCCAAGCAATCAATCCTCCTCCTTTTTAACTATATACCTTTGTAAATATCAAGAGGACTTTGGGGGAAGGGTTAGGATTGGGTTAAAGGTAGGTGGTTGGGTTAGTGGTTAGTAGAAAAGGGCGAAAGGCGTAAAAAGCATCGGTTTACTTTTTTTTTTTTTGTAACTTTTTATTTTGGTGAAGCAATTCTTCAAACAAAGTTCTTTTTGATAAACTTGTTTGTTTATTTCTTTTGGCTTCATCATCATTTTTTTTTGAAGAAGTCATAGGAAAAACCGAGCTTTGTTACTAAAATAAAGGGTTTAAAATGAAAAAGGGTTTTTGTGGGAAAAAGGGTGTTTGTTTTGGGTTAAGAAATGAAAAGGTTTAGGCTCAAAGGGGTTAACTAGGGAGATTTTGGGTAAGTGGTAAAAAAAAGAAAAATAATGGTGTAGAAATAAAAAGGGTTAGTCCTAATGCCTCCATCATTTACTTTCTTGGGTTTAAGTTGGTAAGGACCGGGAATGTGTCGTCGTGGCAAGTTCTAGAGGCGTAAGAAACAAGCGGCTATTCACACAAGAAACGAAAAATGAGCATTTAGTTTAAATATGTGTATTTGCTCAATAAAGGCTCAAAACTCACTTTTTGTGGGAATGAGTTTTTATGTGATCAAGTATATATAATCAAATTTTAACTAGATTTGTCATGCCGTTTCATAATTTTCTTATGTTGGTTCTTTTTATCACGACGCTATCAGTTGTAAATTTGTAAAAATATAACCTTTTTAGAATTTGAAATTCCCAAATTAAACCTAGACAAGTAAAAAAATGAAAAATTTTTGAAAAAAATTGGGGTGTTTAACGGTTCCAATAGAGTTTTGTCTTAGACTTGTAAATTACACATTATCCTCAATGTGCCCCAAAAATAAGTTTTGTTGGGATTGAACCCTATCAGAGGAACAGATAATTAAAGCCAAAACTGGATCAGAGCAGTGGATTCAGAATAAGCAGACGATTACAGTTAGTTCATGCAAATCTCTCCCCTTGAAAGTGGCTTTGTATCTGCTGACCTCCTATCTGCTGATCTTACCAAGTGCTGATCCACAACTGCTGCCTTGCATCTACTGCCAAATGTTAAAGACTGATGGAAGACCAAAGCTCTGCTGATTCAATCTACTGCCTTGAGTCAAGTACTGCTGGTCCAGACAAGCACTGCTGGGTTCACAGCAGTGGAAGGATGCAGCAGCTGTTTAAGTGTCTTTTATGTAATGAATTGTAATAGCAGTAGTTAGTACATCAGTGTTTGTATAGATCAGAGGTTAGAGTTTGTTAGGAGGTTAGATGTCACTTTCATGGTGACGTCAGCTAAGATGCTCAGTGGTTTGCAAGTGCCTATAAATAGTTCAGTACTTTGTACTGTTCTATTAGCTCTTTGATCACATCGTCTTCTTTGCACAAACAAACTACTGAGCTCTGGCTGAGGGGGAGTTTGCATTCATTCATCAATCATTGTAATCGTTGTTGAAACAAATTCAATCTTTCGATTCATTGTGTAAAGATGTTTGATTAAAGTATTACTCTCATTTGATTGTATGCAAAGTTTGCTTTCATCTTAATTCCGCTGCACAACTCTTTCATTTTCATCTTAATTTCAAACGAAAATACAATCAAAAAGAAACTCAGATCCAACAATTGGTATCAGAGCTTGGACAGTCAAATTTGATTTAACAATCATTTTGACGTAAATAGTTCAGCTCATAACAGTTGATACTGATCGTTTGTTCGTCTGTTGAAAAACAGAGCAAGGATTAATCACCATTAAAGTTGATTTCTCAGTGTCTGTAAAACAACAAGAATGACGTCACAATCTCAGGATGATAAAAACAACATCGGCTCGCTTTTTAAACCACCTATGCTAAAAAGAAATGAGTACAACATCTGGCAGAGGAGGATGGGTCACATCCTCGCTCAACAAAGCACAGGTTGTTGGAAGTCTGTCATTTATGGTCCCCATGTTCCTTCAGTTCCAAGTGCTGAAGATGCTAAAAAGTTCGTTCCAAAACCAGTTGAAAATTATACTGAAACCGATTTTCAAAAGATCGAACTAGATGCTAAAGCGTTTAGCATCGTAGCATCAGCGCTGCCCAATGAGATATATGCTGGACTGTTACATTGTAACAGTGCCAAAGAGTTATGGGACGCACTTAAGGAACAGTTTGGGGGAACTGAAGAAGTCATAGAAAACAATAGGGAAATCCTGAACCAACAGTATGAAACATTTTGCTACGTTAAAGGCGAATCACTAATGCAACAATTTGAGCGTTTCAGTTGTCTCATCAGTGAACTGAGGCTTGTTTACACCACTTTTACAAACTCAACTCAAAATAGCAGGTTCCTCAGGTCACTGCCAGAAAAATGGGACACCATAGCTTTTGTCACCCGAAACTCACCTGAATTCAAGGATCTGACCTTGACCCAACTCCACGGTCGACTCCTGACCTACGAAAGGGAGTTGAACCAGAAAAGAAGGTTACAAGAGTCAGGAAAAGTTACCGATGATTACACTTTCGGTAATACTGCTCTTCTGGGTCAAGAAGAATCTGGGAGCAGTGGTAAGGATCAGGGTTATGATCACTTCATTGACATAACTGCTGGTGCAAATTTTAACAACCCTGATCCTCACTCTGCTAGTTATGCATTCACTGCAAATGAAAACCAGATGTCAGACAATTTAAGTTTTGAACTAAATGATTTGCAACATTTTGATCCCACTGATTTAGAGGAAATGGACATCCTGCACCAACTGGCTTTGCTAAGTGTTAGAACTAGCAAGTTCTACAAAAGAACAGGACGAAAATTCCCAGGTTTGCATGGGAATCTAAGGGTTGGGTTGGATAAATCGAAAATCAAGTGCTACAAGTGTAATAGGTTGGGACATTTCGCTAGGGAATGTAGGAGTCAAACTACTGGTCCCATAATTACTCATCCTAGCTCAAATCCTAGACCTCAAAACCAAAACACTGTGCACTATGCCCAATATGCCCCAGCAGCTCAAGTGAACACTGCTCACTATGCTGCTGCCCCTGTGCCAGTACATTATGTCCAAACTACTGTTCCACAAATCCAATATGTTCAAACCCCTGCTCCACAGGTACAAGTGCAACCTGTTGCACCTCAAACCACTGCTCCAGCAGCAGCACAACCAGATCAACAAAGTTTTTTCACTCAAGGGTTTGTTGACTGGAGCAGTATGCCTGAAGACCTTAATAATGAAAATTTTGCACTCTATGCTTCTAATGATTCTTCTCATGATGAGTTTTGTTTGATGGCATTAGAGTCAATACAGGAGGGGGTTGAAACTGAGGAGGAACAGCAGAGCTTTGAAACAGTGGAAGAGGTGACTGAAGCAGTGGTTACTGCTGTGGCTGGTGAACTACTGTTGGGAGAAAGTTCAGGTACCCTGATTGAACCAATGACAGATCCATGGTCTGTAGAGGACAAAGAAGAAGAGAAAGAAGAAAAGGCTGGTGAAAAGAAGGTGAAAGCTGATGATGAAGAAGATCATCAATGTGATTGTGCAATGATGGCAGCTGCCAAGGTATCTCCTCAAGTTCTTGAAAAACTGTGTTCTGACAATTGCATAATTGCTTTTGCTAACATTAAAGAGGTGAATGAAAACCTTCGGGATAAAATCTTGTCTGATGAGGTCAAATTTGAAAGGACTTTAAAAGAACTTAAAAACAAATTGACTGAAAAAGAAAAAGAGAACAGCTGTCTAAAAGAAGAGCAAAGTATAACCAAAACCCAACTTCAAACTATGGTAGAAAAATACCAAGTTTGCAAAAAGGAGTTGGAGTCCGCCCAGATTACTTGTGAAAGATGGGTGGAATCCTGCAAAGGATATGAGGTTATGCTTGAAAAACAGAGAAAAAGCAATGTGAAATTTGGGGTTGGCTATAGAAAACATGATGATGAAAACACTGCTTTTGAAAAATCTGTTCAAACCACTGATGTAACCACTGAGTTCATCCCCACAAACAAGAATGGCCAAGAAGTGAGAATCACTGACAAACTTGGTAACAAAATCACACTTGACAGACCAATGGAATCCTCAACTTTTGAGGAGCTTGAAGAATACCAGTTTAAACCAAAATGGTCTGATGAGTGTGACATTCTTGAAAATTTCAAGCCAATGGACTTTACATCAACTGATGGTGTCAAGGATCCAAAAGCTAAAGTCATACCTCTCAAAGACATCCCAGCAGTGGTTAAAACCTCTGCTGCAAAGGAGTCTGAAAAGAGAAAGAAGAAAGAAAAAATTGATAACTTGTTTTGTGAATTCTGTGAGAAAAGGAATCATCTTACAAAAGATTGTTTCCACTTAAAAGCGTATGATTTAAACAGAACAAGTGTCATTGTTTCAGCTGAAGGTTGCATTGTCTGTGGTAAAACAAACCACAAAACTCAAGCATGTGTGTATCTCAAAAACTTTGATGTGAAAAAGAATGAGTACATTGCTAAAACATCCTTGAGTCCATCATCATCATCAACATCTGTCAAATTCACCAAGAAACAACCACTGTTTGTGCCAGTTCAAACAGCTGTTACAAAACAGCTGAACCAAACATCTGTCAAAAGAGATGTTCAGGTTACTGATGCACCCCCTGCCAATCAGTTCAGAAAAGGCAGAGAAAAACAGTCTTACCAAAGGATTCCTCACGTTTATGAGGCCTACAAAAGGCCTTCTAAACCCAAAGTGAACAAGCATCCTTTTGGTTACCAGCAGATGATTGGTCAGGACCCACAACAGTGGTTAGAGAAATACTGTCCTAAAACAGTCCAAACTCCTGACCTAACCACTGTCCATCATTCTACATCCATCCCAGACACTGTTGAGACCCCATCCAAAGCTTTGTTGGCTTTGGAGACCTTAATGAACTAATCCTTTTACTTCATGTGCAGGGAGCTTCTGCATGGTTTGATAGTCTTTGGTATGTAGATAGTGGAGGCTCCAGGCACATGACATGATGTAAAGCCCTCCTCAAAGACTTTAAAATCCATGGAGGGGGTGATATATCCTTTGGGAATAATAGTAAAGGAAAAGTTCTGGGGTCGGGTACAGTGGAGTCTGGAAAAGTAAAATTTGAAAATGTCAATCTAATAGACAATCTAAAATTCAACCTTCTGAGTGTGTCCCAAATGAGTGACAAGGGTTTTGGGTCATTCTTCACAAAAGATTGTTGTAGGATTGTTGGACCAGAAATGGTCAAAAAGATTGAAGCAATAATCAAAACTGGTCAAACTAAACTTGTTGCTCAAAGAAGTGGCAATGTTTATGTTGTTGACATGTCAAAAGAGTGTCCCAGAGCTGATGCCTGTCTGTTCTCAGCTGCCTCTAACAAAGAGACAGAACTTTGGCACAGAAGGCTGGGACACACAAATCTTAAGACAATCACAGAAATTTCAAAAAATGGTTTGGTGAGAGGCCTACCACAAAAATTGTTTTCATGTCCTGAACATTGCATTTCCTGTTTAAAAGGAAAACAGCATAAAAGTTCTTACAAGTCCATTGAAGAGTCTAAAACAACCCAGTGTTTGCAAATGCTACACATGGATTTGTTTGGCCCAGTTCAAGTCATGAGCCTCAAAAAGAAAAGATATTGTTTGGTTATTGTTGATGACTTTTCTAGGTTCACATGGACTTTCTTTTTGCACTCAAAAGATGAAACTGCAGGCATTTTGCAAGACTTTGTAATACAGGTTGAAAAGCAATTTGACCTTCCAGTGAAAAGCTTCAGGAGTGACAATGGCACAGAATTCAAAAATAGGGAGTTGAATGCCTTCTGTGTGAAGAAAGGGATTGTAAGGCAGTACAGCATCCCAAGAACACCAGAGCAGAATGGGGTAGTGGAAAGGAAGAACAGAACTCTGATTGAGGCTGCCAGAACCATGCTTGCAGATTCAGGTTTGCCATTAACTTTCTGGGCAGAGGCAGTAAACACTGCTTGCTATGTTCAGAACAGAGTTTTAATAAACCGCAGGCACAAAAAGACTGCCTATGAAATTCTGTATAAAATTAAACCACTGATCTCATATTTCAAAGTGTTTGGCTGCCCATGCTTTATTTTGAACTTAAAAGATTCCATTTCAAAATTTGCAGCCAAAATTGATTGTGGTTATCATCTGGGATACTCAACCACTGCCAAGGCCTACAAAGTGTTTAATACACGGACCAAGTCAGTGGAGGAGACTTTGAATGTTAAGTTCAATGAACTCTCATCAATGAAAATCCCAGCAAACCCTGCAGATCTGTTTGATCTTGAAAAATTCACTTTTGAAAATACTGCTGTCAAGACTAACAGTGCAGGTACATCAGAGGATACAACACCAGACTATAGGTATGAAATCATCATCCCTCAAAGGTCTGCCACAAAGGGAAAAGCACCAGCTGTTCAAAACAGTTGTCAAAGCTCAACCACTGCTACCTCAACAGTTGTTGACTAAAGTAGCCCATCAACCACTGCTTCCACATCCTCAAACACTGCTGACAAAAGTCCTCAAACAGTGGATAAAAGTCAGCAGTTGTCCACTTCATTACCTCCTATATCACCACCTTTTGAAGCCACTACTGGATCATCAAAGTCCCCAGCAGTGGTTAGCTCAGATGATACACATTTGCAGCCCTCACCAACCAATGCCATCATACCATACCAAGGAGATTTAATCTTCTTGAGATCTCATCCACCTGATCAAATCATTGGCAACATAAATGAAGGGGTGCTCACAAGAAGTCAAACCCAAAACATTTGTCTTTTTGCTGGTTTTCTATCACTCCATCAGCCAGTCAAGTACCAAGAGGCACTGAAAGACAACAGCTGGGTAGAAGCCATGCAAGAGGAGCTCCAACAGTTTAAAAGACAACAAGTATGGGAGCTTGTACCACTGCCAGAAGAGGTTAGTCCCATTGGCACAAAGTGGGTCTTCAAGAACAAAACTGATGAAAGGGGTATTGTTGTCAAGAATAAAGCCAGGCTTGTGGTTCAAGGTTACAGACAGGAAGAGGGGATTGATTATGATGAAACATTTGCCCCTGTTGCAAGATTGGAAGCCATTAGACTGTTCCTGGCCTTTGCTGTCAACCACAATATGAAGGTGTTTCAAATGGATATCAAAAGTGCTTTCCTCTATGGAACAATTCAAGAAGAGGTGTATGTTTGTCAACCTCCAGGTTTTGAGGATCCATTTTATCCAGATCATGTCTACAGGCTAAACAAAGCCTTGTATGGCTTGAAACAAGCACCAAGGGCCTGGTATGAAACTCTTTCCAACTTCCTACTCTCAAATGGTTTCAAAAGAGGTACCATTGATAAGACATTGTTTTTAAAATGGAGAGGGAAGGATTTAATGATTGTCCAGATTTATGTGGATGACATTATTTTTGGAAGCACATGTAACTCAATGTGTGAAGAGTTTAGAGAACTCATGACAGCTGAGTTTGAAATGAGTGCTATGGGTGAGCTGCAATGTTTTCTTGGTCTCCAAGTACAGCAATTGCAAAATGGAACTTTCATTCATCAAAGCAAATATGCTAAAGAACTTTTAACCAAATTTGATATGAATGATTGTAAACCATGCAGCACACCCATGGCAACAAATAAGCTGGTCATGTCTGATGAAAAGGATGAGCTGATTGATCAAACACTTTATAGAAGCATGATTGGGTCTTTATTGTACCTAACTGCATCTAGACCAGACATCATGTTTGCAACATGTGTCTGTGCAAGAAGTCAATCAGCTCCCAGAAAATCAAATCTCATTGCTGTAAAAAGGATCTTCAGATACATAAAAGGTGCTCCCACACTTGGTATCTGGTATCCAGCTAATGGGAACATCAAGCTTTCAGGTTTCTCAGACAGTGACTTTGCTGGATGTCTCACCACAAGGAAGTCCACATCAGGAGGGTGCCAGTTTCTAGGTGATTGCTTAGTTTCATGGCAAAGCAAAAAGCAAGCAGCTGTTTCAACATCCACTGCTGAGGCTGAATACATTGCTGCTGCAAGCTGTATAGCCCAACTCCTGTGGCTTCAAAATCAGTTGCTGGATTTTGGTATCACTGCCTTAAAGACACCACTCATGTTGGACAGTCAGGCAGCAGAAAATATCATCAAAAATCCAGTTTCCCACTCAACCACCAAACACATCGACATCAGACATCACTTTGTGAGGGATTGCTATGAAAAAGGTTTGATTTCTCTGCATCATGTCCCAACTAAAGACCAGCTAGCTGATGTGCTCACAAAAGCACTTGATACAGCCACTTTTGAAAGTTTGGTCTCTAGGATTGGGATGCTGAACATGGAATAACAAGCAACATCTTGTTTTTCTATGAATAAAAGCAACAAAATGTTTTCAGAAAATCAAAACTCCATCCTTAAAAATAGCTAACAATGAAAATTTTTCATTAAAATCCTTAAAAGTCTGCCATTAACCACTGATTGTTCAAAAGTCTGCTTCCTTCAAAAGTCTGTCCACTACTGAAAGTCAACCCCTGCTTTCTCATTACTTTGATAAACTCTGTTGTTCAAAAGCAGTGTCTTATCCACTGATATGCTATCCACTGATAGTGAAAATCATCCACTGCTTTCATACCACTGCCTTCATCTGTCCCTATCACACAAGTACTGTCCTTCACTTTCAACAGGGGTTGTCACGTGGGCAGTACATATTGGTCAGACCTTTTGTAACGGCTGCCACCTCAGCATTCACTTTCTTCCCTATAAAATCCCCCACTCACCACCAAAACAGGGTTTTACTGTCGAATTGAATTCTTAAAAATTCTCTTCTCAAAGCAGTTTTTCTTCTCATCTTTCACAACTTTCTTCGATCATTCATCTTCAAAATGACAAAATCGAAGTCATCCTCAAAACCCTCATCCAAATCATCATCGAAAACAGCCTCTCAAAAGGCAATCTCCACTGAAATTCCATATAAACCATCTCACAATCTCCTGGGTCTTCTCACAAAACCAGGAACCACCAAAGTTTTCGATTCCATCATTGATCTCATGGCAAAATCAAAGTACAAAACTTTGTTCACTGCCGATGCACCAATCTATTTGGCGACCCAAAGGGAGTTCTGGAAAAATGCAATCCTTGAAAAACAAGGAGACACTGCAACCACCATAAACTCTTCGATAATGGGTAAAGTTGTCCAAATCACGCCACAATCCATTTCAGAGGTCTTTCAACTCGGTGATCAGGAAGGTAAAATTTCTTTCACTAAAAACGAGTTACAAACTGACTTCATTGAGAGAGGGTATGAAGCCACAATGATGAAGAAAATTACCTTAGAAAAAGGTTATTTTCCGTCTACAACCAGATTTCTATTTCATACCCTCCTACTATGTGTTTCAAACAAAACCACTTCTTTCAATGAAATCCCTTTAAAGATTCAAAATCTGGGATATGCAATTCTTCAAGGAGAAAATTTTAACTATTCTCGGGAAATTTTTAAAGATTTGGTTAATAATGTTGAAACAAAATCATTCTTACTGTTTCCAAGGTTTTTAAGTTACTATTTTTCAAAGAAATTCAGTAAGGATGATTTAGCTGTAATAAACCAAGGTGATTCTACTCAAATAAACGGTTTAACAACTGAAACTTTTTCAAGAATGTTAGCACCTTGCAAAACACAAGCAGAGGTGCCTGAGCAGATTTTAGCAGTTACAACTGCTCCTCAGGTATCTGCTGCTGAGCCCACTGCTCAAGGTGATCAAAGCAGCAGCACAACTGTTTTGAAACCCACACCTAAAATCACCAAAAAGCCAACAAAAAGAAAAACACAAAAACCCCCCAAAACCATCAAAAAGGCATCTCTGGAGGATGAGATACCAGAGCACCTGCCAGTGACAACACAAAAGTCACAAGAAACCACTGCTGCTACTTCCTCACAGCAGTTGGTACAAATATCTCAACCAATAACCGAAACTCCTCCTGTTTCTTCACAAAAAGAACAGGTTGTACAAATAGGGTCTCCACATCATGATGCTCTGGAAACACTCGTTTCTATCATCCACAGTCCAATGCCCGGGACACATCCTATTTCTACACCAATCATTACATCCACAATTCCCTCACCAATAAAACCACTGTTGGATGCAATTGATTTGAACCAGGCATTAACCAGTCCTTCTCAATCACCTACTAATGAGAATATACCTCAACAACTGACTGGGTCTGATGTATCAATCTTTGCTAACCCACCAACACAACCTGAGGAGGTTACACCCCATGAGTTACAAGTAACTCTTGGTGGTAATCCAAGTGAAGCAGCCACTACAACTGTTGAACCTACAGGTTTACAGTTGGACAGTGGTTACATTAATAAGACTTCCTTGGAGGCAATTCCTTTTATAGCACCTCTGCCAACCACCAGTGGATTTATTTATCCTACTGGCAACATCAAAAGGTTGTCAAGTGTTGAAGGAAGAAGACCCCAGTACCAAGAAAAAGGGGCATCAGTGGTTAATGTTTGGAGTATACTCCCTACATCTACCACTGATAAAACCACTACTAGTGGGAAATCAGATGATCCCATTAACTTGGGTGATGGTTTAAAGTACCAGAAATTGACGGATCGTATTGCAAAGCTTGATAACTCTGTTGCAGAACTCAAAGATATGCTACAACAGGTGTTACAAGTTCAGAAGGTACAATCAACTGTTATTCCACCTCAAGCACCTGCTCTACAAAGGGCACCTGCTACAAATGAGCTCTGGAATCTATTTCAATCTTTTCTCCAACAACAAGCACAATTAGCAGATCAGCAACATGAAACACATGTACAACAGCTGAGAAATGCAATGGAGTCAAGGTTCAAGAACACTCAGGCTGATTTAAAGGCTCTCAAAACTCAGATCTTGCACACCACTGGCACTGCTCCTCCAAAAGTACGCTACATTTATCAACTCCCAGAAGATAATGCCAAAAAGGGGGAGAAAATTAAGGAGTGGAAAAAGAAGGGTATAGAGGATGGTCTCTATCTTGAACCATAAAATTCAAACATGACCAAAAAGATCCCTTTGCCAGATGGCAGCAAGAAAATTGATGTAACAACAAATGCACTAGCAGAAGCAGTTGCAAGTGTAAAAAGGGATAGAGAGGCCAAAAGGAAAGCCAGGGTGGACAGAATGGATCATCCAGATCAGGGTACTTCTGGGTCAAAGGATCATGAAAATCCTGTTGAGGAAAAGAAGAAGCCTACTAGAAAAGTGAGGCAACCCAAATCCATTCCAACCAGACATTCAAAGTCTGCTCAAAAACCACCATACAAAACAGCTGATGCAACAGGAGTTACAAAAACTACTGCTTGCCAAACAGTTGTTCCAACAACACACACCACTTCAACACACACAACATCCACTGCTTTACCATCATCACCACCAAAAACAACACCTGCTGACATACAGCAGAAGACAGCAGATATTATAACATCTGTTGTAATGACAACAGTGGTTGAAACACCAGTTGTTTCAACAGCTGTTAGTCAATCACAATCCACTGCCACTACATCTACCACCACTGTTCCATCCAAAACATCATCAGTCCCTCCTACAAAAAGGAGAAGACTAATTCTCAAAGATGATGACAATTCACCACCACAAACATCTTCAAAATCTTTAGCACTTGTCACAATTCCAAAACCTGTTCCTCTCTCTTCAGTTAAAATGTACAAGCCCTTACCTCCTGCAGGTGTTCAATTTCCTCTTGAATTAGCAGCTGTTAGAGAAGAAATAAAATCTTTTTACTTTGAGGATGACCCTGCCAAAAGGAGTTTGCCATCAATAAAAGGATATCCCTGGCCTAAAAATGTTGATGAATATTTGGAAATCAAGGCCAAGCAAGCAGAGGATATCTCAAAGAAAAATACACAAGGGAAATCTGATAAAGAGATTGCACAGAGGAGTCAATATTTGCTCACACAAGTCAGATCCCTAGAGCAATTTGCAAAAAATGTTAGTCAACAAATTTCTGAAAGAGCAGCTGAAACTCTGAAGAGAGACTACATTGAAAGCATCATGGCTCACAAGAAGTACAAAGGAGAGATATACATGTACAAAGAGTGGACTATTCCTGAACTTGAAAATGAAGCAGCAAGAATTCAAGATATGATAAAAAGGAATGTCACTCACACTCCTCCTAACTGGGCAAAGTTTAAAAAGAATGTACCTGACAAACAGGAAGAGCTGAGGAGAATGAAAGAGGAATTGGTAGCAGCTGACTATGGAAACAAAAGACAAGTTGCTAGATGGAAAGAAGATGTGGTCAGGGCTACTTACAAAAAGTTGGAACAATTAAGAAAGAAAGATCCCATAGTTCCTCAAAAGCCTGACTATCCTGAAGCAGCGGTTTCAAAAAGACCATCAAAGCTGCAAATCAGGAGATCCACAGCTCCAGTTGGTGCTGCCATCTACAAAAGAAGGCCACAGAAACAGCTGATTGCTGAAACCATCAAAGAGTTAATGGAAGGTGAAGACCTTGGAAAAGAGGGTATAAAGAAGATGATCATGGAAACTCTTGGTTTGGATCAAACTGCAAGTACTGCTCAGCCAGTCATGAATAGGCCAGCCTCTCCAAATACTTCTGCAAATAAACATCTCCCAAGAAACCCACCAGGCTCAAAAATACAAAAGTGGGAAACTGACAAACAGACCTGCGTATTGACTTTGCTCAGGTCTGGTGGAGAAGTGGAGAAAATATCAAGGGAACAAGCTCTTGGCCTGAGTCTTGAAGATTTGCAGGATCTCCTTGATCTTCCACTTAGCAGGGATGATGAAGATACAGATGCCCTAGACTTTGAATTACAATTTAAAGGTCAGATAAGGGAACTGTTGATGAGGCAATAAAGATTTCCACAAATAATGAAGAGTTTTGGCATTATCTGTTCCAGGGGGAGATTGTTGGGATTGAACCCTATCAGAGGAACAGATAATTAAAGCCAAAACTGGATCAGAGCAGTGGATTCAGAATAAGCAGACGATTACAGTTAGTTCATGCAAATCTCTCCCCTTGAAAGTGGCTTTGTATCTGCTGACCTCCTATCTGCTGATCTTACCAAGTGCTGATCCACAACTGCTGCCTTGCATCTACTGCCAAATGTTAAAGACTGATGGAAGACCAAAGCTCTGCTGATTCAATCTACTGCCTTGAGTCAAGTACTGCTGGTCCGGACAAGCACTGCTGGGTTCACAGCAGTGGAAGGATGCAGCAGCTGTTTAAGTGTCTTTTATGTAATGAATTGTAATAGCAGTAGTTAGTACATCAGTGTTTGTATAGATCAGAGGTTAGAGTTTGTTAGGAGGTTAGATGTCACTTTCATGGTGACGTCAGCTAAGATGCTCAGTGGTTTGCAAGTGCCTATAAATAGTTCAGTACTTTGTACTGTTCTATTAGCTCTTTGATCACATCGTCTTCTTTGCACGAACAAACTACTGAGCTCTGGCTGAGGGGGAGTTTGCATTCATTCATCAATCATTGTAATCGTTGTTGAAACAAATTCAATCTTTCGATTCATTGTGTAAAGATGTTTGATTAAAGTATTACTCTCGTTTGATTGTATGCAAAGTTTGCTTTCATCTTAATTCCGCTGCACAACTCTTTCATTTTCATCTTAATTTCAAACGAAAATACAATAAAAAAGAAACTCAGATCCAACAAGTTTTTAGGTTGACTGAATGTGTAAAAAGTTGTGAAAAAGCAAAAATTTATGTTACTGGGCTTCTGGACACGGCCCCGTGTCGGATGAACACGACCCCGTGGTCAGATAGCCAGTAACAAGAACTTACAGAAGGTGGACACGGGGGCGTGTCGGCTGAGCACGACCCTGTGTCTGGTAAAAATCTGCAGAATTTTGACAAACAGCAGGTCTGGGGCAATGGGCACGGGGGCATGTCGGCCGGACACGACCCCGTGTAGACAATCTGCAAAGGTGCAAAACAGGTTTCTGGCTTCGGTTTTGCTGTCCCGGGCTTTAGTAGCACTAATTTTTAGTACTCTAAGCCTCATATGTACCTGTTTTATCAATAAACACTACACCAAACCATAGCAAGCATCCTAAATTACCATTGTTCAAACATCCATACTACAAAGTTAAAATAAAGAAAATGCAGAAAAGTAAAAAGTGTTAGATGAAAGTGAATTGTTCAACACACGGCACGCAGGCCAGGAATTGTTCATGACAAAAGGGGGTTAACCTGTTAGACCTCCAACCAGCTGTTCCTACCTCCACTCCTCTCGCCTAGTCCATGTCCTCATCTTCATCATCATCACCTCCTTCATGCCCCGCCAGTACTCCCGGATGTTCCCAATGTCATCCTGTATGTCGGATATGTTTCTCTCTATCGCTCCGACCCGGGTATACGTGTTGCTGGCCATATTGTAGGTGTTCCTGGTGCACATGAGGTTTTCCTTCAATAAATCATGTAAACTTTGGAAGTTAGGAAAACCGCCTCCTTGAGAGGAGGATTGACCCGGATCACCCTTGGGCTGGTAATGGTACTGGGGAGGAGGTTGGAAGTGTGGAGCATGTAAGACGAGTGCCTCTTGCGGGTTCCATGCATGCCCCTGGACTCTTTGGAAGCTAACCGTCCCGTCTTCTGCTTCATAAATCAGGTTCATGGAGCGATAGATGGTCATGTCCACTCTTCCCGACCATGGGCTCTTTTGGAAAGACCTGGGCATGTTCACGAAATGCTTGAAGAGACGGTATATCCACCCCCCAAAGAAGATAGGGGTCGGGGGAGTAGCAAGCTGGTTTCAATGCATGTTTCGGAGCAGGAGGTACGGAACGTCAAGGTTGGTGCGGGTATGAATGCAATGAAGGACTAGTAGATCCCTCAAACCTACAACACCACTGCTATCGTGCCTTTGACTAAGAGAGTAAGTGAGGACCTTGTGAATGTAGCGGTAAAGAAGGGTCCCTCAACTTAGTGCTCTTAGTGCTGCTTGGATTGTAGTTGCCTTCTCCTATTTGCGCCTATGCAGCCTGGCGTTGGTTTTCTGGTATTTCACGTAAACCTCCGGTGTTTTGTTAATCACCCGCATCTTCCTCCGCATACAACCCAACTATCGTCCAAAACTGTGCTATCGAGATTGAGTACTTAGTCTCTCCACACCGGAATTCTACCCCATCATTATCGAATGGATCGGCTCTCGTTTTGAAAGCTAGTGTGCTGTAGAATTCAAGGTTATATTCATGGACTGAACGAAGTCGAGTGCACAGTGCGGCTCTCAGCGGGCCGGTAACTAGGTTGTTAAATTGGTCAAGCTGGTTCACTGCTCCTAGAAGATCCATGCATACTGTTCGTGGGTATTCCTCCGGCCTGGTTCGAAGCACGTCGTATCTTGCTTTAGCATCCAACTCATTTGCATTGAACCGCGTGAATTTCTTGGACATCTGAAAGGAAACACCAAATAATTAGCATGAAACAGTGAAATTTTGAGTGAAAACTGAAAACAGTCGGCTGAACACGGCCCAGTGTTCAGCGGACACGCCCCGAGTTGGACTGAAATTGGCTGGACACGCCCCCGTGCTCAGCGAGCACGACCCCGTGTCCAGACGTCTGTTTCCCAAAAATCCAATTTTTCGACCCGGTCCCGAAAACTCGAATTGTTTTTCCAGTAGGGGCGGTTTTCCTCGAAAATGAAACCCCAAATGCCGTTTTTCCCAAAACAAACCGTTTACCCCTTCAATTTTATCTTTTTTGGTTAAAAAACAAGGGTTTGGGGTTTTTATGAGAAATCGGGCAAATCTACGAACAATACAAGTTGATTTACTTTCTATAACACGTATCTATACTAATGCTAACAGATCTAAGCAAAAATTTGAGGTTCGATCCGGATGAAGTTCAAGAACCCTAAAATTTTTCCCCAAATTTTTGGTGTTTTAACTACATGCAAATGCTTAATCTAACTACTAAAGATGATAGAATCATACCTTAATGTTGTTAGAAGTAGAGGAGACGTAGGAATCTTGCAGAAAAATCGCCTGAACCAGAGAGTTTTCGGGGAAACGGGGCGTGTGGAATGAAGAAACTGTTATGAAAAAGGGGTTTTATCCTGACAGTTGCGCAGACACGGCCCCGTGTTCGGGCGAGTTTTGAAAAAAAAAAATTAGTGCTCGTGTGAGTGCCCTGTTTCCTGAAAACTTGGTTAGAAGACTTACCGATTTAGATGTCAACCTGCTTGCTTGAAACTTACCAGGTATGATGTTGATGGTTTCATTCTTCGATCGTTTGAAACGAGATTTCTTCCTCCTCATCCTCAATGAATCCTTGATAGAGCTTTAGCCGTTGGCCATTGACTTTGAATGGATTTCCATTTCGAGATTTAATTTCTACTGCGCCGTGTGGGAAAATATGGGTGATGGAAAAAGGTCCTGACCACCTAGACTTTAATTTACCAGGAAATAGCCGCAGTCATGAATTAAACAATAGAACTTGATCCCCTACTCGAAATTCATTAGGTTTAATATGTTTATCATGCAAATTTTTCATTCTTTCCTTATAAATTTCAGAGTTAGAGTATGCATAATTCCTAAGTTCGTCTAATTCATTTAATTGACAAAATCGGTTTTTACCGGCAAATTTTAAATCTAAGTTTACATTTTTAATTGCCCAGTAAGCCTTGTGTGCAATTTCTACTGGCAAATGACAGCTTTTTCCATAGACAAGCTTATATGAGGTTGTACCTATTGTTGTTTTATAAGCAGTTCGAAAAGCCCATAAAGCATCATCTAATTTATCGGCCCATTCTTTTTTATTTAACCCTACGGTTTTTTCAAGTATTCGTTTTAAACCTCTATTTGTCACTTCGGCTTGTCCGTTTGTTTGAGGGTGATATGCCGTTGAGACCCGGTGATAGACCCCATACCTTGTTAAGATTTTTTCAAGTTGATGATTACAAAAATGGGTACCTCTATCACTTATTAAAGCTTTTGGTGTTCCAAAACGAGAGAATAATATTTTCAGAAATCTTACCATGACTCTTCCATCATTGGTTGGAAGTGTCTCGGCCTTGGCCCATTTAGACAAGTAATCTACCGCCATAAGTATATATATTTGTTTGCTTTTGACGGTGGGAAAGGTCCCTTAAAGTCGAGTCCCCACACATAAAAAATTTCACAAACAAGAATGCCATTTTGCGGTATTTCGTTTTTGGAAGAAATATTACCTGTTCTTTGGCAAGCATCACATGTCTTGACAAGACTTTGGGCGTCTTTGTAAATGGTTGGCCAATAAACTCCTGAATACCTTTCGTGCGGTACTAGCGGCACCATGATGTCCTCCGTATGGACCTTCATGACAATGGCGGAGAATCCTTCTTGCTTCACTACCATGTACGCATCATCGGATGAGCTGATCGGCACACATTTTGAAAAGATAAGGATCTTCCCAAAAATAATGCTTCACATCGGCAAAGAATTTTTTTCTTTGATGATGTGGCCATCCTTTGGCGACTATACCGCTAACATTTGATCAATGAAGGGCAAAGGAAAGTGATCTTTCCTTGTTGCTTCATTTAATCGCCTATAATCTATACATACCCTCCATCCTGTGACGGTTCTTGTTGGTATTAATTCACTCTTTTCGTTAGTTATTACCATCATACCTCCTTTCTTTGGAACTACTTGGACGGGACTTACCCAAGGACTATCGGAGATAGGATAAATAAGTCCGGCATCAAGTAATTTGATGACTTCGTTTTTAACCACTTCTTGGACATTGGGATTTACTCTACGTTGTGGTTGTATTACCAATTTGTAGTCATCGTTCATTAAAATTTTGTGCGTGCACATGGAAGGACTTATGCCTTTAATATCTACAAGCTTCCAAGCGATCGCATTTTTGTGTTTTTCAAAAGTGTAATTAATTTTTCTTTTTCTACCCTAGTTAATTTAGACGATATAATTACAGGTGATTTACCATCTTTGTCGAGAAAAGCATATTCCAAACCTTTTGGGAGTTCTTTGAGCTCAAGAGGTGGGTCTTTAGGAGACTCCTTATTTGGTTGCTCATTTCGATCAAGAACTACAAAAGTTTGTTCTATGGCGACCTCTTCTTCAACAAAGTGGTCAGTTTCTTCTCTTGTATCGGGTGGTTCATCTCCATCTTCAATTAGGGGGTCATTATTGCCGAATGGATATTTCATTGAACGCTCAAGATCGACACTCTTTTTAAATGCCCCTAATTAAATAGATAGATTGTTACGCTTCCGGTTTTTCAAAGCTTCGTGGGTTTTTTCAAAAGGTCGTCCCAACACTAGAGGAGCGTCATCAAGGATGACAAAGTCGGTTGGGATTACCATTTGATTTGTTTGAACCAAGACATCCTCAACTACACCGATTGATTTTATTACTTTCCGATTGGATAGAAAAATGGGTATTTGAAGTGGAGAAAAATCACCAATACTTAATTTTTTGAAAATGTAGTTTGGCATTATGTTAACACAAAGATCTTTATCAATTGTGATATTACTAATAAATGAATTTTGAAAAAAACATGGAACCGGTGTAATGTTAATTTCAAATGGATCTTCTTTTATTAGCGAAGTTTGATCATTAGTTAACTTAACGCTTACCGTTTCGTCAATTTTAGTGTTAGTGTTTAACTCTTTTAAAAACTTAGCATGAGTGGGAACTAAACAATGGTTTTCGAAAGAAGGTGACAAGAGATTATTTTTTTCAAAATTAGACTCTTCTTGAATTTTAACATTGTCGGACTCACCCATTTCGTTATTTAACTCATGTGTCAGTTTTTCACTTATTTGTTCTTCCATTTTTACATTTTCAACTATCTCTTTTTTATTTAATTCTTCTCTTGCGCGGGACTCATCTTCCCTTGTGCGAGATTCTAATATGTAACGTTTGATAGTTTTAATTTTTTCTATTATCCTATCGGCTATGTCGGTGATAGAGTAAGGATCGGGATCCTCAAAGCTCGAATCCGGTTGTTCGATCCTTTGTTCCTTATAATACTCATAAGAAGTAGATGGTTCACACCATTGTCCTTTGTTGTAAGCATATGATGGATAAGGGTCGTAATTTTTTTCTTCATAATACTCATATGAGGTGGGTTGTTCACGCCATGGTTCCTCATAATAAGCATATGAAGGTGGTTGTTCATATTGTGGTTCCTCAAAGTATGAGTATGAAGGCTCATACCTTGGTTCATCAAAATATGAGTATTAGGGAGAAGGTTCATACCTTTGGTCTTCATAGGATGTGTATGAAGTTGATGGCTCGTACCTGGGCTCCTCATAGTAAGTGTATGAAGTGGATGGTTGAAATAAGTCACAATATTGAACCGAGTGCGGGTCACCACAATTAGTGCAATAGTCTTCTCTATAATCATCCTCCTCATAGGTGTAGTTGTAGCCTCCTGAGTATTGATCCATGAGAATCACTCAGCAAACCACAACAAAGTCTCGAGACCAGAAAACAAAAATAAAAACGGAAACAGAGGCTGGACACGGCCCCGTGTTCAGTGAGCACGGCCCCGTGTTCAGATTCTGTATCTGGACGTTTTAATTAAATTTATTAATTTCGTTGAGCACGGGGGCTTGTTCAGTGAGCACGACCCCGTGTTCAGACTCTGTTACTAGGTGTTTTATAAAAAAAATGCAGCACGGCACCGTGTTCAGTGGACACGGCCCCGTGTTCAGGCTACTGTGAATGCAAAATCTAACTAAAATACAGAAAAATGCGCGCGTTTTAAAAAAGGTTTTGAAAAACAGATTAGGCCATCGATTTTAAGTTTTCCTAAAATCCTTGTGTCCCCGGCAACGACGCCAAAAACTTGATGCGCGTGTAGTGTTATAGATTTTTAATGTATATTTTAAGCCCTTTAACACTTTTTAGCCAAGTTTTAAATTTATAAAACACGATATTTATTAACACTAAACACACATATGGGCAAGTGCACCCATCGTGAGAGTAGTATAGTGTTGGTAAGATACCGAGGTCGTCCAAGGACACAAGAGCTTTTAGTACCGGTTTATCCTCAACGTCTAATCAAATCAAAAGTTTAGAAAAAGGTTTTAAACAAGAAAAATAAAACTAACTAAAATATTGAAAAATAAAATAAAAATAAAAACAGATAGACAAGATGAATCACTTGGATCCGACCCGTGTTTAGTGTAACCTTTGATTATTTCCGCACTTTTGCAATTTTTAAGAGATTATCTTAGTTATTGTAGTAGGCCACTCTTCTGAAGGTGACGTTACCCTCAACCCAGTAGTTTGAGTCAGCAAGGATACAATCCTAAAGGGTTGGATTATTGAAAGATAATTAATTAGGTTATTAATGCATAATGTGGTAAGCCCCTCTTCTGGAGGTGACGTTACCCTCGGCTAAGTAGTCTGAGTCAGCAGGGATACAGTCCTAAGTAGCCGGGTTAAAGTTTTAATAGTAGTTTACATATGAGGGGATCAAGGAGTTCGGACCCCCGCCATCCAATACCAGCGGGTATTGAAGGAGGTCCTACTAAAGTTGACCCAGGTCCTTGCAGGATCTATACACTGAACAAGGCAAGACTCTTACCAAACCGTTCCCTTAACCCCCGACCAGGTAGCCAACATACCTCCATATAGACAGTGGAGATATGAATGGTGAAAATCTTTTATTTTATATAGACAGTAAAATAATGCCAAGACACCACGGACAAACGATAAAGAAGACTCACCTTCAACATAAGAAACTAGCTATTAAAATCATTAATACAGAACCAAATAAAAAGTGCGAAAAGATTAAAAATAAAAAGTATTACACTAGACACTTGTCTTCACCAAGTGATGTAAGAGACTTAGGCAAACATGGCCTTTGATTGTCAAGAACTCTTAGGATCAATCTTGGATCCCGAGACTACTCACACACTCTATGATGGATGATGGTGGTGGATGATGGTGTTGTGGTGTTGGTGGAGTGTGGGTGAAGTGTGAGAGAGGTGGTTTGCCAAGGGATGGTTTGCAAATGAGCCAAGCACCCCTATTTATAGCCTGCACAGAAGCCCGGACACGGCCCCGTGTCCACCCGTCTTCTCTTCCTTCATTAAATGCAGTTTGTCTGCATTAGTTGACCACGCCCCCGTGTCCGCTGGGCACGACCCCGTGTGCAGAAGCGTATCTGTACTATCAAGATTTCCTCAGATTCTGCGAATCTTAGAGTTGACCACGGCCCCGTGTCCGCTGGGCACGCCCCCGTGGTGGGTGATAGAAGCTTCTACAGCTTTGTCTTTTCTGCAGACACTTGGGCACGCCCCCGTGCTCATTGAGCACGGGGCGTGTTCAGCCTTCTGTTCTCTTGTTTTGCTTGGGAAGATGCTGTCGGGGGTCGGGCATGCCACGTTTATCCCTTTTCTTGTATTTATGTTAGATTTAGCTGCCTTTTTGCTTCTTTTGTTCATTTGAGCTCATTTAATCCTGAAAATACAAAAGGAAGACAAAAACACACTTTTTCCAACATTATTACTAAAAAAGGGTTAGTTTAATGCTACATTTGATGTAATTTATATGTTGCATTTTGCGCACATCAAGGGTCGTAAGTAAAGCGGTTTAAACAATCGCTTAGACTTTCGAACCCGACCCGTTTGGTCGATCATTAGGATCCGACCAAACATGTTTTGTGACCATAGTTGTATAGGGAATAACCTTCCGAGGTTATACCTTATGGTCACTTAGTTTACTTGGTTGTATGATAGGTAGATTATATGCCTTAGGAAAATGACCAAACTGCCCTTTTTGTGCATAATTTCATTTTAAGCATATTTAACCTAATTTTTGCCATATAAACTGATTATTAAACATGTTAGGGCATATAATACTTGTCATAGGACTAGTTAGGCTATTCGTTTGCTCTTTCGCGCAAATGGTGCGTTAAAGTAGCGTAAGCTACCTAAACTGGTCATAACGGGTCATAAGCACTTATGTTAGGTTTCGTTTTAGAATGTAGGCTTTGTTAAACCATATCATATGAGTTCCAATACTCATTTGGTTTACAAGACCTCATTCTATCCGATCTCCCGATTTAGGTCCGGTTTATTAACATAGTTACCTTATTAGGTGCCGATTGATTCCGTGATCCTTCAAGCATTGTTTGATTGTTATTTCAAGACTATAAGCAATATCAAGTGAGTACATAGTCCCCTCTTTTACCACTTTCAAATATTTTGGGGTGAAACACATGTGCCTACTTGTTACTTTCATGCTTTTCGTGCTTTCATGACATAAACTTGCTACCTTCATTAGTACGCATATAGTACATGATTTCAATTATGCTTTGCTATGTATGTTGACTGAGCATGCTAGCACATTGATTTCACATTTGTTTCATATGTTTAAATCAACATATGTACACAATCATTTACATTACATTTTTGCTATGTATGTTCATTTAGCATACTTAGTACATTGTTTTCACATAACATGCTTACATATGGTATGACATTTGGTTTGTTTAACTGGTCAAAAATACATTCATTAACATTAATCACGCCGCTTGGTAGTATGTAGTGGTACCATAGGAATTGACAACTCCCATTCCTGGAATCCTAGGTTTGTTTGGACGTAAGGAATGACAGAATCCGAAAACATTTTTGATAAACCTTTGATTTGTTTAAGGGTTTATCCGACAGTCTCAAGGCTTGAATGTATCCGATAAACATTACCGCATAGATGTTTGTATCAAAATAACATTGATTTATTTTTGCAAAACATAACATTTTGATTTAAACTTAGATTTATTCAAAAGCTTTGTTTTGTACATTTTACATACGGGGTTGAGTAAATTCTTTTATTCACCGTACATAACATTTGATTTCACATAACATTTGATTATACATTGACACTTTACATACGGGGTTGAGTAAACATTTTTATTCACCGTATATGATATTGTTGTTACTTGACATTTACTTTACAAGACATTTTGGGTGGTTTATTTATAAGTGATTTAAATAACGAAACGTGTGTAATATGATAAACGCATGGTGGATACGCCGCTGATACTTCCTATATATAAATGTTTTTTATGATATTACATATCGTAGCGTTATCTAAACCACTTAGACAAAGACATGATACATTTTATACAAACGACACATTTTCACAAGACATTGATTTACAAACGACATATTTTATACAAACTCATTTTACCTGGTTATTCATTTAACCTTACACCTTTCTTTTATAACATCTGATTTCCTTATCGAATTTTGTATGATATATAAAAGAAAACACTTTTAATAAGATTCATGACTAACTTTTTGTTAAACAGTTCTTTCAACTACAAGTCATGAATCCTTCATCAATAAAACCTATGTATCTCACGGGCATTTTTATGCTGAAATACCTATTTTCACATGTGTTTTCAGGAGCTAATGCATAGGGTTGATCAAGATACACTTAGGCGGACTCGGGCCTTAGTGGCATAAAAGATGCAAGAATAGTTTATCTTATGTTGTATTTTCTTTAATTCCCAAGACAATGTAATCATGTTTATTAAATAAAACCGAACTTTAATTACCATGGTTATGAAACAATAATTATGTTGCTCCACTCCTCGACGTTTCCGCCGCGGTTTGTTGTTTTACGCGGTCGGGGTGTGACACATAAACTGAAATAAGAGGCAATAAAATTGAGTCATAGAAGATGTAGACGAAAATACTGATCAGCAATCACTTTGCGAGCTTGCTTATTGATTCAAGCGGGAAATCATCGCCGAATGTAGAGGTGGTGGCTGAGGAACGACTATCTCTGAGTAAAATGTCTTTGGGAAGTGATATGGTTTCAAGAGAGTTAAATAACAATATTGTTAAAGCTTGTGGGTGCATATAGAAAATGCACCGACATTTCAGTTTAAGATAGATAACTAGTATCTTCAACTACTTATCATCGCTCAACATATTCCGTCAGCAACTACCAATTGAAAAATATAAAAAATAGACAATTGAAAAATAAAAAATCCCTCGGTAATCAATGACATACCATTTATGGTTACCATAACCTAGGATGTTGATATCATCACCGATGAATTATCAACATACCATCGACATTGGTAAATCTTAAACTTGGTTGTTGTTGGTGGGAATTGTTTTCCCAATTACAATCACATTAACTAGTAATAAGACCCGCGCGCATTGCGGCACGGGTACGTCACAAATATTAGACGGATTAGTCCAAGCGTTATGTGATGTGTTAACCATATGAAAACGCACGTTTTGACGTATCCAATTGAACTCAATGTACCCTATAGTTGCATTGTAATTGGATCAAAACGTAATATAAATCGAATTTATATCGTACATTCATAACGTATTATACGACCCGACTAACTGGAATTTATATCGTCAAGCAAAAAACTCTCGAGGGGATCAAAGTGGCATTTACAAAGTTCATAGAAAGTTAAGTGGTTAAAAATTGCATTTCCTAAACTTAAGAACTAAGAAATGGTAAAGATAAAATTTGATAAAGTTTTATGGTAAGAAGGAAACTATAACAAAGTTGGGGCTGAAAAGGAAACTACCACAAAGTTGGGGTGTCAAAAGCAAACTATGTGTAAAATAAAGTAGTAGTTTAGGGATTAAATTTGCCATTTTATGGAACTTTGAATGTACCAAAGTCAAGGGGCTAAAATTGCAACATCGTGAAAGTATAGGGGTGGAGGCAAAGCCGGTGGGGTTTCCACGACTTTGTCTTTTAAGCTATAGTATAATATGATCAGGATTGTGCCTTTTTCTTCTCTTATCTCTCATATCACTCTTAGGGTGGTAGGGGCACTTGCGGGGAGAAGGGGCGGGGTGTGTAGTCCCCGCGCGGGCATACTACCGCCACCCCTTGTTTAAGTGGGATTCGGGTGATAGTCACCGATGTGGGGAAGAGGAGAGATGGGGTTAATGGTGGGTTCACTCTTTTCCATCCAATCACACATTTATTTTTATTTTTTTAAGAAAAAATTGCTTATCACTCCCCATGTGGGAAGCACCCCTAGTGTTTAAGTGCAAAATGAGGAGTGGAGAGGGGAATTGACATGGCATGAGGTGATTGGCTAAGGAGAGAGTTTACAAATCCCTACGTGGGGAACACCCATTCTACCCTTAGGGTGAATGGGGTGGAAGCGGGGTGAAAGGCGATGAACCCTTTCACCGCGCGGGGAACACCGCCGCCGATCCCTGACTCACCGCATACGAGGAAGAATAGGGGAAGGAGAGATAGATGAATAATGGTGGGGCCTACTCTTTTCATCCAAACACAATATTTTTTATATTTAAAAAAAAAATAGTTTACCCCTTCTCAAGAGTAGTGACCACCTCGTATGTTTTTTAGGCAAGAGTGGTGTATGAGAGAAGAATTGACATGACACATCATGATTGGATGGGTAGAAATTTCTCCCATCTCATAAGACTGGAAGGTATGGTGAGGCTCATCCTCAAGGGGATGGGCCGCCACGTAAGCGGGTGTGAGAATGGGCATAAAGGGGATGGACCTAGGGGGTGGGGGATAAACCCCTTTATATATGTGTATGTATGTATGTATATATAGGTGTGTGTGAGGGGGTGAGGCCCGGCTTGGGCGGCTGTGGGCGGACGGAGGGGACGAGCCTGGGGCGGCGACGAAGCAAGGGGGTGGGGTGACTGGGGCGGCGGCAAAGGGATGGGCCTGGGGCCGTGCCCCATACCGTCCAATCTAAGGGGTGCACCCTTCACCCTGATGTATTTACTACAACTAGATGCCGGTTGGTTGCCATCCATCTTTCACGTTGACTTTTTTTTTTCTTCTTCTCCTTTGTCATATGTTATACCTCATGGACACACATACAAAGATTAATTTTAATTTTCTTCTTCTCTTGTGGCTGTCATATCGCTGCAATTTGATCCCTTAGTATCGTAGTTACATTGTTGTGCCTCTTTTAACCGTGTGTGTATACATGGATTGAGGGCGGTCATTGACGCTTCCAAGACACAAATTCTCGTTACTAAGTTACTTAGATTGTATGTTCTTGTTGTACCAACATATCCAATATTCGTCACCCCAATTTAGGCGTTCGGTTTACTCCCGCTAGAACTACAATGAGTATTAGATTTGGATGTAATGTATGTTAGTTAGGATTTGTTATTCATATAAGATTTGATTTAACTATCTTTATCGTAACGTGGAGTTGTGAATATATTAAGTTTCTTTTGTAATTGTTACTAGGCTAGTTCCCATGTGTTACATGGGTTGAACAATTTAAACTATATAGTATAGGTATTTCCTATAAATGCAAAACAAAGACAGTAACATTTATATACCATATTGACATAAATGAGTTAATATAAATGTAACCCATCAACTCGTACATGTTAATTATTACGAGTCGCAATATTTAATAGATAACTAATAAAACAAAAGTGGTTAAACATGGAAAACTAACTTTAACTAATAAAAAAATAAATAAGAGTGGTTATCTACAACTTATTGGAAAAAAAAAAAAAATAAGAGTGGTTATCTATAACTTATTGAAATTATAAATTTCGAATCATATGAATATGCCATCTTTCATAACCAACTTAAAAGGAAAGAAAATTAAATATACTTAATATAAAATAATAAATCATCATCACCGTTTTGCTCTCTATTTTTTATGCTTATCGCCACTAATAAACTCTCCAAATTAGAAGATTGATTTAAACAAGAAAACACAATTAGAGAGCGCTCAGGAAGTGTCATGTGTCCCCAAGAAGTTTATTTTATTATAGATAATAATAATAATAATAATAATAATCTATATTATATAATAAAAGAAACCCATGAGAGGACACGTGTTGAATTACTATGCATTCTCATAATTGTTTTCCTGCCCCTTTTTTTTCTCTAATTTAGTTGATATCCTTTAGGTTTAAATATAATTTATATATTTCCTAACTGATAAGTGATAAACAATAATTATAGATAAGTTTTATTATAACTGGCTTGTAACCTAACGGTATCATGAAGTGTGATAAATGTGTTCTTAGAAATTATCTACCAAACCGCATAAAATACTTTTATTAGTGTTGTTGTTAGTATTATTATCATTTTGCATCATATGTTAACTATATTTATTTTTTCAACCCGTGTAATACATGGGGTTGTAACCTAGTATATACAATATATATAGATAGATTCAAAACTCGTGTATTATACGAATTGAATAAATATAGTTAAAATAATATATGAATGAATTATTTTGTTAACCAATTAATAATCACGATTGTTTTCGTTAGTTAAAACAATATATGAATTAATTGTTTTGATTAACCAATTAAAAATCATGATTGATTTTGTTAGTGAATCAGTTATCTTTTATTAGTTTTTTCTTATCTAATCCATGTACCTATTCTAATTTAAAGTTTTAAAATTGGTTATCTCTAAAATTTGTGTAATTTTTTTTAATTTTATTAACAATATCTATTTGTTTAGGCGGGAAAACATAATTGAGATCACCCCATGGAGCGACATGTGGCACCAAATGATTTACTTTATTATATGTATAGATTATTGTACTCTTACATATTGTTGATCAATAACATGCATAGTAACTTATCGTAAAGTTTTTATTATCATGTATATTGTCTCTTTTTAAGTTGTAACATCCTAACTTTCATTAAAGACGTTAAATTGACATTGTTAATGAAATTCGCATTGGCATTCTATTAATGTTGATATAATATATATATATATATATGATAAGGATCATGTGAGAAGTAGTAGGCTAAATGAGAAACTTGAAAAGCATTCTGGACCACACATTCTCCCTAAGCAAAAAAATGCAAAAAAAAAAAAAAGGTGAAAAAAATGCAATTTTTTTTTTGTAGAAATCGCAGCTTTTTCTTTAATAATTAAATTTTTTATTTTTTATTTAAAAAAAACATTTTTTTTGGATTTATACATATGTGTATATTGTTAATCTTTTTAACTATACATATATGTATATTGTCAATTATACATATATGTATATACATGTTTAAAATTGAAAAATAAGTGTTATTTAGGGTTTAGCATTAGTATTTAGGGTTTAGCATTAGGGATTAGCTTTTGGGTTTAACATTAGGGTTTAGCTTTAACTTTAACTTTTGGGTTTAGCTTTATCTTTAGGGTTTGCATTAGGGTTTAGCATTAAGGGTTTAGCTTTAGGGTTTAGTTTTAGCTTTAGGGTTTAGCATTAGGGTTTAGCTTTAGGGTTTAGAATTAGGGTTTAGCATTAGGGTTTAGAATTAAGGTTTAGCTTTAGGGTTTAGAGTTTAGCATTAGTATTTAGGGTTTAGCATTAGGGTTTAGGGTTTTGCATTAGGGTTTAGCTTTATGGTTTAGGGTTTAGCTTTAGGGTTTAGCATCAGGGTTTAGCAATAGTATTTAGGGTTTAGCATTAGGGTTTAGCTTTTGGGTTTAGCATTAAGGTTTAGCTTTTGGGTTTAGCTTTAACTTTAAGGTTTGCATTAGGGTTTAGCATTAAGAGTTTAGCTTTAGGGTTTAGTTTTAGCTTTAGGGTTTAGCTTTAGGGTTTATAATTAGGATTTAGCTTTAGGGTTTAGCATTAGGGTTTAGCTTTAGGGTTTAAGGTTTAGGGTTTAGCATTAAGGTTTAGCTTTAGTGTTAACGGTTTACGGTTTAGGATTTATAACACATATTTTTTCAAATTTTAAACACGTATATACATATATGTATAATAGACAATATATATATATGTATAGTTAAAAGATTAACAATATACACATGTGTATAAATACAAAAAAAAATTTAAAATAAATAAAAAATTTAATCCTTAAAGAAAAAGCTGCGATTTTTTCAAAAAAAAAATTTACATTTTTTTTGCTTTTTTTGCTTAGGGAAAATGTGTGGTCCAGATTGCTTCTCAAGTTTCTCAAATAGGGTGGACTTCTCTTAGGATCCCTACCCTATATATATATATGTATGTGGAGCGATAATAAAAACCAAATTGAGTTAGTGTATATGATATAAGGATTAGGATCAAATACAAAGGATCCTAATTGTAAGAAAGATTTATAGAGTGACAAGTGTCCAATAACCTAAAAAAACCCACTACACAAAAAAACCCACTAAAAAAAACTTAAACATCCTAATTGTGGGGGGGGGGGTTAGGTTTTTTGGTGGTGGTGGGGGTGGGGGTGGGTGTTTAGGTTTTTGGTGGTGATGTAGAGGGTTTAGTTTTATGTTATTGGACTTCATACACTTCTTACAATTAGAAGTTTTTGTAGAATAACTTGATCCTATGATATAATAATAAAAAAAAAAAAGTTAGCGGGCCCTTTCTAACACAATTCAAAAGTTCAGTTTTCTAGAGACGTTAAGATCATGATAATTTTAGTTTTGACTTTTGACTATAGGGGTACCTTATTATTGGACACGTACTCATCTAGGATGAAGTATCACCGGACAATATAATATAATATGTTTGCATCTGCCGACATTGAGACCACCTATAGTGGTTAAGAAAAATAAGGCCTGGTCAATTCACACACGGCCTTAGTCTATTTGCACACTCGAAGCGGGTCAGTCTTGTCTGTTGACCTTGGCCAAAGCGCCCCGCTATGGCCAAAGCGGGGCGCTTTGAGTGTGCAAAAAGACAAAAAGTGTTGGCTGGAAGTTGTGTTGTTTTTTTTTTGAAATAGGTGGGATGTGGGTTAGTTTGGTAGTGTTTTTTGAAGGAAAAAATTGTATTTGAGTTTTATAATACGTTGTTTTATAATTACGTTTTTTTACGTCATTATTTTTATAGAACGTATATAATATAAGTGCGTCTTTATAAACTGTTAACCTAGTTTATTTTGTTAAATTAAACGAACACGTTAAATAAATTGTACCGAAAGCCATAAGAATTAAACGTAAACAATCCAAAACCAACGTGATGTAAATATATATCAGTTTGTACATACAAAACAAAAAGGTACAACTGACTACATAATACATAACAAAACACTATACAAACAAACTAAGGTACTAATCCTCGTGCGGTGGGGACGGTGGGAGGGGAAGTGGAGGCAACCCAGCGAACTCTCGTAGAGAAACGAGCGTCTCGATGATCCAGTCCTGGCGTGCGGCCTGGCGTCTGAGGCGCCGGTCGAAGTCCCGAGCCACCTCACGCGCTACCGGAGGCAGGTCAACGTAAACGTGCTGCGGGTACTGTGGCGGCTCAGGAGCTGGCTGAACTGGTGGTACCGGGATCTCCTCGATATGCTCCTCCTGAGCCGGATCCTCTAATACAGGCTGAGCCTGAGCCTGAGGCTCCTCCTGAGCCTGAGCCTCAGCCTGAGGCTGGCCCGGGAACTGATCGAGTCCCAGAGCCTGTAGCTGAGCCTGCCGAGCGGCCGCCTGCTCAGCAGGAGGGGCCAACACTCCAGGCCTCAACTCAATAACAACCGGGATGACCTCCGGCACCGGCTCCGGCTGCCAAATCAGCCCGTCTTGGCCCCTAAACCTCAGACCAACATCAAAGCGACGGGTGATCTGCATGCTAGAAACTGACGCGCGGCCCAACCTGGTAGACGGGACCGGATCGGACAGCACCGGATCTCCCTCGGGCACGATCCCGAGCGAGCGTGCGATGGCGGTGATGTATGAGCCAGTGTGCACCCACCCGCGGAGCTGCCGGTGGTATGCTGTGGCAAAGTAATCTGCCAGGCTGGCTGCTAGATCGCAGGGCTGTCGTCGCAGTAGACAGTATAGAAAGAAAAGGTCACTGAGGTTGACCTTCTCCCTGCTGTTTTCCCGCGGCACGATAGTTGACGCGATAACATGGTGAAGGTATCGGAACAAGGGGTCTTTGATGGTGGTGGCCTTTTGCCAGGATCTCCCAAAGGGAACCCTGGAAATGGCCCTCCAGAAACTGATAAGCGTCTGCCTGTCCATCATCGTAACTGCCTGCGTATATAAATCAGTATCGAGCTCGGCCTCTGTGTACAAACCTGTATAAACAAATAATATTAAATAAACAAATAATAATAATAAACAAATAATATTAAATAAACAAATAATAATAATAAACAAATAATATTAAATAAACAAATAACATTAAATAAACAAATAATAATAATAAACAAATAATATAAAATAAACAAATAACATTAAATAAACAAATGATATTAAATATAATAATAATAAATAATATTATTTAAACAAACTTGTATGGACAGCAAACTGCCGCACACTCATCTCAAACTCCTGACCGGCGAGACGGAATGTAACCTCGTGGACAGGAAAATCCGGGTCCTCCACGTAATCCGCCGGATGCGGCGCGTATGTAAACGTGGAAAGAAACTCCCACGTCAGCTCAGGGTACGAGTCCTCCATCGCTAACTCAAATAGGCGCGACCAAGGAGTATCTAGTCCAACTATCTCACGCGCCCGCGCGGCCTCTCCCACGGTCTCCAGCAGGCTCCAATCTATCCCTACATGCTCCCCAAGGGGGATGGTGCGCAACCTCGCGCATCTCCCCCTCGCCCGTGACCCCGGCGGAAACTGCAGGTACGGACATGCCGGCTCTCCCTCCTCGCCCACATCTACCTCAGCCTCCATATGCTCAATCTCGTCATCGGAGGAATTCATCCCTGCACGTTGAATATTAAATATAAAATAATAAACAAATAATATTAAACAAATAATATTAAACAAATAATATTAAACAAATAATTAAAAAAAAATTAAAATGAACCAAAGCGCCGCGCTTTGGCCTCGGCGCGGCGCTTTAGTTCTTCGTTTTGAAGAACAGCCCCCAAAGATCGATCATACCGCCCAAATCAAACAAAATTCAAACAAAATGAAACACATAACTTGAACCAAAACGTTGATGTGTGTGTAAATCGTACCTTTTAGCGATTGAAACCTTGAAAACGTTGATGTGTGTGTAAATCGCACCTTAATGTGTGTGTGTGTGTGTGGGTTGAAATGGGGGAGAAGGCTGCCCCGCTTCAGCTAAAGCGAGGGTTCAAAGCGCCCCGCTTTGGCCATAGCGGGGCGCTTTGAGCCTTTTTTAAATTTTTTAAAATTGTTTTTAATTCACAAACGCGTCGATAATAGTCTAAATTTTACGTTTTCTCCATTATACATCATTTTTTATTATATATGGACTATATTGCAAGTTCCGGATCAAATCGGTTACGTGTGATGTCTTATTCCGTTATATCGTATCATTTTGGTTTGAAAGCACAAGTACTCCTGTGAGAGGTGTTATGTGTATCAGCCGCCTACCGTAACTGAACATGACATATTTTTTCATTAATTGTAGTATTATGATGTATATTGTCATTTTGGGTCGTACAAGTGTGTATTGAATCTGATTATTATTAAACACATTTAACATACATCGTGAACATATGGGGTTACATTAAGGTCAGGGGCACGATACGTAAGCATTTCGTACGTGTTGATCTGATCCCTGTATAATGTATGCCAGGCTGCTGCGCGCTCTGTTCTGTGTGCTGTCCAGAGTGGGTTTGGGGGAGGCATTGGATAACAACCTCCAAGCTCTACATGTATGAAATGCCCATGGTCGACGAACACAACCGCAACCACCAGGTGAGGTTCCTCAGCTTCGTTTGGCCCGCCCAGCAGAGGGAAAATTGTACAGCTCCCACGCATGTCGAAGCTGTGAACAATCACACCGTATCGTTGGGCAATAAGAAACCCCGTGTCAGGCATCGTCATGTAATTTTCGATATCTGCTCGTCCCACCCCCTTGAAATTGATCCGTCTAAGCAGCGCATCATAATGTCCTATGTTTTCCGGATCGAAAAACTGCCTCCAAAGCGATTCGTTCGTACGTAACTCCTTTATAAGTTGTTTCCGGATCATCAAATATGAATTTTGTTTCACTCCTAACCCAACAGCCACCGATCGAAACCCACAATGACCATCTGGTTTCACGTCCTTTATTCTAACGATGTATGGATGGATCACTTCGGGAATCTGAGATGCGTAGTTGCGGATCGCTATATCCGTCTTAGGACCGAGCTTGATCATCGGGAAATCAGGGTGCAGGTTGATCGGTTTGGTATTCTTTTGTCTTCTAGAATCTTCGAGTGATATGTACGAGCTGTGACGGGGAAGATCATCTGAGGCCTCGGCCCAAGTTTCTTCCGACGGAATGTACGAGCTTTTTCTAGCGGCTTCAACCTTTCTTTCTTCCTGCGTTTTCAATGTTGGGCGACCACGAGTTTTCTTCAGAACAGCAGGAGGTTTTTTGTTATTGTTCCCTGGATTGAGGATTTGCTGAAACTTTTCAAAGAAGCTCCTTTTCACCTGAGGGGGTGTTGGATCGATCTTTTGTTTCAATTTTTCAAATTCCGCGTCTACATCGATATCCTCTATGTTTGTCTTTGCAGGCTTGAAGTTAAGCTTCTTCCAGAACACGTCTATGTGTGTGATCCGGAGTTGCTGACCTGTGGATGAAAACAAATTAGGTGGCAAAATCATAACGAGAAAGGTCAAAGATATTAATTACCTTTATTTTCCAACTTTTCCAAACGACAGGCACATGGCAAACCACAGCTGGTCGTAGTTTGGTGAAAGTTGATAGTTTTGTTAATCCAGCATGATACAAACTTTTCACGGTACGGATCCAACCAGGATTTCTTCATATAATCAAAAACCTCTAAAATTAAAAAAAAAACGTAAACAGTCAGTTTTTGTTATTATATAAAATTTGAACATAATTATGTAAGAAATACCTACGTTCACGGTCATCTTCTTTCAGCTGTGCTTCAAGGTTTTCCAAGTTATAACTGTATATTTCCTCGGTCGTCGACTCGCACAATAACCAAAAACTACGTACGAATTATTTCCAATCCGTGTCAGAGAATTTCTTCTTGCTGTTCTTATTAATATTTTGTTGAATATGGAACCGACAAAGATACTTATGCGCTTTTGGAAAAACTTGTTCACACGCGTTCATCAGCGCAAAATCCCTGTCTGTTAAAATCACGCGCGGTTCCATACATCCTACCAGCATAGACTTGATCCTCTGCAACACCCATAGGTAGTTCTCTGACTTCTCAGCGGAAATTACCGCACAAGCAGCCGTAAACGATTTGTTTGTCGACGTCATGCCTACGACCTGAACAAATGGCAGGTTGTACATGTTCGTTTTGTAGGTGGCGTCAATAATTAGCACATGCGGGAAGGCACACCACATCTTGAATGATCTTTCGTGAACAAAGAAGACATCTTCAACTTCGTTTGATATCTCATTCGTGCGCATGTAATAAGTGTAATTTTTTTCGAGAAGAATGCTTTCAAGTTTTTGCATCGGAGACTTACCGACATTTTTTTCGGCGTTGATCTTCTGAACAGCGTTGTGTATATCTTTCGGAATAAGCTTTCTAGCCGGATTGTTTTTTGTCAGCGTTCGCCAGATACTTTGGTTGGGAATGTCTTGCTCTGCCAGCTCCTTAACCAGTTTTGTATCCTCCGAAGAAAGCCTTCTCGCATACGCGTGACCCTCTAAGTTTTCAATAGGAGTGTGGTTATGCTTCGCCTTCGTCACCTCGATCCTCCAAACACTTCCGGATGATTCCGAAAACCCGATCATCTCGAATGGGCAGCCTATTTTCTTGCTACCCGTTTTCCTCTGTGTAGCTATACTCTTATGCTCCCCACCAAAAGTACATTGAAACCAAATCTTGTAATTCTCTCCTCTTTTATTCGACCTCTTAGTCACAATGAGGTAACCGTTGTCTTTTGCCGTGTCTTGTACCCAACGCACCAACTCTTTACGTGACGAAAAGGTCTGCGTCGTATCAAACGAAAACGTAACCGGGTAACAGCCTTCCTCGTCAACAGACACATCCCCCGGCTCACCATCGTCACCGAGGTCCGAATATACTTGATGTTCAAAGTTGTGCTCGCCACCGTAACCGAAATTCGAATAACCTTGTAAGCTCTGTTGACAACCGTAACTGTCGTTTGGACCACACTCCTGCTGTACAAAGCTGTACTCGCCACCGTAACCGAAATTCGAATAACCTTGTTGTGCGTAAGGGTCCTCCACAGGGGTATTCAAATCCAGCGTCACCGTGTTATCACGATAACGAATGCCAGATACAACCTCTGCCTCCCTCAAGTTGGACGAGACCGGTTTCTCATACGAGTCAGAAATAGCGGTCCCCTCGTAAGAATCAGGAACAACTGTCTCGTCAGAATATTGACCGAAAATATAGTTGTTTAACCACGACATCGTTTTTTGTAAACAACAAACAACAAAACACTCGAATACCCACGTATGTTTGTAAACAACGTGAAGAAGAAGAACGAGCTTGCTGAAGAAGAACCTCAATCAGTAGTTTGCTTTTAAAAGTGAAAAGTTGGATCGAAGCGCCGCGCTATGGCCAAAGCGCGGCGCTTAGGGTTAACGACAAAACATCATAATCAGCTTTATGTCTGTCAAACAGTATCGAATGTTTCAAACGTCAATCGAAGTACGTTTTGTCGATCGAAGCGCGGCGCTTTGGCCATAGCGCGGCGCTTTGGGGTGTGAAAATAATTTTGGGCGTGTGCAGCTAGCATGACCCAAAAATAATGCCTCACCATGGGGCATTATCTGACACGTGTCATCCCAGTCAGCATGGGGCGTTATTGCAATAGTGGGAATAATGCCTAATAATGTCCCTTCCAATCATTAAACAAAAAAAAAAAAAAAAAAAACTAAGCTCATTGGCTAGTCAAATCTTGGACCCACCCATATTGGCCACATGCTCAAAAGTTGTCAGACCATTTAAAACAAAAGTGGGGGTTCTCAAAAGTTGTCAGGTAATGCTCAAAAGTGATTGGTTAAGCAAATATGTGCATAACGTTTTAATTAAAACGCCAAACTTTTTTTAAAAAAAAACACGCCCAAAAACGCCCCATGTAATGGGGGTCCGGCGTTTCGGGGCGTTTTTTTTGAATTTTTTTTGAAAAACCACGCCCCACTACGGGTGGTCTGATAGTGATGAACTTTTCCTACATGTTAAACAAAAATGATTTATTTTGTTAAAAGTTATTTAGGAAAATTTATTATTGTAGTACTTGTTTTAATAAACATCAATTTTTAGACGTATGAAAGAGTCCCATTAATACATCTTAAAGAGAGTGTCATTTTGATATATTTGCCACAATTTAAACGTACATGCCTCTAACAACAATGCTACTTGAAATATGTAAATCCATATTTCAGAGTTGCTTACTCTAGTCTTGTTCATTGTTTTATTTCTTTTTTCTTACAATTAAACGTGTTTAAAATAAGGAACTTTTTCCCAGGCATCTGGTTTAAACTCATTCAATCCTTCACAAACCAGTTTAACCTAACAATGACAATTTTGTTATGTTAACAAAAAAATCACACAAGTTATCAATTATTTATAACTGATCAAACTAACAAAACGAAAGCACCGGCTATAAAGAACCGGATCTATTAGTCGAAACTTAGGGTACTCGGTATGATGTCGGGGAGTTGGTTCGGGGAGTTTGTTTTGCCGAGCGGTGAATGATCGCTGGCTTCAAATCGGTGAGTGGGGAGTGGTGATTTTGGTGTGTACTCACCGCTGCGGAGAAGAGGAGGAAAGGAGAAGAGAGGGGGTTTAATGGTGGGTCTCAATCCTTTTAACCAATCACAATTTTTCTTTTTAAATTTTTTACCACTCTGTAGGTGTTTGAATCATTGCCAGTGATTAAATGCAAAATGGGAAGTGGAATGGGGACTTGACATGGTATGATGTCATTGGGTAAAGAATGACTCAAATACCCTAAAGTGATTGAATGATACCCTCCATTGTTATAAATGAACAAACTAACAAAACTAAAACACCGGCTATAAAGAACTGGATCTATTAGTCGAAACTCTTAGAGGGTGTTTGGGGTTGAGTTTTAAAATAGATTATACTGTACGTTTTGAATAATGAGAATCAGATAATTAACTGTAACAAAACGTGATGTTGAAAGATAGTGTTTGAATTTGATTATGTTGCTTGATATCACAATAATCAAATAATCAACTATTTGAGTGTTTAGCAAATATATATTTAAAAAAATAAATAAGTGAAAATCCTTTTCTAAACGCAAATAGTTAATTTTTGGAAAACTGCATTTTGTAACTTTCTAAACGCAAATAATCAATTTTTTTACCCAAACACTCAAAACTGATTATTTACGATTTCAAAACTCAATAATTTAAAAATCTCCTTCAAAACTCAACCCAAACATCCTCTTAGTAACACATTCATCCATACTCAAAGATTTCATAATGTGTTAACTAAAAGTTATATATTATTATTTTAACAAAGTGGTGTAAACGCATAAAAGTACGAAAACAAAATAGACACTTATAAGTATTGTTTTTATTTTTATATATAAGATGATTATCTTAACAACTTTCTTCTCCCTCTCACTGTTAAAAATGTTAAATATATTTATCTCTCACAAAACATGGTAAACCTCCTTTATTAAAAAAATTAATATCCCTTTTATACGAGAGCCACGTTTAAGGGTTACGTTTAGCCATGCCCTAATTTTCTTTAAATCCATTTTTTATACACACTAAACTTGAGTTTAACTCTTTCTGCGGCTTTTCCTTTTTTTATTTTTTTGACAATTTAAATCCATTTTTTATACACACTAAACTTGAGTTTAACTCTTTCTACGGCTTTTCCTTTTTTTGTTTTCTTGACCAAAAAAAAAATATTTTTTGCTTTCTTTACTAAAAATAATAATAAAAAATGAAAGCCGTGTTTGCAAGTGTGGAGGAAGATTCAAAACAAACACTCACGGGATTCACGGCACCACCACCCACATTTATCTCGTGCACAATTACTCCTCAAACGGCAACACTCTTTTCATTCTTTTTAATATCTTTATATATCATCCAAACTGACCATTTCTCCATTTCTCCTCTCAAATTCGTTTCATTCTCCCCCATCTAAATTCAATCAATAACAATCATGTCAGATTCACCAGCAGTTGAAATTGATTTCTTCCGTCTCAACGAAGAAGCATCTTCAAAAAAACTCTCTCCTCGTAAGAGTAAGTTCAATTGGTTTAAATGTTTATGTTATGTATGGAGTCAGTTTTGTAATCTGCGTTATTTAATTATCTACGATTCTGCAGATATCCAAGACGTGATATCTAAAATCAATCCGGAGCTTCTGAAATCAGCATTTGCAAACAACGGTTTCGTTGCTAACAAATTGTCATATGCATCTCACCCGCACCTTCAACCACTACCGGTTTATAATCAGGAGTGTAGCCGTGTTAACACGCCTGCAACTGCTACTCCTTTGACGATTATTTACAACGGAGTCGTTTCTGTTTTTGATGTTTCTCCTAATCAGGCAGATAACATCATGAAACTTGTTGATACTGTGAATCCGGTTTCCAAAACCTCCGTTGAACCAGTAGCCGTGAAGAATGAAAACAATCAAACTCCGGTGATTGCCGGAGGAGTCAGCAAAGGTACGAATCGGCAATACACGATTAAACCTGTTTATTAAAAAGTAGAGTAAATTTATAGTTTTTAGAGAATTGCTCGGATGGTCCCTGTGGTTTGACGTTTAGTCCTCAACTTTTGAAAATAACAGGTATGCTCCCTATGGTTTGTCATTTTGTTACTCGGATAGTCCCTGGGTAGATATCAGTTAGTTTGGAAATAGCTGGTATGCTCCCTATGGTTTGTCATTTTGTTACTCGGATAGTCCCATAGTAAATGTCAGGGGACTATCCGAGTAACAAAATGACAAACCATAGGGAGCATACCTGCTATTTTCAAAAGGTGGGGACTAAACGTGAAAAAATGTGAAATCACAGCGACCATCCGAGCAATTAACTCTAGTTTTTAATCAAAATGAGGACTCTAGCGCTATGTTCTAAAGTTTCATTAAAAGGAAAGATTTGGAAGGAAATAACTTTTAGTTGTGTTCCAGAGTTTCATTAATTAAGAGAAAAGAAAAAATGGGAGATTTTTTGTCTAAAATTAATCTTTCCAATTTAAAAAGAAACTGAAAGAAAAGAAAAGAAAATAGATAATTTTTTCTTTTCTCTCTTTAAGTTAACTCGGGAATACAGTGTAGGTCTAGGCTACGTCATGTGTCTTTTTTTAGGTACATAAAACATATAGATCATATTTTAAAAATGAGATATAAAGTAATTAAACAAGTTGTATACATGTATTTATGTTAATTGTGTCGTGTATCTGACATGTTTAACACGAATAGACCTGTTTTTAATTAATTATTTTGGTCATTTTACGCAGATCTACCGATGTCACGGAAGAAATCGTTGAAGAGGTTTCTAGAGAAGCGTAAAGAAAGGTATGTAATCGATACAAATATTGATTATATCTTCGGATCTGAAAACAAGTTTTACAAATCATAACTATTATTCACCATTTTTGCAGGAAAGAGTCCATATCCCCATACGCGTCTTTGCATTAAACAACACTTCTCGAGAAGACGAAGACGAAAATATTGGATATATTATAATAACTTATAAACGTGACTTTTGATTTTAGTAATTTTTTTTTTATTTTTCTGAAGAAAAGGGGTGGGTGGTATTTTACGAGGCGTGGAGTTTGGCAGGTTTCAGAAAAGTCGTTATTTTTTTTTTTTTAAATTTGTAGTTGGACTTTTTTGTTGGTCAACAAAAGTTACGTATGACCAAAGTTGTTTTGTTGTTTATCATGGCCAATTAATGCTCTTATTTTGACCAGTTCATATACGTAAACGTGACAATTTGTTTTCTTATTCTAAACATTTGATACGGTTGATATATTATTTGTTTAAAAGCTAGAATACGTTGTTCCAATTTTTTATATATACTATATGGTGTATTGTGTGAGTATCGTTACACCCAAAGGTGGGGTCCGTTTAATCAATGGTTTATATTTTTAGAATTTTGATATATAGATTATTCCCAAATACAATCATGTAGATTATGCACATAAATAACCATCAACCTAATTTATTCATGTATATATTTTACTTATGTATCATTTATCTACACACGGATTATAGTTGTATATATAAATAAACAATTAAGCTAATCTCTACTTAAATTTAAATATATATTTTATTACTTAAATTTAAATTTTATTTACAAAAATTAATAGTTTAGTCTTGTTTCCTCTTAATAAATAAACAATTAAGCTAATTTCTATTTAAATTAAAATATATAATTTATTTAATAAAAAAATAATAGTTAGTCTTATTTCCTCTTAATAATACGTGTGTGGATATATCACTCACATATTTCGAATTATATTACACTTTCACATGTTTAAAGAAGAAATAAGGTTTATTGAGTTATATTAGACCATTGGGTATGAGGAGGATAGTCTCCAAAGGGACTATCCTTCACATAAGCGCCACGTAAGCATGGGGGGAGGACCATCCTCTTAGAGACTATCCAAGGGTGTGGTGGATGCTCCTCCCCTATTTTTTTATTATTTATTTTTGCTATATTAATTAAAACAAAGTAAATAAAAATAAAAAAAAGTTACATTTAAATAAAAACTTAAAGTTACATTTAAAATAAAAATCCTAAAGCTACATTAAAAAAAAACCTAAAGTAACATTAAAAAAAACCTAAACTTAAATTAAAAAAAAGCCTAAAGTTACAAATAAATAAAAAAAAAACTACGCGTTGTTTTCTCCGAGACTCCAAATGTGATCGATCAAGTCCGATTGAAGATTGACATGTGTGAAATCGTTATGTAACGAGAACCTGTTCAAATCTTGTTGTTCTCCGCTAACTGAAACATTATTTTCCTCCACCGCGTTCTCGTCATACTCACAAATTGCATGTCCTTCGTCTTCGAGGACCATGTTATGCAGCAGAATACAAGCATACATACAGTATCGCAACGTTTTGGGTGTAAAAGCGCGTGCTGGGTTTTCAATAATATGTCATCTTTGTTGGAGAACCCCAAAACACCGTTCAATATCTTTTCTAGCTGCTTCTTGAAACTTGGCAAATTTCTTTCTTTTTTCATCCGCAGGATGCCTAACCGTTTTAACTATTGTAGAGTATTGTGGATATATTCCATCGGCAAGATAATACCCGCGTCTGTACTCCACGCCCGAAACTGTAAAACTCGTATCAGGACCGATCCCTTTTATAACATCGTCAAAAACCTTCGAATTTTGTAGAACGTTGATGTCGTTATTCGAACCAGGGATAACAAAGAAAGCATGCCAAATCCATAGGTCTTGAGACGCAACAGCTTCTAGAATTATTGTTGGATGTCCCTGATCGCCTCGCGTATACATTCCTCGCCAAGCGGTAGGACAATTCCGCCATGGCCAATGCATGCAATCAATGCTCCCGAGCATGCCTGGAAAACCGTGTCTTGCTTGGTGGTGTTGATACAAATTTTGAACGTCATTGTGATTCGGTTTTCGCAAATATTTTTGGCTGTAGAGCTTCACAACAAATTTGCAAAACTTGTATAAACATTCTCTAGCAGTTCTTTCGGACATCTTTAAGTATTCGTCTCAAGAATCGGCTGTCGTCCCATAAGCAAGTTGACGAATCGCCGCAGTACATTTCTGTAAGGTGGTTAAGCCCATTTTGCCTCTAGCATCGGGTCGCATGGTAAAAAACGGGTGATAAGCGGCGATACGTAAGAAAAGTCGACGACTCATTCTGAAACGGCGTCTAAAAATAGCCTCCGAGTACAGCGGCTCGTCGGCAAAGTAATCAACGATTAATCTTTGGTTAGCACCTACAAGATAACAAAATATATATACAACTTATAATTAAAAACATAAACTTAAAAAATTAAGAATAAATATATAGGAATAAAAATATCACTAACTTTCTCGGTCTCGCTCGATGTGTGGGTTCCTGTTTCGTGGTTGTGACGAAACCTCCTCCTCCTCCTCCTCTTCTTCTTCCAAAATTATTTGTGTCGCCTCTACCACCTTGTTTATAAAAAAATTTACGGCTTCCATGGTGTCCGTCGAACCCGATGAAGAAGAAGATGACATGGTGTATTTTTTAGAGAAGATTATGTGGGTATTTTGTATAAAAATGTGGGAGTTGTTTGGAGAAAGTGGCTGAATTTTGGTATAAAAGTGGATAGATATGTGAATATTTATAAAGGTTATTAAATTGATTTTTTTTTAAATTAGCCGTTATATCAACGGATATATTGAATGGACCCCTACCAATCTTGCCCCGTCTCCACCATCTGAAATCCGACGCAGAAGCCGAGCCGGGCCCCTTGGGGGCGGTGTGCGACGTGCCTAAAGGGGGGACGGGCCTTTGCCGAAGCCCATACCCATTGGTCTTACACTTTCACATGTTCAAAGAAGAACTAAGATATATTAAAAATAAATAAAAATTAGTCAATGGAGTGAAGTTCTAACTTGTTGTTGTCCATACATTCCCTCTGGTGTTTTAGATTAGGAGGCTATGTATTTGACAACCACAAAATGCAAAATTCTTGATACCTGGTTTGTATGGGTTGTCCTTACATTCTTTATAAAGTTTTAGCAATCATAGGATATATGTAAAATCGTTGTCGACTCCATGAAGAATATATTCTTGTAGATAAATTAGGAATATTTCTAAGCTTCAACAGTCTAGAGTTTATGTATTATGATTTATGAATCTTCTGAGGCGATAAGGGGTCTTTTAGAAAATACTTGGTCAAATTCAGTGTTCTTAGGTCAAACATGTTTTAATGTCAACATCTGAAATCTTTGCAAGTGGATTATTCTTTAGGTGTCTTTACTTGAAATACTTGTCAAGGGTTTTATTTGTTTCTTACTATGTTGGACGGTTGGACCAGCTGATTTATTGAAACGAAGTTATATCAAACAAGTTTAATGACTCTTGTTGCAATCCTTTGTCATTCATTATATGTTTGATACCAAGGATATGATGAAAGTTATATATTTGTTATATCTTAAATTCAAAGTTTTAAGAGGGTCTATGGTGCTCCCCGTTTCGGCGTTTCCACCTTATAGTTATCATTGTACGACAACCGTAGATCTACGGTGACCCCAAGTAGATCTACAGTAGTTACGAGGTAAAAATCACAACAACTAAGGTTTAATACAAGAATTGAGGAGAAAAGGTACCGGTTTTCATCCTTAGGACAATTTTTGACCTAGAGCTTATCCCAACCTAAAAACGTCAATCAATTACATCAATTAAAGATTTTGAGTGCCGATCACCTGCACGATTTAATTCTTTCTTCATGATTCAATATTGTTGTCGCTCCTAAGCCGCAACCCCTAAAAGTCACCATTCTTCACTCGTTTGGTTTAGTTTCAATTTGGTAGATCATAATTTGTGTTGAGGGATGAATTAATAGACTATGTATATGTAACATAATTGAATGCCTTTTCAATAACTAATTGTGCTTTGCTCAAACCCGAAAATCCGAAATACAAGTGATCACTTTAATTTTCACGAGTTACATACAAAACACAATATTTTCAAGTGAATGATATTGATATAAGGTATTTGGTTCTTGATTGAAGCTAACTATTATGTACTTATGTTAAAAAGAAATACTTTAAAAAGTAAAAAAAAAAAAAAAGCTAAAAAAATAAAACAAATGATGGTTACATTTTTTCAAGCCACAAAATAAATAAAATAGCAAAATAAAGTTAGATATAAAAAAATACTATTTATAATTAAACATGTTTTTTTTAATGAGATAAAACGTTACATGCAAGAATTCAATGAACCTGTATTTTTAATTAGGGGTGTTCAGAATTCGTTTTGAATTTGAAAAATTCGAAATTCGAATCAATTCGATTCGATTATCAAGAATTCGTTTCGAGTCGCAAGAATTCGAATTCGATTCAATTCGAGTCAAGTTAATCGAATACGAATTTATAATTTTAAATCCGATTCGATTCGAAATTCGAATAAGAATTATACTTTTATTTTTATATATAATATATATATATAATATAATATAATTTAATACATATATAATTTAATTGGGCTATATAAAATTACCCATTATCAAACCTATTACCAAGCCCATTACATATGGCCCATGAAACTAAATATCAAATCTATTAAAAGATTTATAAGTTATAAGTTATAACCCTAAATTCTTAATAACATTCAAACCCTAAAATACATAAAAAAGAAACGACGCTTCCTTCCTTCCTCATCTCATCTGCTTATTGGTCTTCACATACTACTCCCTCATCAGCCACGCTTATCGGCGATCCGGCCACGCTTATCGGCGATCCATCCCTTCCTAATCTTCACACGCTACTCTGTAACGGTTTTCAGCCACCATCACAAGGTATGCGATTAACTGTTTCAGTTAGATTTGAAAGTTGTAGATATTGTTTATATGTGTTTGTATTCATGTGTATGATCTGTGAAACTGATAGATGAAACTGTTTTCGTTAGCTGTTTCCGTCGTTTGATTTAGAATGGCCATACGTGTTTATATTGATGTGTTTGGATGTTCATGTGGAGATCTGTTATGTAGAAACTATAGTCAGTTTTGAATCTAATGTTACCGACTTATGTTATCGTTTTGCATGTCATTCCCGACTTATTTTGAATGTGTTTATGGTATGTTATTTGAAACTTTATAATGTGATATCGTGGTTTATGGTAGCGTTAAAATTCATGTTTCATTTTAATAGTTTTTTAAATGTTTATGGTAGCGAATTTATTTGAGTTCGATTCGAATTCAATTTGAATTCGAATTTTTAATCGAATACGAATTAATTTTTTTATTCGAATACGAATTTGAATCGAATAGTGTGTGTTTTATTCGAATTCGAATTCAAGAGAAAAAAAAATTATTCGATTAATTCGATTCGAATAATTCGAAAATTCGATATTCGATTCGATGAACACCCCTATTTTTAATTAAACCCATTCTGGTTAAAAAAAACTTACTTTTAATAATTTTATAAGATGCATACAAAATAAAATATTTTAAGCTTCATAAAGAGAAATGTTTGTGTTTTAAGATTCACAACCGTCTTTTTGTTATGTTTACGGTGCACATTGTATCAAGTCGTTATATATTTTTGTTTTGTACTTTCATTACATCATAATCGCTTACACGAACTAAAACACAACACAATAATAATCAGGTTTTTGGTTATTATGTCTAACACGTTTTAGTAAGTACGTCATGTCCGGATTAACTTATTTATACGAATGCGACGTATTTAAGTTGACATGGTTAATGTGTGTAATTAAACATGTTGATTGTCAACACTGTTTAAATTAAAATAAAATGTATATTTAGGCTATAGGGAATGGAGGTGGTGGATTAGATCATGGGTTGTTACGCGGGACATGGTTTTCGTGGTACATCGTCCCTCTTCCCAAACAATGATGGTTCACATAGTTTAATTTATGACAACCAGGTGGGTGTCATAATCCATACCATATAGGGTGGTGGATTAGGGTGGTCTGACATGACGCTTACCTGAAGAGTATTGGTGGTTATTTGGATCATGACCACACCACATAATCTTATAAGAGTGATCAGTTTACGACCCATTTAACTCAATGTATTGCATTGCAATTCACTAACATGTGTTACGTTTGATTACAACTTATTTACAGCTTGTAATCCATTTATCTGAGTTGTTATTAAAATGGAGATAGATTAGTTGGTTACAATACAACTAGATATCTGATTATCTTTTGTGTTTGTGTTTTCAGTCTTGTGTGAAATTGCCATCATAATGAAAAGTCAAAACAAAAATATAGATGATTTAACAAAATGCGCATCGTAGCCGTAATCAAATGAGCATTGTGAATGTTAAATAAATCTTATTTTTTTAGGAAGCTAATAGGTCCAAAACATGTTATCTTTTTTATTTAAAAAATATTTAATAAGATTTTTATAAAGAAAAAAAACATACTTATAGGTTTATTTAATACAAAATAAATAAATATTTCTGGTAAAAAAAGTTGCCTAATAAAAATAAGAGTAAATTACAAGTTTTGTCCTTTATCTTTGTACCAAATTTCAGACGGTATCATTTACTTTAAAATTTTCAGACGGTATCAGTTACCTTTAAAATTGATAAGTTTTGTACTTAATGTTTTCAAATGCTACACGTTATGCCCTTTAACCCTAACTCAGTTAAAAATTTTCGTTAAATCATATCACAAATGGCAGTTTAGTCCATTTACTCCTATATTTAAAGAATATTTAAGAAATTAATATAATACAATTATGTGTGTATATATAAAGAACACATTTCTCTCTCTCTCTCTCTCCGCCTTTCTCCATCCACCACCCTCAACCACCTCCAACCACCTCCAGCCACCATACCACACCACTTGCGACTGTAGTAAACTCTTCAAAGGAAGGCTTGCAAACTTCCCTACACTAACACCACCACCACCCCCTCCACCATCCACCCCCAACCACCACCCACTACCCCACCACACCACTTGCGACTGTAGTAAACTCTTCAAAGGAAGGCTTGCAAACTTCCCCACACTAACACCACCACCCCCTCCACCATCCACCCCCAACCACCACCCACTACCCCACCCCTATCATTCTTTTTCTCAAAACCTCTGATTCAAGCCTCCAATTACACAAGCAATAACAACAAGATCTGCAATTAAAAAGAAATTTGCTTCCTGATTCTATTTTGCCTAAAAAATTAAGGAACTTTGAAACCTGCAAAACTCATTGTCATCATCCCTAAGTCAGATCGGTACATCCACAGCCCTAGAAAAACTCGTTGATACTGCTCAGTCAACTCCATCCCACCGCTGCCAAACTCATTCCTATAAAAATCGCATGTCTCTCGCGCTGCCCGTCATGAAGAAAATGCCACCGCTGCCATTTTCAGAACCCTAACTCCTCCAATGTCTCTCCAGCCACCATTCTTCCTCTAAAACACCCACACACCCATCTTCTAAACCAATCAATCTTTTTCTAACTTCTGGCTCAATCAATTATCTTGTGCGTCTTGTTCTACTTGTTTAGTGGGTTTTGTTCTAATTCTGCTTGTGAGACTGGAGAGTTTAAAGAGAGAGAAAGAATGAGTGTGAAGCATTTTTCTTATTTATGTAAAATGTTCCCTGCATAAATATTATTTACAAAATAGTCATGTGAAATGACATATACGCCCTCATGTGCAAGGCACATGACCTAATTTAACGTTAAAATTTAACTAGGTTAGAGCTAAAGGACGTAACGTGCAATATTTTGTAAAATAAAGTACAAAACCCGTCAATTTTAAAGGCAAATAACACTGCCTGCAATTTGGTGTAAACATAAAGAACAAAACTTGTAAGTTACTCTAAAAATAAAGTTTTTCATGTGTCCAATATGTGTATAGGTTTTTCGACATGTTAATTATAGGTTTATCGACATGTTAATTCTAATTTAAAAATTAAGATTTATCTAATATATATATATATATATATATATATATATATATATAGGGTGGGGTTCTAGAGTGAACACTAGTGTATTTGCGAACAGAGTGAACAAATCATGTCCATTGATCTACACACGTGTATGGCCAGGATCTCATCATCAAATCGTAAAATACACTAGTGTATTTCAACATCAAATCCTGGCCATTGATCTACACACGTGTATGGCCATGATTAGTTCACTCAGTTCGCAAGCTACACTAGTGTTCACTCTTGAACCTAATCCTATATATATATATATATATATATATATATATATATATATAGGCCGGTTATTGTACAATACCCCTTATCCTACAAATTGTACGCGATGACCCCAGCCGTTAGATCTTCTGTCTATTAAACCCGGACTTCACAAACCCGGACATGTTCATAAAGTCGCATGGGACTCACAAACTCTTACTCACAAAAATGGTTACTCACATGTTATGTCCAAAATCGCATGGCTTCACAAACCCTGATATTTTCATAAATCGCATGGACTCACAAACTCTGACTCACAAAAAAGGTTGTTCGCATGTTATGTCCAAAATCGTATGGCTTCACAAACCCTAACTTTTTCAAAAATCGCATGAACTCACAAACTCTTACTCACAAAAAAGGTTGTTCACATGTTATGTCCAAAATCGCATGGCTTCACAAACATTGACATTTACCTAAATCGCATTGTAACGCCCAAACACCTTTAACCTTAAAAGCGACGCAGCGGAAATATGAGTCATAAAATTTCTTTTCTTGACAATCATACAACTTATTTATAATTCATTCGAATCGACTTGATTTAAATCTTTTGCATTATTCATACCTAATCAAGAAAATTATATTACAAATGGTTTCCAACATGTGATCACATCCCCGTACAATCCTTGATCTTATCTCGACCCTCGATCACTAGTCCGTCATAAATATCCGACTAACCTGCGGTCACCCAACACATTAATAATTGGTGACATCATATACATTAGTATAAAGACATAAAAACATACATAACCACTCAGCACTCTATCATTTTATACAACTCTGATATAATATTCTTTTGAGTTCATTATTTACACCGAGCATCCATTCTTTGTAAGCCCAATATTTACATATTTGCATTCCTGTTCCATTCTGAAGGCACACCATTAGTAATGTGACTATTCAAACATGTTAAAGCCATATATATAAGCATATATACAAAATCCTTTCTTTCATGCACAACAAATCCTACTTCATGGATAAGTACCTACACACGTATGTTCATACACATTTCATACCTGCATCCATACATGCATGCATACTTACGTACGTACGTACCTACATACATACATACATACTTACACACATATGTACATACATGCTTACATACATACTTACATACATACATACAAGCTTTATTCCTTTGTGTACATTCAATCCCATTTAATACATACGTACATACTTTCATATATGTATACTCATACATCTATTTACATACACCCGAAAACATACATGCAAACATAAACACGTCTATACGTACATGCTTACATACTTACATATAGTTATATAATGCATATAACGTAGTTAGATAGCCTTCACACAAGTTTGGAGTTGAAGAATGTGAAAAATATGAAAGAACCAGCGATTGGCGCAAGAAGAAACCAATCTGGAACAACCTTGTGCCAGTTTGGCGCAATACAGAAGACTTCAGTCAGGGGCGCAACCTTGTGCCAGGGGGGGGCGCAACCTTGCGCCTGGTTCAGACCTGCAACTTTCAGCTTAACGAATTTTTACAATTTTGGTCATAACTTTCTTATTTCTTGTCCGTTTTACGATCCGTTTCTTCCCACATGATCGTAATTTGATCCTCTATCATATGGACTCAAAATCTAACATCCGAACTAAGGAAGTTCTTAACTTATATGCTTTTATCTTAATATTCATTTACGAATTATTCGACCCGTTCATGTTTTTATTAAACAACTCATATGTTTATACCCAAAACTCACATGAACGTTATAACTATAACACTTTTACATTATCCGGAGTTCTGTATAATAAGTTTATGAACCCGATTCCCGGTATATGTTAAACTTATTCATTTCAATAAATTTTACGTAATTGAACTTTATTAGCACAATTTCCTTACACGAGATTGTTCCCATTGATCATGTCTCAAACCAAGTCCTTTACCCATTAACCCGCGTCCCCGTCTGTCGGTTAGCGCACTTATGAGAAATTCTACCCGTTACCCAGATTATAATACCATCGTCTATACTTATGCAACCGTTTCGTAATGAAATAAATTCTTATTTTGACCCGTTGGTCTACATAGTGAAAACCTTCACTTCAAAATAACCAAATCCTAATAGGCTTCGATTATCATGCTTAAGTGACTAGCACATAACTTTGCTTAAATAATCTAAGAAGTGATTCGAAAACCACTTACTTAATACTGCTTATTTGATATCATCCTCAGTAACGCATTTCAACACAACCTCGAACAATTATCATACAAATAATTCCATTACTACTAAAGAGGGAGTCCGGGAGTTTACTTACCTCGTGCGTCCGAATTTACGCATAGCTCTCATGTTTAATTTTGATCGTTAGTCTTTCTGTGCTTGAGCTTTCCTTGACATGTTTTGTAATAACTCTCACCAAAACTATTATTTATTATTTTTGGTTCAATAAGAAACCCTAATTAAGACCCTCAAGTGATCCTGCATAAACCCTAAAATTTTCAGAACAATCGGAATCAGGATCAGGGCCCCTAAAACTCAGGGGGGGGGGGGTAAACCCTAGTTGATATTATCAACACAGTTTTACGTGTGATACGAATTTGCATGAACGGCCAACTCACCTGAGCTATGCAGACACGGGGCTACCCTATGCTAGGGTGGCACCCCTCGCGCCACGCGACAGCCCCTCGCGCCACGCGAGGGGGCTGTTTTTCAGGTATAAATAGAGGGGGTTGGCAATCGTATTCTGGTACTTGTTCGACGTAAAAACTCAATACGTACACTGAGATATTGTAGAAACAGTCCTAAAACACCCACATGAGATATTATAGAAACAGTCCTAAAACACCCACAAATCACAAATCGCTGCCGCAAAACAGGGTAATAACTCGATCGCTACTATGATTCAATGTCCGATCGATTGAAACTATCCAATGGATGTTTAAGTGCTGCCCACATTAGGGTTATGCTTTGTCATTCGTCGTGAATTCGATGGATGTTTAAGTATCGCGCTTTGTCATTCGTTGTGAGGGTTTAATCTCGTGAGTTATCGTAAATGTTGTATTAGTTACTACCCAGTTCGTGTGCATGTTATTTAATTTAGGTTAAAAGGCTAATCAGTAGGCTAAACTCTGCCCATATAAATCTGCAATGTGAGTCATTCTCTTTTTATCAAAAGCATTTTACAATACTCCATTTTCAAATGTTATAATTACAGGGAGTAAGTCGTGGTTATCTTAATCACTGGCTAGTGGGGTATTGTGCACATTACTAATTTTCTCACGGGTTAGGCTAATAAATCCTAACAGTGATAATCATCACTACTTGGGTGACAGGACCCAATAGTGGTATGACCATCGTCACACAGTGTGACACGGCGCCAGATAAAAATAAGATAGAAGCCATTGTAATCGCTCTTATGCTGTAATTGATAACTATGTGTCGTTTTATCAAATTTGAGTGACTCGCCAGCATTTCCCCGCTGATAAAATATTTTTAAAACATGTTTCAGGAGACCTGCTGTAAATCAAGGAAACGTGCTACGGAGCACTAACAAGCTTGAAGAGGTGGCTCAGTTAAAATGAATAAACATGTTTTAATAAATCAGGGAATTTCATAGTTAAATTCCTCTATTGTAAATTACGGGGTTTATCTCCAATTTATGGAATAAAATAATTGGGCATTTTAGAGTTTTAAAAGATCCAGTTGAAAATCTTCCGCTGTCGCATCACAGATACCACGAGTTCCTGCCCCGCGGCTCCTGACCGGGTAAAACCGGGGCTGGGGCTGTGACATGTTTCTATTATCTCCTTCCATTACATCCATTCAATGATTAGTATGCATAATCATACGCATCATTAAGCACACCCTCATTCGCGGGTAAATTGCTTAACGATTTCAACATGTATCGTAATACTATAATGCTAATCAATCTAGCCATTTATCATTCCATCATCACAAAGGTCATACATGAGCTTCTAGCATGCATAATTATGTATTTACATCATGTTCATTTTGCACACAACATCACAACTAAGCACTTCTCATACTTATAATAAACGATCATCTTCATTACTACTTAATTGATATTCCATACAATTGATAACATATACTAATCTATACTAGGCATTTCATCAAACACTTGATGTGCGTACCATCTATCAAGCCTAGTGTACAAGTAACTCAAGCACATTCATACCATTTCCTATTAAGGTCATCATGTCCAACATTTTCACATGATTTTCTTTCTAATTCAGGTTCATACAACATCAATCTACCATAATTATCTTCATATACTAAAACTTCAACTAATTTAACACACATTTCATCAACATTTCCAATGGCATTATTACATACAAGTGGGTTTACATATAAACATCAAGATAATATGAAATTCTAGCATAATTCCAGTTTCATAAGGTGACTCTAACACATATACATCCTAGATTTCATATATAATCACAACTTTCACAAACCCACTTCATCAAACTTTACCTAAACCATGAAATTTGACTTACTTGATGTTTGAAACACTTAAAGGATCAACATTCTCGGTTCATGCATTTGATTAGCCCTCGATTCCCTTTTCAATTTGATGATTTTAGGTTGCTTAGGGTTTTGGTTCTCCCCTCGTGTAACACCCTGAAAATACAAATTCTCATATTACAAATATGTTGTAGATAAATAAGTAAAATAAACCAACTAGGAAAGACACTAACCTAGTTAGATAGTGAATTATGAGTGGGTTAAACACTTAAAATAAGATAAAAACGGAATTGGAGGGACTAAAGGTGTTAAAATTGAAACTTGATTCAATTAATAAAACAAAACACACCAAACACACAGAAAAGTGTGTGTCTGGTCGATTGAAACACAGGGGGCGACATAGAGCTCCCCTTCAAACCCTAAACTCTCACTAATCTCACAAATTGGAGGTCAAGATCAGTCCTAAAACGAAATTCGAGCCTGGATTAGTGATCCCCATTGTAAGGAGGTCATAAGGTATGTAAAATTTGATAAAAATTCTCTACTTGAAATTCTCATGAAATTGGGGAATTCGAAATCTGATGATGCATGTGTGTTATGTAGATGAAATAGGAACATTGAAGTGTCTAGTAGTAAACCCTAGACAAGTACATGTTGAAATCATGCTTAAATCCTTGTAAAATCCATGAACCCCATTGTAGGTGATTAGTGGGTTATGTAGAACTTGATAAACACTAGGAAATTAGGGATTGTTCTAGTGTAATTTGACATGTGTGAAGTGATTTCAGAATTATAGAGGCTAATATTTATGTAAGATAGTTTGGTTGATGAAAATTTGGGCTATATGACAAGTTATGAACTTGTTAATAAATCATGTAAAATTCTGCCCTTAAAGTGTTTGTATAAATGCCTCAAAGAAGGCTTAAAACTGAAATTTAAAGTTAAACCGCATAATTTGTGATATTTCGGCAAACTATGCGATATATGATTTGAAAAGAGTTCTAAACATGCCATGGTTGAACTCTACAGGAAAGGATACCGGAGCGTCAAGCGGACAAGCCAGTGGCGACTTGCGTTTGAAGGGCGTGTTTTGAAGGTATGTAACTTGATTCGTTACAACGAGTAATTTGACAATTAGCATATGTATAGTTGTGTTGTAGAATAAAAGTTGTGTTGATTGAAGTAACAATAATCGTTACTTGAAATAATAGGATAAGAATCGGCTAGAAGTCGTTTGGTAGTCATTATAATGGAGGATTCCATAGATGAGCCAAACGGGTCGAATAATGGTGTAATTAGTAGTGATAGTGTTTTTAATAGTTAGCATTGGCAATAATAATCACAAGAGCATGAAGCCATGTGATTGGTAATGAAATGCCGGTGATAATAAGCTCCGGAAGTTGGGTAAAAGGCGCCTTGTGTTTACGATTGAAAAGGTAGCAAAATGAGTGTAAATAGAATGGGTCGAACAATTGTATAGTGATATTTGGTCGTTCGGTCCATAAATCAAATTTTCGGTATAGTGATTGTAATAGGCACGTCGGTAATGAAATTATAGACGTATAGGAAAAAGAATCACCTAAAACGGACCTTCGGATCAAAAGTTATGGCCTTTTGAAGTTAATTTTGGTGAAATCCGGAGCTGGCAGGAAATGCAGGTCAATAACCTGCACCTGCTGGAAAACCGTCTTCCCCTCGCCATGCGACAGGATCCTTTGGATCCGGCGCGACACGCGGGAGTCGTCGCGACACGCGACAAGTTTAGGGGATTCTGGCGCGACACGCGACAGGACCCAAACCGAATTTTTATTTTATTTTTAATGATACGATGCTGGAACTTGGTTATACGCACTATATCAATGTCAAAACTAACATTTTAAGTGGTTTTGACTTTAGGTAATGACGGGGACTTTTCGGATGGCAATCAAGCATATTTTGAAGAACCGAACACAAACCTATCAAGCTTCCGCGTTAATTTAACTTTGTTCAGACAATGTTTATGATGTAAACAATTTCTCTAATCATGTTTTGAATGTTTAAACTAGTTGGTAGATGACTAGTATGTGATCACTCTAGACTTTGATTTTGTACTTATGATGAATTAATTCACTTTTTATATAAAATCATGCATGTTTTATTAAATTCAAATGGAAATTAGAGGGTTGTTACAAGTTGGTAATCAGAGCTTAAGGTTGTCAACAAAGTGTTCGGTTCAAGCTTGATCGATCGTCCGGTAAGAATTTATAAATTATCTTAGTAGATCTTATCTTATGTTAGAAACAAGATGTGAATTAATGTGCACTGGAAGAGCGTGTTAACACACTCAAACCCGGAAAATACACTAAATGTGAACGGTTAAAGCAAGTTACGAACTTGGCTAAACCGAAGCAAATAAAGCTATGTTACAAATGAAATGTTTAAATAATTGATGTAAACATTTCAGTTTCAAGATAACGGAAAGGAATGACGATGATCCGGTGCCGACAAGCACTGAACAAATGAAAGAGATAATTGCCGAAGAAGTGGGAAAGGCAATTGAGGGTAGTCTATTCGGGTTCATAGACAAAATTCAAAACACGGTGTTATCATTAGTTGAAGAACGAGTTAAAAGGCTAGAAGATAATGTCAACCTTATGAGAGAAAAATCAGGAGAACACAAAGGGTGTTCGTATAAGGAGTTCATGGCGTATAAACCGCCAATTTACAATGGGGAGGTCGACCCGATAATATGCCAAAGATGGCTAAGTGATGTAGAAGGAGTGTTTGAAAGGACCCACTGTGAAGTGAGTGATTTTGTTGCTTACGGAACGGGTCAATTGAGGGGTCAAGCCAAAGATTGGTGGGACAACAAAAAGAAGAAAATAGGAGCCGAAGCGGCCAGGGTCATGACTTGGGACGAGTTTAAGGTGCCATTCCTTAAACATCATAGTCCCAAGGCGGTTATCAACAGGATCAAAGAAGAGTTCATCCAGTTAAGACAAAGGGGTGAATCAATTGATAAAATCACGGGTATCTTTATGGATAAGCTGAGGTTCTGTGATGAGTTAGTGACTACGGAGGAGCAGAAAATATATTATTATTATAATATGTTAAGTGTTGAGTACCGAGGTTCATGACCCCTTCCAAGTATGAGACGCTTACCGAGATCATAAATACGGCTCGAGAGAGAGAAATTGAACTTAAGAAACAAATCGAGAGGGGTGAACGAAGGGTAGTGGATGCTAACCCAAGCCCTACGAAGAAAGCTCGAATGATTGAATCGGGAAAGAAGGTGGATGTGAAAGGCGGGTCACCGAATTGCAAGGTGTGTGGAAAGGGGCACAAGGGTGAGTGCCGCTTCAAAGACAAGCCGTGTCCTATATGTGGGAAGACGGGGCACACCGCATCGTTATGTCCGGGGAAGGTTTCCGTGTGCTACAAATGCTATTAGCCCGACCACAAAAAGTCTGAATGCCCAGACTTAGTTGGAAAGAAAGACACTAAAGAATCTCCAATAGAAGCTCCAAAGGCGAAGGCCAGGTCCTTCCAACTTACAGCGGCTGAAGCAAAGACAGAACCCGATGTGGTCTCAGGTATATTCGCAATAAAATCGATTCCTGCACGTGTATTATTTGATACGGGTACGAATAATCCTTCATTTCACATGGATTTATTCGACATCCTTCATTTGTATTGACGAAATTATCTGTGCTCTTAGAAGTTGAAATAGGGGACAACAAAAGTTTCATAGTTTGTGATGTTTGTCAAAGCTGTAAATTAAGTATCGATGATGAGGAGTACTTAATAGATCTAATCCCGATGTCGATGGGAGAGTTTCAAGTAGTCGTTGGGATGGATTGGCCATCTAGACACCACGCAAAGGTCGTATGTTTCCGTAAGGAGATAAAGTTAACATCTCCGAGCGGAAAACACGTCACCATCTTTGGCGAGAAGGGAGGCAAGCCTATAATATGCTCGATGTTGAAAGCTCACAAGTTTATGAAACATGGATGTAAGGCATTTATGATATACGCGAATGATCCCGAGAAAGAATTACTGAAGATTGGAGACGTACCGGTGGTGCGTGATTTCGAAGATGTGTTTCCGGAAGACCTACCGGGGATACCGCCCAAACGGGAGGTAGAGTTCGGAATCGAATTGGTTCCGGGCGCGAAACCCGTAGCTAAAGCGTCGTACCGACTCGCGTCGTCAGAATTACAAGAACTAATGTCGCAGATTCAAGATTTGCTTGATAAAGGATTCATAAGGCCGAGTGTGTCTCCTTGGGGCGCGTCGGTACTATTTGTGAAAAAAGAAGGACGGAAGCATGCGAATGTGTATCGATTACCGGGAGTTAAACAAACTCACAGTAAAGAATCGATACCCGCTTCCGAGAATAGACGATCTATTCGACCAATTACAAGGTGCGAATTGGTTTTCAAAAATCGACCTTAGATCGGGTTATCACCAACTAAAGGTCAAGGAAGAGGATGCCCGAAGATGGCTTTCCGCAGGCGATACGGGCATTACGAGTTCCTCGTGATGTCATTCGGGCTGACAAATGCACCCGCGGCTTTCATGGACCTCATGAACCGGCTTTGCAAACCGATGTTGGATAAATCGGTAATCGTGTTTATCGATGATATTCTGGTGTACTCGAAAAGAGAAGCAGAACATGCACACCACTTACAAGAGGTGTTAGAGACACTCAGACGAGAAAGGTTGTATGCAAAATTCTCTAAGTGCGCCTTTTGGTTACAAGAGGTGCAATTCCTCGGCCATATCATAAGTGCCGATGGAATATTGGTAGACCCGTCAAAGATTGAGGCCGTGTCGAAATGGAATCCCCCGAAGAACCCTTCGGAAATTAGAAGTTTCTTAGGGCTTGCGGGATATTACAGGAGATTCATTCAAGACTTCTCCAAGATTGCGTCGCCGTTAACTAAGTTAACTCGGAAGGAGGAGAAATTCATTTGGGGTGTCGAACAAGAAAGAGCGTTCCAAGCACTAAAAGAGAAGTTAACTCAAGCTCCGGTATTAACGTTTCCGGACGGAGTCGAAGACTTGATAGTCTATTCGGATGCCTCACTTTCAGGGCTCGGATGTGTTTTAATGCAACGAGGCAAGGTAATAGCTTATGCCTCGAGGCAATTAAAGGTGCATGAAAAGAAATACCCGACGCACGATCTCGAATTGGCAGCGGTGGTGTTTGCATTAAAAATATGGAGGCACTATTTATATGGGGTAAAGTGCACCATATTCACTGACCACAAGAGTTTGAAATACTTCTTCGATCAGAAGGAGTTAAATATGCGACAAAGACGATGGCTAGAAACGGTGAAAGATTACGACTGCGAAATACATTACCACCCCGGAAGGGCGAATGTTTTGGCGGATGCCTTTAGCAGAAAAGCGGATTATGTCCCAATACGAGTAAGGTCAATGCTGCTTGTTGTAACCTCGGGTATACTTGAACGTATCCGAGAAGCGCAAGTAGAGGCAGTGAAAGATGTGAACTTGAAGAAGGAAAGAATAGTCGGTCAGCTAAAGGATTTGTCGGATGGTAACAACGGGTTGAAGACTCGATCCGGAAGAATATGGGTCCCAAATTCCTGTGGAGTTAAGACGCTTCTACTCGATGAAGCTCATAAATCCCAATATTCTATTTATCCGGGTGAGACCAAGATGTACAACGATCTGAAACAAAACTATTGGTGGCCCGGAATGAAGAGGGATGTAGTAAAATACGTGGAGAAGTGCTTAACTTGTTTACAAGTCAAGGCGGAACACCAGAAACCATATGGCAAACTGCAACCATTGGAGATCCCGGTTTGGAAATGGGAACATATCACCATGGACCTGTTGACCAAACTACCTAAAACGATTCGGGGATTCGATGCTATATGGGTGGTTGTGGATAGATTGACGAAGAGTGCTCATTTCATTCCTATACGCGAGACAAATACTTCGGAAAAGATGTCTGAGGTATATACAAACGAAATAGTGACACGTCACGGAGTACCGGTATCCATTGTGTCGGATAGAGATACCTAGTTTACTTCAAACTTCTGGCGAGATTTTCAAGAACAGATGGGAACGAAACTTTTCATCAGCACTGCCTACCATCCTCAAACGGATGGGCAGAGTGAAAGAACAATACAAACGCTGGAGAATATGTTACGGGCATGTATCATCGACTTCGGGGGAAGTTGGGATGTTTATCTACCGTTGGCTGAATTTTCGTATAACAATAGTTACCATACGAGCATCGGTATGGCACCGTACGAGATGCTATATGGTAGGAAGTGTAGAACCCCGGTGTGTTGGGGTGAAGTGGGTCCGCGTGAATTGGCCCATAAGGACGTAGTTCAGGCCACTAATGAGAAAATTGATGTGGTAGAGCCCATTTGAAAGCAGCCCAAGATAGGCAAAAGTCTTATGCCGATAAAAAACGAAGACCGATTGAATTGCAGATAGGCGACATGGTTATGTTAAAGGTTTCCCCATGGAAGGGCGTTATCAGATTCAGAAAGAGAAGGAAACTAAGCCCGAGGTTTATCGGGGCCATTTAAAATCATTGAACGGGTTGGCAAGGTAGCTTATCGCCTTGAGTTACCGGAAGAGTTGAGTGGAATACATGGCACGTTTCATGTGTCGCAACTGCGGAAATGTCTAGCGGAGGAAACAGCTTATATCCATTACGATGATATCGAGGTGGATAATAGCCTGAATTATGCAGTGAGGCCATTAGAGATTCTAGATCGAAAGGTTAAGCACTTGCGAAATAAGAGAATTGATCAAGTTAAGGTCAAATGGGAGCATAGGAAGGGTTCGGACACTACATGGGAATCCAAAGAGGAGATGCGACGTCTCTACCCTACACTGTTCGGTACGTGCTCTAGTTTCGGGGACGAAACCCTATTTAAGGGGGGTGGACTTGTAACACCCCGAAAATACAAATTCTCATATTACAAATATGTTGTAGATAAATAAGTAAAATAAACCAACTAGGAAAGACACTAACCTAGTTAGATAGTGAATTATGAGTGGGTTAAACACTTAAAATAAGATAAAACAGAATTGGAGGGACTAAAGGTGTTAAAATTGAAACTTGATTCAATTAATAAAACAAAACACACCAAACACACACAAAAGTGTGTGTCTGGTCGATTGAAACACAGGGGGCATGTCACGTCCCCCGACCCCACCCTGGACGGAATCGGGAGCCGCGAGCAGCCAAGTGGTACCGGTGGTTATTTAGAAAAGTAGTGCAGCGGAAATTTCATCAGGACCGTGAGTTAGGAAAAATATCAGAGTGTAGAAAACACCGGATTTTTATTTATTAAATAGATGGGATAAAACCCTATTTTGAAAGGTAGCTTTTAATATGGGATAAACCCGAATACATAAAACAACTTTTCTTAATTTAATTTAATTGATAATTTAAGCCACTTCTGTAAGCCTTTTTGGTGCCGTAGCCAACTCTTTATTCCGATCTACTGTAATTACCTGAAACGCGTTTTAAAAAGATTTGGTCAGCAGAAAATACTGGTGAGTTCATTCATTTTTGTACAAAAACACATTTGTTATAATTCACAGCATTAAGAGTTTTTACATTTGCTTCTTCAAGATTGGCAAAGACTTAATCACTGCAATTACAACTTTGTTATAACTTACAGTATTAAGAGCGATTACAATGTTTATATATATCAACCATCTACCCAACGGTATTTGTCACTCGACCACCTATTGGCTATCTCGTTGTCCAATGGTGTCTGTGACTATGGTCATATCACCCCTTTGCTAACCCGTTGTCCAATGGTGACGGTTATCAAGTAATGTATACAAAACCCCACATACCGGCTGTAATTTGGAGATTACAAAGACTTAATCCCTGTAATTATACCTTTGAAAACTAACATGATTTTGAAAGTAATTTGGTAAAAAGAGAATGACTCACAAACGGTGAGAAAAGAGAATGGACTCACATTATAAGTATGCCGTATTGATTTAACAAGCTTCTAGATTCTATGCCTTCTGATAATTAAGCATATACTTTATTGTTTTGAACCTTCTGATGATTAAGCATCCATTTTGATTGTGAGAGTATGGTGTAGAGTTTCGGGTAGTTAAACGTTTAGTTTAACATAATAGAATACGTATTAGTGTTAAACCAAATCAAACCTAACGATGGTTACGAGATTCGAACCTTAACTAAATTCACAAAGTATAACACTTTGGCATCCGTTTAACGAACTCACAAAGTATAGTACTTTGGCATCCGTTTAACGAACTCACAAAGTTTAGCACTTTGGATTCCGTGAGTTGGTTCCTAAATCGATCGGACAGAACATCGCATCGGTGATTATTGGTTAGAACACCAACGTATAGAGAGAAGAATAGAAGGAATGAGCAAAGAAGAATGAAATCCTAGGCTCTTATTTAAAGTAAGCAAGCAAGCACCTCAAAATCTTTCTGGGTCGATGTGGGATATAATTGACATGCCTACCTGCCTGCTTGACATGCTAGCTAGCTTGCTTATATATATTAATTCAGCTGCTTCACTCGTTTTTCTCGTATAACTTTTAAAATATGACGTTTTATAAAACGACGGATATGTCATTAGAACGAGCATATTTTTACCTATGTTTTAACCTAAGTTTCATTAAAAACGGAGTAAGGTAAAAAAATAATATATTTAATTATTAATATTAAACGTTCTCATACGACCCCATATATATCTATTTTTCGTGTATATCTATTTAGGTGTTTAATAAATCTTACTTAGCTTAATTGATCTTGTTAGCTTTAATTAATCTTGCTTAGCTTAATCTTGCTTAGCTTAACTTAATTAATCTCGCTTAGCTTAATTAATCTCGCTTAGCTTAATTAATCTTGCTTAACTGCTAAGTATACTTATCTATTAAGGTTTCTTAGCCGTTAAGTTTTACTTAACTAATAATTTTACTTAATTGCTAAATATTCTATTTTAGGATCTCCCTGGTTACGAGTTCTAATTTCTAGATACAACGGAACTCGCATTAGTGTATTAACTCAATTCAACTTTAACGATGATCACGAGATAAAACCCTCACTATGAATGACAAAGTGCAATACTTAAACATCCATCGAATTCACGACGAATGACAAAGTATAACCCGAGTTTGAGCAGCACTTGAACATCCATCGGATTGGTTTCAATCGATCGGATAAAGTATCGTACCAGTGATTAGAGTTATTACTTTAATAACGGGCATATTTTCGGGATTTAGAAGGTATAATCCCGAGCTATTGTTTACTATAATAAAAGCTGAAGGAAAGAAAAGAATTGAAATGTAGAAGTGATCGAGTTAATACCCTGGATTCGTAGCAGCGTCTCGACATCAAAAAACTCGATTTTGAGCAGTATATTTTCGTTTTTGAAAGAAATTTTCGACACAGAATGAAAGCTTGATGCCTAGGCAATTTACAGCAAAAATTTGGGTTTTACGCGGCCCGCGTAAACCCATTGATGTATCTTACGCGGCCCGCGAGGGTTGCTGAGTCATCAGTGGTAACGACACGTGTCCTAAAGCTTATCCGGAGATTTCAAGAGCTATCGCGGCCCGCGTAAGCCTAGGCTTACCCTTACGCGGCCGGCGTGAAGACCAAATTTCACATTTTCTTGATTTTTCATGTACGTTAGGGTTTCAGGGGTCCGGGTTTTCACTTGCGGAGTGTTTTTAGGACATTTTTGTGCGAGTCGTTACATCCTCCCCACCTTGTTTTAAATCTCGTCCTCGAGATTTGGGCTACGATATCTCTATCCGAGTTATGTTATATTTTAAATAATAGGATTAAGGTAAATGACACTCTCATTGAAAAATATGTTCAAATTTTGTGAATAGAATAACAGTTTATAAGAAATAGAATCCAATGGTTCATCTGAATAAAGTCCAGAAATTGGTATCAAATGGATGAAGTGGAATGAAATAATAATCAGAATGACTAAGTTTACATGGGTTAACCAAAAGAAAGATTTATGACCAATAGATGTCTAAATCGAATGTGAACTATTTTTAGAAACAATAGAATTCACTGTCAATAGAAAATTTACCTTGATTGTCAACTGAGGAAGACTCAGAATCAACAAGCTTGAATAAAATAGAAGTACGAAAATGATTTGTCAACTATCTAATTATGATATGAGAAAATCAATGGGTTAACATTTATCGAATTACAAGGATACACCGATATACAACAGAGTTTAGCGTATCATTCTCTTAACACATAGTTGTATTAAGACCATTTTCAAGGATGAGTTAAGCGAAAGGTATATATAGATTAGCTCAAGCTACAAGTCTATACCGATGTCACAAGGTGTCGTAGTAATCGAAATAATAATAGCGGTGACTGAATGAGTTCACCATGCTTGAAACCAAATGAAAGTTCAACGAAGTAAATCCGAATGTTTGTTTCAAACAATCTAGTAGGATTTTTGATTGAAAATGAAACAATTGAATAATGTTTTTCGATTGAAAAGATCAAGAATGCTCGATCGATGTTGTAGGAACTGTTAAGAGATACACTGAAATATGACATGAATTTGTGTATCATTATCTTAGCACACGATTGTGTTAAGATTGCTTTTTATAGGATAAACCAACAAAGCGGATTCAATATAAATAAATAAATAATTAAATCCGTATATGATGTGTGCAAACGAGGTTAGCGCAAGCTTCAATTTTGTGAAAACTTCACCACAAGGTAATCGTGAAGTCGAAGACCAAACAAGCATGTTATGGTTCAAGAGAATAGAAGTGCTTGTTGGGATTAATTTCGAAGATGATGGCTTCAATTCATCATATGGGACTTTGAATTGAATACGTATTGCGAGCAAGTTCAAACAATTGAACTTGTTTTAAACAAAACGAGTTCAGGTATCAATAAGAAAGTTCTGACATGGTCACAACAAAAACCATGGATACCCTTCAAAAGAAAATCGAATTTTTCAAGAAATTAATCGATTCGATATCAAAGAGTCATCGTTTTGCAAAAAACGCGGTTTATAATGCAAAGAACAAGTAAAGCGAAACGATATTTGAGTTTTGATAAAACAACAAATTGGAATGAAGCCTTCCAATGGTCTTCATAAATCAAACGAACCACATGTGCAACAAACAGTGCATGTGTAACGTGTGGATTTACCAAGAAATGAAATAGATCAATATTTGCTACTATGAAAGAAATCCTCATGGTATTAGGAGGAGTAGCAATACAAAATTCTATTCATATAGGTCAGAATTTTAACAAAAGAAATTTAAGAATTTAATCTGGAAATTTTGTGTGATAACCGTTGTTAAGTGACATTACCAGGGAATGTCGAATAAAATGAAATAGGGGAACTTACAAAGGTATGTGACTTCTTTTGCAGTGATAGTAATTATGACTCTGATTAGACTGTGCACCGATGGTTGTGAAATCTTGTTCCAACGTACCTCAGCGAGGTTCATGTCGTTTGTAGGATCATGTGGCAAAGTGCCGCTTTTTTATTAGTAGTTCTCCTACTGCCGGGATTAGCATTGTTGTTGTCGTGCCCAATCATATTTTCCAAAGGTCTTGCCTTGAAGGTCGTGTGTGATATACTTCGACGTCTATGGACGTATAATTTAAGTTTCATGTGTTTTCTTGTGTACTAGCACATAACTTTACATGCTTCTTACTTGCGTTAATGGTCTATGGTAACGCATTGGAAATTCTTATACTTTTGATGGCGTCCCAACTTAAAGGGTTTCCATTGTTTATATTGTCGCACGAGTTACGAGGCAGATTATCAAACGAAATAATGTTTGATATCGGAATTATAGATATATGCAAGAGATCCTGATAAAGAAATCCATATTTATTATTGACACATATGCTTGTGCTTTATTCTTAATTGACTTTTGGAATTCCTTATAGATATACATATCTATATAATCATATATTTCACATGCTGTAATATACATACCCTTCATAAGGTCCATGTATTTAACAGATTCATATTTCCAAAAACAAGTCAGATATCAGGTCATGATACTTTTTAGGGAAATCTTGTCACTTGTTTGACATATTGTATACCCCGTCTTATCCGGTTCTCGCCGGAGAGGTAACCCCATTATATCCGGACAGGCTGGAGAGTCTACTACACCATACCCAGTCTTGCCGGAGAAGAAATTTATATTTCCCATAAATAAATCTTTCTTAAATCATGATTTGGAAAGTGCATTATGACTTTCAACAAAGACTAAGCAAATTAGTATTTACATGACGGATCATATTATAGAACAAAGTAGTAATAATAAGAAATAACAAGGGTTATTGCTTATTTATTATACTTACAACGTTCTAGTTATCATCCTCATGGCATATCAAAACCCATTACACTTTATTTACACAAGTATTTAGCTTATCTCGAAGCTTATACTAAGGCATCTTTTCTTAAGTTCAAGTCTAAATGCTATCATGTGTGCTACCGGTTAATAGCAATTTCCTAACTCTTTTATTTAAACTTGGGTATTATTATCACAACACCTATTGGCTTAAATCAGTGGCTCTGATACCACCTTCTGTCACGTCCCCCGACCCCACCCTGGACGGAATCGGGAGCCGCGAGCAGCCAAGTGGTACCGGTGGTTATTTAGAAAAGTAGTGCAGCGGAAATTTCATCAGGACCGTGAGTTAGGAAAAATATCAGAGTTTAGAAAACACCGGATTTTTATTTATTAAATAGATGGGATAAAACCCTGTTTTGAAAGGTAGCTTTTAATATGGGATAAACCCGAATACATAAAACAACTTTTCTTAATTTAATTTAATTGATAATTTAAGCCACTTCTGTAAGCCTTTTTGGTGCCGTAGCCAACTCTTTATTCCGATCTACTGTAATTACCTGAAACGCGTTTTAAAAAGATTTGGTCAGCAGAAAATACTGGTGAGTTCATTCATTTTTGTACAAAAACACATTTGTTATAATTCACAGCATTAAGAGTTTTTACATTTACTTCTTCAAGATTGGCAAAGACTTAATCACTGCAATTACAACTTTGTTATAACTTACAGTATTAAGAGCGATTACAATGTTTATATATATCAACCATCTACCCAACGGTATTTGTCACTCGACCACCTATTGGCTATCTCGTTGTCCAATGGTGTCTGTGACTATGGTCATATCACCCCTTGGCTAACCCGTTGTCCAATGGTGACGGTTATCAAGTAATGTATACAAAACCCCACATACCGGCTGTAATTTGGAGATTACAAAGACTTAATCCCTGTAATTATAACTTTGAAAACAAACATGATTTTGAAAGTAATTTGGTAAAAAGAGAATGACTCACAAACGGTGAGAAAAGAGAATGGGCTCACATTATAAGTATGCCGTATTGATTTAACAAGCTTCTTGATTCTATGCCTTCTGATAATTAAGCATCCATTTTGATTGTGAGAGTATGGTGTAGAGTTTCGGGTAGTTAAACGTTTAGTTTAACAGAATGGAATACATATTAGTGTTAAACCAAATCAAACCTAACGATGGTTACGAGATTCGAACCTTAACTAAATTCACAAAGTATAACACTTTGGCATCCGTTTAACGAACTCACAAAGTATAGTACTTTGGCATCCGTTTAACGAACTCACAAAGTATAGCACTTTGGATTCCGTGAGTTGGTTCCTGAATCGATCAGACAGAACATCGCATCGGTGATTATTGGTTAGAACACCAACGTATAGAGAGAAGAATAGAAGGAATGAGCAAAGAAGAATGAAATCCTAGGCTCTTATTTAAAGTAAGCAAGCAAGCAGCTCAAAATCTTTCTGGGTCGATGTGGGATATAATTGACATGCCTACCTGCCTGCTTGACATGCTAGCTAGCTTGCTTATATATATTAATTCAGCTGCTTCACTCGTTTTTCTCGTATAACTTTTAAAATATGACGTTTTATAAAACGACGAATATGTCATTAGAACGAGCATATTTTTATCTATTTTTTAACCTAAGTTTCATTAAAAACGGAGTAAGGTAAAAAAATAATATATTTAATTATTAATATTAAACGTTCTCATACGACCCCATATATATCTATTTTTCATGTATATCTATTTAGGTGTTTAATAAATCTTACTTAGCTTAATTGATCTTGTTAGCTTTAATTAATCTTGCTTAGCTTAATCTTGCTTAGCTTAACTTAATTAATCTCGCTTAGCTTAATTAATCTCGCTTAGCTTAATTAATCTCGCTTAGCTTAATTAATCTTACTTAGCTGATTAATTAGCTTAATTAATCTTGCTTAACTGCTAAGTATACTTATCTATTAAGGTTTCTTAGCCGTTAAGTTTTACTTAACTAATAATTTTACTTAATTGCTAAATATTCTATTTTAGGATCTCCCTGGTTACGAGTTCTAATTTCTAGATACAACAGAACTCGCATTAGTGTATTAACTCAATTCAACTTTAACGATGATCACGAGATAAAACCCTCACTACGAATGACAAAGTGCAATACTTAAACATCCATCGAATTCACGACGAATGACAAAGTATAACCCGAGTTTGAGCAGCACTTGAACATCCATCGGATTGGTTTCAATCGAACGGATAAAGTATCGTACCATTGATTAGAGTTATTATCTTAATAACGGGCAGATTTTCGGGATTTAGAAGGTATAATCCCGAGCTACTATTTACTATAATAAAAGCTGAAGGAAAGAAAAGAATTGAAATGTAGAAGTGATCGAGTTAATACCCTGGATTCGTAGCAGCGTCTCGACATCGAAAAACTCGATTTTGAGCAGTATATTTTCGTTTTTGAAAGAAATTTTCGACACAGAATGAAAGCTTGATGCCCAGGCAACTTACAGCAAAAATTTGGGTTTTACGCGGCCCGCGTAAACCCATTGATGTATCTTACGCGGCCCGCGAGGGTTACCGAGTCATCGGTGGTAACAACATGTGTCCTAAAGCTTATCCGGAGATTTCAAGAGCTATCGCGGCCTGCGTAAGCCTAGGCTTACCCTTACGCGGCTGGCGTGAAGACCAAATTTCACATTTTCTTGATTTTTCAAGTACGTTAGGGTTTCAGGGGTCCGGGTTTTCACTTGCGGAGTGTTTTTAGGACATTTTTCTGTGAGTCGTTACAGGGCAACATAGAGCTCCCCTTCAAACCCTAAACTCTCACTAATCTCACAAATTGGAGGTCAAGATCAGTCCCAAAATGAAATTCTAGCTTGGATTAGTGATCCCTATTGTAAGGAGGTCATAAGGTATGTAAATTTTGATAAAAATTCTCTACTTGAAATTCTCATGAACTTGGGGAATTCGAAATCTGATGATGCATGTGTGTTATGTAGATGAAATAGGAACATTGAAGTGTCTAGGAGTAAACCCTAGACAAGTACATGTTGAAATCATGCTTAAATCCTAGTAAAATCCATGAACACCATTGTAGGTGATTAGTGGGTTATGTAGAACTTGATAAACACTAGGAAAATAGGGATTGTTCTAGTGTAATTTGACATGTGTGAAGTGATTTCAGAATTATAGAGGCTAATATTTATGTAAGATAGTTTGGTTGATGAAAATTTGGGCTATATGACAAGTTATGAACTTGTTAATAAATCATGTAAAATTCTGCCCTTAAAGTGTTTGTATAAATGCCTCAAAGAAGGCTTAAAACTGAAATTTAAAGTTAAACCGCATAATTGTGATATTTCGGCAAACTATACGATATATGGTTTGAAAAGAGTTCTAAACATGCCATGGTTGAACTCTATAGGAAAGGATACCGGAGCGTCAAGCGGACAAGCCGGTGGCGACTTGCGTTTGAAGGGCGTGCTTTGAAGGTATGTAACTTGATTCGTTACAACGAGTAATTTGATAATTAGCATATGTATAGTTGTGTACTTGTGTTGTAGAATAAAAGTTGTGTTGATTGAAGTGACAATAATCGTTACTTGAAATAATAGGATAAGAATCGGCTAGAAGTCGTTTGGTAGTCATTATAATGGAGGATTCCATAGATGAGCCAAACGGGTCGAATAATGGTGTAATTAGTAGTGATAGTGTTTTTAATAGTTAGCATTGGCGATAATAATCACAAGAGCATGAAGCCATGTGATTGGTAATGAAATGCCGGTGATAATAAGCCCCGGAAGTTGGGTAAAAGGCGCCTTGTGTTTACGATTGAAAAGGTAGCAAAATGAGTGTAAATAGAATGGGTCGAACAATTGTTTAGTGATATTTGGTCGTTCGGTCCATAAATCAAATTTTCGGTATGGTGATTGTAATAGGCACGTCGGTAATGAAATTATAGACGTATAGGAAAAAGAATCACCTAAAACGGACATTCGGATCAAAAGTTATGGCCTTTTGAAGTTAATTTTGATGAAATCCGAAGCTGGCAGGAAATGCAGGTCAATAATCTGCACCTGCTGGAAAACCGTCTTCCCCGCGCCACGCGACAGGATCCTTTGGATCCGGCGCGACACGCGGGAGTCGTCGCGACACGCGACAAGTTTAGGGGATTCTGGCGCGACACGCGACAGGACCCAAACCGAATTTTTATTTTATTTTTAATGATACGATGCTGGAACTTGGTTATACGTACTATATCAATGTCAAAACTAACATTTTAAGTGGTTTTGACTTTAGGTAATGACGGGGACTTTCCGGATGACAATCAAGCATATTTTGAAGAACCGAACACAAACCTATCAAGCTTCTGCGTTAATTTAACTTTGTTCAAATAATGTTTATGATGTAAACAATTTCTCTAATCATGTTTTGAATGTTTAAACTAGTTGGTAGATGACTAGTATGTGATCACTCTTGACTTTGATTTTGTACTTATGATGAATTAATTCACTTTTTATATAAAATCATGCATGTTTTGTTAAATTCAAATGGAAATTAGACAGTTGTTAAATTCAAGTGTTTTATTTATAACATTTTTCCATTTTAACCCCTCTATCCTTTAAAACATGCCAGTTATTTCATTTCTCATACTAACTTGGTTAACTTCATGTGCACATAAGCTTTAATCTTCCCATAGTTTATAAAACTTAGAAACTATATAGAAAAAAATCTATACTTACCATTTCTTATCATCTAAACATTAAAGTTTTAATAGTATAATAGGACGTACAGAATTTGGGGTGTTACACGCATGGACTCACAAACTCTGACTCACAAAAAAGGTTGTTCACATGTTACGTCCAAACTCTGACTCACAAACCCTGACATTTTCAAAAATCGCAGGGACTCACAAACTCTGACTCACAAAAATGGTTGTTCGCATGTTATGTCCAAGATCGCATAACTTCACAAAACTGGACTCACAAACTCGGACACTAACCGCGTACGCATAGGAAAAAGGAATCAGGGACACGTGTAGGGCTATTATCGTCGCGTACGTAATGTATAATTAGGGGATTTGTATTCTACACTTCCTATATATATCTATAGACATATATAAAGCATTTCCCATGGGTTGAAATGTCATTTTACAACAACTTTTTAAGACGCTCCTCCCAAACATTGCATTGTTTCCCAACATTTTCATCCCCTCTCCCAAATATGCCCCCATTCAATGAGTTCTCAATTATTCATTCAATACGTGAATTGAATTAGGGCAAAATGATGGTTTATAGGTGCTCTTTCAAGCACCCTTCAGTTACTGGATATTTTGATGTTGCACTTGGCAACAGTTGTAACCCAAAAGGCAACCCACTACTTCTCGGACGATTGGAATTACTAAAGTTATTGTTGAGAAAGAAACCGAACAATTCCATGAGCAATCTTCCAAATCCCTTCTTAATTAAGTCTCTAAATACAACACTATTAAAGGCTAAATATCGCAACATGGAAGGGAATTGAAAGCACCATTAACTTCAAATGTAGTCAAGAGCTACAGAGGTGGAAGTAATGGCAGTGGTGGTGGTAATAGAACAAACAAAATTCGTATACGTCAGGAGATGGGGAAGGACTTCTATTCCTTTTATCTTTTCAGAAAGTAGTTTCATATACGTCAAAAGATTCAATGAACATTGAGGTTTGTCTAATTTCTCTAATTCTTCTTGATTATTCAGTCAAGTTAATCTACATTTAAAGATCCTAAGTTTTGCTTTCTTGCTTTCTTGCTTTTTGATTGGTGATTCTTTTTTTAATCTTTGCATCTATGTATTTAACAGGTATGTTATTTTATACTTTGCAAAAAACCAGTTTTGATTTTTGTAAAAAAATAATATAATTTTGTACTAGGAATGATGGTTTGTATGGTGAATATTGGTGAAACATGTATTGTGCAGGTGAACTGGTTAAATTCTTATTACTAGATTTAATTCAAAACTTGCATACCACATGCTCGATGAAATGCTCGTGGGAGAATTTGAGGTGACTTTGGTGCATAAAAATGTATCAAACCTTATAATTTAATATACACTTCATTAATGATATTTTAGTTTTTTATTTTTATTTTTTTTGGATACTGAAGTAAATCCAGGTGTTAAGCTAAGTGGCGCTTCAAATAAGATTGGAAAGAAATTTGCAACTTGAGTATCTGTTGTGAAGGTCTACTTTTTGTGGTTGTATATAGTTGAATTTATAGCATGTGTTTCTCCTTTGGGGTTTAGCACATACACCATTGCATGTGGTATGCATGATTCTGTAAGTTATAATATTAGCTAGCCAAAATGTTTAGTTTGATTGTCACAAGGTCTCTGTGCATGTGTGAGTCCTGGTATAGTTTCTTAATAGCAAATATAAGAAACCATGTTCTGTCATTTCTGAACCCAAAAAAATGAGAACCAGCCATTATATCAGTTTGGACCATGTTTTTTTTTCTTGGCTTCCCTCACAAAGGTTACGTTTCCCAACAGTAGGCTACACCATGAATCTGCTGGTTCGTAATCCCTCTTTCTTAGGTTTTTGTTTGTTGAAATTAACTTGTTCAACGCAATGAGCCCATAGATCCTAGATCCTGAAAAAGAGTGGTCTTTGGTTTTTGAAAAACAAAGAAGAGAAATAACTGAACTTTGGAATGAATGTAACACACCTTTGATTCACAAACTCTACTTTTTATTGCTATTTAAAGGCGATCGATTTGATTCCTTGTACATGGAGGTTGAGCTTCCAAGACTCTTTTTTAAAGAACACACAATATCATGCTACCAGGTACCATATTTCTTTTTTAAACTTCTCATTGTTCAGTTTGTTTTAAATGTTTAACAATCCAACAATGTGTGTGCTCTTAGTTGCGAAAAGAGTAATGCTGAGCAAGAAAATGTTAAAGATGTTTTCATCAATCCAACAGTGTGCGTGCTCTCAGTTGCGAAAAACAGTGGCGGCTGTGGAACAGAGTTATTTATAATAACGATCAGGTCTCTGTGAGCAAGGTTGTGGAGGATATCAAAGTGTTGGGTTACTTGTGGATCAAACACCGGTTGAAAATGTTAGAATCAGTCTCCTTGGATTAAAAGCCAAGGATCTTGACGCCTGTATTTCAACTAAAATAACATTTTTAGTATTCTAGAGGCGACACTTTCACCTGTTCTCCTAGAAATGGGTAAAGGGCATTTCTCAGGTGCCACCTGACCTGTCCTGTACTGAACCGCAACCAGAAATCTAAGAATGGCGAAACCAATTACCAGACCAATCTAAACTTCAAAATTGGTTTGGTATTTTGGATCCAACTTTTCGGAAACACTTCCTAACGTTCTCAGACAATTGAAACTGGTTTAGTAGTTACCCATGAGCAACTCAATCCATCTGCAAGTGATTCCATTCTGCCCCATTCTAAATCTTCAATGTAAGAAAATATAACTAGATTTTATTTAATAAATCCTTCATATTGAGTTATTCTTTGATTAAAGTAAATTCTAATGGTTCGTTTTTACTCGAATTTTGCAGTTATTTGAAAAGATTACGGGTTCTGCTAGCAAGAAACATACGTATATGGAGGGTGTAGTACGTACTCTAATCTAGCTACCAGATTAGTTTATTTTTTCTTGTATACACGCATGAGCTACTTCGCAATTTAGGCGATTTTTAATGAGCTCACTTGTTTTTTTTTCTTAAATTTATTAAGTTTAGTGAGCTGTATTTGAGTCAATAATAACCAAGATCTGATTTTTATGTAAATTCGTTGAGTTCAATGACAAGATTCAGATTTGGTTGTTATTTGCTTAGTGATATAGCATAACATGTGTGAGCTTTATGTGTGTTTGTAAGATAGATTAGTCTTTTTTTTTTTGCCAAAAGACCATTCTCACATGCTTGCTCTTGGTAGACAATGCAGTGCCTTTGTGGAATTGAATTAATGATTAATCAGTAGTATTGAATTAATGTGTCTAGAGGTGGGATCAAGGCATTTGGTTTTCGATCTGTTTTATTGGGATGAATTTTACATCCTAAAGCATGGATATAGTTTGATTCAATTTTAATAATAATAATAATAATAATAATAATAATAATAATAATAATAATAATAATCTATAGACCTTTATAAAGCATTTCCTTAGGACAAAGATGTAATTTCACTCACAATTTTTAAGACGTCCATCCAAAGCTCATTGTTTGTTTCCCTAACTTTTCATCCCTGCTCCCAAATTTGCCCCCATTCAATGTCTTCTTAATGATTCCTTCCAACAAAACCAATGTAAATTGAAGACGCAAATGAAACGATGGGAGCAGTTAATTATGAAATCAATTGGGTTTCAATGATTTAGATTCATTAATTTCACTTTTGTCGATTCGTTTTTGGTTCCAGTTTTATATATGGGGGCTGATGATAACGGTGACGCTTGGAGAATTATGGTACAAAACTCCTCCCTGGCAATCAATCGTGTGAATCCCAATCGTCTCTGCCTTTCCTTGTTCCAGGTTAGGGTTTCTTTATATACCAATTTCATGATCACTTGAATCTCTGTGGTGTTGTTGTGGACTTGTTTGGTTCAGTTGATGGCATTGGGGGAGTCTTGGGGACCTAGGGTTTTGAAAGGGTGGCCTTCGCATGATTTGGTTATTTCGGGTACTGCTTTGGATGTTAAGTTGTTGCCGGTTATTCCGGTTAGAGAGCTTCCACCCAAGAGTGAGTTCTTTGATCTAATGTTGTAGTTTTATGATGCTAATTGTTGGATTAATGTGAATTATGATATCTGTTTATATGTTTTTGTTTTGTAACATCTAGAGCTTGCTAAGTTGTGACTTTTTCTGTGGTTAAAGAATCCCATTGCACGAATAATCATATGAGTAAAGGTGATATGCAAGAAGGGTAAACAGGTTTTGTATCCAAGAAAGTTAACCTTTTGTGATTCTTCCCTGCCATGTTGTATGAAACTTGTCATTGACAATCGGTTTCTCTTTGTGGATGATTTGTGATGTCAATACTTTTTTGTTTGATTGTTGATGCGCAGGGTTCTATTTGGAACCCGCTTTTCGTCTTCTTGGTTTGTCCTCGTATATTGTAAAAGTTACCCTTTCGTGTATTTTGATCAAAGAACTTTATTTGGTAATGACCAGAAATTATTTTGGTCAACAATGTTTTTTGTAATTGTGGCATTTTTAGTTATTAATATTGGATAGTTCTTATTTTTTTTATGGGAAATTGAGATCAGTAGAAAAAAAACTTATGCTCGTCACTTTAGTTCTTTATTTGGTTTCTTGTTACAAACTCTATTGGAGGTTTCTACTTATGCTAATATATCCAATGTTCGTTAGTCTTTCTATTTATGAATAGTTGCTTTATTTAGTTTGGTCTGCTTATCTTGAGATAAATACATCATATGTTGTATGCAGGGGTTTACAAGAACAATGGTTACCTACTCATTTCATGTAACAGAGGACTTAATCAAATGCGATCTGCTGTGAGTGCTTTCAGTATGAATTGAGACCACAAGTTGTTATCCGACTTTAATAATACAGAAACAATTAAATTGATTATCGTTATAATTATATTTCCATAACGCAGATATGTGATATGGTTGCAATTGCAAGATACTTGAATGTTACACTCAAATATGTCATAGATATCAAAATATAAACCTAAATACATGTAAATGATAATCACTTTTTTGTAATATATTATATGTATATAAAAATAAAATATAGTATAAGTAAAATAATTCGAGCTAAGCCGATCCGAGCTACCAAGCGAGCCAAACCGAGCCAATTTGGCTCGTCACGAGCCAAGCTGAGCTAGGCTCACTTTCTCACTTTCAAACCGAGCCATATCGAGCGAGCTTTTTCCGAGCTAAATAGGAGCGAGCTCCGTTCCACGAGCTTTTTGGACAGCCATAAGCATGGGCTTAAGCTTGTTTGATGTTTCGAGTTTTTTTTACCCGAGCTGTGCTCGAGTAGCTCAGCTTCATCTTTTGTTTTAATACATATGTTATTTTCAACTAATGGTTACATATACGAATTGAATTTCAGCTGGTGAAAGATGGAATCTCAGATCAAGCACGCAGTTGTGGTGAAGGTAATGGGCAGAACCGGGTCGAGAGGGCAGGTTACACAGGTGAGAGTGAAGTTTCTTGATAACCGGAACCGTTTCATCATGAGGAGCGTGAAAGGAGCAGTTCGAGAGGGTGATGTTCTTACTTTGCTCGAGTCTGAGAGAGAGGCTAGGAGGTTGTGTTGATTTCGGTTGTCTTGTCATCATCATTGCAATGGTTCAGTTTTTACTCTCATTTTGGTGTTACTTTTGATGTTTGTTTTGAGTTGCAGACATGATGTTTTGGTTTTGAGAAGATATGATTAGTGTAATATGTGTTTCATCTTTTGAATGGGTAATTGGTTCAGTAGTAAAACACGGGATATTAAGTTTATGATATTTTAGGTCATTTGAGAGCCATTGAGATTAGTTATTAAACACTGTTTTTGTTTTTCTGGTGTTGCCTACAGTCATGCAAATGCATATTATATAGCATCAAGCCATCAACCATACCACATTATTCTTGATTGTATATATTTGATTGGGTTGTTACTATTGCTCCTCACTTTGTTCAGTTGGATTGGTTGGGTAACAACACATAGTTATTTTCTCTTTCGAGCATGTGATGCGGATTGATGTTGAACCTTCTAATCCAGACCCAGGACCATTGCCGCATTTTTTAAACAGCATTGGTACAGTGTTTTGGTGTCATGTTGACTAGGATGTTACTTGTTCTTGTACAAAAGGTTTTAACTACTTTATCATACCATGCAAGTTTTTCACTTTCAATCTTGGCCTTGGTAGATGATGCACAAGAACAATATTACTTAAAGGATTAGGATCAAATACAAGTGGGTCATTTTGGGTTGTTTTTTAAATTATATAGGTTGGTTTGGGTAAGATATTTTCACTCAGTGGGTCAAAATGGGTCAATTAAAATTCCGTCTCATATATTTTTGGGTCAAAACGGGTCGACAACTTCAAAGAAATCGATCAACGTGGGTTGGTGTCTTAAAGAAACGGGAGAAGTGTTGACTCCGCCGCAACGCGCGGGTTTCCCACTAGTATATATATATATATATATATATATATATAGAGAGAGAGAGAGAGAGAGAAAGAGAGAGAGAGAGAAAGAGAAAGTGTATTGTACAATCTGGGTTAAGGTACGTTGCGTACACCGTGAAAGTTTTATTTGCGTGATTAGTTTTATAACATGCGTGATTAGGGTTTTTACCCCATATATGATTTCTGATTTTGTACATGCGTGATTATGTTCATACATGATTATGAGTTTTAACATGCGTGATTAGGGTTTTTGAGTTTTATAACGTGTGTAATTCATCTCGTACACATCGTACGTTAAGAAATGTATACGTTAATCAACCCCATATATATTTATGTAGAAAAAGAATGATATCATATTAAAAATATAGAGTATAAGCCTAATTATTATAAACATTAGTTTATAGAATCAGGTTATCCAATAAAATTAGAGTTAACTGCCATTTTCGTCCCTGTGGTTTGGTCACTTTGGCCATTTCAGTCCATTTTTCAAAAATGCGCCATTTTCCTCCCCGACGTTCTGGAAAGGTGCCATTTCAGTCCAAAAATCATAACCCAGTTAAGTCAGTTTGTAAATAAGGACTGATTGTGTAAATTTGTAACATAAAGGACCATTTAAGGAAAATGGCGCATTTTTGAAAAATGGACTGAAATGGCCAAAGTGACCAAACCACAGGGACGAAAATGGCACCAGTTCGTCTCTCTCTCTAAACCACCACCACCACCACCACCACCATCACCTTCACCTCCACCGCCGCCGCACCAGTTCCCACCACCGCCACCACCTGTTCTATCTCTACACTCTCCACCACCTGCATCACCAGTTCCCACCACCGCCACCACAACCATTGCCACCACCATCACCACTGCCGCCGCCTGCAACTCACCGGAAAAACGGCACCCCCACCGTCGCCGGTTCTCTCTCCCGCCTCCTTCTCTCTCTCTCTCTCTCTCGTCGTTATCTCTCCCTCTCTCTCCGACTGTGATGATGATTGATGAAGATGAGTTGCAGGTTGTCGGTTTTACAGCGGTGAACGGAGGTGATGACAGAGGTGAACGGTGGTTTACGGTGAAGTGGTGGTGGGTTATGGTGATGGTGCAGCGGTGAGGAGACGGTGGTGTTAATGGTTGTCGGAGGTTTGCCGGGGTTTTTGTCGGAGAACCGGACTCGAGACCTGAAACCAAGAATTAACTGCCATCGTTGCTACCGCCGGACACGAACCATCGTTGCTGCCGCCGGACACGAACCAGAACTCGTCGGAGCAAAACGAAAAACCATCACCACCGCCGTCCCCGATCTCTCTCTACTCTCTCTCTCATCCTTTCTGCCTTGCCGCTGCCGCCGCCATGGTGGCGGAGTTGTTGCTGTTCTCCGCTGCCACCAGGAGACAGTGGTGGCTGGATAATCTCCGGAAAGCTGATAGATGTTTATCGGAGAGGGGGTGTAGGTAGGAGATGACGAAGAGGGCGGAGGAGATGTGCGTGTGGCCGGAGAAGTCGCCGGAATTGGCGCCGGTCGTTGGAGAAGTGAGAGGGAACAGGAGTGCGGCCACCACTGTGTTATATATTTATAGATTTTACTTAAATGGTCCTTTATGTTACAAATTTACACAATCAGTCCTTATTTACAAACTGACTTAACTAGGTTATGATTTTTGGACTGAAATGGCACCTTTCCAGAACGTCGGGGAGGAAAATGACGCATTTTTTAAAAATGGACTGAAATGGCCAAAGTGACCAAACCACAGGGACGAAAATGACAGTTAACTCAATAAAATTAGGATGAGAGACAAATTATTTTATCCATAACACTATTTTTTAAATAAATTTTCAACATCGACATGTTAGTAAATAGTTTTTTTAATTTAATGAAAAACTCATTAAAACTTATCAAGGGTTATCTTGTCAATAATCAAAACTTGATGATTTAGAGTAGAAATTTTGACTTTAAAAGCCATCCATCCACTCACTTTTGGTTGGACCTATGCAAAACAACCCCAATATTTAAGCATGCATTGGTGGTCTTTTGTATTATTACCCCAAAAGTAATGTTGTATATTATATAATTTAACATAAAGGTGTACATGTTATGTTTTATATACTTACTAGTTTTTGCCCCGCCCGCGTTGCGGGGCAATAAACCGAATATTTCTCTCTCATAACATGTATGTCTGTATAGAGGGCAAAATCGTAACTATATTTTGAGTTGGAGGCGAAATCATAATTTTAAACTGAGAGCAAAATCATAATTTTGAGCTTGGGGGGGGGGGGGGAATCATAATTTTATTTTGAACTGTGGGCAAAAACGTAATTTTTAGCTGAGGGCAGAATCGTAATTTTAAGGTAGAGGGAAAACTAACATTTTATTTTGAACTGGGGGCAAAACCGTAATTTTAAACTGATAACAAAATAAAAAATGAGTTTTTGAACCAAGGGCAAAAGCGTAATTTTGAGCTATGGGCAAAATTATAATTTTATTTTTGGCTGGGGGCAAAAACGTATTTTTAAACGAAGGACGAAAGCGTAATTTTAAACTGGGAATAAAACTAAATTAAAAAAAGTTTGGTCCAATGGGGGAGTGCCAGGCAGCTGTCTGACACTATTCCCCCCAACATGGTAATTTTAAACTGAGAGCAAAATCATAATTTTGAGCTTGGGGGGGGATCATAATTTTATTTTGAAATGTGGGCAAAAACGTAATTTTTAGCTGAGGGCAGAATCGTCATTTTAAGGTAGAGGGAAAACCAACATTTTATTTTGAACTGGGGGCAAAACCGTAATTTTAAACGAATGACGAAACCGTAATTTTAAACTGAGAACAAAATTAAAAATGAGTTTTTGAACCGATGGCAAAAGCGTAATTTTGAGATAGGGGCAAAATTATAATTTTATTTTGAGCTGAGGGCAAAAAGGTATTTTTAAATGAAGGACGAAAGTGTAATTTTAAACTGGGAATAAAACTAAATTAAAAAAAATTTGGTCCAATGGGGGAGTGCCAGGCAGCTGCCTGGCACTATTCCCCCAACATGGTTTTTGTATACGTAGGATAATATGGAACAATTTGAAAATATAATAATTATGTGATACCACTTGTGATAATAAAGTATATGACTATATGTTATGATTTATTTACTTGTACGAATCATGTGCATTTCCATTTGGAGCTTGTACCATGTGCACGCAGTTGGCAGACCATTAGTTTACCTTTTTTGTCTTTTAGGCTATGGGGTATGGTGGGTGTGGGTTTGGGGGCATGAGTTGACACGTGGAAAACAAACTCAAACCCACACCCATGGGGTATGGTGGGGCTTGGGTTGGGGGCAGCGGCGGAACTAGCCCGTGCGGAAACGAAGTTGCGAGGTATTTTTACACCACGGAAACGGAGTTAAGGGGTATTTTTACACTACGGAGACGGGGTTGAGGGGTAGCCCGTGCTACCCCTACTAAGATTGTAAGTCCGCCACTGGTTGGGGGCATGAGTTTGGTTTGGCCATTGAGAGCCCGCCATGTCACCTTGCTAGCCCGCCCCACGCCCTGCTTCAAACCCAAGCCCCAAGGGTCACGCCCAAACCCACGCCCCAACCCAAGCCCCATACCCCATAGCCTTAACTTGCTAGAGTTGTGGTTTCTGTTGGTTTATTAATTGCTGTTAAAAAAGATAACAAAACTACTACATGGTTATGTCATGATCCGATTAAAAAGTTTGATTTATACGGTTTTGAGATTATGTTATGTTGTGAACATATTTTTATTTTTTGGGCAGAATGACAATAAATTTAGCGATGTGACTTAGTGTAACTTATGAGTGGACGTATACGTGACTTTTAGTTTGTTGAAGAGGAACAAAAAAAAAGTAAAACAAAACAAAACACACACACGTGCATGAGATATACTTGAAAAGACGATAATGACAATAAGACGACACATCCTCTTTTGGATACAAGTAAAATTAGCAAAGGGGCTCGTTGTTGCCGCTTGTTTTGTTGGAAAATAGTTAGACATATAATGTGAAGGTTTGAAGTAATGTCATCAGTTTGAAGGGGTTATTAGGTAGTTCTTTACTGACATCAACGAAGGATCTCAGTAAAAAGAGGTAGGTCTCTAGGTATAAGGTGTTGTTGCATTGTATCTCGTGTCAAGCCAGGGATGGCAGTAAAAAGAGGTAGGTCTCTAGGTATAAAGTGTTGTTGCATTGTATCTCGTGTCAAGCCAGGGATGGCAAGTGACATCAGGAACCGACTCCACCAATGCCTAACTCGTGGTTAAAGCCATACAACATATTTCATATATCATCACCAGATTCATACACCAACTTAATTATGCCATCCTTCCTCGACTCAAACGTTATTGAATCCATGTCTCGTACACAAACATTTAGCATGCACATTTCAAGAAACAAGAAACTTACATTATACTTCTTTAACTCACCCATCCATCAATGTACAAACAAAACCAACGTATTCACACTTGATTCGATTACATAATCTAAATGATCATCAAGATAAACCAAACGCCTAGTTGAATTCATCAAAATATGCAAAAACCCAAGCAACCCCACTTAGCAGTGTAAGCCGACTACAAAAAAAGGTCAAAAGAAGTCATTACAATACAACAAAATACTTTCCCGAAAAACAAAACATATAATCATTTATATCAATTCTTTTTCATAGCCAATATAAAATAAAACCAGAAGATCGTAAATACCATCTTAATTTTTACATGCTTCCATATAACAATAACACTTTCAGATAAAAACGAAGTTATGTTTGCCTTATAATGGGCTTTAATCCTATAAGCTAAACTAGTCCATAATTTCGCATTAGTTAGTGATTAAAACCAAGGAAACGTGTACTGAAGGGTTTGGAATGCACAAAAGCGTAAAAACAAAGGACTATTGATAAAACTTTCCCAAACACAAAAATATTCCAGGATGGCGCACATCACCCTCCCTAGATTCAACACGCTGACGTGTACGGCCCAGATCTCCCATCCATTTCCAGCTTAGATCTGATAGGTCGCCACCCCCCGCTTTTCCCCTTTCAATTTCTCCCCCTCTTCCATTACTTCCTCTGCTCTCGATCCACTCGATCCCCTCTCCAATTTTCCCATTTCATTTATATCGATACACAAATATCACATATACATACATATATCATATCATATCAATCTCTCACCCTCCATATTATTCTAATCGCATATTCCGATAACTAATTTCACATTTAGGGCTCCGTAAAAAACCCCAAACCCTAGCTTTTGTTCTTCCTTGATTCTTCACTCATTCTTCCATAATCGTGTAATTTTAATCGTAATCGTAATCCGATTCGAATCCATCGGAACTACTACTACTATTATTATTATATTATCATCATTATTGTTGTTATTGTGATTGTTGTTATTAAGAGGATTGTAATTGTAATTGTAATAGTAATAATAAATGGTGAAGGAATTAATGGTGTCTGTAGATGTGGATGTAGAGGAAGGTGAGATTTCGGATTCGGCTTCGGTTGAGGAGATCAGTGCGGAGGATTTTTCGGCGAAAACTCCGGTTGACGATTGTTCGAAACAGCAGGTGCAGCAGCAGAAGAAGGTGTGGACGATGCAGGATCTGGTGAAGTATCAGAACAAGTATCAGATGAGTAGGAATTATGCTCCAGGGTTGTATAACTTTGCTTGGGCACAGGCTGTGCAGAATAAGCCACTTGATGATTATTTGAAAAATTTGAATACTGGTAGTGGGGATGGTGGTGATGTTAATGTTGATGTTGATAAACAATTGATGCAGTTGAATGGGAATGGGGATGGGGATAATGTTGGGGTGAAGGAGGAGAAGATTGTAGTGGATATAAGTGGTGATGATGGGGATAGTGAGAAGGAGGAAGGGGAACTGGAAGAAGGTGAGATTGATTTGGATGTGGAGGTTGTTGGTAAACAAGGGGGAGAGGGTGATGTTGAGAAGTGGATTAATGTGATTAGGGTCGGGTTAGAGGGTATAACGGTTAATGATGCGAATAAGTAAGATATATAATGACTGATTTGATTAATGAGGTTTTTGATTGTTTGGTTTAACGGGTTGATGTTTTGATTGTAGATCGTTTAATGGAGTCTGTTCTAGGCTCGAGGATATGCTGGATAGTTTGTCGACATTGCTTTCGGAAAATTCTGTGTTGAATAAAGATGAGTTGGTTCAGTTGGCATTTGCTGCTATTCAGTTAGTTAATTCGGTAAGATTGGTTTAAAGAATTTGTTAACCCTCCCAACGCGTGGGTCGTTATCGTTATTGTTATTCCCACACATATAGATAGGTGGCTAACAAGTGATTGATTGCAGGTATTTTGTTCCATGAACCAAAATCAAAAGGAACAGAGCAGGCACATAATGTCGAGGTCTTTTATCTTTTCTTATATTGAGATTTTGAATGTTTTTGTTCTTTATTGTTGTATGAGTTCGTTATCATACTTTTTGTGATGCATATTTTTACAGGCTGCTGACTAATGTGAAAAGCCGTATGGCTGTTATGTTCTCCTCTGAACAAGTGAAAGAGGTGCGGTTTAAAGCAAGGTCATTTGAGTTTGAGTATATTGTAGTGACATAATATTGATTATATTTGGTTCCAACAGGTAGAGAACATGTTTTTGTCATGTAACTTGAATGATGTTTGTTCAAGTAATAAGGACAATGTGAAGGAAGAAGATACACCGAATCATGTTAATCAGAAAGCTGTTTCCATAAGTGAGGAATCTATCTTAAATGCAATGCCAATTGAAACTTCAGATGAAAACCCTAAGCAATCTGAATCTTTGAAAACACAAACATCTACTTCTAAGAATAGAATACTGCTTCCACTACTAGATCTTCATAAGGATCATGATGTCGATAGTCTTCCATCACCTACACGCGAAACAACAAATCCTTTACCTTTCGGCAAAGCACTTTTTGTCGGTGATGCAGAAATAAGACCCGAATGGCCCACACCTACCCCACGTGCAGTGCAACATCGCTACGAAACTGACGCTCTAAAGGCCGTTTCTACATATCAACAGAAATTTAGTCGAGGCTCATTTTTTCCGAATGATCTTCCAAGCCCAACCCCTTCTGAAGAAAGCGGTGATGCCGGTGGTGATTGTGGTGGAGAAGTTTCCAGTTTCTCAAACGTTCAGAGTTCAAGTATTTTAGCTTCAGCTACAATAGAAAAACGAGATACTTTTAGCGTTCCTGAAAGACCTAATGTGCAGTTACTTGCAAATGCTAGGAATGCTGCACCTGTGTATTCCACGTCTAGTTCTGTGACTAGGGTTCCGAATAAGACACGGGACCCGAGGCTCCGGTTAGCCAAGCCTGAAAGCTTGTCGGATATCAACAAAGGGACGTTATCATTCTCCGGTAAACAAACTACGATTGAACCGCTTGATTCAAGGAAACAGAAGACTTTCGATGAGCCTGTTTTGGTAGATGGTCCTGCATCAAAACGGCATAAAAACGAATTTTCCGATTCTGTTAATCCCAGGAATAATGCTGTGGCTGTCCCGCAAACTAAAGGCTTAGAAAATGCTGTAACCTCTGCTTTGCCTACTACCAGTGGCGGGAATGGTGGGAGTGTGCATATTCCTGTTACAGGTGTCAATCCCGCCACAGCGTCCTTGCAATCTATTTTGAAAGATATTGCGGTGAATCCTACAGAGTGGATGAATTTAATCAGCATGGAGCAACAGAAGTCGGTTGATCCTGCGAATTACGCGACACCATCTTCAAGCCAAAGTTCTCTTTTGGGTTCCGTGCCAATGACTACAGTTGCCTCTCAACCGTTGGTAGTTGGGAAAAGATCAACAGCTGATACGCAAATACCGCATACAGCTTCAACGGTTAGCGTTTTCTCATGCTCTTATCTTTTTCATTAAATTCCTGTTATCGTACTTTCTCATGTTATGGTCTTTTTGCTATACCTGCTTTCTATCAAAAAAATCACTTGGACCGTTCATGTGTTGTATTTCGAAATCTTTTTGTTGTCTGGGTTCTATGTATTTATGTTCTTTCTTCTTTTGATGTTTTGCAGGATGACTCAGGGAAACCAAAAATGAAACCCCGTGATCCTCGTCGTGCTCTGCACAATAAATTCTTACAAAAACAAGAATCAGTCACTAAGTTATCAACTGTTGATGGTACCAAAGGAATTTTAAAGCAAGCAGATCCAAGAGTCTCATCTCAACCTATATCAGCACCAGATATCACCCGTCAATTCACCAAGAACTTGAAAAATATTGCTGATATTGTATCTACATCCGTGAGTTCATCTGTTCAGATGCCTTCATCACAACCAGCTCAAGTCCACCCAAGTTTTGTAAACATAAAAGGGCCACCTTCACATCCAGTCCGCCTTCAGAACGGGAACGGGCCTGCATCTGAAGAAGTTGCTTCTGGCCAGGGCCCATCTCAACCGCAAAACACGTGGGGGGATGTTGAGCAATTTTTTGGAAGGTTTGATGATCAGCAACGGGCTGCTATTCAGAGGGAAAGGTCAAAAAGAATGACGGAACAGAAAAAGATGTTTGCTGACCGTAAATTATGTCTTGTGTTGGATCTTGATCACACTCTTCTCAATTCAGCTAAGGTAGTGACTCCTTCTGTTCTGTTTTCTGTAAATTGATTTATAAGAATTCCGTAACGTTAAACTTAATTGGTATGCCAATGCTCCCAGTTTTCAGAAATCGAACCTGTGCATGATGAGATGCTGAGAAAGAAAGAAGAACAAGACCGTGACAAGCCACACAGACATCTCTTTAGATTTCCTCACATGGGTATGTGGACTAAACTTCGGCCCGGGATTTGGAACTTCTTGGAGAAGGTAAATGCTTTATCTAATAAAAAAGTTTGGAGTAAAATGCCATTTTTGTTCTCTGAGGTTTGGCCAGTTTTGCGACTTTCGTCCAAAGGTTTGTTTTTCTGCATCTGGATCCAAAAGGTTTGAAATCTTGCCATTTTCATTCAGCTCGTTAACCTCATCCATTTATCTTCGTTAAGTCAGAGGTATTTCCGTCTTTTTTGTTAACTTAAAGGGCAATTCGGTCTTTTTTAGAGGTATTCGGTCTTTTTACCTAAAGTGAAAAAGACCGAATTGCCCTTTTAGTTAGCAAAAAAGATGAAAACACTCCTAACTTAACGAAGAAAACGGATGGAGTTAACAAGCCGTATGAAAATGGCAAGATTTGTAACTTTTTGGATCTAGATCCGGAAAAACAAACCTTTGGATGAAAGTCGCAAAATAGGTCAAACCTCAGGAACGAAAATGGCATTTTACTCCAAAGTTTGATAACTTAATTCACAAAGTTTTCATGTTAAAATCTTTAATCAATTTTTTCCCACACCCCAGGCTAGTAAGCTTTACGAGCTTCATCTTTACACGATGGGGAACAAACTTTACGCTACAGAAATGGCCAAAGTTCTTGACCCAAAAGGAGTTCTATTTAACGGGCGGGTTATTTCAAAGGGCGATGACGGTGATAACGTTGACGGAGATCCCAAAAGCAAGGATTTGGAAGGGGTTTTGGGTATGGAGTCAGCCGTTGTAATTATAGATGATTCTATAAGAGTCTGGCCTCATAACAAACTTAACTTGATAGTTGTAGAAAGGTATACTGTATACAACTATACATAACCTTGATTTAAAACATAGTTTGTTTATTTTTTTAAATATATTAATATTTGTATTGCAGATATATATATTTTCCATGTAGTAGGCGACAATTTGGCCTTCCGGGTCCTTCTCTTCTTGAAATCGATCATGACGAGAGACCAGAAGATGGGACTTTGGCATCTTCTTTGGCGGTAAAAACATCTCATTCTAAGTTTTCTTAAAAGTATTATATTTGCCTTTCTCTAACATTGCCTACTTGTTGGTCGGAATTTAGGTTATTGAGAAAATACATCAACTTTTTTTCTTGGAAAAGTCTTTAGATGAAGCCGATGTTAGAAATATACTAGCATCAGAGCAGAGGAAGATTTTAGCGGGGTGCAGAATCGTATTTAGCAGGGTCATCCCTGTGGGCGAAGCTAGCCCACATTTACATCCTTTATGGCAGACAGCCGAACAATTCGGTGCTGTTTGCACAAATCAAATCGATGAACATGTCACGCACGTGGTTGCCAATTCTCTTGGCACTGATAAGGTACTTTATTATTGTTTTTAGAGTAAAATGCCATTTTTGTTCCTGAGGTATGGTCTGTTTTGGGACTTTTTTTCTAAAGGTTTGTTTTTCCGCATCTGGATCCAAAAGGTTTGAAATCTTGCCATTTTCACTCGGGTCGTTAACTCCATCCATTTTCTCTGTTAAGTCGGGGGGTATTTCTGTCTTTTTTGCTAACTTAAAGGGCATTTGTTCTCTGTTAAGTTTGCAAAAAAGATGGATATACCCCTGACTTAACGGAGAAAAATGGATGGAGTTAACAAGCCGGACGAAAATGGCAAGATTTCAAACCTTTTGGATCCAGATGCGGAAAAAAAAACCTTTGGATGAAAGTTGCAAAACTGGTCAAACCTCAGGGATGAAAATGACATTTTACTCTTGTTTTTATCATTGTATTTTCTAACTGATATTATCACTCAAAATACTACAATGGTTACGGGAAGAAACTTGACTTAGTTGCATTCATGTTAGGTTAATTGGGCACTTGCTACTGGTAGACCTGTGGTGCATCCTGGCTGGTATGAATATCTTTGTCCCCCCCCATGAAAAACAAGTTTTTTTCAGTTTGAAATTAATTTAATTTGTGCTTAAATAAATTAGGGTGGAGGCGTCGGCATTACTTTACCGGAGAGCCAACGAACATGATTTTGCCGTCAAACCTTGAAAATCTCCACTTCTATTCGGGGAAATGATTTTGGTCTCTTAAAGTTAAAAATAGGTGACGGTAACTTAATATTAGACGAAGAAACGCGCCGCCACCACCCCCACCTCCTCAGACACGCTGCTGACAAATTCCAGTTAATGCGCAAAATTAATTGTTTCAAAGATGGCCTGATTGGTTATTTTTGAAAAGGTGGAGTGACGAAAAAACTGAGGGGAGCCTCGGAGGGACTGCAGATGAAGTTGATAGTGTGGTGATGGTGACAAGCTGGAAGAGCCCCTAATTAAACAAATAAAATTGAAATGCACAAATAAAATGCGTGGTTTTAAATTCAAATTTAAGGAATAATAATTTTGGAAACGGTTTTTGGTTGAACTGATAAAATTGAAATACACAAGTATGATTGCCCACCTCTAGTTGGGTAATGTGTGGGGTAGTAGAGTAGGGTTCATCTCACATTCTCACCCGCCTCTGTATTGTTAACCACGCGGTCGGAGAATCGGGCGGAGGTTAGTAGATTGCAGTTAGCAGAAAATAGCTGGAGGTATGACCAGCTGTTTGAATCATGCGTTTAATGTTGCTACACATTCTTGATTAGGTGATGAAGTTAGGTTGTGATTAAGGGCGACAAAAGGATTAAAAAGGATGTGTACTGAAGAGGTACGGTGATGTTCGTTTTGTACTTAGATACTGATGACTTTAAAATACAAGGCGGCCACTGAAGGTCCTAACTTCAGATTCTCTCTGGCGGCATTCCAAAAACCACAAATAAACTCGTTCGATGGGAAGTTTTCATTTGTTTCGTCTTTTCGACCAGCCGCTAAGCCCCAGGGCCCAGGCTTCAACTTGCATATAACCATAACTGATGATTTACAGACGGTCACATCAGCATTAGCATAATGCCCAAATTAATGCAGGTTTATAGGAACATGTTAGCACTCTACAGTGAGTCTGAAACCCATGTCCGTGAAGTCTCTTCTTACTACCGGCATATATATTCTTGAAAATTATCGGATGACGACTGATATGAAGCGCCATCTAATATGAGATCCATCTCTTAGGAAGTAATGTTTAGTTAACATCATTTATATATAGCTAGACGGTAACCACTGTTAAAAAAATTAAAACTGCAACTTTGATGCCTCTTTATTGTGAAACAATCCGACTCAAGAGACAAAACAGTTAGCAAGACAAAGTGGAATCACAAGAACAGTAAATACACATGAATATAACATAGTTTGGTTGACCAACGTAATTAGGTTACGTCCATAAATGAACTTTAAATTGATTTTATACCAATTTCAATGTCAGTGAAACTATTTTACAGTTATAATCAGATGTTTATTTATAATTGCTAGAATGTGAGAATCGCTCAAGGGGTCACAAACATTCTATTGAGACTCATCCCATCGGCCCCGAAGGTTCGCCCCTCCGTCCTATACGTAGCACAAGTGTGGCTCATCCAACCTCTGATACGACCAATATTGTTTGTTTCATTCACAAGAAGCTCACATATATGTTTTTCGTTGTCGGTAGAGACTTCTCAGAAGGTCACTCATTTTTATCTTACTCTCACCTGAGCATGTTTAACTGTGGAGTTTTCATCTTCTCTACAACTATTGCGTCCAATACGTGCTGTTGATATTTGAGGTGGGGCAAATGGCGGATCCAGAGTTCTTTGTGAAGGGGACACAAAATGAGTCATTTCAAATCAAGTCGGGTCAAAATGGGTTGGCTAAAAACAAATCGGGCCAAAATGGGTTGGCTATAATAAAACTACTCATATTTATTGGAATATTGGATTTTAATAGTCTCAACTATTCGTCGTTGTTTGCCAATAGTTCCAACGTAAAAAATAATCACTGGCAATTCAGACTATTAACATATTGGCCTCCAATGGACCTTGATTACCAGAACCCCAACATCGCTGGTCTCCGGTCTCCAGAAAAACGTTTTTTGCCAGAAAACTCCTTTTTGGCCGGAAAACTCAATCTTTTCATCCTAAACCTCTTTGTAACCTTATTTCGGACCTTTAGGAACATTTTTCTTGTATAAGCCCCATGTATCGAGGTCGCGGGAAACTCTTTTTCACCGGAAAACTCCTTTTTGGCCGGAAAACTCAACATTTTCATCCCAAACCTCTTTATAACCATAGATCGGAGTTTAAACATTTTTCCGGCGACCAAAGTTTAATAGCGTTAGAGTTTTGTTAGTCAGGGTCCATTGGAGGCCACTATGTTAATAGTTGGGGTTTTGTTAGTCAGGTTCCATTGGAGGCCACTATGTTAATAGTTGGGACTGTCAATGGTTAACTTTTAAGTATGGACTGTTGGCGACCAACGGCGAATAGTTGTGATTATTAAAATCTAATATTCCTTATTTATTTAATAATACGAAGATTATGACATAATTTAACTATACTCAAACTTGTATAGAAAAAAAGAGTATTGAAATTTAATAATCCTAACTTTAATCTATTGACTGAGATTAATCCCAAGTAAGGAAATGTTTAAAGACAATCCTAATTTTGAACGTATTATCCTTCAACGATCCCATAGTTTTGAATGTTAATCTAGTATTTTTTGATGAAGTAGCACGCCATGTCATCAAAAGTTATTTTTTCTATCACATAAGCATATTAAGTCATCAAAAAGTTAAAGTTTTTGCCGCGTAAGCATACCATGTCATGTCAACAAAAAACTAACTGGGTTAACATTCAGTTAGTATGCAATTATTAAAGGAAAACATGTTTAAAGTTAGGACTGTCTTTAAAAAAATTAATTAAGATTAATACTGTGCAATAGATGAAATCCAATAACCAAAATAAAACAATTATATATTAATTGGGTAATCTAATAACACCAAAATATATTACCATCAACTTAATTTAATCAGTTATATGTAATGTCTAATAAAAGACGTTAGCTTAGGGTTGTTTAAAATTTAAATTAAACTTATTTACTTTGTAACTTTACTTAAATGTAAGGGGTTAGTATGTAACTTTAATGTTGAAAATAGCAAACTTGGTAGTCAACAAATTTAACCACATTTCTTCATAAGCCAGTATTAGAGCATTCAAATCTCATCAATCAACTTCTTCCTTGTCTTTAAAATTAAAAAGAATAAACTTTAGTTTTACACCCCGTGACTGGTAATTGCATGTACGAATATCTAGCATAAATAACTTAAACATAAAAAATAGTATTATTGATGGGTTGAGTGATTTCATAAGTTTGATTGTGTGCATAGGTGAGTTTGATTATCTTATACATGTTACACCCCAAAAAGTGATTAAAATGTAAAAGAGGTTCGAGTATACTCACGGTTTGCAAAGCTTCCACAAACGTGAGTTGATGAGACTTGAAGGTGTTGACACCAAAGTACAATGGGGAAAACGAAGGTGTGTGTTCGTGGAATTGATGATGGATTTGGATTCAAAATTTTAAGAGTTAATTGCCCGGATGGTCCCTGTGGTTTCAAGTTTTTTTACGTTTAGTCCCTACCTTTTGGAAATATCATGTATGCTCCCTATGGTTTGTCATTTTGTTACTCGGATAGTCCCCTGACATTTACTTAGGGGACTATCCGAGTAAAAAAATGACAAACCATAGGGAGCATACCTGCTATTTCCAAACTAATTGGCATCTACTCAAGAGACTATCCGAGTAACAAAATAACAAACTCTAGGGAGCATACCTGCTATTTTCAAAAGGTGGGGACTAAACGTGAAAAAACGTTGATGAAACACAGGTTAACACCGGGGTTAATCTGTGGGGTTATTTCTTCTGTGGGTTCAATCTCTCTTCCTACTCGAGAAATGACTTGGTTCCTGCAAAACAGCAACACCGTTAGTCTCGTTAAGAGGGGAATATGGGGGTTTCCCTCTTAACCAGGCTCCGGCGTGAGAATAAGTACTGTTCTGAGGGAGAGTAAACAGTGTGTGTTAAGTGTGAGAGTATAGAGAGCCAGATGAGCAACCTGGATGGTGAAGAGTCCTATTTATAGCCGGAGGGTGAAGAAGGGAGGGAGCAGCGGTGCCAGCTGTAGACGCGCGCCAGCTGTCCGACCAAGGGGAATATCCCCTTGGTCTCCTCTGCTGTGGTCAGTGTAGTGGTACGCGTGGCGTGCCTGTATTTGCCTATTTTGGAGACGTCGTACTGGCGTTGTCGGACTGCCCCTGGATTCGTCGCAGGCCTACCTGGCGCTTGATGACTGGTGACACGTGTTGTCCTTTATGTCGGATGGAGCATCTTTGGTGCTGCCTTCATATTTTCCAGAAGCTTCTGGAAGCTTCTGGATGGTATCGTTGATGTCAGCGCCACGTAGGATGGAAAAAGTGGTATGGTCCTTGCCATGTGGGCAAGGAATTGGGACCATACCTCTTCAAGTCCCCCCAGTCCAGTGTGCCTTCTAGTTGAGTTGATCGTCTAGGAGGGATTCTGGACTTATGAAGGTAGTGTGTTTCCTTATGACGTTTGTTGTGAGAGGCCTAAGGCGTTTGCACATGATGGGCGTATGGTTTTTGATTCATTGTGCAAGTGAGCCAAGTGGACGCATGGCGCATGGCGCATGGGTTATGACTCCTTGCAAAGGTGAGCCAAGTGGACGCATGACGCATGGGTTTTGACTCCTTGCAAAAGTGAGCCAAATGGACGCATGGCGCATGGGTTTTGACTCCTTGCAAAGGTGAGCCAAATGGACGCATGGCGCATGGGTTTTGACTCCTTGCAAAAGTGAGCCAAATGGACGCATGGCGCATGGGTTTTGCCTCCTTGCAAAAGTGAGCCAAATGGACGCATGGCGCATGGGCTTGCTGTTGTCTTCAGGAGGAAGCTTTGGTTGTCTTGGGAAGGAGTGACTGATGTGACTGTCTGGTGTCAGGTGAACAGACGCCTTTTCAGTCACGTCAGTTACTTTATGTCATAGTGGCAGGCGGTTGTTGCACACGTTTCCGAAAAAAGATGATGGCGTCTTCTCTCTCCTCTGACGTGTCTCGCCTTGATTGGATCCTCTCCTGTACCTCTGACGGTTTGCTGCCCATCGCATTAAATGCGATGGGTATAAATTCAAGGGCAGCCCCCTCTAACCTTCACTTTTCAAATTTTGAATCCCGGATTTCTCTCTTCCTCCTTTATTTTCTTTCTTCTTCTCTTGAGTTCATCTGCATTGTTGTTCGTTTTCTCACAATGTCTTCTGCAAATCCTTCTTCGAGGAAGAGAAGAAACAAAGGGAAAACTCCGCCTGGCCCGGAGCAGGCGGTAATAGGGTGGAAAGAGGAGGAATTCCACAACTTGGTAAGGGAGATGAGTTTTCTCCCTGATTGGGGTGCTCAGTACCCTATTTCTGGTTCCACCGCCATGGATGCTCCTCCCGGGTATATGACTTTGTACGCTGCTTTCTTCCGAGAAGGCAACTTCAGGCTTCCAATGACTCGATTTACTGCTGATGTGCTGAGGGGTTATGGTCTTCACATATCGCAGATCAATGCCATCGGGCTCCCTCGTATTACTCACTTTGAGTTCGTTTGTATGGCTAACCGTTTGGACCCGACGTTTGAGATGTTCAACGCCTTCTACACCGTTTCATATACAAGTGGTTTTTACTCCTTTAGTGCTCGTACCGGCGTTTCTCCCGTTTGCTCTGTGCCGTTGAAGAGTCTCCATGACTGGAAGCAAAAGTTTTTTTATATTCGCCGGGGTGTTGTTCCTGTGGATATGCATTACAGATCTGTGGATGAGGGTATCCCCAAGGTTGATGTGGTTGCAAATGTTGCTGAACAAGATTGGTATAAGAAGTTGACTCGTAAAGCCACTCCGATAATCCAGCTTGAGGAGATGGCGTTGGCGGGTGCCGGTATGAGCATGAAGTGGGTCCCTAAACATCCGTTGGGGGTTCCGGTTTATGGTTATGATGGCAAGTGTACGTTTTGCTCCATATCCTTTCTTCTCACTTTTGTATGTGTACGTTGTACTATTTTTGTATTGTTCTTTATCTCCGCGTTTTTTGCAGTAGGTTTCACTTTGTTGAACGTTTTGGATCTTAAGGCACTGGGTGCAATGGTTGAGGCGATACAAAAACCTGATAAACGACCCTGGTTGGATCAGATCCGTGGCCGTTTTCTGCATCCGAGCGATGAGAGTTTCACCGCTTTCGTTAACACTGTCTTAGGTGAAGATAGTGAGGATGATGATGATGCATTTGATTCCATTCGAGAGGAAGTTATCATTCTCTCGAGTGATGGGTCTGGCAGATCTTTTGAAGACCTAACTTCTCGTTCCGCGCGTGCAGGTCCGGCGCAGGGGGTTGTGCATGAGCCGGTGAACGAGCCTGTTGGTGATGATTTGGAGGTTCCTGTTGAAACTGCTGACCTGTTGGAGACGAGGAGAAAAGTGAGAGCTGACAAGCCGGAAGGGAAGGGGAAAAAGGCTGAAGAAACTGCCACTGAGCCTCCTAGTAAGCGACCTCATACTCATCGTATCCTTGATTATGTTGTCGTTTCTGATACGTTGTCCGGTTTAGGAGTTGGAGAGAAACGTCCTGAGTCAGACCCTGAAGACCGCGCGACTCTAACAGAGATGATGCAGTGTAAGGCCCTATAATGGTGTAGGTTTATGCCTATCTTTATCAAACACAATTAGAGGCTATTGGGCTTAGCCTTGTAGTGGGTTAGATAATACTGGGATAAGCCATGTGGGCTATTTAAGTGATTTGGGCCTGTTTGGTTAGTAAATATTGTGCATGTGGGCTTGGCCCAGCTTGTAACTAGGTCACCCTATGTAACTATAAATAGGGTGAACCTAGTTCATTATCAGGTTAGACATTTTTAGAGAGTTTGTTTTGTTTTTTGTTCTTCTTGTCATATTTCGAATTCGGTGTACCAGACGGTTCCTAGAAACCGTGTGCACTTTGGTTATTCAATCATTCAAGTTCTTGTTCTTATCACTTTCAACAGTATTCCGCACTCTTGATTGTGATTTTGATATCCGGTTGATAGTTCCTGGACTTACATGCAGAAAAGGGCCTTCGAGGATAAAAAACGAAAGCTTGACGAGCAGGCTGCTGCTATGCTTGCCTCGAAAAAAATTAAACTTCAAAAAGAGGACCCCCCGCCCCTTCTGAATCGGAGATTGACATGGGCATTTTTGCTGAGAGACCCGGGGATTTGTTGCAGAAGATTTTTGAAGCTTCTGGTACTCGTTTTATCTTATTCCAACTTGTCTTACATATTTTGCTTGGTTGTCCTCCTTTGCTCTGAATGTGCTGCTCGTTTTGGAGCAGGTGCCAAAACAGCCAAGAGTGGACACAAGATTGACATTTCCAAAATTACTCCTCCAGAATCTCCGCCGTCGAGGGCATTTGGGTTGTCTCCTCCCCATGATACTCTTGGTGGGAAGAAGAAAGAAGATGTGGCTGTTCAGCAGGTTGGAGAAGGTGGTGGTGATACAGGTGGTGCTGGCGGTGATGCTGCGGGTGGTGTTGGTGGTGTTGATCGCGGTAAGAATGTTGAAGTTGAGTTGGAATCAAGTGAGGCCACTCCTCATCAAACGATATATACTAAGCGTCCGCCGGGTGCTAGTGGTGGTGCAACATCAGGTGTTATCCGCAGCCCTCAGTTTGAAAAGGTGCATGCTGATTCTTTTGACACACAGAATCCTGCTTGTGATGATCTTCCGCACGCCCCCCGCTGGAATCTAACCCAAGGTTCCAGGATGAATGATCTGGACAACTTTCATGAGTTTTTCTCTCTGTCTCTCCCCCCGGCCGAAAGGATGTTCCAGAAGAGGCGCCGCCGGTTAGAACTTTTGGATGAGCATGTTCAAGCCGGGGTTACCTTCTGGCCCACTTCACAGGAGATTGTCCGTGAGTGGAAACTGATGGGGGAAGACACTCTTGAGTTTGAAAATGAGAAGCAACTATTTGCGGAAGAGAAAGAGAAATTCAACGCTGAGAAGAAGGGGTTGGTGTGGAGGTTAGCTGATGCGGAGGAGAAACTCGCCCAAGAGAAGCAAATCAACGTTGATAAGCAGAAAAATTGGGAAGCTGCGTGCGAGCGTACCAATGCAGAGCTGAAAACTCAACGTGACACTGTTGTACGTTTGTCTGGTGAGAAGACTGAGCTTGCTGAGGAAGCACAAAAGGCGCGCGTCGCGTTTGAGAAAAAAGAGAAGGAGTACATTGATCGCATAGCTAAGCTAGAGGAGCTTGCGAGGCAGTATGAGACTACTGAACGTCTTCTTCAAGAGAAAACCGTTGAGTGCAAAGCCTCTGAAGTCCTTGCTGAGGAAGCGTCAGCTGATTGCAAGTGGTTGCTCTCGCGCGCGGTGCCTCTGGTAACTTCTTTTACTTTATTTTGTGACTTTCGTGAACTGTTTCTCTTATTTGTGTGTTTCTTCGTAGATTGCTGATCGCATCGTCAACTCCCACGAGCTTGCCAATTATATGTTTGAGTTGGGGCAAGCTGGTTACAGTAGCGGGCGTAAGGATGGGTATAACGAGGGTAGGGCTGCGGCCATTAATAAGGAGAAAGAACATCGCTTCGAGTTATGGAAGGAGGATTGTAGCGCTGCCTATGCTGCGAAAAGACAAGAGTTTTCGTCTTTGGAGTTTGCTGTGGTCAAGGCTGCGAAAAAATTGGCTCGAAGATCTGATGGTGTCGTTTTGTTGAAAAAGGCGCTTGGCGATGAAGGTGGTGCGGCTGGAGGTGTCGGGACCAGTCATCCCGAATGAGGGACTCCGGCCTGCGCGCCGCGTATGACCTTGGTTGGTCTTGTACTTGACAATTGCATGAACAATTTTAACTTTCTTGTTATGCCTGTGGATATTCGGCTATGCTTTGACATTTGTTATGCTAATAGTTGTTTGTTTTTATGCGAATTTTGTTAATGTCATAATATGTGCATGTATAATTACTTTGATTCAGGTATCACGAATGAATGATGGCGCTGACAGGTTGTGTTGTGTTTAGTACAACGTTTTATTCTGTCGTTTATGTGCGCAGGTTGGTTCGTGAATACGAAGTGATCGAATTACAGGTTATTGTGTGGACCCAGCTGTGCTCAGCCTTGGGGGTTCTTACAATGTTCGTTTGTCCTGTGTTCGATGCTTTCGTGTTTATGTGGGCAGGAAGTATTTGTTTGGCGTTTGTTAGGCTTTAGTTGTGTATCTGACCCGGCTGTGCACTTGTTTGTGACAGGCCTTGGAGGTCTACAACGTTTCCTAATGGTCGAGCCATTGATGTTTTCGTGTATGCCCAAGGTAATATATGCAGCTGTGACAGGAAATTAGCATGATAGGAAAAAATAGCCAAACACTTCTCGTATTACAATAAATGTGTTGGCGATTCAGCCGTTGCAGTTACATAAGCTGTTTACAGGTAACACTTTCTCAGCTGTTGAGCGTTCCAAGTTCGTGGAACCTCTTTGTTGTCGATGGTGCGTAGCTTGTAGGCGCCCTTTCCGAGTACTGTGTCGATAACATACGGGCCTTCCCACTTGGGAGCCAATTTTCCGGGTTTTTCAGCATTCGAAGCTTCGTTGTCTCTGAGGACGTATTCTCCCGGACTGAAGGTACAGACTCGGACTTTAGAGTTGTAATATTTTTCCAGCTTCGTTTTGTACTTGGCTTCATTGATTGCCGCCATTTCTCTTCTTTCTTCTAGGAGGTCAAGGTCGATCCTCCTCTCTTCTTCATTGTTGATCATGTTCATTGAGAGCATTCGAGGTGACGGCAGTCCTATCTCCGCTGGTATTACTGCCTCTGACCCATAAACCAAGCTAAACGGTGTTTCTCCGTTGCTTGTTTTGGGCATCGTCCTGTGTGCCCACAAGATGCTGGGCAGTTCGTCCACCCAACCTCTTCTTTTCTCTCCTAACCTTGCCTTGATTCCATCGACGATACTCTTGTTGACGGCTTCAACTTGACCATTCCCCTACGGGTGCGCGACCGAGGAGAAGGTATGCTCGATGTGTAGTTCTTTAAACCACTGTTGAAGATTGTCTTCGGCAAAGTTGGTTCCGTTGTCAGTGATGATCTTGAGGGGTAATCCAAAACGACATATGATTTGTTCCCAAATGAATTTTTTGACAACGGTGGCTGTGGTTGATGCGAGGGCCTTCGCCTCTACCCATTTGGTGAAATAGTCGACTGCGACTATTATGAATTTGACAGCTCCTGGGGCTTCGGGAAAAGGTCCGACCATGTCTATTCCCCATTGTTGAAAGGGCCACGCCGTGGTGACTGGTACCAATTCATTCTTGGGGCGCATCGTTTTGGGGGCATGTCTTTGGCACCCACTGCATTTCCTCAACTCTTTAACCGCATCCAAATGCATCCCGGGCCAGTAATATCCCGCGTTCATGACCTTTGCCACCACCATTCTTGGTCCGGCATGTATACCACAAATTCCCTCGTGCACTTCTCTGATCAAATAATTGGCGTCTTCTGGATCAACGCATCTTAACAAGGGCCCGAGGTATGATTTTCGGTATAATATCCCATCAGCCATCTGATAATGTTCCGCCTTATACTGGATTTTCCTCGCCTCCGCTTTGTTCTCCGGGAGTATTCCGGACTGAAGGTACGCGATTATCGGAGTCATCCAAGACGTTGTTCCTAGTTGCACGACGCTTACTTCTCTCAGTGGCACTGACGGGTTGCTCAAAACCTCTATGCGCACATCCTTTGCTAGGTGTTGGAAACTTGTAGAGGCGAGTTTACTCAGCGCGTCTGCTGGTTTATTCTCGCTTCTGTTAATGTGGTGCACCTTGTAGGAATGGAAGGTTTGTAACAACGTCTTTGCTTGATTTAGGTACAGCGCCATTGTATCTCCCCTGGCTTCGTATTGCCCGTTGATTTGACCACCCACTAACATGGAATCCACATGCGCTTCGATGTGTCGTATCCCCATTTTGATTGCCAACTTCAAACCAACGAGGAAAGCTTCATATTCTGCTTCATTGTTTGTGCTTTTAAAATCCAGGCGTATGGCGTAGGTGAACTCATGTTTGTCAGGGCTCACCAGTCGGAGCCCAGCACCTGCGCCATCTTCATTAGACGCGCCGTCTGTGTATAACAGCCATGGTTCTTCGACTTGTTGCTTCTCGGCTTTTTCCATTGCCTTACATTCTCGATCTTTGTCGTCCGGCACCTCTGTCATGAAGTCTGCAAGGACTTGGCCCTTGATCGCCGGTCTTGGCCTGAAAACCACATTATGACCCCCGAGCTCTATTGCCCACTTCGCTAATCTCCCTGAGATCTCTGGCCTTGCGAGGATATTGCCAATATTGTAGTTTGTTAGCACGTGGATGACGTGATTGGCAAAGTACCTGCGCAGCCGTCTGGATGCATGGATCAATGTGAGTACTAGTTTCTCCATGATTGCGTACCGGGTTTCTGGGTCAGTCAGGGTTCGTGACACATAGTAGACTGGTGTTTGGACACCTTGTCGATCAACAAGTAACACTGCTCCTACTGCTCTGTCGGAGGCTGACAAGTATAGTACCAGAGGCTCTCCCTTGACTGGTGCAGTTAACGTTGGTAACTTGATGAGGCAGTCTTTCATCTTGCGGAATGCGCTCTCGGCTTCCGGAGTCCACTGAAATTGGCTTTTCTTCATGCAATTTCTGAGAGTTTTTATAAACGGGAAAGATTTGGCTGCGTGATTGGCTAGGAAACGGTTAAGTGCGGCCAACCGTCCTGCCAATTTTTGCATCTCCTTGATCGTCGAAGGTGAAGGCATACGTTCAATTGCTTGTATTTTATCAGGGTTCACCTTGAAGCCATCTTTCGTGACGATGAAACCCAGGAATTTCCCCTCTTCCATGCCGAAAGAGCATTTTGCTGGGTTCAATTTGATACTTACTCCGCGCAAGGTGTCGAACGTCTTTTGGATGTTTGCCAGCATGGTGTTCTCTTCTTTGCTCATAATGACTAGATCGTCCATATATACCTCGATGTATTTGCCGATGGCATCGTGGAAAGTTTCATTCATGAGCCTCTGATAAGTCGCGCCCGCATTCTTTAAACCGAAAGGCATTTTGGTGTAGCAGTATAGCCCTGTCGGTGTGCGGAACGCGGTTTTGTCTTCGTCTTGCACGGCCATCTGTACCTGGTGGTACCCTTTGTAGCAATCAAGGAAACATTTCCATCGGAACGTTGCCAGCGAATCAATTTTTTCATCAATGTCTGGTAAGGCGTAACAGTCGCGCGGACATGCCTTGTTCAGATCCTTGTAATCTACGCACATCCTCCAGTTGCCGTTGTTCTTTTGGACCATCACTGGGCTTGCTACCCATGTTTTATATCTGACCTCTCTGATGATTCCCGCATTTAACAGCTCTATCACCTGCTCTTTCATGGCGTCATGCTTTATATCTCCTAAATGGCGCTTGGCATGCACTACCGGCTTTGCGTCTTCCGAGACGTTTAATCGATGTTCAGCTATGTGCCGTGGAACACCCACCATGTCTGCCGGTGTCCAGGCGAACACATCCATGTTTTGGAACAACAGTTTCTTTAGCGCGGCGCGCGTTAGATCGGACATTGCAGGCCCTAAGGTAACTGTTTGTTCTGGGTATACGCTGTTCAATACCCATCTCTCTGCTTCCGCGCGTGGCGCTGGTTTACTTGCTTTTGCAGGTCTGAGCTCATCTGTTGCTAATACTTCTTTGCTTGCATATATGATGGCCATTCCTGTTTCTGTTGGGAATCCCACAGCTGAGTGTGGGCCAGAGCAGATCATGCTGAAGTCACCTTGGGATTCTCTCCCCAGCAGAATATCGTGTCTTGAATGTGCTGGCAGCACCATGAATGTGACTTCTTCTGTTCTTGAGTTTCTTCCGTCCGAGAGCAACACTGGGAATGATATTTGTCCTAGAGGAAAAACGGCTTCATTGCAGAAACCAGTGAGCGGGTAATCGACTGGTTCTAAGCGCGCCTTATCCTCCTGATCGAATTGATTAAAACACTGTTCATATATGATATCCGCAGTGCTCCCCGGATCGATAAAAATGTAGTCTGTTTGGTAATGCCCTATTACGCCTGGGATGACTATGGGTCGTCTTTCTCGTGGGCCTCCTCTTACGACCGGGAAAACGACTTGTTTCTCGCGCCATGAATCATCTTGTGCGCGCTTGTTGTAGTTTTTCCTTGACCTTCGTGGACCCCCTTGAACCATGTGGGTTTCTAACTTCTGGAGTTTCTTGTTATCTGGTCCTTCGTCTCTTCTTTGTATTTGACGGTAATCGCGCTTTCCGCCCTTTATCAAATGGGTGAGTTTTCCGTCTCTTAAGGACCTTTCAATTTCTTGCTTTAAACTGAAACAATCGTCAGTTAAGTGCCCCGTGTCTTTGTGAAACTCGCAGAAAAGATTCGGGTCTTGGCCCCTTTTGTTGCGCATTTGTAACGGTGGTTTGAACTGGTGGTTCTCGGTTGCCAAAACTTCTGAAGGAGTTTTCGTGAGGGGTGTCCACTGTTTCTCCCTGTTTTCTCGTTTCACTTCTTTCCGGTGAGCTATTTGGTTGATCGTGTGGCGCGCATCCTCTCTTACTGGGCTTCTCTCTCTGTGACCGGATGCCTTCCATGGTTGGCTTCTGCCTTTCTTGCTATGCCGGTCGTTATGGTTGTAGCTGCGCTGACGGTGATCGTCACCAGTCAACTGTCTGTCGGACTGGGCGATAGTTTTGGCTGCCTCAATGAAGGTTTCCCAATCTTTGGGTCCTCCGTCTCTGCCTTTTACACGCTTGATTAAATCATCGCACTTGACTGCCCGCATGAAGTGTGCGCGCATCATCTTCTCGCCCACATCACCGATCTCCAAACATTCTTTGTTCTATCTTGTAATGAAATCTTCCACGCTCTCATGGTCTCTGCGCCATATGTTTAAACAATCGGCAGGGTCTCTGGTGTGTCGTCGTTGCTGAGAGAAGTGTGCAAGGAACTTCTCTCGGAAATCGACCCATGACTTGATTTTTCCTGCTGGCAAACTGTCAAACCAGACGCGCGCTGCGCCGACGAAGGTTTGAGCGAAGAGATGGCACCAAGTCGGTAAGTTCCATCCGCCTGTTGCTCCAGCACCGTTAAAAACTTGAAGGTGATCGTCTGGGTCTGTCAACCCGTTGTATTTGCCCACGTTGTGTGGCAATTTCGTTTTGTCAATGGCCGCTGTGGCGATCTCTCGAATGAATTTTGAATTCTCAGCCATGTCGTCTGGACGATAGCTCAAAGTGTACTCATGTTCAGCTTTTGGGTCGTAACCTGCGCGCTTGCGAGGTTTGTATGCTTCATGCTCTGGTGGCAGGCTGCTGAACACTGTGCTTTCTTTGTATGTCTCATCGTCATCTTCGAATTCGTCGTTTATGTTGCGCGGACCTAAACGACTTTGTATTGGCTTCTTTGGTTGGTGAGAATACTGCACATAATTGCTTTCTGTCTCACCGTACGTATCGCGCGTGTCATGCGCGCTTGGCCTTCTAACATGTGGTGGAGGTACTGGTTCAGGGTGTAAATTGAATGCATTGGTCTGTTGAGGCATGGGCATGCTCAAAGGCCTTTGCGGTGGAGTGACAAATGTTGACTGGTTGGCTTGTGCCTGAAGCAGAGCTTGCTCTGCACTGAGTTGTGTGTAAACGAGGTTTATAAACGCCACTTGTTCGGCATACCAGGAAGCCAGAGTTTTTCCTTCGGGTAGCCCTAGTAGTGCAGAGAAGTTCAGTTGTGCTTGGTCCGATGGAGCTGAGGGGCCAGCTCCATGGCTCTGTGTTTGCACTGGTGGAGGTGTTTGTTGGACTACCTCCGACGGAGGCTGGAAAGTAGCTCCGTTTGTGGTCTGAGTGATGATCCTAGGTGGAGTTTGGAAAGTAGCACCAGTTGTGTTTTGAGTAACAACCCTAGATGTACTTCCAAAGATGCTAGGAAACTCGTTGTTCATCGGCCTTTCTTGGATAATTTCGTTCCTTTGATCTCTTTGGACGTGTACGTTGTCCGAAATGAGTTCAAAAGAAGAAACGTCTCCATCTGCCGGGTGAGAAGGGTTTTGTTCAACCATTTTGACAAGTGTTTTTTTGAAAAGAAAACGAGATGAGAGTGGTTTTTGCTAAAAGCGGATGGCGCCAATGATGAAACACAGGTTAACACCGGGGTTAATCTGTGGGGTTATTTCTTCTGTGGGTTCAATCTCTCTTCCTACTCGAGAAATGGCTTGGTTCCTGCAAAACAGCAGCACCGTTAGTCTCGTTAAGAGGGGAATATGGGGGTTTCCCTCTTAACCAGGCTCCGGCATGAGAATAAGTACTGTTCTGAGGGAGAGTAAACAGTGTGTGTGAAGTGTGAGAGTATAGAGAGCCAGATGAGCAACCTGGATGGTGAAGGGTCCTATTTATAGCCGGAGGGTGAAGAAGGGAGGGAGCAGCGGTGCCAGCTGTAGACGCGCGCCAGCTGTCCGACCAAGGGGAATATCCCCTTGGTCTCCTCTGCTGTGGTCAGTGTAGTGGTACGCGTGGCGCGCCTGTATTTGCCTATTTTGGAGACGTCGTACTGGCGTTGTCGGACTGCCCCTGGATTCGTCGCAGGCCTACCTGGCGCTTGATGACTGGTGACACGTGTTGTCCTTTATGTCGGATGGAGCATCTTTGGTGCTGCCTTCATATTTTCCAGAAGCTTCTGGAAGCTTCTGGATGGTATCGTTGATGTCAGCGCCACGTAGGATGGAAAAAGTGGTATGGTCCTTGCCATGTGGGCAAGGAATTGGGACCATACCTCTTCAAGTCCCCCCAGTCCAGTGTGCCTTCTAGTTGAGTTGATCGTCTAGGAGGGATTCTGGACTTATGAAGGTAGTGTGTTTCCTTAAGACGTTTGTTGTGAGAGGCCTAAGGCGTTTGCACATGATGGGCGTATGGTTTTTGATTCATTGTGCAAGTGAGCCAAGTGGACGCATGGCGCATGGCGCATGGGTTATGACTCCTTGCAAAGGTGAGCCAAGTGGACGCATGGCGCATGGGTTTTGACTCCTTGCAAAAGTGAGCCAAATGGACGCATGGCGCATGGCGCATGGGTTTTGACTCCTTGCAAAGGTGAGCCAAATGGACGCATGGCGCATGGCGCATTGCGAGAACCGCGAGAACCAATGTGAACACAACCTAAAATAGCTAAAAAAAACCTAACCCCCACCCCCCCCCCCAAAAAAAAAAACCTAAACCCCCCACCCCCCAAGCTAAAATGCTAAAAACTAAACCCCAAAAAACCTAAAAAAATCTAAAAAAAATCTAAACATTTTTTTTTAATATTTTTTATGCTCAAATCGCTACTTTTAGTGGCAAAATTTAAAAAAAAAAAAAAAAAAAAATTTAACTTTTTTTTTTGCTTCGAAAAGTAGCGATTTTTATATAAAAAATATTAAAAAAAAATTTTTTTGTGTGATTTTTAGCTATTTTTAGGCATTTTTTGTTGTGTTCACATTGGTTCTCGCGGTTCTCGCAATAAGAGGTGGTTCTCGCATGATCTTCTCCCTATATATATGTAGTCCAATGTTAGGTTAGTAATGTATGGTCATGTAAAGGTAGGATTAAAATCCCTTAACCTTGTGAAATCACCAATGCATAAAATCATCACAAGGATGATTTTGGATGGTCATGAATCTAATAACAAGAATAAAATCTTCTAATTCACCAAGACAACCAAGTGAGTTATACTAGACGAGTGCATTTCAAACATAGATAGTGTTAGGTGACTTAGGGAGTGAACTAACTAATTAGCTAAGTAATCAAGTGAGGTAGGTGGAATCATAGTTGTAGAACCTAAGTCCCATTGTTCACACCTTTAACCATAACACAAATCCTTCAACATTAATGGTTGAAGTCTTAGTTTGGTTGTTTTACTCACATAGAGACCACTTGGGGTCTTTGAAACATAAAGTAAGGAGGCTTATGAACCTCATACTTACTGAAGTAAACCTCAAATTAAGTCCCTCATCATGAAAATTAGTACGGAACTTGGTTTGGTACAATACACTTCAAGAAAACATTTGCACAAGATGAATGTATAAACGCTTTGTTAAAAACAAAATTTAAACCAACTTTGGACCTCAACAATGGTGATGTACCACCTTTGTTTACCCTGGTAACATTGGGTAACATCCCTAGAGGTTATCCAAGTGGTTTGGAGAAGACAAATAAGAAAAAATGAAGAAGGAAGTGGCTTGAAAGCTCACTTGAACACTTGAAACTTTCTGCTCAAACTTGGAGAATTCCTTGAAGATTTGGGATGTTTAAGAGTGAAATGAGGTTGTGGAAAGTGAAAACATGTTAGAGGAGGCTTGGATTTATAGTGGGGGATTAGGGTTTGAGTTTAAAGAAGGTTGGAAGGTGATTGAGGGTGAAATGAGGTGGAAAAAGGGGTCCAATCCACGAGCTAAACAACTTTCTGCTCGTAAGACCATTCTTGCGGACCATAAGGCTCAAGCCTTGCCCTCAGAATGTTTTTTTTTTTTTTTTTTTTTGTATTTTGACCCTTGTTTTTTGGTTCTTTGTTCATTTATGCAATTTCTTCAATATGTTAAGTGTTTTAGGGCGTTATAAGGTATGTATAAGCATGTGTATAGTATAATTAGGTATGAATAACATTCCGAGCATAATATAACATAATGTGTGGTTTGGTTTTGCATATAAAACGCGTATTCAAGATTGATTAAGTATGTAAGTATGAATAATCAAGTATGAATAAGATGCAATTTCTATTATGATCAAAGTCTCGAGATTACAAGGATTGAAATGAAATATGAATTACAAGTAATCAGAAAATACAACTGAAATACGGAACGTTATAAACTATAGGTCAAACCAAATTGTCCACTAGCGTAATCTCGTCACTGAACTGAACAAGATCGTTAAGATAGAATACTTAACTATGACCCCAAAACGGGCGGTGTGCTACTCCTATAGCGCTATACATGTTAAGATAGGCTTGCAAAGTTAATGACAAGTAGTATGCATAAAAGTATTCTAGCATGTATAAATATATAGTATGACAAGTAACATGTTTAGTGGATTACGTGTTTGCATAAGATCGATTGTGTGCATTTGTGAGTTTAATAATTTATACATGTTGCAACCCAAAGTGAATTAAAAGTAAATGGGTTAAGTATACTCACTGTTTGTGAAGATAAATCCACAAAGAGCAAGTTGGTTGATTTCAAGAGGATGTACTTGTCCAAGTTATCCTAAGAGGATAAACACAAGGTGTGTGAGTTTATGGGAGTTTGATGATGAATGAGTTCAAGAGTTTATAAGTATGAAAGTATTCAAAAGTATATCTTTGTCTAGACACTCATTTGGACACTATGTTTAGTTGTGTTTTTCATGGGCACTAAATCACCCATTAGAAATCCAAATTGAGGAATCTAAACTAAGACGCTATCCACCTTAACACATAATATCCAACCATCATTTTGGTTGGTACCATGGTTTTGTTTTGGATTAGATATTATAAATATATATATACGTGTGTGTGTGTGTATATATATATATATATATGTATTTATGTCCAAGTCATAGATAGTCATACAAAGGTAGGATAAATTCTTTAACCTTGAGATTTCACCAAAACACAAATCATCAAATGGATGATTCGGATGGTCATGAATATAAACATAAGAACAAAAATAAAACCCTCTAGTTCACCAAAAAACCAAGTGATTTAAACTAGTCGAGTGCATTCCATACATGGATAGTGTTTGGAGACTTGGTGTAGTTTGCTCACTTTGTTTACTTGGAAGTTGTTTGGTGACTTAAATGGTACAGAATGTAAGCTAACTAACTAAGTAATCAAGTGAGGTAGGTGGAATCCTAGTTGTAGAACCAAAGTTCCAGTGGCGGATCTAGAAAATCCGTCAAGCCGTAACGTTTTATAAAAAAGCGGTAGAAAATCCGCCAAGCCGTAACGTTTTATAAAAAACGGTAACGAAATCAAAAAAACGTTATATTTTTCCAAAATTTACACTAATTTTACACTACCGCCGGAGCGCCAAGCCGTAGCGGGGGTTGCCCCTTGTTATATGCTGGATCCGCCCCTTCAAAGTGTAACACCCCGTGTTTTCGGGAAGTCAAAGTCAAGGTCAAGTCAACGACCGATTTTGCGCAACTTGACTAGTAGTGAATTTCTTTTATGTGTTTAATTTAGCTGTATTATGTGGAGTAAGTGTCAATAATTACAATAATCGACGTATGAATTTCGCTATTCAATCGACCTACGACTGTGAACTATAGGAAGTAACAATGCGATAAAGTTAATTAATCAATAATCAAACTATGCTAATCAAATCGACATCGAATCGCAACTCGAACCACGTATTTTAATTATTGTTATACGTGTGTGTGTGCCTTATGTGTTACTTGTGCATGTTCATTTATGTTATGTGTGGAATCGCAATCGAACTCGAAACGCAATCGAACTCAATCGAAATTGAACTATGATAGATATAGTAGTTGGGATTAAAAGTAATTTGACTAGGAAAAACCATCGCATCGAATCGCTCGCAATCGGAATCGAATCAGCAAAAATCGTTTCGTCAAACACTTGAACCAAGTGCCATCCAGCCGGATAGCCATCCGACCGGATAGCCACTTGACCATAAGTCAGGTGCCATCCGACCGAGATGTCATCCGGGCGGTGTGCCATCCGACCGGACAGCCCTTTCCCTTTTTAGAATCCTATAAATACCCATGTCACTCTCAAACTTTCTACTTTTGGAAAACTCTGTCCGACTAGCACGCTCAACCCACATTTTCTTCGATTTCTCTCATTCCCGGTAAGATCTCGTCCTAAATCTTGTACTTTCTTGACCTATACACACTCCTACACCTTTCTATCTTTTGAATCTTAACTTTTAACCATGAAATCATTAGATTTCGGGTGTTCTAGGATAACGTCATCATGTGTTCTTGAAGAACTTCATGTTTTGACTTCAATCCACCAAGAATAATCTAGATCTAGCCGATTTCCACACAAAAACACAAAGATCTCGTAGAGATCTCAACCTAAACATAGTGGAAAAGGATTGAAAGATGGTTTCTAACTTTCTTTCAACTCTTTTACACTCAATACACTCAAAACCGATAGAATCGGACTCTATTCTAGTCTCCTACTCGCTCTTAGTGTTGTACTAGTCCAAAATCTGGATTCTACTCACGAGACCACCGATTTCGGGTTAAACAAGAACAACCGTCTTGAGCCGGTAACCGGCCGAACAAGGGTGATTCCTGGTCGGTTTGGTCACGCGGGTCAAAACGGAGTCCTATTGGCTAACACGATGTCAAAGCGCCTCGATAAAACGACAAACAACCAAAACAACCAAGTGTGGAACGAAAGGAACAATCAGAACGGAATGTTGTCCGACCGGACTACCGTCCGACCGGATGACCATCCGAACGGATTGCTGTCCGAACGAATAACACCTTGGGTCCCACACTTAGTCAACTTTATCTAAAAGTTTGAGTATTGAACGAATTGCCATCCGATCGGACTACCATCCGACCGGATTACTCTTCGGATCATGAGATACTAGGACTTTAAAGACTTAAACAATTTTCAACATGTTCATTAACAGGATTGCCACCCGGTCGAATGGGCATCCGACCGAGTGACTCCTCTGCTATGAACTGATTCCATTAAGTAATCTCATTACTAAGGTCACCATCCAAATGGACTACCGTCCGACCGGATGACAATCCGAACGGATTGCTGTCAGCACGATTGACCGTCCGATCGACCGACTTGAAGGATAGAGATACTTCAATGTTTTCAAAATACTACAACGAAAACTTCAAAAGACAAGCCATCATACACAAACACATTCATTCCATAGGAAGAAACAATCCACTCGAATAGTCATCCGACCGGATGACCATTCGAATGGATTGTTATCCGCACGATTAACCGTCCGATTGGATTACCATCCGACCGAACTGCTATCCGACCCATTCACCCTTTGTATCGTTTTGCGTGTCACTTATCGTTATGCTATCAACTATTCAGGCTAACTTTACTCGCTAAGCGCTCCCTTCAATCCATCAACCGCTGTGAGTATACTCGATCCCTTTTTCCTTTATGCACTTTTGGGTGTTACATACGTTACAACTATTCAAATCACATCAAACACACTACTCAATACTATTTGAACGCTAACCGTTAATGCATGTTATACGTGGCTTATGAATGCTTCTTTGTTATGTTTACACATGGAATGCTGTCTACCTGCCTTAGCAACGATATTACTATAGTTTGGACTCAGCACCCGTTCACACGGGGGTTGTTAAGGACAATTACTTGCATGGATTACGGTGGTAATCATGTATTGCGAACTGCCTCGGGCAGTCAACCTACAGTCATTGGTATCGATGGATCTATGTCGATAACTAACGTGCTTCATTTCACTATGTGTACGTGCTGGTTATGCGTAAACGAATTCGAACTCTATATGCTATTATCAAACTTGTATGCTCACCTTTACATTTTATGTATGGACTTTATTTTAACGTATGTGACAGGTGCTTAGGATGCACATCTGGTAGGAAATCGAAGCTAGAATAAAGCTTTAGAGCCCAACAAATAGTTGTCTGTAGTAATTGAATCAAGGGTCTCTAGAAGCAGATAAATAATTGCTCTATTTAAATCTGAGTTGTCGGAACGGAATTATTTTGCCTAGATTTTATCTGTAATAATTTGTTTACTGTTTGAGGCATGGTATAGGACATGTTATTTTAAATTGAATGGTAATGATAATTGTTATGGAAACTTCTGGGCAATCTGTTTCGCTCAGTACCATGCCCCGATGTTTCCGCCATCGGTTGGGGTGTGACAGATTGGTATCAGAGCCATAACTATAGGGAATTAGGCAAGACACGACCTAGCCCGGGTCGATGTCTTAGATACCTAGACTATAGTTAGGAACCAACAGACCAACTTGAGTACATCCAGTAGGGATTAAGTACGACTTATTCCTCACTACTCTCGCTTATGCTACACTATCACTACACTCGAATTTTCAATTATGAATATGCGATAAAGTCGAGATTAGGTGTGAAAACCGCAAACTCTCGAATAAAGTTGCTTAAACAACCCGTATTTTATCTACAAATGGGGAGAATTATGCCAAATCGGGAGTGAAATCCACATTTTGATGAATAATCTCCTCTATTTTATTAAAAACAGGAACGAAGTTGTTAAGCCAGGGGTGAAACCCTAACCTTGCCAACTTTTTCCGACTATTACTTTGCTTTACAAAGCTCTCACCAAAGTTTTGATGGATTCCAAGGACCCGAGTGCTTAAACAACTGAAAGGACGAGTGCCATTTGTAAGTCCCGTTTAACCGGATCTTTCAATGATATCAAACAACCTATTGATTGTGCGGAATCCAATCAATGGGTGATTCAAGAATCAAAACGAAAATAACAAGAACACCGAAATAACCTTTAAACTTGCACACGATTCTATTACTATGAACTAGCAAAATCGTCTGGTACAAGCTCACCACTACCAATCAATCGCCTCCCTCTCTAGAGAAATTGTAACAATAATGCTCAAACCTAAAAACAAGTTAGAAACTTGTTTATATACATAGACAAGCCCAATTCCCTACATGGGCTCCCCTTGGGCCTGCTTGGCCCACATGGCCTAAAGCTTGGCCCAAGTGACCTATAAAGGTCCAAAACCTAATATTAACTAACCCGGTAAGACCCAGTTCGTAACCATAGCCCGTTGTGTTAATTTGATGCGTCAGTCTCACACTTTAGGGCCTAACAATCTCCCCCTAGACTGATGCCATCAAATTGTCTTCATAGCATGAATTCAGCAACGTTTTCAACAAAGTCTATGTTCGTTGCTATGCCGCAGATGTTGTAGAAGTTCTTGACTTCTGAACTCTCAGCACTGGGTCTCTTTCTTCAGCTCTTGTGGTTAGCTTCATATCAGGATCTCGATCAGTATTTGCTTGAAAATCTTGTGAAAAGAATGTGAGAGGAGGATTCTCAGCAGCTCTTTTCTTCTTCAATCTTTGTCTTTCAAGCAGGTTCACAGGTACTTCTTCAAATGTACTTTCATTGTCAGACGGCGTTTCGTATCCGGTTCTTCTGACTCAGGTACATCTTGTTGTTGTGTTGCTTCAGACTTCTTCAGCAACTAACAACATCTCAGTCTTCATCAACCCCTGTTCTTGATTGAAATCAAGTTCTGCACATGCTCACAAACTCATAAGCAAACATTTCTTATGCAATAGGGAGAGTACCATATGACCAGGTACATCCAAGTACTTGTACTCGGATTTCACAATTTAAATTCTTTCAACTTTTGACGATCAGTCAAATCTTCAAGAACGGTTATATTTTTTAATTTTAAGAAAAACAAATAAGCACTCTATTTTTGGATTTTTGATTTTATAGAAAACAAGACACTATTTTTGTATTTTTGAATTTTTCTATTTTTTTTAATTTTTAAATTTAAGAGCAAGAAACAAATAAGAACTCAAAATATAAACAACTACCATAATATACAATTACAATGGCAATGGGATCAAAATTCGTTCTCAGACAGACTAAGGAACACTTTTCAGTACGAGCCTAATCAAACTGGTCTATGCGATTGCCAATATATTTGTCCACTTAAACTTTAACGCTCAACTTTCAATTTTTCAACTTCGTGATATGCTTAAGGTAATATTATACTATTATACCCGTGTGTCCCATTCCAAGGCATACCCCGGCGATCAAGGTAAGCACAACGATTCATCGTAGCAGGTGAGTATATTGATGTTATCCTTTTTGATTTACAACGTTAGACCATTGGTGACAGGTCAGTACTTTCGTACAGCAGAGCGGCCAATGTTTTTGTCCAACGAGGGCAAGGCAAATACCTTTTTGGTACGAATTTGGCTCTTTGAGCATTGGGAATTTTCTCATTTTGAGATTTTATTCCTTAGGGTTTTTGTCCTCTTGGGATCTTTTAAGATATCCTGACTGTGTCTAGAAAATAACGTAATTGCTCAGGGATCAAATCACGAGGTTTCGGGCTTGACTACACTTATCAACACTGATCTACGACGGAAAGCTCTAGACGATTGCCAGTATATTTGTCCTCCTAAACTCATCTCCCTAGACCTTTTCCATATAACTGCCTGTAACAAATTTTATCATGTTTTGATTTCTTAACAATGAACACCCAAACAAATACTAATCAAATCCCGGAGTTATATACAGCACACTCTATCATGCAAGTAGCTTCCCTACCACATATTTCACAAGTCCAATCCAGATCTCTGAAATCTTAACTGGGAATAGATTGAGAAGAGAACAGAATAGATCTTAAGCAGAGATGGTATAATATACTGATCAAATGAGTTTTTCTCATTTTGATATAGGTTTCTTGGGTTTCTTTTGGGCACTTGAGGGCCTCTTTCGGGTGTTTAATTGATCTATAGCGCGACAACGTACAGCTAGGTCAGCATGTATCTGGATGCAGCAGAAGCTGACGTTGCCTAGCACCTCCAGGTCTTTGCTTCCGCAAAACAGAGGAGATACACGACTTTTTCAGCGAAGATTTCAGAGTCAGACCAAAATTGTGTGTATCGGGACAACATATAGACATTCAAATAGAAATGAGCTAATTCCAAGTGACTTTCTTTCCTGAGGTCATGTACTAATTTAGTTCTGAACAGAACAGCCAATGTTTCCAGTCTTTAAAGATAGAGCCTACCAACACCTCGTGCTAAAGTCAAACTGTTTCGATACTGGTCTTACATGAGTCAGCCCTTCACCATAATGTGAAAATTCATTTACGGAAGGACAGCCAAGATATCCCCGGATGATTCAACAACATAAAGACCCGAAACCTCAGACGTTGGCTATCTATCAACACAAGATTTAAGACCATAAAATCATACGCCGTTGGTAAGTTACCCACATGGTACATATTTCATTATGTTTATATCACTTAGTATCTTTTATCATTTTGAGCGTCAAGCCTATCGACATATCGCAGTAGATCGTAGTCTTTTCAGCTATGGCACCTTACATGTGTTAGTCAAACCCTTTAACACGAACAGTTATTTCACTTCCCATATCATGCAATTTTTCTTTTTGGCTTTTTCATTTTTCTAATGTTTTTGTATTTTTCTCATTTTCTCCCCCTAAAACAATACATATTTACAGCAAACTCTTTTTGTATTTTCTGAGTTTTCTCCCCCTAAACTCTATATCTATCTATATGTCCCTTTCCCCCCTAAATTTGTGCATAAATCTTGTATTTTTGCGCAAATTTACCATTTACTAGAGAAAGGACACTTTATGTACAAAGTTATAAACTAAGAAAAAGAGAGAAAAATATTTTTGCTTAACCGTTCTGTCATCAGATTGAAGACTAATCAAATTCAAATCAAAGTACTGAATTTAAACGGTACCTTTTGCTAATCTTATCTTACTTCTCTAATCTCCTCCAAAGGAAACATATCATCTGAAAAAAAAATTTGAACTTTTTGCAACAGTGAAATGTTACCCGTTTTTATCTCTGGAACAACCGCTATCAACATTCCAGAGATTGTCAACAGCTCCTCCTTGGTTGTTCCTGAAAAGTAAGGAGATTAGTAAGACATGGGTACCCAGGCCATCGTGGTCCTGGGTTTACCTGAAGCATCAAAGTAAGACACTTCTTTCAAACACAAGTCCCCTTTTGTTTCAAGGATTGGAGACGTTGCTGCCTTGGATTTGGGTTTCCAAATCTGTTTCGGTTTAACAAACGTGTTTGTTGCCTTCGGTTGAGCAACTTTAGCTGATTCAGGCTTGTTAGTTTTAGAAAAAACGTTTTTGTTCTTGAACAGCCTTGCGTTTGTTTTTAGCAGCGTTCCAATCCCCGTCAGAAGGTTTAACCTTGGAATTCACATTCTTCATTGCCTTAGGTGAAGATACCTTCATTGGCTTAGAATGGTAGTTTTCCTTAGGTGTAACCCTCTGATCTTGCATATAGTAGGGTACATAGGGACGCCGTGTGCAGTTTCTAGCAATATGACCCGCAATGCCACAGTTGTAGCAAGTTTGTCTTTTCATCGGAAAGACATTTTTAGCAGCTTGATTTGCTCTAGCAGGTCCTAAAGGACAAACCGGTCCTTTTTGTGTTGGATGTGCCTGCACATTAATTTCAGACGAAGATGAATTTGGGTGCTTGTATTTGCTATTTGCAGAAGTCTTGTTACTCTGAGCACCATTCTTCGTCTTTTCTCCGTGATTGGAGCTTTCAATCACCTTGTCACGAGCCTTATGAGATCGTGATTGTCCTTGGTGAGCAGACTTCTTATACTCTCGACTTTGATCTGCTCGTTTTGGCTCATTCCGCTTGTTGTGAACCGGCTCACAAACATCAGCACACGAGTGAGTGTTGGCATTTCGTTGCACTTTTGGACGATGAACACAATTTCTAGCAATGTGTCCAGGAATTCCACAGTTGAAACATGTCTGTCGTTTCAATGTATGGAAATTCTGAGAGCTAGCAGCATTAGCTAATTTGATGGGTCTAGATGATCGGGCTTGCGTTGCCTGTGTTCCATGTGCCTTTTCTGAGTTCTTCTGTACCTGCTGATCAGAACTAGCACAAGCATGAGATGTAGACGGATGATGAGATACATCCTTCTCACTTTTATCATGATCATTTTGAAAAACCGGTGTTTCAGGTTTATCTTTATTTTCAGAAACATTTTTCGGTGACTGTTCATTTATTTCAACTCCTTTTTCTTCTTTAATAGATTCAGATTCAGTTTTAATTTTAGAACAAGTTGAAATTTCATCAACACATGTTTCGTCAACACATGTATCATGTGAATCCGATTTAGGTTTGCTTTCATCCACGGTTTCCAATGGGGTCCCACTAGATTCAACATTAGGGACGTCCACTGAGATCGATTCAGAAGATGAATCAGGACATTCTTGATTTTCTTGAGAAGAAGTTTCAGTGGTTTCACTGAATGTATCCTGAGGGACCTCACCTGTAACACAATCATCAACTGAAGAGTTAGAAACATCACAATCACAATCATTAACTGACGAAGATTCATCACCAGACTTATTGTTCAAAGTTTCAACACAAACATCATCAGTTTTGCCCAAAACATCAGGCTCACTAGACGAAACATAAGCATAAAACGACGCAAACAAAGACCGACCAAAAGCAATATCAGATTCAGTTTGTTCAAAATAATTTTCAGAAATATTAGTATGAACAACTGGTTCACTCCCAAGAACATCTCCACATTTTACTTCAGATACTTTATCTGCACATGAAGACGAAGTGTTAGGATCAATTGAGCCTTTAGAAACAAAATTTATTGGAGCAGACTTCTGTTTCTCAATTGGTCTGTCATTAAAAGATGACTTATTGTTTTTAGGACCATAAGTCATTTTACTTTCATTAATCATCTCCTCCTCAGTCATGGGTAAATAAGTATAATTGTCATTATAGGGAGGAGGAGCCTGATTAAAACCCAAACCACGCCCTTTCTTTTTCTTGTATGCGAGCTGTTGATCACACAAGTTTTTGACTAATTTGCTGGAAGAATCAAATTTCTTAATGTTAAGTTCATTTATTTGATATCTATCTCTGATATCTTCCAGTTCCTTAGTCACAGTGCACAGTTTCTCCTGAACATATAAGAGTTGAGATGATTTCACACTTACATCATCCTTGAGTTTGACGATGTCTTTTCGCTGAGCTTCAATCTTTTCTTTATAAAGTTTTTCGTTTTTTGATAAAGTAAAGTTTTTATTTTTGATATCTTGATAATCTTGAATTAGCTCAGCGTTGTGTATTCTATAAAATTCAACTCTTTCTCTACACTCAGGAGTGCAGAAAACAGAAAGTATCTCTTCACGAGTAATTTCTTGAGCCGCGGGTTTGTGAAACACAAATGCCATAATTTCAGTGGGTGGTTGATACTTTTGTTCTTCTCCTCAAAACACAAACCAAGCGAGAACCCGTGTACTCGCTAACTCAAACCCGTTGCACGCGAATGAACCCGCTTTCTGAACCGCGCCTCAACAACCTGTTAGACCGATATCACAACCAAAACAAACCCCCTTTTTCTTTAATTAGAAAAATCTAATCAATATTATAATAGTTATTACTTATTATTATTATTATTATTAAAACCTAATGATTATGTAATGATGACCCACTGATTAATATGATAATGATTATAAATAATATTATTATATTAAAACAAAACTAAACTGTCGTCTTCTTCGTTGATGATAAGATGACGATGAACGACGACCGGATTTGCAGGTTACGTCGATGAACGATGATGTGACGATGGTAATTGGATGATGAACGAAGATGATGAAGACGATGGTGGTGGTCGGAGATCGTCGGAGAAGATCGGGTGATCGGAGGAGGACGGCGGTTGACGGTTGACGATAATGAACGTCGGAGGTTGAGTTGCAGATTCCGTGGATGATTGTTGCGACTCAGATGATCAATAACTCGAAACCTTTGCTAATTGCGACTCGAGAACAGAAAGAGATGACTCGAGATCTCGGTTGCGACTCGGAACCGTGGTTGCGACTCGAGACTGTGAAAATTGATGAGTCGAGACCTACGTGAAGTGATGTTGAAGACTCGAGACCGTGAAACTTGATCAGTCGAGACCTCAAGAGACGAGTCGAGACCAGGGTGAAGATGAGTCAAGACCTCAGTGAAGATGAGTCGAGACCTTGAAAAGTTGATGACACGAGACCAGTTGTAGAGATGTGAGTCGAGACCACAGAGAGATAAACTCGAAACCTGTGAAAGCTCCTTTACACGTATTTGATCAAGGAAGTTGAAAACTATTTTGAATTTCCAATTTTTAAATAAGGAAACAAATAATTTTAAGCAAACTAATCAACCAGATTTTTTGAAAAAGTTGGGATTGATTAAATCCTTTTTCAAACTTATCAAAAATTTCAAATCTTAACAACTTTAGAAAAATCAAAAACACCAAAATACACTAATTTTTTATGGAATTTCGATGAACACTACGAAGAACGCGAAGAACACCGAACCAAAAATAACGAAAACCTTGAATCTTTGATATCACACTGAGCCTAGAAATAGGTTCTAATGGCTCTGATACCACTTGTAAGTCCCGTTTAACCGGATCTTTCAATGATATCAAACAACCTATTGATTGTGCGGAATCCAATCAATGGGTGATTCAAGAATCAAAACGAAAATAACAAGAACACCGAAATAACCTTTAAACTTGCACACGATTCTATTACTATGAACTAGCAAAATCGTCTGGTACAAGCTCACCACTACCAATCAATCGCCTCCCTCTCTAGAGAAATTGTAACAATAATGCTCAAACCTAAAAACAAGTTAGAAACTTGTTTATATACATAGACAAGCCCAATTCCCTACATGGGCTCCCCTTGGGCCTGCTTGGCCCACATGGCCTAAAGCTTGGCCCAAGTGACCTATAAAGGTCCAAAACCTAATATTAACTAACCCGGTAAGACCCAGTTCGTAACCATAGCCCGTTGTGTTAATTTGATGCGTCAGTCTCACACTTTAGGGCCTAACACCATTCACCGCATGACGGTGATAGAGCACGGTCTATTAGGTCTATAAGGACTTGTTGTGCATCCTTGTGAATAGTTGAACCACTTTGGGTAGTCGAAGGTTACTAGCCGCAGACAATCTATTTCTCGAATTTTATATGTTTCGATTTTGAGCCTGCAACTGCTGACTCTGATGATTCGTCGATTTTATGTGCTATACGTGTGTTTACCTGTTTATGTGTTTAAATTTTGGAGATTTACTCGATTTTTTCTTTCACTTCGATTGACACGCACGACTCGCACTGCTTTTCTATCTCAATACGCTGCCAAATCGCTAAATTATGGACGACTTTATGCTACGCTTATACTACACGACTCGATATATCAAATGCGAATGCCACATTCGAATGCTCGCGAACTGTGAATGATAGGTTTCTGTATTCTGACTGCCTCTTATGACTACATGGTTAGGTGCTTCTGTGGCTCAGTGCTTGTGCTTATGTGAATCTATGACTGATTGACTATGTGTTTATGTGCCTACGTGTTAACGTGATGAATGTGTTCCTGAGCTTTAGTAAACGTTAGATGTGCGAGGTGAGATTCGGATACAATGTGTTGAGTCCTGTGACGATGTCTGTTGCATACAATGTCATCTGGATCCCGTCATCGCTTACTTTCTCGTCAAGAGAAGAGAGACAAATGCCTTGCTGCTATCATCGCCAAGCAGGTAGCAAAGGCCGTAAGTGATGTCTACGAGAACGTCAACAAATCGTCTGAGGAATCGAGGACCGAAGCTCCTAAAGCTACCACCAAGACCTTCAATTTCAAGCAATTCAAGTCGTGTGGGCCAAAAGAATTCACTGGCGAGGGAGGTCCTACTGCACTATTCCAATGGTTTGATTCCATTGAGGTCACTCTACGACAAAGTGGTTGCCCCGATGACCTCCAAACTCTGAATGCTACCGGCGTTTTCCAGTCCCGTGCACTAGACTGGTGGACGGCCGAGAGGAACAAGCGAGGGAACGATGCAGGCTACGGTCTGTCGTGGGACGAGCTCAACGAAGTCATGCTGGAAGAATTCTGCCCCCCTCATGAACGTCAGAAGCTAGAGGATGAATTTTGGCACATACATCAAAATGATGGTGACAACGCTGCTCTCACTGCTCGCTTCAAACAGCTCAGCATCATCTGTCCCGACCAAGTCAAGACTCCGGAGATCACAATCAAGAAGTACATCCGAGCTTTGCCCGACTGCGTCGTAGATTTCGTGCAAGCGGCTAAGACTAAGACGATCGAAGAGACTTACCTACTGGCCGCCGAAATCAACGACAAGAGGGTCAAGGCTGGTGTCTGGGATAAAACTTCAAAGCACATGCATCAAGCTACCACCACCACACCAACTGCTGAAACCACCACCTCATCGAGCAACAAGAGGAAAAACAAGGGAAAGAACAGCTCCAGCAACAAGAACTGTGCGATCACTGCTGCACCGATTCAAGATGTACCAGCCCAACAGCGTCAAGTAGCGGCACCTGTGGCAAATGCACCGCCTGCAAAGCGTGCATACACTGGGCCACACCCGCTCTGCCCTACTTGTACCTACCACCACCCGACTGCCATTGCTTGCCGTTTTTGTGCTCATTGCAATATGTATGGCCATTTTACTACCAACTGCCGTGTTCGACAAGCCCCTGCTCATCAAGCTCTACTCACCGCCCCTCAGGGTCAACAAGCTCCTCCGGCACCCGCGGTCAACGCCAGAGCCTGCTTCGCATGTGGCGATCCTAACTATTTCGCCAACGTGTACCCTAACAGGGTTATGAAACAAGAGCCCCAGCAGCAGCAGCCTCAGCAGCAACACCAGCAGCAACAGCAACAAGCAGCACGCGCACGAACTTTCAACATCAACGTGCGTCAAGCCCAAGCCGACAACAATGTGGTCAATGGTACGTTCCTTGTGACTGGTATTTATGCTTCATGTTTGTTTGATACTGGAGCCGATAATTGCTTTGTGTCGTTCGAATTCGAGAAACTCCTTAGTCGTAAACGCTCCCAACTCTCCTCGACGTTCGATGTTGAAGTCTCTACCGGAAGAACTGTCGCCGTTAATTCTGTTCTTCGTGATTGTACTCTTGAGCTCAACAATCACATCTTCCCAATCGACCTTATTCTGATGCAACTCGGAAGTTTTGACGTCATAGTAGGCATGGACTTTCTTCGCGAAAACCATGCTGAAGTTGTGTGCTTCGACAAGATGATTCGATTCTCGCTCGCGAATGGTGATTTATTGTGTGTTTACAGTGATACTACTTCGAAAGGTCTCAAGCTCATCACATGTGTTCAAGCTAGCAAGTATCTCCGCAAGGAATACAGGGCTTTCTTGGCTAACATTGTAGTAGCGGAGAAGGAAAAGAAAGAGAAGAAGGAAGTGAAAGACGTTCCTGTGGTTCGAGAATTTCCTAATGTTTTTCCAGAGGATCTTCCCAGATTACCGCCAAGTCGTGATATCGACTTTCGTATCGACCTCATTCCTGGAGCCAACCCTATTGCCAAAGCTCCTAATCGACTCGCGCCGGCTGAAATACGTGAACTTTCAAACCAACTCCAGGAATTACTTGAGAAAGGCTTCATTCGCCCGAGCACCTCTCCTTGGGGCGCGCCAGTCCTTTTCGTCAAAAAGAAGGATGGATCGTTCCGGATGTGCATCGACTATCGGGAATTGAATAAGCTAACTATCAAGAACCGTTATCCCCTACCCCGCATCGATGATTTGTTTGATCAGCTACAAGGTGCTACGTGCTTCTCGAAGATCGATCTACACTCGGGATATCACCAGCTACGTATTCAAGAGGAGGATATACCCAAAACCGTGTTTTGCACTCGATACGGCCACTACGAATTCGTTGTTATGCCTTTTGGTTTAACCAACGCACCCGCGGTTTTCATGGATCTGATGAATCGCGTGTGTAAACCATATCTCGACCGTTTCGTCATCGTATTCATCGACGATGTCTTGATCTATTCCAAATCGAAAGCCGAACACGCGCAACATCTACGTTTGGTTCTCGAGTTACTCCAGGGGAACCAACTCTATGCCAAGTTCTCCAAGTGTGAATTCTGGTTGGAGGAAGTTCAGTTTCTGGGTCACATTGTTAATAGTTAAGGTATTCACGTCGATCCTGCGAAGATTGAAGCTGTTAAGAGTTGGATTACACTTAAGACCCCATCCGAAGTCCGTTCTTTTCTCGGACTGGCGGGCTATTACCGACGATTCATCGAAGGATTCTCAGAGATCGTAGTACCACTTACCGCTCTCACGCATAAAGACAAACCTTTTGTTTGGGGAATTGAACAAGAGTCTGCCTTTCGAACCCTTAAGCACATGCTTTGCAATGCTCCCGTTCTCACATTGCTCGACGGAAACAACGATTTCATTGTCTATTGTGATGCTTCCAACCTTGGTCTTGGTTGTGTCCTCATGCAACGGGACAAGGTTATAGCTTATGCATCTCGTCAGCTCAAAATCCACGAGAAGAACTATACAACCCATGATCTCGAGCTAGGCGCAGTTGTTTTTGCGTTAAAGATTTGGCGACACTACCTGTATGGTACCAAGTGTACGATCTTCACCGATCATAGGAGCCTACAGCATATCTTTAATCAGAAGGAACTTAATATGCGTCAACGCCGATGGGTAGAACTTCTCAAGGATTACGACTGTGAGATTCGTTATCACCCAGGCAAGACAAATGTTGTTGCCGACGCACTCAGCAGACGAAGCTATCTGCTTAGCACTCGTAATGTTCAAACCCAATACGACCTCGAATCCTTCATCCGCGAAGCTCAGCACGCGTGTTTCAACGAACACACTCTGAAGAAAGAAAGAATCTACCACGATGGAGCCCAGCTTGTGAGCAAATAGAATGGAATATTCCACTTTCTGGACCGAATTTGGATTCCTAAACGAACCGATTTATGACAGATCTTGATGGACGAAGCCCACAAATCCCGGTATTCTATTCATCCCGGTGCCGACAAAATGTACCAGGACCTTCGCTATAAGTACTGGTGGCCGGGCATGAAGAGGGATATTGCTCTCTATGTTGGAAAATGCCTGACCTGTGCGAGAGTCAAGGCTGAACATCAAAGACCCTCTGGCTTACTCGAACAACCACCGATCCCCATGTGGAAGTGGGAGAGTATAGCTATGGACTTTATAACAAAGCTACCACACACGTCATCAGGTCACGACAACATTTGGGTTGTGGTTGACCGTTTGACTAAATCAGCTCACTTTTTGCCAATACGGGAAGACTACAAGGTAGAACGATTAGCCCGAATCTACACCGACGAGATCATTTGTAATCATGGGACGCCTCATGACATCATCTCTGATCGTGATGCTCGGTTTACCTCGCGACTGTGGGAAACGTTTCAAACGGCGCTCGGTACATCGCTCAATCTAAGTACCGCTTTCCACCCCCAAACCGACGGTCAGACTGAAAGAAAGATCCGTACTCTTGAAGACATGCTCCGTTCGTGTGTCATAGACTTCGGTGGTAATTGGGATAAATACCCGCCATTAGTTGAATTCTCGTATAACAACAGCTATCATTCCAGCATTCAAATGTCACCATTCGAGGCTTTATATGGAAGAAGATGTCGATCGCCTATTGTGTGGCACGAGATCGGGCATTCGCAATTAACCGGTCCTGAGCTGTTACAAGAAACGACAGACAAGATTTTCCAAATTCGAGACAACCTGGTAAAAGCTCGGAATCGACAGAAAAGTTATGCCGATAGATGACGCAAGCCCCTTGAATTTGACGTTGGTGACTACGTACTCCTAAAGGTATCACCTTGGAAGGGTGTGGTCCAATTCGGCAAGAAAGGAAAGCTCGCGCCTCGATATGTTGGACCTTTTAAGATTATGGAAAGGATCGGAAAATTCGCCTACAGACTCGAACTACCGGAGGAACTTAGTAACGTCCACCCGACTTTCCACGTGTCAAACCTCCGAAAGTGCCTAGCCGACCACGACTTACACGTTCCACTCGATGACCTGCAAGTGAACGAAACATTACACTTCGTGGAAAAGCCTGTCGAAATCATGGACCGCCAAACCAAGCAACTCAGACGCTCTCGCATTCCTATTGTGAAAGTCCGATGGGAATGCAAACGAGGCGCAGAGTTCACTTGGGAACTCGAAAGCGACATGAAGGCGAAGTACCCGCAGTTATTTAAGGAGAATGTCTAAAAAGAGAAAGTTCTCCAACGTGATTCACGGTGTTGTACAACTTCCAGCCTAATTTCGGGATGAAATTCCCTAAACAAGGGGAGGCTGTAACACCCCGTGTTTTTGGGAAGTCAAAGTCAAGGTCAAGTCAACGACCGATTTCGCGCAACTTGACTAGTAGTGAATTTCTTTTATGTGTTTAATTTAGCTGTATTATGTGGAGTAAGTGTCAATAATTACAATAATTGACGTATGAATTTCGCGACCTACGACTGTGAACTATAGGAAGTAACAATGCGATAAAGTTAATTAATCAATAATCAAACTATGCTAATCAAATCGACATCGAATCGCAACTCGAACCACGTATTTTAATTATTGTTATACGTGTGTATGTGCCTTATGTGTTACTTGTGCATGTTCATTTATGTTATGTGTGGAATCGCAATCGAACTCGAAACGCAATCGAACTCAATTGAAATCGAACTATGATAGATATATGTAACATCCCAAAAATGCAAATTCTTAAATTTTGCAAATAGGTTGCAAATAAAATTAGTAAAATAAACTAACCAGGAATGACACTAACCTAGTTAGTTGATCACTTTTGAGTAGTTAAGAGTTAAAACAAATAAGGAATGAAAGATGAGGGATTAAAAGTGTCTAAATGAAAACTATCTTTAGCAAAATAATAAACTTAAACTCAAAACACACTTGCCAGTGTGTTGATGAGATCGACCAGAAGCAGGGGCGACATCAAGCTCCCCCAAAACCCTCGTTCATCACAAAACTCACAAATTGAGGGCTCAAACCAAGTTTAATCCGAAAATCGAGCATAGATTATTAATCCCCATTGCAAGGGGGTTGTAAGGTATGTAAAATTTGATGTTAATTCTCTGTTTGAAATTCTCATGAATTTGGGAGATTCAAAATTTGATGTTGCATGTTTGCTATTTTGATAGAAAAGGGATGATATAGTGTCTAGGAGTAAAACCTAGGCAATAACACATGAAATCATGGCTAATTCCTGAAAATCTCATGAACACTTTGGAGGTGATTCATGGGTTTTGTGGGAAACTAGTAAACACTAGGGTTTTGAATGATTATTCTAGTGTAATATGGGTCATAGAAAGTGATTTCTGAAATAATGATGTTTAATGTTATATGAAAGCTTAATTGATGTAAATTGTAGCTAAATAGCAAGCCATGAACTTGAATATAAATGATATAAAAATCTGCCCTTAAGGTGTTTGTGAAAATGTCAAATAGAAGGCAAAATGTTGAGATATAAGCAAAAACGCATGAATTGGGCTAAATGATGAATTATGCGTTACATGTGAAACAAAGGGGTTCTAAATACAATGTGATTGAACTCTATAGGAAAGGAAGCCGGAGCTTCGAGCGGACAAGCCGGTGTTGATGCACGATTAAAGGGTGTGCTTTGAAGGTATGTAACTTGATTTGTTACATTGGGTGAATATTTACAATTAGCATATGTGTAGTTGAATTATAGAATAAAAGTTGTGTTGATTAAAGCAATAATGTTCGTTATACTGAAAAATAGTTCAAGAATTGGTTAGGTCTCGTTGGTAGTCATCATAATGGAGGATTTCGTAGATGAGCCAAACGGATCGAATAACGGTAGTAACTTACTTGTAGATATTGAGCCCGAGCGACGAGTAGCGAAATATTAAACACGCAAACCGGTGATGGGAGCGTGGGCGATAAAAATGAGAAATCCAAGATTTGGGTTTTGAGTGAAATAAACAAAATCGGACAAAACATAAACTTCCAGGAACTACCGTAAGTTACGGTATATACCGTAATTTACGGTAGATATTAAAAGGGTTACGGCAGTTCTAGTCTGCCTTACGGCAGACCAAGGTTTTCCAGTATCTACCGTAACTTACGGTAGATACCGTAAGTTACGGTAGAGCCTTGACACTTATGATAAATTTAGCATATCCTTGTGAATCGAATCCGTTTTTGAGCGTAGTTTCGATTATGTATTATTTCTAAGATCTCTGATATTAGTTTTTGATATAAACATTTCAGTTTCTAGGTATTGCAAGTCTATGGATGGCGATCAAGCAAGTTTTTGAAGAACCGAACACAACTTTTGAAGCTTCCGCGATTTCATAACTTTGTTAAACAATGTTTCTATTTCTTGAATGTAATTAACTTGCTAATTAGGTCATGAATGTTTTAACTAGTCGTTGGTTGACTAGTTTTGAATTCTTGGAACTTTGTAATGGTAACTATGTTTTAATTTAGGCACCTTTTATATAAATCGTATGAAATTTTATTAAATTCAAGTAATAATTAGAAGGGTGTTACAAGTTGGTAATCAGAGCTTAAGGTTGTCAACAAAGTGTTCGGTTCAAGCTTGATTGATCGTCCGGTAAGAATTAATTTATTATTTTAGTAGATCATATCTTATGTAAGAAATGAGATACGAATTAATGTGCATGGGAAGGGTGTGTTAACACACTCAAACCCGGAAAGTGCACAAATGTGAACGGTAAAAGCAAGTTACGCACTTGGCTAAACTGAAGCAAATAAAGCTATGTTATAAATGAAATTTTTAATGTTTAATGTAAACATTTCAGTTTCAAGATGTCGAAAGGAAACGATAATGATCCGGTGCCGACAAGCACCGAATAAATGAAAGAGATAATTGCCGAAGAAGTGGGGAAAGCAATTGAAGGTAGTCTATCCGGGTTTATAGACAAAATTCAAAACACGGTGTTGTCGCTTGTCGAAGAACGAGTCAAAAGGTTGGAAGATAGTGTCAACCTCATAAAAGATAAATCGGGAGAACGTAAGGGATGCTCGTACAAAGAGTTTATGGCGTGTAAACTGCCAATCTACAGCGGGGAGGTTGACCCGATAATATGCCAAAGATGGTTGAGCGACGTTGAAGGAGTATTTGAAAGGACCCATTTTGATGAAAGTGACTTTGTTGCTTACGGAACGGGTCAGTTGAGAGGTCAAGCCAAAGATTGGTGGGACAATAAAAAGAATGAAATAGGGGCCGAAGCGGCGAGGGCCATTACATGGGAGGAGTTTAAGACGCCGTTTCTTAAACATCACAGTCCCAAGGCGGTCATTAATAGAATCAAGGAAGAGTTCATGCAACTTAGGCACAAGGGTGAGACCATAGACAAGATTACGGCGACGTTTATGGATAAGATGAAGTTTTGTAGTGAATTGGTGACGAACGAGGAACAAAAGATATACTACTACTATAACATGTTGAGCGCCGAGTATAGGGAGTTTATGACTCCTTCAAAATACCAGACCCTTACCGAGATTATAAATGTTGCTCGAGAACGTGAAATCGAGTTGAAGAAGCAAGTTGAAAGGAATGAGCGAAGGGCACAAGATGTGAATCCAAGCCCTACAAAGAAAGCTCGAACTGGGGAATCGGGAAAGAAGGTTGATGCTAAAGGCGGGTCGCCAAGTTGCAAGGTGTGTGGAAAGGGGCACAAGGGTGAGTGCCGCTTCAAAGATAAGCCGTGTCCGGTATGTGGGAAGACGGGGCACACTGCATCGCTATGTCCCGGAAAAGTTTCCGTTTGCTATAAATGCTATCAGCCCGGCCACAAAAAGTATGAATGCCCTGAATTGGTTGGAAAGAGAGACACAAAAGAATCTCCAACGGAGGCTCCAAAGGCGAAGGCTAGATCTTTCCAACTTACTGCTGTTGAAGCAAAGACAGAACCCGATGTGGTCTCAGGTATATTCACAATTAACTCAATTCCTGCACATGTACTGTTTGATACGGGTGCGAATAAATCTTTCATTTCACATGGATTTATTCGACATCCTTCATTTGTATTGACGAAATTGTATGTGCCCTTAGAAGTTGAAATAGGGGACAACAAAAGTTTTATAGTTTGTGAGATTTGTCGAGGCTGCAAATTAAGCATCGATGATGAAGAATACTTGATAGACCTAATCCCGATGTCAATGGGAGAGTTTCAAGTAGTCGTTGGGATGGATTGGCTATCTTAGCACCACGCAAAGGTCGTCTGTTTTCGTAAGGAGATAAAGCTAACATCTCCGAGCGGAAAACAAGTCACTATTTATGGCGAAAAAGGAGGTAACCCCATAATATGCTCGATGTTGAAAACACACAAGTTTATGAAGCAAGGATGCAAGGCATTTATGATATACGCGAATGAGCCTGAGAAGGAATCACTGAAGGTTGAAGATGTACCGGTAGTACGGGATTACGAAGATGTGTTTCCGGAAGATTTACCGGGGATACCGCCCGAACGGGAAGTAGAGTTCGGAATCGAATTGATTCCGGGCGCAAAACCTGTAGCTAAAGCACCGTACTGACTCGCACCGTCAGAATTACAAGAGTTGATGTCCCAGATTCAAGACCTGCTTGATAAAGGATTCATAAGGCCGAGTGTGTCTCCTTGGGGCGCACCGTTACTGTTCGTGAAAAAGAAAGACGGAAGCATGCGCATGTGTATCGATTACTGGGAGTTAAACAAACTCACGGTAAAGAACCGATACCCGCTTCCGAGGATAGATGATCTATTTGACCAATTACAAGGTGCGAACTGGTTTTCAAAGATTGACCTTAGATCGGGGTATCATCAACTAAAGGTCAAGGAAGAAGATGTGCCGAAGACGGCTTTCCGCACGCGATACGGACATTACGAGTTCCTCGTGATGTCGTTTGGGCTAACAAATGCACCCGCGGCTTTCATGGACCTCATGAACCGGGTTTGCAAGCCAATGCTAGATAAATCGGTCATCTTGTTCATCGATGATATTTTGGTGTATTCGAAGAGTGAAGCTGAGCATGCACATCACTTACAAGAGGTGTTAGAGACACTTAGACGAGAAAAGTTGTATGCGAAATTTTCTAAGTGCGCCTTTTGGTTACGAGAAGTTCAATTTCTCGGCCACATCATAAGTTCCGATGGAGTGTTGGTAGATCCGTCAAAGATCGAGGCCGTGTCGAAATGGAATCCCCCGAAGAACCCTTCGGAAATTAGAAGCTTCTTAGGGCTTGCGGGGTACTATAGGAGATTCATTCAAGACTTCTCCAAGATTGCGTCACCACTAACAAAGTTGACCCGAAAGGAGGAAAGGTTCATTTGGGGTGTTGAACAAGAAAGGGCGTTTCAGACACTAAAAGAGAAATTAACTCAAGCTCCGGTATTAACGTTGCCGGATGGAGTCGGGGACTTGGTGGTTTATTCGGATGCCTCATTATCGGGGCTTGGATGTGTTCTGATGCAACGGTGCAAAGTTATAGCTTATGCCTCGAGACAGTTGAAGATACATGAGAAGAAATATCCCACGCACGATCTTGAATTGGCTGCGGTGGTATTTGCGTTAAAAATATGGAGACACTATTTGTATGGGGTAAAGTGCACCATATTTACCGATCACAAAAGCTTAAAATACTTCTTCGATCAGAAGGAGTTAAATATGCGTCAGAGACGATGGTTGAAAACGGTGAAAGATTTCAATTGCGAAATACACTACCACCCTGGAAAGGCGAATGTGGTGGCGGATGCTTTGAGCAGAAAAGCGGACTATGTCCCAATACAAGTAAGGTCGATGCAGCTTGTGGTGACCTCGGGTATACTTGAACGTATCCGAGAGGCGCAAGTAGAAGCAGTGAAAGAGGAGAACTGGAAGAAGGAAAGAATAATTGGCCAGTTAAAAGACTTGTCAGATGGAAAGAACGGGTTGAAGACTCGATCCGGAAGAATATGGGTTCCAAACACTTGTGGGGTGAAGGCGCTACTACTCGATGATGCCCATAAATCCCGATACTCTATTCATCCGGGTGCGACCAAGATGTATAACGATCTGAAACAAAATTATTGGTGGCCCGGAATGAAGAGGGATGTGGTGAAATATGTGGAGAAATGCTTGACTTGCTTACAAGTCAAGGCGGAGCATCAGAAACCTTATGGGAAACTGCAACCTTTGGAGATCCCGGTTTGGAAATGGGAACATATCACTATGGACCTATTGACCAAACTACCTAAAACGATTCGGGGATTCGACGCCATATGGGTGATTGTGGATAGATTGACGAAGAGTGCACATTTTATTCCTATACGTGAAACATATACTTCGGAAAAGATGTCCGAGGTATATACAAATGAAATAGTGGCACGTCACGGAGTACCGGTATCTATCGTGTCGGATAGAGATACCCGGTTTACTTCAAACTTTTGGCGAGATTTTCAAGAACAGATGGGAACGAAACTCTTCATTAGCACCGCCTACCATCCTCAGACGGATGGACAGAGTGAAAGAACAATACAGACGCTAGAGGATATGTTACGGGCATGTATCATCGACTTCGGTGGAAGTTGGGATGTTGTCACGACCCCCAGCCCGGTTTGACCCGGTTCAGGAGCCGTGGGATAGAAAATCCCGTGGTATTTATTTAATTGAGTTTGACAGCAGAAGGTTTTAGCAGGATCTTTTAAAAACTGAAAATGCCCGATTATTTTATTTCATAATTCGGGATAAAACCCCGGTAATTTACAATCAGATGATTTCACTGGGAAATCTTTATTTTACAAAACATGTTTCTTTATTTATATTGAGCCACTTCCTTAAGCTTGTAGTGCTTCGCGGCACTTTTCCTGGATCACAACAGATCACCTGAAACATGTTTTGAAAAAGGTTTTGTCAGCAGGGAAATACTGGTGAATCATTCTTTTTACTAAAACGACACGTTGTTATAATTTACAGTATTAAGAGCGATTACAATGTTTATACATATCAACCATCTACCCACAGTATTTATCACTCGACCACCTATTGGCTATCTCGTTGTCCAATGGTGTCTATGATTATGGTCATCTCACCCCTTGGCTAACTCGTTGTCCAATGGTGACGGTTATCAAGTATTGTATACAAAACCCCACATACCGGCTGTAATATGGCGACTACAAAGACTTAATCCCTGTAATTATAACTTTAAAAACATTTAAGAATTTATAAAGCACTTTGATAAAAAGAGAATGACTCACATTGCAGATTTAATATGGGCAGAGTCTAGTCTACTGATAAGTCTTGTTAACCTAGTTTAAATAACAATGCACACAAAAACTGGGTTAGTAACTAATGCAGCATTTACGATAACTCACGAGATTAAACCGTCACAACGAATGACAAAGTGCGATACTTAAACATCCATCAAATTTACGACGAATGACAAAGCATAACCCTAATGTGGGCAGCACTTAAACATCCATTGGATAGTTTCAATCGATCGGACATTGAATCGTAACAGCGATCGAGTTATTACCCTGTTATCGCAGCAGAGGTTCGTGATTGTGTGTGTTTTTATAGTAAACAGTGTATAACTAAGTGTACGAAGCGAGTTTTAACGTCGAACAAGTGCCAAAATTCAAGTCCCAAGCCCCTGGATTTATAGCCTAAATTTGAACCTCCCGCGTGTCGCGACAGGATCACCTGCACCTATCGCGTGTCGAGGGGGAGTCCAAAGTAGGCTAGGCCTGCTTTGTTGTCACGGCCCCCGACCCGGTTTGACCCGTTTCGGGAGCCGCGGGACAGAAATCCCGTGGTATTTATTTAACAACGGAAGTTTTCTTCAGGATCTTTTTAAAACTACAAATTTCCCGATTATTTTATTTCACAACTCGGGATAAAACCCCGGTAATGTACAATCATAAGATTTCACGGAGAAATCTTTATTTTTACAAAACATGTTTCTTTATTTTATATTGAGCCACTTCGTTAAGCTTGTAGTGCTTCGCGGCACTTTCTTGGATCACAACAGATCACCTGAAACATGTTTGAAAAAGGTTTTGTCAGCGGGAAATACTGGTGAATCATTCTTTTATGAAAACGACACATTTGTTATAATTTACAGTATTAAGAGCGATTATAATGTTTCCTGATATCAACCAACTACCCACAGTACTTGTCACTCGACATTCATCGGTAGCCTCTGAGCCCGATGGTGTCTGTGACTATGGTCATATCACCCCTTGGCCCCGTTGTCCAATGGTAAAGTTTATCAAGTAATGTATACAAAACCCCACATACCGGCTGTAATTTAGTGACTACAAAGACTTAATCCCTGTAATTATAACCTTGAAAATAAACATGCTTTTGAAATCAAATTTGATAAAAAGAGAATGACTCACATTGCAGATTTAATTGAGCAGAGCCTAGCCTACTGATTAGCCTTTTGACCTAAATTTAATAACATGCACACGAACTCGGTTAATAACTAATACAGCATTTACGATAGCTCACGAGATTAAAACCTTCACAACGAATGACAAAGTGCGATACTTAAACATCCATCGAATTAACGACGAATGACAAAGCATAAACCCTAATGTGGGCAGCACTTAAACATCCATTGGATAGTTTAATTGATCGGACATTGAATCGTAGCAGCGATCGAGTTAATACCCGGTATCGGAGCAGCGCCTCGCTAATATAATTGCTATTTTCGACTTCAGAGTACTAAAACTTCGTTTTTGAAAGTTTGTTTCGACACCAACAGACTGTGCATGCAACAAGCTATTTATAGGTGAAATTAGGACCTTACGCGGCCCGCGTAAACCATAACATGAACTTTACGCGGCCCGCGTGGCCGCCCAGTCTATGAGTAGGGTTGACTAGTCATACGTAGGTGCACCAAATGGACGACATGTGGCACGGTTACGCTTATCCGGTCAACACAGTATTGACGCGGCCCGCGTAAGACATACCTTGTCTTTTACGCGGCCCGCCTGAGACCCAATATTTTGTTTCTCTTGATTTTTAATATGGTTTAGGGTTTCAGGGGTCCGGGTTTATACTTACGGTTATTTTTATGATAATTTTGAGAGTCCTTACATTCTCCCCACCTTATTTAGAATCTCGTCCTCGAGATTCATTGGAATAAGTGAGGATATTTTCGCTTCATCTCTGATTCCAGATCCTAAGTGTATTCGGGTCCTCTCTTCGAATCCCACTTGACTTTGACCAGTACTAATCGTTTATGTTTAAGAAATTTCACCTTTCTGTCTTCTATTTGAAGAGGTTTTTCAACAAATTTTAGCTTTTTGTTTACCTCTATATCTTAAAGAGGTACTACCAAAGATTCGCCTGATAAACATTTCTTAAGATTGGATATATGAAATACGTCATGTATTCCAGCTAATTCTTCTGGTAGTTGTAAACGATAAGCAACTAGTCCTATACGTTGGATCACTGGAAATGGTCCTACGTATCGTGGACTTAGCTTTCCTTTCTTACCGAATCGGACTACTCCTTTCCAAGGTGAAACTTTTAATAGTACTTTGTCTCCTACTTGGAATTCCAAAGGCTTCCGTCTATTGTCTGCATAACTTTTCTGGCGATCTCGAGCAGTCTTTAATCTTTCCTTGATTTGAGTAATCTTGTCGGTCGTTTCTTGCACTATTTCAGGACCTGACAATTGACTCTCTCCTATTTCTGCCTAACAAACTGGAGTTCTGCACTTTATTCCATATAGTGCTTCGAATGGGGCAGTTTCGATGCTTGAATGATAACTATTGTTATAGGAGAATTCGATCAAAGGTAAGTGATCGTCCCAATTCCCACCAAAATCTATCACACATGCTCTGAGCATGTCTTCTAGAGTTTGTATCGTCCTTTCACTTTGCCCGTCTGTTTGTGGATGATATGCCGTACTTAAATTTAGTCGAGTTCCCATTGCTTCTTGGAAACTTGTCCAAAAATGGGAAGTGAAACGACTATCCCTATCTGATACAATGGAGAGTGGAACTCCATGTAAAGATACGACTTCATCTACATACAACTTTGCCAATCTTTCCATGCTAAAGGTTTCTTTCATAGGTAGAAAGTGAGCTGATTTGGCTAATCGATCCACAATTACCCAAATCGCATCATTACCTTTTTTGGTTTTGGGTAACTTAGTGATAAAATCCATTGTTATGAGTTCCCATTTCCATACAGGCATTTCTAATTGTTGTAGTAGACCTGAAGGTTTCTGATGTTCTGCCTTAACTTGTGAACAAGTAAGACACTTAGAAACATATCTAGCTATATCCTTTTTCATTCCTATCCACCAGAAATTATTTCTTAAATCTTGGTACATCTTATTGTTTCCTGGCTGCATGGTATACCTAGAGTTATGGGCTTCTTCTAAAATCTTATTTCTTAACTCTCCCTGCTTAGGTACCCAAATTCTGCTTTTGTGGAATCTCCAAATTCCATCAGCTCCTTGCTCTAATTCTTTTATTCTTCCCTTCATTCCTTCAGCATCATCCTTGATTGTTGTAGCTTGAACATTTTTCAATTGTTCCATTAAATCTAATTGTAGATTTAATCTGAGAGCACGAACTCGCTTTTGCTTTTCATGATACTTACGACTTAAGGCATCTGCAACTACATCGAATGACAAAGTGCGATACTTAAACTTCCATTGAATTAACAACGAATGACAAAGCATAAACCCTAATGTGGTCAGCACTTAAACATCCATTGGATAGTTTAATCGATCGGACATTGAATCGTAGCAGCGATCGAGTTAATACCCGGTATCGGAGCAGCGCCTCGCTAATATAATTGCTATTTTCGACTTCAGAGTACTAAAACTTCGTTTTTGAAAGTTTGTTTCGACACCAACAGACTGTGCATGCAACAAGCTATTTATAGGTGAAATTAGGACCTTACGCGGCCCGCGTAAACCATAACATGAACTTTACGCGGCCCGCGTGGCCGCCCAGTCTATGAGTAGGGTTGACTAGTCATACGTAGGTGCACCAGATGGACGACATGTGGCATGGTTACGCTTATCCGGTCAACACAGTATTGACGCGGCCCGCGTAAGACATACCTTGTCTTTTACGCGGCCCGCCTATGACCCAATATTTTGTTTTTCTTGATTTTTAATATGGTTTAGGGTTTCAGGGGTCCGGGTTTATACTTACGGTTATTTTTATGATAATTTTGAGAGTCCTTACATTTGTCACCTGGGTAGCCCTGATGAGTCGACGTTTCATGGAAATTAAATTTCGACAACATTTTATAAGGATAATCGTTAATAGGGAATACCCCCCCCCCCCCTGAGTTTTAGGGGCCCTGATCCTGATTCCGATTGTTCTGAAAATTTTAGGGTTTATGCAGAATCACTTGGGGGTCTTAATTAGGGTTTCTTATTGAACTAAATATAGTAATAAATAATAGTTTTTGGGTGAGAGTTATTACAGATGTTTATCTACTTTTGGCCGAATTTTCATATAACAATAGTTACCATTCGAGTATCGGCATGGCGCCTTACGAGATGCTATATGGTAGAAAATGTAGAACCCATGTGTTGGGGTGAGGTGGGACCACACGAATTGGCCCATACAGATGTAATTCAAGCCACTAATGAGAAGATTGAAGTGGTACGAGCTCATTTGAAAGCAGCCCAAGATAGGCAGAAGTCATATGCCGATAAAAGACGAGGACCGATTGAATTTCAGATAGGCGACATGGTTATGTTGAAGGTTTCCCCATGGAAGGGCGTTATTAGATTCAGAAAAAGAGGGAAACTAAGCCCGAGGTTTATTGGGCCATTTAAAATCATTGAGCGGGTTGGCAAGGTGGCTTATCGCCTCGAGCTACCGGAAGAGTTGAGTGGAATACATGGCACGTTTCACGTGTCGCAATTGTGGAAATGTCTGGCGGAGGAGACAGCCTATGTGCATTACGACGATATCGAGGTGGATAATAGCCTGAATTATGCGGTAAGACCATTGGAGATTCTAGATCGAAAGGTCAAGCACTTGCGAAACAAACAAATCAAGCAAGTCAAGAACAAGTGGGAACATAGGAAAGGTTCGGACACTACGTGGGAGTCCGAAGAGGAGATGCGACGTCTCTACCCTACATTATTTGGTACGTACTTTTGTTTCGGGGACGAAACCCTTTTAAGGGGGGTGGACTTGTAACATCCCGAAAATGCAAATTCTTAAATTTTGCAATTAGGTTGCAAATAAAATTAGTAAAATAAACTAACCAGGAATGACACTAACCTAGTTAGTTGATCACTTATGAGTAATTAAGAGTTAAAACAAATAAGGAATAAAAGATGAGGGATTAAAAGTGTCTAAATGAAAACTATCTTTAACAAAATAATAAACTTAAACTCAAAACACACTTGCCAGTGTGTTGATGAGATCGACCAAAAGCAGGGGCGACATCAAGCTCCCCCAAAACCCTAGTTCATCACAAAACTCACAAATTGAGGGATCAAACCAAGTTAAATCCGAAAATCGAGCATAGATTATTAATCCCCATTGCAAGGGGGTTGTAAGGTATGTAAAATTTGATGTTAATTCTCTGTTTGAAATTCTCATGAATTTGGGAGATTCAAAATTTGATGTTGCATGTTTGCTATTTTGATAGAAAAGGGATGATATAGTGTCTAGGAGTAAAACCTAGGCAATAACACATGAAATCATGGCTAATTCCTGAAAATCTCATGAACACTTTGGAGGTGATTCATGGGTTTTGTGGGAAACTAGTAAACACTAGGGTTTTGAATGATTATTCTAGTGTAATATGGGTCATAGAAAGTGATTTCTAAAATAATGATGTTTAATGTTATATGAAAGCTTAATTGATGTAAATTGTAGCTAAATAGCAAGCCATGAACTTGAATATAAATGATATAAAAATCTGCCCTTAAGGTGTTTGTGAAAATGTCAAATAGAAGGCAAAATGTTGAGATATAAGCAAAAACGCATGAATTGGGCTAAATGATGAATTATGCGTTACATGTGAAACAAAGGGGTTCTAAATACAATGTGATTGAACTCTATAGGAAAGGAAGCGGAGCTTCGAGCGGACAAGCCGGTGTTGATGCACGATTAAAGGGTGTGCTTTGAAGGTATGTAACTTAATTTGTTACATTGGGTGAATATTTACAATTAGCATATGTGTAGTTGAATTATAGAATAAAAGTTGTGTTGATTAAAGCAATAATGTTCGTTATACTGAAAAATAGTTCAAGAATTGGTTAGGTCTCGTTGGTAGTCATCATAATGGAGGATTTCGTAGATGAGCCAAACGGATCGAATAACGGTAGTAACTTACTTGTAGATATTGAGCCCGAGCGTCGGGTAGCGAAATACTAAACACGCAAACCGGTGATGGGAGCGTGGGCGATAAAAATGAGAAATCCAAGATTTGGGTTTTGAGTGAAATAAACAAAATCGGACAAAACATAAACTTCCAGGAACTACCGTAAGTTACGGTATATACCAAGTGCCATCCGGCTGGATAGCCATCCGACCGGATAGCCACTTGACCATAAGTCAGGTGCCATCCGACCGAATAGTCATCCGGGCGGTGTGCCATCCGACCGGACAGCCCTTTCCCTTTTTGGAATCCTATAAATACCCATGTCACTCTCAAACTTTCTACTTTTGGAAACCTATGTCCGACCAGCACGCTCAACCCACCTTTTCTTCGATTTCTCTCATTCCCGGTAAGATCTCATCCTAAATCTTGTACTTTCTTGACCTATACACACTCCTACACCTTTCTATCTTTTGAATCTTAACTTTTAACCGTGAATCACTAGATTTCGGGTGTTCTAGGATAACGTCATCATGTGTTCTTGAAGAACTTCATGTTTTGACTTCAATCCACAAGAACAACCTAGATCTAGCCGATTTCCACATAAAAACACAAAGATCTCGTAGAGATCTCAACCTAAACATAGTGGAAAAGGATTGAAAGATGGTTTCTAACTTTCTTTCAACTCTTTTACACTCAATACACTCAAAACCGATAGAATCGGACTCTGTTCTAGTCTCCTACTCGCTCTTAGTGTTGTACTAGTCCAAGATCTGGATTCTACTCACGAGACCACCGATTTCGGGTTAAACAAGAACAACCGTCTTGAGCCAGTAACCGGCCGAACAAGGGTGATTCCTGGTCGGTTTGGTCACGTGGGTCAAAACGGAGTCCTATTGGCTAACACGATGTCAAAGCACCTCGATAAAACGACAAACAACCAAAACAACCAAGTGTGGAACGAAAGGAACAATCAGAACAGAATGCTGTCCGACCGGACTACCGTCCAACCGGATGACCATCCGAACGGATTGCTGTCCGAACGAATAACACCTTGGGTCCCACACTTAGTCAACTTTATCTAAAAGTTTGAGTATTGAACGAATTGCCATCCGATCGGACTACCATCCGACCGGATTACTCTTCGGATCATGAGATACTAGGACTTTAAAGACTTAAACAATTTTCAACATGTTCATTAACAGGATTGCCACCCGGTCGAATGGGCATCCGACCGAGTGACTCCTCTGCTATGAACTGATTCCATTAAGTAATCTCATCACTAAGGTCGCCGTCCGACCGGATGACAATCCGAACGGATTGCTGTCCGCAGGATTGACCGTCTGTCACGGCCCCGACCCGGTTTGACCCGTTTCAGGAGCCGCGGGACAGAAAATCCCGTGGTATTTATTTAACAGCGGAAGATTTTACCAGGATCTTTTTAAAACTGCAATTTTCCCGATTATTTTATTTCACAACTCGGAATAAAAACCCCAATAATTTACAATCATAAGATTTCCTGGAGAAATCTTTATTTTACAAAACATGTTTCTTTATTTTATATTGAGCCACTTCATTAAGCTTGTAGTGCTTCGCGGCACTTGTCTTGGATCACAACAGATCACCTGAAACATGTTTAAAAAAGATTTTGTCAGCGGGAAATACTGGTGAATCATTCTTTTTAGTAAAATGACACGTTTGTTATAATTTACAGTATTAAGAGCGATTACAATGTTTCCTAATATCGACCAACTACCCACAATATTTGTCACTCGACTCGTTTCTGTGACTATGGTCAGATCACCCATTGGCTAACTCGTTGTCCAATGGTGACGGGAAATTAGTAATGTATACAAAACCCCACATACTGGCTGTAATTTGGTGACTACAAAGACTTAATCCCTGTAATTATAACCTTGAAAATAAAGATGATTTTGAAAGTAATTTGATAATAAGAGAATGACTCACATTGCAGATTTATATGAGCAGAGCTTAGCCTACTGATTAGCCTTTTAACCTAAATTTAATAACATGCACACGAACTCGGTTAGTAACTAATACAGCATTTACGATAACTCACGAGATTAAAACCTTCACAACGAATGACAAAGTGCGATACTTAAACATCCATCATATTAACGACGAATGACAAAGCATAAACCCGAATGTGGGCAGCACTTAAACATCCATTGGATAGTTTAATCGATCGGACATTGAATCGTAGCAGCGATCGAGTTAATACCCGGTATCGGAGCAGCGCCTTGCTAATTATATATGAAATTTCGACTCCAGAGTGATATACTTTCGTTTTTGAAAGTTTTAATCGATACCAGTGGACTGTGCAAGTGACGGGCTATTTATAGCTGAATTTAGGGCCTTACGCGGCCCGCGTAACCCATCCCCTATATCTTACGCGGCCCGTCTGGCCGCCCAGTCTACGTATAGGTTTGCATGGTCATGTGCTTAGGTTTGACAGGTGGTTGATACGTGGCCCGGTTATGCTTATCTGGTCAACCCATGTTTGACGCGGTCCGCGTAAGACAAACTTGTCTCTTACGCGGCCCGCCTGAAACCTATAAGTTTTGTTTTTCTTGATTTTTTATGTAGGGTAAGGTTTCAGGGGTCCGGGTTTCCATTTATGGTTTAAATTAGGATATTTTTTAGAGTCCTTACATCTTCCCCACCTTATTTAAAATCTCGTCCTTGAGATTTATTGGAATAAGTGAGGATGCTTTCGCTTCATCTCTGATTCCAGCTCCCAAGTGTATTCAGGTCCTCTCTTTGAATCCCACTTGACCTTGACAAGTACTAACCGTTTGTGTTTGAGAAATTTTATCTTTCGGTCTTCTATCTGAAGAGGTTTCTCAACAAATTTTAACTTTTCGTTTACCTCTATATCTTGGAGAGGTACTACCAAAGATTCATCTGATATGCATTTCTTGAGATTGGATACATGAAATACGTCATGTACTCCAGCTAACTCTTTTGGTAGTTGTAAACGATAAGCAACTGGTCCTATACGTTGGATTACTGAAAATGGTCCTACGTATCGTGGACTTAGCTTTCCTTTCTTACCGAATCGAACTACTCCTTTCCAAGGAGATACTTTTAAAAGTACCTTGTCTCTGACTTGGAATTCTAACGGCTTGCGTCGATTGTTGGCATAACTTTTCTGGTGATCTCGAGCCGTCTTCAGTCTTTCCTTGATCTGTGTAATTTTGTCAGTAGTTTCTTGCACTATCTCAGGACCTGACAATTGACTCTCTCCTATTTCTGCCCAACAAACTGGAGTTCTGCACTTTCTTCCATACAGTGCTTCAAATGGGGCAGTTTCAATGCTTGAATGATAACTATTGTAAGTGGTCGTCCCAATTTCCACCAAAATCTATTACACATGCTCTGAGCATATCTTCTAGAGTTTGGATTGTCCGTTCACTTTGCCCGTCTGTTTGTGGATGATATGCAGTGCTCATATTTAGTCGAGTTCCCATTGCTTCTTGGAAACTTGTCAAAAATGGGAAGTGAAACGACTATCCCTATCTGATACAATGGAGAGTGGAACTCCATGTAAGGATACTACTTCATCTACATACAACTTTGCCAACCTTTCCATACTAAAGGTTTCTTTCATAGGTAGAAAGTGAGCTGATTTGGTTAATCGATCCACAATTACCCAAATCGCGTCATTACCTTTTCTGGTTTTGGGCAACTTAGTAACAAAATCCATTGTTATGAGTTCCCATTTCCATACAGGCATTTCTAATTGTTGTAGTAGACCTGAAGGTTTCTGGTGTTCTGCCTTAACTTGTGAATAAGTAAGACACTTAGAAACATATCGAGCTATGTCCTTTTTCATTCCTATCCACCAATATTTATTTCTTAAATCTTGGTACATTTTATTATTTCCAGGGTGCATGGTATACCTAGATTTATGTGCCTCTTCTAAAATCTTATTTCTTAATTCTCCCTGCTTAGGTACCCAAATTCTGCTTTTGTGGAATCTCCAAATTCCATTAGCTCCTTGTTCTAATTCTTTTATTTGTCCTTTCATTCCTTCAGCATCATCCTTGATTGCTGTTTCTTGAACATTCTTCAATTGTTCCATTAAATCTAACTGTAGATTTAACCTAAGAGCACGAACTCGTCGTTGTTTCTCATGGTATTTACGACTTAAGGCATCAGCAACTACATTTGCCTTTCCTTCGTGATATTGGTTATCACAGTCATAGTCACTTAGAATTTCCATCCATCTCCTTTGCCTCATGTTTAACTCTTTTTGCCTAAATATATATCTTAAACTTTTGTGATCTGTATAGACAGTAAACTTACTTCCATACATATAATGTCTCCAAATTTTAAGGGCAAAAATTATGGCGCCTAACTCTAAATCATGAGTTGTATAGTTTTCCTAGTGCTTTTTCAACTGTCTTGAAGCATATGCAATTACCTTCTTGCGTTGCATTAGAACACTTCCTAATCCTAGTTTTGAAGCATCACAGTAAACTTCAAAATCTTCAGTCCCTTCTGGTAAAGCTAGGATTGGGGCATTTGTTAACCTTTGCTTTAAAATCCTAAAAGCTTCTTCTTGCTTCGATCCCCATTCAAACTTAACTGATTTACAGGTTAGCTTAGTTAATGGTACAGCTATCTTGGAAAAATCCTTAATAAACTGTCTATAGTATCCGGCTAAACCTATAAAACTTCTAATTTCCATTGCAGATTGCGGAACCTTCCATTTGGTAATTGCCTCTATCTTAGCAGGATCTACATGAATACCTTCGTGATTTACCATGTGTCCTAGGAATTGCACTTCTTGCAGCCAAAATTCACACTTCGAGAATTTGGCGTAAAGCTTTTCTTTTCTTAACAAAGTTAAGAGTGCATGCAAGTGCTGACAATGTTCGTCCTGACTTTTAGAATAAATAAGTATATCGTCGATAAAAACAATTACAAATTTATCCAAGTACGGTTTACAGATTCTATTCATCATGTCCATGAATGCAGCAGGTGCATTCGTTAATCCAAAGGGCATGACTGTAAACTCGTAATGACCATACCTAGTTCTGAAAGCAGTTTTAGGTATGTCTTCTTCTTGTACCTTTAATTGATGATATCCGGAGCGTAAGTCAATCTTAGAAAAGTATCTGGCTCCTTGAAGTTGATCGAAAAGATCATCAATCCTAGGTAATGGGTATCGATTCTTAATTGTAACCTTATTCAATTCTCTATAATCAATACACATTCTCATCGAACCATCCTTCTTCTTTACAAACAACACTGGGGCTCCCCAAGGGGATGAACTAGGTTGTATGAAACCTTTACTTAGTAATTCATCTAATTGCTTTTTCAGTTCTAACATTTCTGTAGGTGCTAACCGATAAGGTGCCTTAGCTATCGGTGTAGTTCCTGGAATTAGATGAATTCTAAATTCTACTTCTCTATTGGGTGGTAATCCTGGTAATTCTTCTGGGAATACATCTGGGTATTCTGAGACTACAGGAATCTCTTTAAGTTCTTTACTCTTAGTACTAATGATTACTGAAATCATATATACTATTCCTTGCTTTCGTTCATAACTAGCAACTTTCATCATTGATATGAACTTCATGGTTTTACGTGGTTTATCGCCTGTGATCATAATTACTTCCCCAGTAGGTGCCTGAATCTCTATAGAATTCTTATCACAATGAATTCTGTGACAACTGGCCCAAACCGGTAATTTTCGTACACATTAATTATTGCTTAATGACTGCAATTATGAGTTTAATTGTCAGCAATGTCTGAACACATGATTAAACAAGTGAATTCATGCATGTTGTATACTACAAAATATTGCTTTATGCATAAACGAGAGCGTTGCGTCAGAATAATAGTAAACTCACCTGTAAGACACACTGTGTCGACTGAACTGCAGAAAGCAGACAGACAATAAAATTGGAGCCTAGGTGTAGGTCCGACAACAAGAATGCATTAAAACCCAAGAGTACATACAAGGGTTAATATATATGCAATACGAAAGCAAAAATAAGCACTAAAAAGCACCCGAAACGCACTTTAAGTGCAGAATTTATATAATTCAGCAATAAATCAGCATTTAGACATATAAATATTATGCAGAAATGTCGTTTTATTATCCAGAATATTTCCCTAAGTGTTGGGAATTGAAAGGGTACAAGAAAGGTACTTAAAAGACACTAAAAAGGGTAATTTAGCACTTTAACGAATCAGTGTCTAACCGAACAACCGGATATTACCCGGAACACCAAAGTAATGCTAGAAGCATTGTTTTTATTTTTCTGAACTAGTTATGGTCCCCGAACACCATAACACCTCTTATAACGTAATAACGCATTAAATCCCTAAACTTATTACTTGAAACCTACTTATTTATGAACTAGGGAGTAAATATTACACTTTACCCCCCCCCCCTTATATGGTGGACGGTCATGGTGGCCCCCATCAAAGACCTCACTTGATCTTATAAGATTGTGTGTGATCTTGCCTATATCTTCTTGGATTCACTAGATCTTCCTTAGATTCACATTGATTCATTTTGATCTTACTTAGATTCTATGAGATTTCAAAAGATGTGGAAAGATCTTGCAAGTTACAATTAACCCCCTCCCCATTTGAAACTTACGGCCCAAAGGGGATCCACCATATCCCATTAGATTTAGTTGGATATCTCTTGGATTTAATTTGATTTTATTTAGATATTGCAAGATATGATATGATCTTATTAGATCTTGCCATGTACTATAAGATATCACAAGATTTCATCTTCTCATTCAACACCATAACCACCTCCTTCACCCCCATACCTCACGGCTCCAAACACCCCTCCAAACCCCTCCATTTTTAATCCATTTCCATACATTCTAAGCTTATACAAAGATGAATCAAGCATAATTAGGAAGCTTGGAAGCAACGGAGCTTGAAGGACCTTGTTCATTTGCTTTTATCCACCTCATTTGCCCTCTTGAACTTCCCTAGCCTTGTGCTAGTAGTAAGTGCTCTAAAACACCATCTTGTTCTTGTTTATGATGGTTAATAGATGATTTATTGGTTAAAAAGCAAGAACACACAAGAAAATAACTAAAAGTCTTGAAAGAAAGATAAACTAGTTGGATAAAGAGTAGATATGTGTGTAAATCATGTGAATCTTGTATGATTGTTATTATTTGATGATTGTTGTTAGTAAAAACAAGATGGATCATCATCTAGACATACTAGTCCATGTTAGAAAGCATGAACTAGCAGGATGTAAAAGTTATAAAGTTAAAAGATGATGGATCCATCCATTCATAAGACATGAACTTGTGTAAAAGTAAATTTTCTTGTAAAATAAGACTCTAAACATGTAGATCTAAAGATCTACAAGTGGTTTTTCGGAAGAACCAAGCAAAAATATTAGTTTTGTTAAAACCCGGATCTTATCCGAACTAAAAGCATTTTAGTACATAAACAAGTGTGTAGACACTTGTGTCACAAGAAAAATTTAACAAAGAAATATTTTTGCGAATCTCGACTAGAAGTTGTGAAACTTCATATTCTTTAAAAATAAAGTTTTTAAGAAACTAAAATTATTTTTAAAGATGATAAGACTTACTAAATGTTCTAGTAAGTTACTACACATTTTTGTAAATATTCAAGTTCATGAAATGGAGAAACTAGTGACTATTGTTGATGATTATTGTTGATAATTGTTGTTGATGATCGATGACGATTTAAAAGAAAATAAACACATGTTTTGAAAACATGGGAAACGTCCATTTCTAGGGGAAACTCTGTCAAAATTTTTATAAATTTTGACATTTAGAAAAATATAAGTTTTTGAGAAACTTATCCCCTAAAAATATGCCTCAAAACATTACCAAGGTTTCCCTAATTTTTGGTGATAAGAAATGGTGATTTCTTCAAAAATAAAAATGGATATTATGTATATATATTTTTGAGAGAAAAATATATATTATTTTATCACCAACTTTTGTGCTAAGTGTATAAAGTATGTGTTATACGTGCTAGTGTATTAAGACTTAAAAATACACTAAATACTCATGAGGAGTATAAACATAGAAATACACATACAACGTACAAGATACATAATTCGGGTGCAAAGTGCAAAAATACAAAAAGCTTATATTTATTTTTGGAGAAAATAATATAAGTAAGATACGTAGTTAAAAATATAGAATATTTTTAACACAAGAATATATACAAAAGAGAGTGACTGTACTTGTGCGACGCAAGTCTAGTGACTAACGTTAAGAAAACGCGTATAGGTTACGACGTTAATTAAGCAAATCCGGTGAAGTTTACGACGCAAGGAACGCAAAGTTGTGAGTTCATGCTCCCCCTTTTCTCTTTAACTGTTTTCAGTTTTTATAACTTCGGGGGTGAAATACATGTACAAAAGTACAATATTTATAATTGGTATGATATAAATACAAGAAGTACACTTGGTGAGAACGAGAACCAAGTGTGACAAAATATAAGATAATAAGAAACGCACTTGGTGAGGACGAGAACCAAGTTGGATGCGTTATGAGAAATGATAAAAAGAAACGCGCTTGGTGAGGACGAGAACCAAGTTGGATGCGTTATGAGAAATGATAAAAAGAAACGCGCTTGGTGAGAACGAGAACCAAGTAGGATACGTTATGAGAAATAGTGTCACGAATAGGGTACAGAAGCACCATTAATCGTGTACATACTTAGACCGCAGAACAAAAGGTTAGATCTAACGGGTGCCTGGCAGCCACACTACCGGTCGGGGCGAGAATCGAGTAGTGCTTTTGTGTCTCAGAATATACCAATTAAATGCCTTAGGTTTGGTGACTTCCTATGTCGTGCCACATGTTAATGGCTTTGCAACCCATTAACAATCTGATATTTACAGAAATACTGTATTTACATAAAATTCATACCATACTAAAATTGATATATAACTTGAAGTACGTGGGGTACTCAAGAAGATTGAATTATACTTGAAGTACGTGGGGTACTCAAGAAAATGAGAATTATACTTGAGTACGTGGGGTACTCAAGAAGAAATTGAATTATACATGTGTATGTGGTGTACACATGAAACTGAATTTATATATGAAAACTTGATTTACTCACAAACTATGTTTTCATACAAAGTATACAAACATGAAATACAAAACTGCATGAATTCACACCAACATTATGTTGACGTTTTTCCAAAACTCACATGTATTTCAGGTAACTAGGATGGATGTGCGCGTGGTCTTACTCATGCTCGTGGATGTCGCTTTGTTTATCTTTAAATAAAGTCGTGACTTTTAAGACAATATGTTATCTAGTGTTGTAAACACTTGACATATGTTTTTGGTAATGTAATATTCGAAGTTATTTTTGAGCATGTAGTATGTTTACTCTTCGTATGCAATGAGAACCTTTCATGATCACACCTCGTGCTTCCGCCGTAGAAAGGGGTAATGTAATATTCGAAGTTATTTTTGAACATGGCACCCAGGAAAGCTGTGAATGCTCGCAATGATGATCAACCTCCTCCTCCCCCACTGCCAAGAACTGCTGAAGAGCTGAACGCCCTGCTAGAGGAAAGGATCTCCGCTGCTATCGCCCAGTACGAGGCGAACCGTACCCAGGACAGTGGAGGACCAAGCAACGCTAGGCGTAATGGGAATGGAGATTCATCTGGAGGCAGCGCAGCTCAAGGTAACCTTAAAACAATTTACTAAGCATGAAGGAATTTATGAACGGTCCTTGTTTCATTATTTCTTCGATTGCTCATAAGTGAATTGGTTGGGTTAATTCCAGGCTGCACTTTCAAGCAGTTCCTCGACTGCAAGCCGATGAACTACGACGGCACAGGAGGTGCGGTAGCATTTGTACGCTGGACGGAGAAGACTGAAGCTACTTTCCGCATGAGCAAGTGTACCGCGAATCAGCAAGTCACCTTTGCTACTGGGTTGTTTGTCGATGAAGCTCTGACTTGGTGGAACCTGCAAGCCCAAACTTTGGGTGATGATGCCGCTTATGGCCTAACTTGGGAGGAACTGAAGGAAAGAATGAGAGAGAAGTACTGCTCTCGTGCGGAACTCCAAAGGCTGGAAACAGAGTTCTGGCACTTGACTATGGAAGGTGCTGACATCAATGGTTACACTCGAAGGTTCCACGATCTGTCTAGAGTACTTCCCTACATGGTGACTCCCGAATTCAAGCGCGTTGAACGCTACATTTGGGGACTGGCCTCAGAGTTTCGTGGCATGGTGACGTCGGCCAAACCACAAACAATCACCGAGGCTGTAACTCTGGCTGTCAGCCTTACTGAAGATTGTGTTCGTATGAAGAAGCTATCACTGAACCCAACAGAGAAGACCGAGACACATGCTGAGTCGTCCGGCGACAAAAAGAGAAAGCATACAAGTTTGAACCAAGCAACTCGTAACAACAAGGGTTTCAGCAAGAAGCGCGACGCTAACCCGTCTCAGGAGGCAAAAACCCATGCAACCAAAGCATACCAAGGCTCCATGCCTAGATGCCAAAAATGTAAGTATCATCATGATGGAGCTTGTCGCATTCCAAGGTGCGACAAATGTGGTAAATTGGGTCATCAAACAGAAGACTGTTGGGGAAAAGGAAAGAACCGAAGCGGAAACGGTGCTGGTAACAAGAATGGTAACAGGAAAGGGCAGAACCAAGGATGCTTCAAGTGTGGAAGCAATGATCATTTCATGAAGAACTGCCCAGAGAGAAACAACGCTCCGGCTCGAGCATTTGTGATTGGAACAAGAGACGCACGCGAGGACCCTAACGTGGTCACCGGTACGTTTCTCATTAACAATCACTTTGCATCCATACTATTTGACACTGGCGCCGATTATAGCTTCATGTCTGTGGAATTTAAACGCATACTCGGAATAGAATCTAGTAGATTAGAAATTCCTTATTCCATAGAACTAGCCAATGGTAAACTAGTTGAATCGGGCGAAGTTGTCAGAGGCTGCACATTAGAACTTGGCGAACGAAATTTTAGCATCAACCTCTTACCTATTCAATTGGGTAGCTTCGATGTAGTAGTCGGAATGGACTGGTTGTCCAAGAACAAAGCTGAAGTTATTTGTCATGAGAAAATCATTCGCATCCCTTTAGCGAATGGTGAAACTCTCATCGTGCATGGAGAAAAACGAGACGCGCCTCTTCGAATCATCAATTGTATGAAGGCACAGAAGTGCTTAAGGAAAGGATGTGTTGCTTTCCTAGCACACGTTGTAGATAAGAAGGCTGTGGAGCCAAAACTCGAAGACATTCCTATGGTGAAGGAATATCCTGATGTGTTCCCTGAAGATCTGCCAGGACTACCTCCGCAACGACAAGTCGAATTCCACATAGACTTGGTTCCAGGAGCCGCTCCTGTAGCCAAGGCTCCATATCGACTTGCGCCATCCGAAATGCAAGAATTATCTACACAGCTTCAGGAGTTGTTGGATAAAGGATTCATAAGGCCAAGCTTCTCACCCTGGGGAGCCCCAGTATTGTTCGTGAAGAAGAAGGATGGATCTCTACGGATGTGTATCGATTACAGGGAACTGAACAAGCTCACAATCAAGAATCGGTATCCGCTACCGAGGATTGATGACTTGTTTGATCAACTGCAAGGATCAAGCTACTATTCCAAGATCGACCTTCGATCTGGATACCATCAGTTGAGAATCCAAGATGAAAGTGTGCCAAAGACTGCATTCAGAACGCGCTATGGGCACTATGAATTTCTTGTGATGCCATTTGGATTGACGAACGCGCCAGCGGTCTTTATGGACCTGATGAACCGCGTATGCAAACCATATCTCGATAAATTCGTGATTGTATTTATCGATGATATCCTGATTTACTCGCGAACGAAAGAAGAACATGAGCAACATCTCAGAACTATTCTGGAACTACTGAAGAAAGAGAAACTTTATGCAAAGTTCTCAAAATGCGAATTCTGGATTCGCGAAGTACAATTTCTTGGTCACGTGGTGAATGAGAAGGGCATTCATGTAGACCCGTCCAAGATTGAAGCAATAAAGAATTGGGAAGCTTCCAAGACCCCAACTGAAGTTCGTCAATTTTTGGGCTTAGCAGGCTATTATCGGCGATTCATCGAGAATTTCTCAAAAATAGCTCAACCGCTAACGACCCTTACTCAGAAAGACAAGAAATACGACTGGGGTCACAAACAGGAAGAAGCCTTCCGGTTACTTAAAAACAAGCTCTGCGATGCACCAATACTATCATTACCAGAAGGCACTGAAGACTTCGTGGTATACTGCGACGCCTCACGACAAGGCTTGGGTTGCGTGCTCATGCAACGCCAAAAAGTCATCGCTTATGCTTCAAGACAACTGAAGGTTCACGAGAGAAATTATACCACTCACGACCTGGAGCTGGGTGCAGTGGTATTCGCCTTGAAGATTTGGCGACATTATTTATATGGTACTCGATGTACAATCTTCACAGATCACAAAAGCTTACAACACATATTTGATCAGAAGGAATTGAATATGCGCCAGCGGCGTTGGGTTGAGTTGCTGAATGATTATGACTGTGAGATTAAGTACCATCCCGGAAAGGAAAACGTTGTAGCAGACGCGTTGAGCCGAAAAGAAAGGATTAAGACCCTAAGGGTTCGAGCGTTAGAAATGACCATTCGAACGAACCTCACTGCACGCATTCGGGATGCACAACAAGAAGCTCTTAAAGAAGAGAACCGTAAAGCTGAATACCTACGGGGTATGCTGAAATACATGGTGCCAAATGAAGAGGGAGCCTTATACTTCAAGAAGCGTATCTGGGTTCCACTCTGTGGTGGCATACGTGAGGTCATCCTTAATGAAGCCCACAAATCAAGATATTCGATCCATCCAGGATCAGATAAAATGTATCAAGATTTGAAAGAATACTATTGGTGGCCGAGACTCAAAAGCGACGTTGCTGTCTATGTTGGAAAATGCCTAACCTGTGCTAAGGTTAAGGCAGAATATCAGAAACCGTCCGGCCTACTACAACAACCAGAGATTCCCGTGTGGAAGTGGGAACAAATCTCAATGGACTTCATAACGAAATTACCCCGGACCCCGAGAGGGCATGATATGATATGGGTAATAGTTGACCGATTGACGAAGTCCGCGCATTTCCTACCAATCCGAGAGAAGGATAGCACTGGAAAGCTTGCAGAGATATACTTAAGGGAAATTGTGGCACGTCATGGAGTGCCTATCTCAATCATTTCAGACAGAGATGGACGCTTTGTCTCAAGAATCTGGCAATCATTTCAGGAAGCCTTTGGATCTCAGTTAGATCTAAGCACGGCATTCCATCCGCAAACGGACGGCCAGAGCGAACGGACTATACAAACGTTAGAAGATATGCTTCGCGCATGTGTCATGGATCTAGGCGGCAGCTGGGATACTCATCTACCTTTAGTTGAGTTTTCCTACAATAACAGCTATCATACGAGCATAAAAGCCGCGCCGTTCGAAGCTCTGTATGGCCGCAAATGCCGATCGCCCTTATGTTGGGCAGATGCCGGAGATAAACGTATGGTTGGTCCTGAACTTGTACAAGAGACAACCGACAAGATTGCGCAGATCCGAGAGCGCATTAGGGCGGCTCGAGAGCGACAAAAGAGCTACGCTGATCCAAATAGAAAATCGGTAGATTTCAAGGTGGGAGACAAAGTGTTGTTAAAAGTCTCACCATGGAAGGGCGTAGTCAGGTTTGGAAAGCGTGGAAAGCTGAATCCACGATACATCGGACCATTCAGAATTTTGAAGAGAATTGGTACCGTGGCATACAAGTTGGAGTTACCGGAAGAACTTAATGGAGTACATGATACGTTTCATGTATCCAACCTGAAGAAGAGTCCAACACAAGAAAACGTGATCAACCCGATGGATGAAGTGCATATTGACGAAGCCCTCCGATTTACAGAGCAACCCGTTGAGGTTACTGACTGGAAAGTCAACAAGACCAGGAGGAGCAGTGTGAAGCTTGTCAAAGTACGTTGGAGCTCTAAGCACGGACCCGAGTACACATGGGAACGTGAAGACCAGTTCAAGAAAAAGTATCCCCACCTGTTCAAGAAGAATCCAGCGAGAGTGAGTTCAGTCTGAATTTCGGGACGAAATTCTTTTAACGGGGGGAGACTGTGACAACTGGCCCAAACCGGTAATTTCCGTACACATTAATTATTGCTTAATGACTGCAATTATGAGTTTAATTGTCAGCAATGTCTGAACACATGATTAAACAAGTGAATTCATGCATGTTGTATACTACAAAATATTGCTTTATGCATAAACGAGAGCGTTGCGTCAGAATAATAGTAAACTCACCTGTAAGACACACTGTGTCGACTGAACTGCAGAAAGCAGACAGACAATAAAATTGGAGCCTAGGTGTAGGTCCGACAACAAGAATGCATTAAAACCCAAGAGTACATACAAGGGTTAATATATATGCAATACGAAAGCAAAAATAAGCACTAAAAAGCACCCGAAACGCACTTTAAGTGCAGAATTTATATAATTCAGCAATAAATCAGCATTTAGACATATAAATATTATGCAGAAATGTCGTTTTATTATCCAGAATATTTCCCTAAGTGTTGGGAATTGAAAGGGTACAAGAAAGGTACTTAAAAGACACTAAAAAGGGTAATTTAGCACTTTAACGAATCAGTGTCTAACCGAACAACCGGATATTACCCGGAACACCAAAGTAATGCTAGAAGCATTGTTTTTATTTTTCTGAACTAGTTATGGTCCCCGAACACCATAACACCTCTTATAACGTAATAACGCATTAAATCCCTAAACTTATTACTTGAAACCTACTTATTTATGAACTAGGGAGTAAATATTACACTTTACCCCCCCCCCTTATATGGTGGACGGTCATGGTGGCCCCCATCAAAGACCTCACTTGATCTTATAAGATTGTGTGTGATCTTGCCTATATCTTCTTGGATTCACTAGATCTTCCTTAGATTCACATTGATTCATTTTGATCTTACTTAGATTCTATGAGATTTCAAAAGATGTGGAAAGATCTTGCAAGTTACAATTAACCCCCTCCCCATTTGAAACTTACGGCCCAAAGGGGATCCACCATATCCCATTAGATTTAGTTGGATATCTCTTGGATTTAATTTGATTTTATTTAGATATTGCAAGATATGATATGATCTTATTAGATCTTGCCATGTACTATAAGATATCACAAGATTTCATCTTCTCATTCAACACCATAACCACCTCCTTCACCCCCATACCTCACGGCTCCAAACACCCCTCCAAACCCCTCCATTTTTAATCCATTTCCATACATTCTAAGCTTATACAAAGATGAATCAAGCATAATTAGGAAGCTTGGAAGCAACGGAGCTTGAAGGACCTTGTTCATTTGCTTTTATCCACCTCATTTGCCCTCTTGAACTTCCCTAGCCTTGTGCTAGTAGTAAGTGCTCTAAAACACCATCTTGTTCTTGTTTATGATGGTTAATAGATGATTTATTGGTTAAAAAGCAAGAACACACAAGAAAATAACTAAAAGTCTTGAAAGAAAGATTAACTAGTTGGATAAAGAGTAGATATGTGTGTAAATCATGTGAATCTTGTATGATTGTTATTATTTGATGATTGTTGTTAGTAAAAACAAGATGGATCATCATCTAGACATACTAGTCCATGTTAGAAAGCATGAACTAGGAGGATGTAAAAGTTATAAAGTTAAAAGATGATGGATCCATCCATTCATAAGACATGAACTTGTGTAAAAGTAAATTTTCTTGTAAAATAAGACTCTAAACATGTAGATCTAAAGATCTACAAGTGGTTTTTCGGAAGAACCAAGCAAAAATATTAGTTTTGTTAAAACCCGGATCTTATCCGAACTAAAAGCATTTTAGTACATAAACAAGTGTGTAGACACTTGTGTCACAAGAAAAATTTAACAAAGAAATATTTTTGCGAATCTCGACTAGAAGTTGTGAAACTTCATATTCTTTAAAAATAAAGTTTTTAAGAAACTAAAATTATTTTTAAAGATGATAAGACTTACTAAATGTGCTAGTAAGTTACTACACATTTTTGTAAATATTCAAGTTCATGAAATGGAGAAACTAGTGACTATTGTTGATGATTATTGTTGATAATTGTTGTTGATGATCGATGACGATTTAAAAGAAAATAAACACATGTTTTGAAAACATGGGAAACGTCCATTTCTAGGGGAAACTCTGTCAAAATTTTTATAAATTTTGACATTTAGAAAAATATAAGTTTTTGAGAAACTTATCCCCTAAAAATATGCCTCAAAACATTACCAAGGTTTCCCTAATTTTTGGTGATAAGAAATGGTGATTTCTTCAAAAATAAAAATGGATATTATGTATATACATTTTTGAGAGAAAAATATATATTATTTTATCACCAACTTTTGTGCTAAGTGTATAAAGTATGTGTTATACGTGCTAGTGTATTAAGACTTAAAAATACACTAAATACTCATGAGGAGTATAAACATAGAAATACACATACAACGTACAAGATACATAATTCGGGTGCAAAGTGCAAAAATACAAAAAGCTTATATTTATTTTTGGAGAAAATAATATAAGTAAGATACGTAGTTAAAAATATAGAATATTTTTAACACAAGAATATATACAAAAGAGAGTGACTGTACTTGTGCGACGCAAGTCTAGTGACTAACGTTAAGAAAACGCGTATAGGTTACGACGTTAATTAAGCAAATCCGGTGAAGTTTACGACGCAAGGAACGCAAAGTTGTGAGTTCATGCTCCCCCTTTTCTCTTTAACTGTTTTCAGTTTTTATAACTTCGGGGGTGAAATACATGTACAAAAGTACAATATTTATAATTGGTATGATATAAATACAAGAAGTACACTTGGTGAGAACGAGAACCAAGTGTGACAAAATATAAGATAATAAGAAACGCACTTGGTGAGGACGAGAACCAAGTTGGATGCGTTATGAGAAATGATAAAAAGAAACGCGCTTGGTGAGGACGAGAACCAAGTTGGATGCGTTATGAGAAATGATAAAAAGAAACGCGCTTGGTGAGAACGAGAACCAAGTAGGATACGTTATGAGAAATAGTGTCACGAATAGGGTACAGAAGCACCATTAATCGTGTACATACTTAGACCGCAGAACAAAAGGTTAGATCTAACGGGTGCCTGGCAGCCACACTACCGGTCGGGGCGAGAATCGAGTAGTGCTTTTGTGTCTCAGAATATACCAATTAAATGCCTTAGGTTTGGTGACTTCCTATGTCGTGCCACATGTTAATGGCTTTGCAACCCATTAACAATCTGATATTTACAGAAATACTGTATTTACATAAAATTCATACCATACTAAAATTGATATATAACTTGAAGTACGTGGGGTACTCAAGAAGATTGAATTATACTTGAAGTACGTGGGGTACTCAAGAAAATGAGAATTATACTTGAGTACGTGGGGTACTCAAGAAGAAATTGAATTATACATGTGTATGTGGTGTACACATGAAACTGAATTTATATATGAAAACTTGATTTACTCACAAACTATGTTTTCATACAAAGTATACAAACATGAAATACAAAACTGCATGAATTCACACCAACATTATGTTGACGTTTTTCCAAAACTCACATGTATTTCAGGTAACTAGGATGGATGTGCGCGTGGTCTTACTCATGCTCGTGGATGTCGCTTTGTTTATCTTTAAATAAAGTCGTGACTTTTAAGACAATATGTTATCTAGTGTTGTAAACACTTGACATATGTTTTTGGTAATGTAATATTCGAAGTTATTTTTGAGCATGTAGTATGTTTACTCTTCGTATGCAATGAGAACCTTTCATGATCACACCTCGTGCTTCCGCCGTAGAAAGGGGTAATGTACTATTCGAAGTTATTTTTGAACATGGCACCCAGGAAAGCTGTGAATGCTCGCAATGATGATCAACCTCCTCCTCCCCCACTGCCAAGAACTGCTGAAGAGCTGAACGCCCTGCTAGAGGAAAGGATCTCCGCTGCTATCGCCCAGTACGAGGCGAACCGTACCCAGGACAGTGGAGGACCAAGCAACGCTAGGCGTAATGGGAATGGAGATTCATCTGGAGGCAGCGCAGCTCAAGGTAACCTTAAAACAATTTACTAAGCATGAAGGAATTTATGAACGGTCCTTGTTTCATTATTTCTTCGATTGCTCATAAGTGAATTGGTTGGGTTAATTCCAGGCTGCACTTTCAAGCAGTTCCTCGACTGCAAGCCGATGAACTACGACGGCACAGGAGGTGCGGTAGCATTTGTACGCTGGACGGAGAAGACTGAAGCTACTTTCCGCATGAGCAAGTGTACCGCGAATCAGCAAGTCACCTTTGCTACTGGGTTGTTTGTCGATGAAGCTCTGACTTGGTGGAACCTGCAAGCCCAAACTTTGGGTGATGATGCCGCTTATGGCCTAACTTGGGAGGAACTGAAGGAAAGAATGAGAGAGAAGTACTGCTCTCGTGCGGAACTCCAAAGGCTGGAAACAGAGTTCTGGCACTTGACTATGGAAGGTGCTGACATCAATGGTTACACTCGAAGGTTCCACGATCTGTCTAGAGTACTTCCCTACATGGTGACTCCCGAATTCAAGCGCGTTGAACGCTACATTTGGGGACTGGCCTCAGAGTTTCGTGGCATGGTGACGTCGGCCAAACCACAAACAATCACCGAGGCTGTAACTCTGGCTGTCAGCCTTACTGAAGATTGTGTTCGTATGAAGAAGCTATCACTGAACCCAACAGAGAAGACCGAGACACATGCTGAGTCGTCCGGCGACAAAAAGAGAAAGCATACAAGTTTGAACCAAGCAACTCGTAACAACAAGGGTTTCAGCAAGAAGCGCGACGCTAACCCGTCTCAGGAGGCAAAAACCCATGCAACCAAAGCATACCAAGGCTCCATGCCTAGATGCCAAAAATGTAAGTATCATCATGATGGAGCTTGTCGCATTCCAAGGTGCGACAAATGTGGTAAATTGGGTCATCAAACAGAAGACTGTTGGGGAAAAGGAAAGAACCGAAGCGGAAACGGTGCTGGTAACAAGAATGGTAACAGGAAAGGGCAGAACCAAGGATGCTTCAAGTGTGGAAGCAATGATCATTTCATGAAGAACTGCCCAGAGAGAAACAACGCTCCGGCTCGAGCATTTGTGATTGGAGCAAGAGACGCACGCGAGGACCCTAACGTGGTCACCGGTACGTTTCTCATTAACAATCACTTTGCATCCATACTATTTGACACTGGCGCCGATTATAGCTTCATGTCTGTGGAATTTAAACGCATACTCGGAATAGAATCTAGTAGATTAGAAATTCCTTATTCCATAGAACTAGCCAATGGTAAACTTGTTGAATCGGGCGAAGTTGTCAGAGGCTGCACATTAGAACTTGGCGAACGAAATTTTAGCATCAACCTCTTACCTATTCAATTGGGTAGCTTCGATGTAGTAGTCGGAATGGACTGGTTGTCCAAGAACAAAGCTGAAGTTATTTGTCATGAGAAAATCATTCGCATCCCTTTAGCGAATGGTGAAACTCTCATCGTGCATGGAGAAAAACGAGACGCGCCTCTTCGAATCATCAATTGTATGAAGGCACAGAAGTGCTTAAGGAAAGGATGTGTTGCTTTCCTAGCACACGTTGTAGATAAGAAGGCTGTGGAGCCAAAACTCGAAGACATTCCTGTGGTGAAGGAATATCCTGATGTGTTCCCTGAAGATCTGCCAGGACTACCTCCGCAACGACAAGTCGAATTCCACATAGACTTGGTTCCAGGAGCCGCTCCTGTAGCCAAGGCTCCATATCGACTTGCGCCATCCGAAATGCAAGAATTATCTACACAGCTTCAGGAGTTGTTGGATAAAGGATTCATAAGGCCAAGCTTCTCACCCTGGGGAGCCCCAGTATTGTTCGTGAAGAAGAAGGATGGATCTCTACGGATGTGTATCGATTACAGGGAACTGAACAAGCTCACAATCAAGAATCGGTATCCGCTACCGAGGATTGATGACTTGTTTGATCAACTGCAAGGATCAAGCTACTATTCCAAGATCGACCTTCGATCTGGATACCATCAGTTGAGAATCCAAGATGAAAGTGTGCCAAAGACTGCATTCAGAACGCGCTATGGGCACTACGAATTTCTTGTGATGCCATTTGGATTGACGAACGCGCCAGTGGTCTTTATGGACCTGATGAACCGCGTATGCAAACCATATCTCGATAATAAGAAATGCACTTGGTGAGGACGAGAACCAAGTTGGATGCGTTATGAGAAATGATAAAAAGAAACGCGCTTGGTGAGGACGAGAACCAAGTTGGATGCGTTATGAGAAATGATAAAAAGAAACGCGCTTGGTGAGAACGAGAACCAAGTAGCATACGTTATGAGAAATAGTGTCACGAATAGGGTACAGAAGCACCATTAATCGTGTACATACTTAGACCGCAGAACAAAAGGTTAGATCTAACGGGTGCCTGGCAGCCACACTACCGGTCGGGGCGAGAATCGAGTAGTGCTTTTGTGTCTCAGAATATACCAATTAAATGCCTTAGGTTTGGTGACTTCCTATGTCGTGCCACATGTTAATGGCTTTGCAACCCATTAACAATCTGATATTTACAGAAATACTGTATTTACATAAAATTCATACCATACTAAAATTGATATATAACTTGAAGTACGTGGGGTACTCAAGAAGATTGAATTATACTTGAAGTACGTGGGGTACTCAAGAAAATGAGAATTATACTTGAGTACGTGGGGTACTCAAGAAGAAATTGAATTATACATGTGTATGTGGTGTACACATGAAACTGAATTTATATATGAAAACTTGATTTACTCACAAACTATGTTTTCATACAAAGTATACAAACATGAAATACAAAACTGCATGAATTCACACCAACATTATGTTGACGTTTTTCCAAAACTCACATGTATTTCAGGTAACTAGGATGGATGTGCGCGTGGTCTTACTCATGCTCGTGGATGTCGCTTTGTTTATCTTTAAATAAAGTCGTGACTTTTAAGACAATATGTTATCTAGTGTTGTAAACACTTGACATATGTTTTTGGTAATGTAATATTCGAAGTTATTTTTGAGCATGTAGTATGTTTACTCTTCGTATGCAATGAGAACCTTTCATGATCACACCTCGTGCTTCCGCCGTAGAAAGGGGTAATGTACTATTCGAAGTTATTTTTGAACATGGCACCCAGGAAAGCTGTGAATGCTCGCAATGATGATCAACCTCCTCCTCCCCCACTGCCAAGAACTGCTGAAGAGCTGAACGCCCTGCTAGAGGAAAGGATCTCCGCTGCTATCGCCCAGTACGAGGCGAACCGTACCCAGGACAGTGGAGGACCAAGCAACGCTAGGCGTAATGGGAATGGAGATTCATCTGGAGGCAGCGCAGCTCAAGGTAACCTTAAAACAATTTACTAAGCATGAAGGAATTTATGAACGGTCCTTGTTTCATTATTTCTTCGATTGCTCATAAGTGAATTGGTTGGGTTAATTCCAGGCTGCACTTTCAAGCAGTTCCTCGACTGCAAGCCGATGAACTACGACGGCACAGGAGGTGCGGTAGCATTTGTACGCTGGACGGAGAAGACTGAAGCTACTTTCCGCATGAGCAAGTGTACCGCGAATCAGCAAGTCACCTTTGCTACTGGGTTGTTTGTCGATGAAGCTCTGACTTGGTGGAACCTGCAAGCCCAAACTTTGGGTGATGATGCCGCTTATGGCCTAACTTGGGAGGAACTGAAGGAAAGAATGAGAGAGAAGTACTGCTCTCGTGCGGAACTCCAAAGGCTGGAAACAGAGTTCTGGCACTTGACTATGGAAGGTGCTGACATCAATGGTTACACTCGAAGGTTCCACGATCTGTCTAGAGTACTTCCCTACATGGTGACTCCCGAATTCAAGCGCGTTGAACGCTACATTTGGGGACTGGCCTCAGAGTTTCGTGGCATGGTGACGTCGGCCAAACCACAAACAATCACCGAGGCTGTAACTCTGGCTGTCAGCCTTACTGAAGATTGTGTTCGTATGAAGAAGCTATCACTGAACCCAACAGAGAAGACCGAGACACATGCTGAGTCGTCCGGCGACAAAAAGAGAAAGCATACAAGTTTGAACCAAGCAACTCGTAACAACAAGGGTTTCAGCAAGAAGCGCGACGCTAACCCGTCTCAGGAGGCAAAAACCCATGCAACCAAAGCATACCAAGGCTCCATGCCTAGATGCCAAAAATGTAAGTATCATCATGATGGAGCTTGTCGCATTCCAAGGTGCGACAAATGTGGTAAATTGGGTCATCAAACAGAAGACTGTTGGGGAAAAGGAAAGAACCGAAGCGGAAACGGTGCTGGTAACAAGAATGGTAACAGGAAAGGGCAGAACCAAGGATGCTTCAAGTGTGGAAGCAATGATCATTTCATGAAGAACTGCCCAGAGAGAAACAACGCTCCGGCTCGAGCATTTGTGATTGGAGCAAGAGACGCACGCGAGGACCCTAACGTGGTCACCGGTACGTTTCTCATTAACAATCACTTTGCATCCATACTATTTGACACTGGCGCCGATTATAGCTTCATGTCTGTGGAATTTAAACGCATACTCGGAATAGAATCTAGTAGATTAGAAATTCCTTATTCCATAGAACTAGCCAATGGTAAACTTGTTGAATCGGGCGAAGTTGTCAGAGGCTGCACATTAGAACTTGGCGAACGAAATTTTAGCATCAACCTCTTACCTATTCAATTGGGTAGCTTCGATGTAGTAGTCGGAATGGACTGGTTGTCCAAGAACAAAGCTGAAGTTATTTGTCATGAGAAAATCATTCGCATCCCTTTAGCGAATGGTGAAACTCTCATCGTGCATGGAGAAAAACGAGACGCGCCTCTTCGAATCATCAATTGTATGAAGGCACAGAAGTGCTTAAGGAAAGGATGTGTTGCTTTCCTAGCACACGTTGTAGATAAGAAGGCTGTGGAGCCAAAACTCGAAGACATTCCTGTGGTGAAGGAATATCCTGATGTGTTCCCTGAAGATCTGCCAGGACTACCTCCGCAACGACAAGTCGAATTCCACATAGACTTGGTTCCAGGAGCCGCTCCTGTAGCCAAGGCTCCATATCGACTTGCGCCATCCGAAATGCAAGAATTATCTACACAGCTTCAGGAGTTGTTGGATAAAGGATTCATAAGGCCAAGCTTCTCACCCTGGGGAGCCCCAGTATTGTTCGTGAAGAAGAAGGATGGATCTCTACGGATGTGTATCGATTACAGGGAACTGAACAAGCTCACAATCAAGAATCGGTATCCGCTACCGAGGATTGATGACTTGTTTGATCAACTGCAAGGATCAAGCTACTATTCCAAGATCGACCTTCGATCTGGATACCATCAGTTGAGAATCCAAGATGAAAGTGTGCCAAAGACTGCATTCAGAACGCGCTATGGGCACTACGAATTTCTTGTGATGCCATTTGGATTGACGAACGCGCCAGTGGTCTTTATGGACCTGATGAACCGCGTATGCAAACCATATCTCGATAATAAGAAATGCACTTGGTGAGGACGAGAACCAAGTTGGATGCGTTATGAGAAATGATAAAAAGAAACGCGCTTGGTGAGGACGAGAACCAAGTTGGATGCGTTATGAGAAATGATAAAAAGAAACGCGCTTGGTGAGAACGAGAACCAAGTAGCATACGTTATGAGAAATAGTGTCACGAATAGGGTACAGAAGCACCATTAATCGTGTACATACTTAGACCGCAGAACAAAAGGTTAGATCTAACGGGTGCCTGGCAGCCACACTACCGGTCGGGGCGAGAATCGAGTAGTGCTTTTGTGTCTCAGAATATACCAATTAAATGCCTTAGGTTTGGTGACTTCCTATGTCGTGCCACATGTTAATGGCTTTGCAACCCATTAACAATCTGATATTTACAGAAATACTGTATTTACATAAAATTCATACCATACTAAAATTGATATATAACTTGAAGTACGTGGGGTACTCAAGAAGATTGAATTATACTTGAAGTACGTGGGGTACTCAAGAAAATGAGAATTATACTTGAGTACGTGGGGTACTCAAGAAGAAATTGAATTATACATGTGTATGTGGTGTACACATGAAACTGAATTTATATATGAAAACTTGATTTACTCACAAACTATGTTTTCATACAAAGTATACAAACATGAAATACAAAACTGCATGAATTCACACCAACATTATGTTGACGTTTTTCCAAAACTCACATGTATTTCAGGTAACTAGGATGGATGTGCGCGTGGTCTTACTCATGCTCGTGGATGTCGCTTTGTTTATCTTTAAATAAAGTCGTGACTTTTAAGACAATATGTTATCTAGTGTTGTAAACACTTGACATATGTTTTTGGTAATGTAATATTCGAAGTTATTTTTGAGCATGTAGTATGTTTACTCTTCGTATGCAATGAGAACCTTTCATGATCACACCTCGTGCTTCCGCCGTAGAAAGGGGTGTGACAAATTCGAGCATGGTTGGCTACTAACCAATCCATTCCTAACACAACATCGAACCCAGCTAGATTCATTGGTAATAGGTTTGCATGAAATTTATGACCTGAAAGTTCTATATTTTCTTTTTGCAAAACCTTATTTATACTAACTGAATTCCCATCTGCCGTTTCAACTGTAAAAATTTGCCTAAGGTTGGTTAAAGGTAAGTTAAGAGCTTGGCAAAATGAAGTATTGATAAAACTTTGGTTTGCACCAGAGTCAAATAATACGTTTGCATATACGTTGTGAACTAAGAACGTACCAGCTATCACATCTGGAATCAGTTCTGCTTCTTGAGTGGTTAGCTGGAATGCTCTGACATTCTTTTTAGTAGCTCCGTCGGCCCTCTTGGCTTTGTTGTCTGCTGGTTTAACCAATTTAGGGGATTCTGGCTTAAAATGTCCTGTTTCTCCACAGTTATAGCAGACTCTTGTTTTCTTTCTGCAGTCTTCTTCGCGATGTCCTATGGCTTTGCAAAAGTTGCATATTACATTACATCTTCCATAATGTTTCTTTTTGCAGTTCTTGCAAAATGGCGAAGTTGAATATTGCCCTGTTCCTTTTCTCTTAAAGCTACTATTATTACCCGTACGAAAGCCTTGGGTAATTTTCTGAGCCAGTTCCTTTTTCCTATTTTCATCTCTTGTACGTACCAGTTCGTCAGTTAGGGTGTTAGCTAATTCCACCGCATCGTCAATAGTACGAGGTCTCGCAGCTTTAACGATGTTACGGATTTCACTAATCAGTCCCCAAATATAGCGAGAAATGAGTACCGGTTCTGGCGAAGCCAGTGTTGGTACCACTCTAGCATATTCAAAGAATGTCGAAGTATACCCTCGACAATCTACATCCATCATTCGATGGTTTAGGAACTTATTTGCCATTTGATCCTTTTCATATTCGGGACAGTATTTTCTTTCTACAAGACTCTTAAATTCTTCCCAGTTCATGGCATAGGCCATATTTCTTCCTTTGGCTTGAAGAACTGTATTCCACCATTCTAGCGCCCCTTCTTTGAAAAGATTTGACGCGTACATGACCTGGTCGTCCTTGTCACATTTACTTATTGTAATCACTGCCTCGGTTTTCTCTAACCAACGCAGTGCCGCAGTCGCTCCTTCATTGCCTGCAAATTCAGCGGGTTTACAAGCAAGAAATTCTTTGTAAGTGCAACCAGGCGTTGCAACTTTCATTTTCTTAGGGAGCGGAGCTTGCCGTGGTTCATTATCATGATTAGTATGATTACCGCCTCCGTTTACGCTATTACTGAAGTTATCTTCAGAAATACGTTTGCTAGGAATGATTTGTTGAGGTTCAATAGGTTTCTGGGCAGCAGCAAGGATTGCTGGAATAGCATTGGCTATTCCTTGAGCAACAATATTTTCTATATCCTGCCTAGTCATAAATTGATCCTCTGGATGTTGCTCAGATTGATTAACCTCATTAACTGGTTCATTATTAGCGTTTTCCATCTGATAATTAATATATATAATTTATTAGTATCAAATAAATAACAATTATACACAAAATAATCATACAAATTTCACAACACATATAGCCAAAACTATCGATTTCTCGATTCCCATTTTTGTATATATTTTATAATATGCGTCCATACACACCTTTATCTTACAAAGTTTTATTTGTAGTTATTTCACAAGATTATATTTTAGTATTTATGATACAACCACAGTTTCACAACCCCACTATCCCTCGTTATTTGGTATTTCAGTAACGATGTTCCCTCTTGTCGTATTTCCAGGAGATCTGTTCTCCTACTTCCCTGATCCTATTTCCTGCATCCACCAGCTCCTCGCCAAAGTGGCGGAGTTCAGCTAAATTTTCATTGCTCATGGGTGGATTTGGTATCGGTTCCGGGTCGAACTGAGGGAGAAAGGAATAAGGACTGTTGAGCAGGTTTTGGAACTGCCAATCATTGGTCCACCACTCGTCCATTCCTAGAGGTTGGGTGTGGATTATTGGTTCTGGGATTGTTGGTTCCAAGTTCATTGGAAGTTGATTCTCAGCAGGATAAGAGTAGAAATTATTATTGACAGGCCTGACTATATCACAGCTCGCCAATGCGCGATCCAATTCATCCTGAAATGGTAACTCCTCAACTTGTCTAGAGCTTTCCCCAATTTTCATCTCCATCTGCCTAGAACCTTCCTCAAACTCCTTTTCCATCTGCCTAGAACCTTCCCCGACTTCAATCCCCTTTCCTTTATCTAAGGGATTTTCTATCTTGGGAATCTTCCTAGTTGTGGGTTTCCTCCTGCGCACACGCCTCCATCCTACAAATCTTCTCTTTTTCTTAGGCTTGGGTTTCTCCGGAGGTGGAGCGTTGAATTCCATAGGTTCTTCTATATCATGTATATATTTATTAAAATCTCTGGAAACCTCTATTTTCACCGGATAGAGATTTAAATTCTGAAGGGCTTCAGACAAGTCATTCATGCTGTTTAGCATATATGCAAAATACACATAAAATGCTAAGTTAAAAATTTTATAACAAAATTTCATAGATAACCTTTAAATATTATTTCATACCGGGTGACTACAAAAACAACTGAAAATTAAAACACACTAGGGTTTACTGTAAACTTATTTATTTACTGGATAAGGTTTCTGGATTGTAGGTGAAAAGGGTGCTAAACTTGAGTCAGAGTATTTAAAGATTTGCATTTACTGCTACAGTGGCTAACATATAAAGATTTGCCCATTTTTCATCTAACTTGTCCTCCCATGGAGGGTTACTGCCTAGTTCTTGGGTTTTCTGATTAACTCTCCCTCCTTTGGATTTCTTTTGTTTCTCTTGACTTTTCCTAATAATCAAACTTCTTTTATTAGGAGAAAGTGGTTCCTCATATTGTGCCTTACGGACAAATATTCCTTCTTCAGGATTTACATAGGGTTTTGAGGAATTTGTTTGGGATGAACTTCCCTTCTCGTTTGATGACCTATCTAATTTAAGATAGATGTTTGAAAGCTTTTGCTTACCCATACTGTACACAATTATTCAAATAATAAAACACATAATCACAGAATAGCAATTAGTAAAATTAAGTATTTTCTAAATACTTAATTGGCTTAAATCAGTGGCTTTGATACCACCTTTTTCTGTCACGGCCCCGACCCGGTTTGACCCGTTTCAGGAGCCGCGGGACAGAAAATCCCGTGGTATTTATTTAACAGCGGAAGATTTTACCAGGATCTTTTTAAAACTGCAATTTTCCCGATTATTTTATTTCACAACTCGGAATAAAAACCCCAGTAATTTACAATCATAAGATTTCCTGGAGAAATCTTTATTTTACAAAACATGTTTCTTTATTTTATATTGAGCCACTTCATTAAGCTTGTAGTGCTTCGCGACACTTTTCTTGGATCACAACAGATCACCTGAAACATGTTTGAAAAAGATTTTGTCAGCGGGAAATACTGGTGAATCATTTTTTTTAGTAAAATGACACGTTTGTTATAATTTACAGTATTAAGAGTGATTACAATGTTTCCTGATATCAACCAACTACCCACAGTATTTGTCACTCGACTCGTTTCTGTGACTATGGTCAGATCACCCATTGGCTAAATCGTTGTCCAATGGTGACGGGAAATAAGTAATGTATACAAAACCCCACATACTGGCTGTAATTTGGTGACTACAAAGACTTAATCCCTGTAATTATAACCTTGAAAATTAACATGATTTTGAAAGTAATTTGATAAAAAGAGAATGACTCACATTGCAGATTTATATGAGCAGAGCTTAGCCTACTGATTAGCCTTTTAACCTAAATTTAATAACATGCACACGAACTCGGTTAGTAACTAATACAGCATTTACGATAACTCACGAGATTAAAACCTTCACAACGAATGACAGAGTGCGATACTTAAACATCCATCATATTAACGACGAATGACAAAGCATAAACCTGAATGTGGGCAGCACTTAAACATCAATTGGATAGTTTAATCGATCGGACATTGAATCGTAGCAGCGATCGAGTTAATACCCGGTATCGGAGCAGCGCCTTGCTAATTATATATGAAATTTCGACTCCAGAGTGATATACTTTCGTTTTTGAAAGTTTTAATCGATACCAGTGGACTGTGCAAGTGACGGGCTATTTATAGCTGAATTTAGGGCCTTACGCGGCCCGCATAACCCATCCCCTATATCTTACGCGGCCCGCGTGGCCGCCCAGTCTACGTATAGGTTTGCATGGTCATGTGCTTAGGTTTGACAGGTGGTTGATACGTGGCCCGGTTATGCTTATCTGGTGAACCCATGTTTGACGCGGCCCGCGTAAGACAAACTTGTCTCTTACGCGGCCCGCCTGAAACCTATAAGTTTTGTTTTTCTTGATTTTTGATGTAGGGTAAGGTTTCAGGGGTCCGGGTTTCCATTTATGGTTTAAATTAGGATATTTTTTAGAGTCCTTACACCGTCCTTGAAGGATAGAGATACTTCAATGTTTTCAAAATGCTACAACGAAAACTTCAAAAGACAAGCCATCATACACAAACACATTCATCCCATAGGAAGAAACAATCCACTCGAATAGTCATCCGACCGGACTACCGTCCGACCGGATGACCATTCGAATGGATTGTTATCCGCACGATTAACCGTCCGATTGGATTACCATCCGACCGAACTGCTATCCGACCCATTCACCCTTTGTATCGTTTTGCGCGTCACTTATCGTTATGCTATCAACTATTCAGGCTAACTTTACTCGCTAAGCGCTCCCTTCAATCCATCAACCGCTGTGAGTATACTCGATCCCTTTTTGCTTTATGCACTTTTGGGTTTTACATACGTTACAACTATTCAAATCACATCAAACACACTACTCAATACTATTTGAACGCTAACTGTTAATGCATGTTATACGTGGCTTATGAATGCTTGTTTGTTATGTTTACACATGGAATGCTGTCTACCTGCCTTAGCAACGATAGTACTATAGTTTGGACTCGTCACCCGTTCACACGGGGGTTGTTAAGGACAATTACTTGCATGGATTACGGTGGTAATCATGTATTGCGAACTGCCTCGGGCAGTCAACCCGCAGTCATTGGTATCGATGGATCTATGTCGATAACTAACGTGCTTCATTTCACTATGTGTACGTGCTGATTATGCGTAAACGAATTCGAACTCTATATGCTATTATCAAACTTGTATGCTCACCTTTACATTTTATGTATTGACTTTATTTTAACGTATGTGACAGGTGCTTAGGATGCACATATGGTAGGAAATCGAAGCTAGAATAAAGCTTTAGAGCCCAACAAATAGTTGTCTGTAGTAATTGAATCAAGGGTCTCTAGAAGCAGATAAACAATTGCTCTATTTAAATATGAGTTGTCGGAACGGAATTATTTTGCCTAGATTTTATCTGTAATAATTTGTTTACTGTTTGAGGCATGGTATGGGACATGTTATTTTAAATTGAATGGTAATGATAATTGTTATGGAAACTTCTGGACAATCTGTTTCGCTCAGTGCCATGCCCCGATGTTTCCGCCATCGGTTGGGGTGTGACACAAAGTTCCATTGTTCACACCATGCACCATAACACAAATCTTACAGCATTGCAAGTTTAGGACTTAGTTTGGTTCCTCTCATTATAAAGAGAGTATATGAGCCTCATGTTTTCTCGAATAAACCTTAACTCAAGCCTCTCAACATGAAGATTAGTTGGGAATTCGATTTGGTACATAATATCCCAAGAAAACAAAGTAGCAAGAATAAGTATGATTGTTCTTACAAAACTCAGAAATTAATCCTAACTTTGGATCTTAAAATGGTGATGTACCAAATTGGTTTACCATGGTAAACTTGTGGTAACACTCCTAGAGGTTGTCCAAGTAAAGGAGAAACAAGAAAACATGAAGAAAAGATGAAGGAAGTGAGTTAAAAACTCACTTTTGCACTTAGAACTATTCTACCCAAAGTTGCAAAATCTTGAAGATTTGGAGTGTTAGAGGGAGTGTTTGGAGTGTGAAAAGTGTTTAGTTGGTGATAAGGGGTTGTATTTGTAGTTGGAATTAGAGTTTCGGTGTCAAATGAGGTTGTTAGGGGTTGAAAAGAGGGAAAAAGAGCCAAAATTTGCGAATTTAAAACAATCTGCCAGACCAGGTTCCATACGGACCGCAAGGGGGTTCAATACGGTCCGTTTGGAACTTTGAAATTATAAAAAATTTATTTTTTTGTTTGGTTGGTTATCTTATGCTATAAACTCAATGTTAAGCATGTTTTTAGGGTTTTAAGGTGTATGTAAGCATCTAATGCATAAATGCGTATGAATATCGTTCCGAGAAAATATAAACTTAATATATGGCTCGATTTTTAATTAAAAATGTGTATTCGTGATTGTTTGCGTATCATGCATGCATGATTAAACAAGTGTCATATAAAATGTATTTCTATTATGATCAAAAGTCTTGGATTACAAGGATTGAAATTGAATACGAATACAAGCTTTTTATAAATAAGAATTACGAAAACACGGAACGTTACATTAATAGGGTCATTATGTTACCTAAAAAACTTATTTTTCTTATAGGATCGTCATATCAACATGAAACCCAATGAGCTGACAGAACGGGTTGTTACCATTCGAAAGAAACAACCAGAGCTACAGCTATCCATTGACGTGATGCGTACGCATTATAAAAATGCAAATGTTGTTAAAAGATTAGACTAGGGTTTAATATAACGTCAAGTACGTATATTTATTGAAAATTTTGTTTTATATTATTATGACACCTCCCACCCCCAAACCTATCCACTTTCACCTCCCACCTTCTCTAAACTTTATCACCATCAATAATAATGTTGCCGTTCAACCATTGAAGACTACCTAGATCCAAGAAATTCTCCATCAAAATGCCTACACTCTTTAATCTTATACCATTATGATCCTAGATTCTTTGTCATTATGTTCGCTATATCTAACTAGTGTTTAGTCAGACAAATCCATCCAATTTCAATATTTAACACGTCTAATACATCAAAATAAAATGCAAACGAGCAACAAGTTGCGCTGCTAGTTCTTTTTGAATTGCAAAACTAAGTCTTTTAAAAACTAAAATTTTTAAATCTTTGATTATAACTTTTCTATGCATGACCCGTTGGACTCGACTAAGTAGCTCCAGAGCCTCAGGTGCAAGGAAACCAAAGATATCTTAGGCTATGCGGTATGGTGATGGTCCTCCCTTGGAGGATGGTCCGCCACGTAAGCACTACGTAGGAAGGGCATGAGGATGGGGCAAAAATGATGGAGGTATGGAAATGGGGGGATTGACCTAAAAAGTATATGTATATATCGTATGTATAGGTGTGTGTGAGAGGGGAGGGGCTGTTTTTTTGTCATCTTGTGAACATCGCCAACGTCCTGGAGAGGACGGCGAGGACGAAGCCGGGAGGGGGCGGCGTGGTGTTTGGCCCGGCGCCGGACCAGAACGAACCGGGGACTAACCCCATACCGTCCAGCCTTATGCAAATGGTATAAATACGTTTTGGTTGTCAAGTCATGTACACTTTCTTGTGTTAGGTCACTTTGCATGAAGTAACTTTCAAAGCGGCTCTGACCCACCGTAAAATCAACTTTTAAGGTGCGCTTCTTCATTTATTTTTTTATTATTCTCTTTTAAGAAGGTACAAGAATTATAAGCCTATTGGTTATCAAGTCATGTACGCTTTCTTGTTTTAGGTCCCTTTGCATGAAGTTTCTATTAAATCAGTCTAACCCACCGTAGGATCAGCTTTTAAGGCGCACTTCTTTATTTAATTTTTTTTTATTATTCTCTTTAAAAAGATACAAGAATTATAAACTTATTTATCCTCAAGATCGTATATTTCCACCTATTTTTTTAAAGATACAAGAATTATAAACTTCTTTATTTATTTATTCCTCAAAATCATATATTTCTACCTGTTATTTGTTGAAACTATTTTAATAATTAATTATAAGACAACATATTTTTATTACAACAAACTAATTCATTCTTATTAACCACTAATACTTATTCTTTATTGATTTGAATCATCCTACTTTTAATAATTAATTATAAGACGACATTATTTTTATTACGACAAACTAATTTATTCTTGTTAACCACCAATACTTATTCTTTATTGATTTGAATCATCCACCTATAAAATAAAGAGGATGCATCTTACTAGCACACCATGTCCCTAAAAGACATAAAACAATATTATTATAAGCGAACGATCATATAGTAGGTGTATTGAAATAATTCTTGATTACGTCTATGTGATATGGGTAAACGAGATTTTCATAAATTAATGTATTTTAACCTAAAGCCAAGAGTGCTCAAATATTTCCTTTTTTTAATCCGAATCTACATTTTTTAACGCCAAGGTTCCATAATAAGAAAATAAAACATCTAGAGAAATCTAAATTAATTGCAAACTAATTCATCGAAATTAGAGGCAAACAGGCAACAAGCTATGCCGAGTATCAAAGAAACTACAAAGTTATCAGTATGCATCCGTAGTGCTTTGTGGTTAGATTACCTCATTTTGTTGTTTTCAGTGGGGCCAGCATTTGGGATTGTTAATTGGCATGAAATGGGTCCATTTAGACCTTAAAATGATAACTACGATACCTTTGTCCTTTGGCATGCATTTAAGTAAGTTAAGTACTATGATTCGGTTGACTTATTGGTATTCATTTGACTTAAATTGCATGAGATCTGATCACAAGTATTGTTAATTCCAGATCATTCAATCAACGATTTTATACATCAAAACGTGCCTTTAATTCATTCGGTGTGTTTTTTAGCTAATTAAAAATTGCCTGAAATTTAAAAAGATGATGGCGATCATGTGCTTGCTCATGCGGTGCTTATTTGATTGACATGATAACTTAAGTGTTTAAAAAAAATGTAACATGCAAGTAGCGGATATCAACTTTGATTCGTCCATAACTCCATATATATAACAACATTTAACTAGTCGTGTTGACCCAAGTGTTTGACTCGTTCTATTAAGTAATTTAAGAGCCATGTTAATAAAGTTGATCTAATATAATAGGGTGAGAATCATTTAAGTTATACAACGATCACAAAACCAACGAATTTAAATCGTTAATTTAAGTTTTTAATCAAATATTCATATACATATTGGAATTTTAAATACATATGTACCTATAAAACTATCAAACTAATTTTTTTTATATATTTTTAATTTTATACCATTTATATATACTTATACATGTGTATGTTTTATAATAATAGAACAATCAAGTTACTAGGCTGCCCGCTAAAAGTCTTCATCGTCGCCGCATACATATTGATATACACACATTTACATACTTAAATACACATATTTACATACTTACATATACATATACATATACATGATACTTACATACATACATTTGCATATATACACCTACATACACACATTTACATAAAAACATACATTCTTACACACACATACATACTTGCACAAACCCAAAACTAGTTAGTCCAAAATTACACAAATCCTCTTTAACAAAATTGAAGAGAAAACTAACCTTAATTTGATGTTTTAGTAAATGGTGGCTGGAGAAATGATGGTGGTGGTCCGATTTCTCTAGCATACACATACACAATAATTAAATAGGATAGCATATATACAAAACAAATTAAAGATGGAATTCAACATAAACTAACACAAACTAACCGATTTGGTCGAGTTGGGGGTGTTCCCGTCGGTAGAGGAGAAGATTTGGGGGAAAATGAGAAAAGGAAGGAAACAACCCGCATAATAGCTACTACTGCGTTTAGGGTTTTATGGGGGACTATATGTAGCCGCTATTGGTCCAGTATGCCGCAACTATTGCGTCAAAAAAAATCTCAGCCGTTAGATCAGGTTAAGAAATGAACAGCTGGGGTTGTTTGAGGACCCCGTGTTCCGAATACACCCTCTAGCGACGATAAATTGGGTGTCACCATCAAAAAGGGGCATATTTTTTGTAGTGTTATATTTTCTTTGGATTTTAGAATTTAGATCGAAGAGAGGATCGTCACAAACAGATAAAGATTACATCTACATATTTTTCTTTATTTTTAAATGTTTAGGAAAAATGAGTGATTCATTTTTTGTTTTCATAATAATTTGTGTTCATTCTAGATCCAACCTCATTATATTTATACTAGATAAAAATCATATTCACTTTTAAATTTTGAATATATATTTATACTGTTATTTTACAAATTGTATTAAATAAAACAAATATAAAATTTAACTATTTACTAAAAAATTATTTTATTCATACATATAGTATTATATGAAATTATATTATCGATGGTATATATACACATATCAAATGCAAATTGTCTTAAGTTATTTTATTTTAGGAAGGTGATAGGAAAGTGGCATATGGCTAATAAGCTGTAGCTAGCTAGCTAGGTATTCACCATTCAATATCAAACCCTCTCAAGACTAAACATCTACTGTGTATATACTGAAAACGACACACACAGATCTCATTTGATTTTCATTCTCCGGCAGCAGCAACAGCAGATCCAGGTATTCAAACTTCAATTACTTCTACTTCAAGTCAAACACACCATCGGAGATATTATGGATAGTGAACATAACATCAACAAGCACGAGGAAGAACACCAACATGTTGTTGGTGACTATGATTATAATTATCATCATCAGATCGTTGGAACAATTACTTCTTCTTACGGCGGTTTCATCCAACAATATTCATCTTTACCTCCTCCTCCTTCGATGATGATAGCACCTCAATCACAAAATCAACAACAAGTTACACCACCCGATCATCGTCAACAAGGTACCATATATCCCTCTCATATAATAATTTAATTAACAATATGCCCGTATCTATCTTAGATTATTTCGGTATTTCTAGCGAGAATAGTGATTTTAGCGGTTCTAAGTTGCTAAACCCTAATTTCATGGGTGCTTAATCTTTTGTTTATACTGATTTTTTTTATATAAATTAGTATTGTTTAGATTATATTTCATGTATATGTACATATTAAGTTGGATCGATGTAGTATTACTCTTTTTTAGTGAAAATGGTGATTTCTAGTTAAATAGCAGTTCTGGAACTTTCCAAATTACCCTGATTTCATATATATTTCATGTATATATACATATTAAGTTGGATCGATGTAGTTTTACTGATTTTTTAGCGAAAATGGTGATTTCTAGTTATATAGAGGTTTTGCAGCGTTCCAAATTACCTTGATTTCATGTGTGCTTACTCCTTTGTGTGTACGGATTTTTTTAATCAATTAATATTAGCATATATCAAGTTTTTGTTTAGAGTTAACTTCCGTTTTGCTCCATGTGGTTTTGTTAGTTTAACGGTTTTACCCCAATCATTTAAAAACGGCCATTTTCCTCCTTAATGTTTCGATCTTGTCGCCAATTTGCTCCCCAGCTCTAACTCCATCCATATTGTATGTTAACTGAAAAGGTATTTTTGTAATTTCAAGTTAACATACAAGATCCAAGTATCCTTACGTTATACTTGAAATTACAAAAATACCCTTATAGTTAACATACAATATGGATGGAGTTAGAGCCGGGGAGCAAACTGGCGACAAGATCGAAACATCAAGGAGGAAAATGTCTGTTTTTAAATGATTGGGGCAAAACCGTTAAAGTGAACAAACCACAGGGAGTAAAACGGAAGTTGACATTTTTGTTTAAATACCATCTTTCATATATACATACATACGTATGATATATGTGATTTGTGTATATATACATAAGAGTAAACTTCTGTTTTGCTCCCTGTGGTTTAGTCACTTTAACGGTTTTACCCCAAACCTTTAAAAATAGCCATTTTCCTCCAATAGTTTGCTATGGTTTTTCCATTTTGCTCCCCGCGGGGAGCAAAATGAAAAAACAGATAATTTGGATGGAGTTAGAGGCGGGGAGCAAAATGGAAAAGACATAGCAAGCTATTGGAGGAAAATGACTATTTTTAAAAGTTTGGGGCAAAACCATTAAAATGACCAAACCACATGGAGCAAAACGGAATAATCTTGTTTGGTAAGTTTTGTGACAACAATTAGTATCATGTGAACATAAACATTCAAAGACTTATCCATTTGTATTTATGCTGCAAGCTTGCTTGTACCTAGGTTCATTGTACGTACTGCTTACATAATTTGTGTTTTACTTCCCGTGTACAACTCTCTCTCTCTCATGTATGGCAGCATGTTTATCACAAGACACCTGCCTCACAAAAATATTTTTGTTACAATCACTATCACTAGGATTTATCAAAATATTCAAGAACAATGATTTACATGGCAAAATCTTATCTATGATCTTTTCTTTGTTCTTATCTATGATCTTTTCTTTGTTCTTTTTTGCTTTACAAGCATACTTTAGTCAAAATGAAAACAAAAATGATTCGCTTAACGAAATCCAAATGATTGTAAATCAAATCAATTTTTATCTTCTTTCTTTTTCATCAAAACCTAATGCTAGCTAGCATAATGTTTCCTTTTTTATTATCTATTTATTATTTATTAATTGTGAAAATGTATATTTTTAACATTAGAAAGATAAGATTTGTAAAGGTCTTGTTACTTATATAATAGATTTAACACATTTTTTTGTATATATCTAAAAGATATACATCATGAATTACTTTAATTTATGTTGAATATGTACGCATATATGCTTTGTAGCTATCTAAATTAAGCAAGAGGTGGGGTTGGAGCCACATGGGGTTCTAGAATGGTAACTATTGGGTTTGAATGACGACCAACATACATCCCACCTACCCAATATTCTTAAATTTGGAACTCACTTGTTACCTTATTTAGTCATATTCTATCTTGTAGGACACTAGACAACCTCACCTCTCGATCTCCCCCTTTTTTGGCTTTTTTTCTTACTTATCACTTAGATATATACAAAGTTGTTTATTTAATTGGGTTGGATTAATTTTAGAACTCTGAATATTACACAGAACTTTCAGAACCGCTAATATAGAATTATTTTATTTATATATTTTTATATTTAACATTATTTAAGGATATATTATATGTATTTTCATGATTACACACATGAAAAAACAAATTATTTATGAGTAATAACAAATTTACATATGTGTAAAGGAGCTAGTTTACATACCTGTAAATGAACCAAATTTACGTATATGTAATTATAAAATTACATATAAGAAAATGATAAAACTACTCTTAACGCACATGAAATCATAATAAATGATAAAAATACCCTTAAACAATGTTAAATATAAAAATATATTAGTGGAATGATTGTTTATTAGGAGTTCTGTAAGTTCTGCAATTATTCAGAGTTTTGAAATGATCCTTACCTTATTTTATTTATTTATTTTTTTGAACTGCAAACAACGCCATTTTTCAACATTACACCAATAAATCTAAATTATGCTTTTGCGCAGGTCGTTTAAAAGGAACTTGACACAAAGTTGTTTATTAGCATCTTCATTATTGTTGTATAATAACATTTATTACCAATCTTAATTTATTCTTAATTAAGATATATGACTATTGTTTAATTATGGTTTGAAGAAACAACGGTGAAAAGACACTATAGAGGAGTAAGGCAAAGACCATGGGGAAAATGGGCCGCGGAGATACGCGATCCTAGCAAAGGCGCTCGTGTTTGGTTGGGTACGTTTGAAACAGCCGAGGGTGCAGCCCTCGCTTATGATCAAGCCGCACTTAAGTTCAAAGGCTCAAAGGCCAAACTCAATTTCCCCGAACGTGTTCAAGGCCACCCCGAACTTCATTATATAGTCCCCACCACCACTACACAACCACCAGCTGCCACCCCATCGCAGCCTCCAAACCCTCCACCGCATCAAGCAATAGCCACCATTTATCCAGATCTTCTTCAGTATGCCCAACTTCTTTCCAGTAATGAAGCCGAAATGAGTTACTTCACTGCAGCTCTATACCCTCATAATAATAATACCAACACTGCTGATGTTAACACTCAACAACAACAATATTATTCTGGTAGTTATGCTTCCCACCAATCTCCATCACCAACCGTCGGATCATCATCCATGTCTTATCAGCCAAACTACATCAACGATCCGGTTTCATCATCGGATTTAGGGTCCCATCAACATGTAAATTGGGAGTGGAATGATGCTTTTGATCCCAGTAAGAACTCATGAGTTTACAAATCAGGTGCAAAGGTTATATATGTGGATTCATGAATCATAAGAATGTATGTTTTTAGGCTGATTAATTAAACAAATCTGAGATTTTGACATGGATTATTTCAGCAAATATGATGAGTGAAAGATTTAATTACATTAATTGTTTTCTTTGTGCCACTTGTTAGGGTCAGTATGGTTTTGTTAGCTTTTTAATTCTTTGTAACTTAATTATTAAGCATTATATTTGAAAAGAGTTTAGCTCTTTTAAAATTCAGATAAAGTCAGATTAAATATATTTTTAATATAAGATGGCGTAATCGCTCATCTCTACAATAAGCATAGTTTTAATAATGAAAAGTATACCAAGGAATACTTTTAATAATCAAAATTATACCAACGAATCAAAGATAACGATCGTTGGTAGTTAAGTACTAATGCAAATTTTAAAGATAAGCTTTCAAATAAGATCTTCCTTTCAGTACTTTTAAAATTTGTTAGGAGCCTCGTTCAAGTCTAGTAACGGTTTCTTATGATCAACTTGAACGCCAGACGCAACATCCTCCTCGTTAGAATCAGGAACGCAAGAATTCTCCTCGGTTTCAGTAACCTCCCACGAGTCGTTGGAATACTGCCCAAAGAAATAGTTCTCGTCTCAGACCAATGACATTTTAGCTTAACACTTTTCTGACAGTTGAAAAAGCCGGAAAGATGTGAACAAGTGAATGTGGGATCATGAAGAAGCGTCTGCCACTATTTGAAGAAACAAAATTTACATATATACGCTTCGTACAAACCTGTATTTGGCGTATACCTTTATCACATGCCAGACAACATCGGATCAAAGTCACATCAGACAGGTCTGTATGCTGCATCTAGGTATGTATGCAACGTATAGACGCATCGTATAAAAGCATCATATAGGCCCTATACGTCGCGTATAGTTGATTGATATTTGACACTGTACTTGGTTGAAACCCTGTGTGGGAGACAAACCCTTTACGCCACATATAGATCTGTATGCAAGGTATATAAAGGGCCCACTAGAGTGTGCAAATAGTTATTTAGGTGTGTGAAATTGAATATGCACACTCAATATAAATCAGATATTTTTTGAGGATATACGTGGATTATTATTATTACTTTAACATAAATGTATTATAATTCAATGTTGGGTCAACATTGTAATTTAGTTAACTATAAATCATATGAGCTTAATTGATCTACTTGATGGTTGACATAGTTGTCTTTGATGAAATATTTATTTATTTGGTGATGGAGAAATATAATCCCATTAAGGGGTGGGGGTGTAGAATTTCATCATTCACAACACCCAATCAAGTTCTGCCATGTCATCATCCATTTTTCCATCACTCAAAACCTTTTTAGTGGCATTGGTCATCACTCACCACCACACCTAACAATTTCCCCCCAACCAACAATTCCTCACACAAAATCAATTCATCACGCCGTTATTTTTGTCACGCGTTGATCTTCCACGCGTTATAAAATTAAGGTGGCGGTGGGAATATTGTTTTTTCCACGCGTTGAAAACCCCTATCACAGTGATATAACGCACCGCCCCCACCTACCTAAGGAGGAAAATGTAATGAATAGTGGGAACGTAATATGATCTTAGGTATCCTCCACCCAATCCCATTACATATCATTTTCAGTATAATTATAAATAAATATTGACCGGTTGATACTTGATAGCTACGTATAGAGAACAACTTTTGTTATATCAAAGATATGCCCATGCATGCGTGAGCTAGCGTGGGTAGTAGTAGTCCCATGTGCTTTATTAAAGTAGTCAGTCAGTCAGCCTAGCTCAGCTAGGGTTTCATCAACCCCATATGTATCACTATATCATCAATTATTGGAGAAAAAGGTGATCGATCTATACATAATCATTTGCATCAAATCCATAAGACCATGGGGTGTGGTTTTCCGAGCAAAAAATTATTGAGCTTAGAACTAAAAAAGCAATTATATCTGTAACATGAGTACCTTTTTGAAATTAGAGGAACTTGTTAAAGATTTAACAAAAAAGTTGGATAGTTTATCTACCAACGAAAATCTTGAGGCAATTGCCGCAAAAATCATCAAAGATGTGTCAGACAAAATTGATGAAAAAATGGAGTCAAAAACTCTTATGCCCGAAAGGCAAAAAGAAAAAATTGAGGATGGAAAAAGCTTTCAAAAGTATTCATTTCCAAACTTCAACGTTGGAAATCCATCTTTAGGAATTCCACAGCAAGCAAGCAAGCAACGCCTCTATAGGCAGATTCCACCCGCTTGAACTAGCAATTGCGGGCTGGCTGTGCTGCCGGAACATTACCTTAAAGCAAGCATGCGTGTGCCATCATCTCGTCCAAACAATAGTACCCAACATGGCTGACAAGCTCAACCGACCTTCCCCATAGGCACGCTTGCCTGAATGCCTATGGGGGTGCCAAACTCAACTAAAGGGTTCATTAAGTCCTTTAGAGGTTTTGTGGTCTGGTTAAGACTCATTGGTTGAAGCTGTATACTCATTGTATACGTATACTTGGTTCTAGTAATTTTACTAGTAATAAACTAATATAAACCAAGCATGTGCTCATTACTACAATGAATGATTTATATTAGTTTATTACTAGTAAAATTACTAGAACCAAGTATACGTATACAATGAGTATACAGCTTCAACCAATGAGTCTTAACCAGACCACAAAACCTCTAAAGGACTTAATGAACCCTTTAGTTGAATTTTCAAAAAATTCTGAAGTACCTCCGCAATGTGGTTAATTTTTCAGTCAGTCAGCCTAGCTCAGCTAGGGTTTCATCAACCCCATATGTATCACTATATCATCAATTATTGGAGAAAAAGGTGATCGATCTATACATAATCATTTGCATCAAATCCATAAGACCATGGGGTGTGGTTTGGGTAGTTCCTTTGGAGACTATCCGTCACGTAGACGTCACGTCAGCATAGATGAAGGACCATCCCCTTAGGAACTATCCAAGGGTGTGGAGGATAGTCCCCCCTCTCTTTTTTATTATTATTTTGTTTGATTTAGTTAAATAATTAAAACAAAACAAAAAAATAGCTCTCTCTCTCTCTCTCTCACTCTATGAGATGGCCCACCATAAGCTCGTCCCCAACGTCCTACACTTGCCGTTTGCGCCGCGACGACCCGGAGGGGGGCAGTGTGGGACGAGGCCGACGACCCAAAGCCGGGAGACGATCCCCACACCCCTCGGCCTAATGGTCCATATTTTTTCGACTCAATAAATGCATTTACATTTATATAATCATGTTTCTCCTTTTTTTTCTAGTCTTTTAACCCTTTAAAGATCATGTATCGGTTTGGTTCTTATTATTAGCATTAACCGAAACCGTAATTGAAGTCATTAGTTAATCGTTTCAGTTTATTCGGTTAATTTGTCGGTTTTCAGTTCGGTTAATAACCAAATCAAACAAGGGGCTAAAATTTTTGCTTAGAAATACATGTCATGGAGGTATAAATACATGAAATAGATGTATAAATACATGAAATGAAGGTAAAAATAAATGAAATTGTGGTATAAAATCTAGAAATATATGAAAATCTAAATATTCGGTTTGGTTCCGTTAATTTCAGTTAACCAATGGTACAAAAAAATAACTGATAACCGACTTTCGGTTGATTCGGTTTCGGTTAATTTTGGTTTGGTTTTGTTGGTTTTCGATTTTATTTATATTAAGAGTTCTATTATTGCTCAACTTTATGTGTCGTATTATCTCATTTGGTATTAACGGTTTACCGAAATAAAGTATATATTAAGCGGGATAAGATCAAATAAAAAGTTTATTTTGTCTAAGAATGATGAGAATGAATCTTAACCAATCATTTTTCAAATCAATGATTAAGATGAAAGTGTAGGAGAAAGGATGAGTGCAAGGGTATCTTGGGAAAATCCTATTTATGGACTCTCTCTCCACATGCAAGGCACATGTATATTCCACCCCAATTTTTTAAACGTTCATAACTTTTTTATACTACATTTTTTTTATAAAAAATTCACCGTAAAATCGAGCGTCTTTTTATCTTTGATTTGAGTATAATATTGCTATATAAAATATGAAGACTAAAAAAACCGATTAAAATGTGTTGTATTTCTTTGTTGTATAACATTTTTGTGCTGGATTTTTGTACTATATTTTGTGCTAAATTTTTTTGTCTTAAATTTTTTTTCTCTATTTTTTGTGCCGGATTTTTTTGTACTACATTTTTTGCTGAATTTTTTCGTGCTGTATTTTTTTGTACTAATTTTTTTGTGCTAGATTTTTTTGGCTATATTTTTTTGTACTAGATTTTTTTGTTATAATTTTAAAAAAACAAAAGGGGTGTCACATGTCATTTTCACTCCTATTTATAAAGACCAAAATGCCCTTCATTCCTACTTATTAGGAGTGTCACATGTCATCATCACAATCCTTCTTAGACTACTTAAGCAAAATCAACTTTTTAGTGGATTCTTCCCCTATATTAAGCATCCCGTATTTTTTATTTTATGTTTGTTTAAGTGTAAACAAGCAATTAAAGCATCGGAAACGGTAATCAGATCATTTCCTTAGACCAAGGGGTATGGGGGCCGGCTTAGGCCCGGCGAAGCCCGGCGCCGGTCCCCCACACCGCCCCCCTCAGCCAATCATGTTAAAACCGGCTAGCCAAAGACGTTGATAACGGGCCATGATTTTGAATATATAGCCGTTGAACGGCTATATGTATTTAATAAAAAAATTCCTTTTTTGTATAAAACCATTCCATTATATACCATTTTTCATCACTTTCTCCCCACTTTCAACCCAAAACACTCTCATTTTTATACCACTATTTTATAAAAAAGTATATTTTCATCCACAATGGCATCTAATTCTTGGTGGTCCTCGGGTTCTTCGGACAAAGAAGAGATGATTTTCGCAAACAATGTGGTAAAGGCGGCGCAGATTCTTATGGAGGAAGAGGAAGACAACTCGTCTGAAAGTGTTATTACCAGACGAATACGGGTTAACAGAGACCGCGAAGGTTTGTCATTAATAAATTTTATTATCCTTATTCCTTATTTACTCGTATTTATATTTTTTTTTTACGGCAGGAGCGCACGAGAAATTGGTGAACGATTATTTTTCGGATGCACCCCTTTACAACGCCGACATTTTCAGACGAAGGTTCCGAATGAGTCGCCGGTTATTCACACGGATTGCTGATGATTTGGCGGGGGTAGACCCGTTTTTCACGCAACGACCCGATGCTCGGAATTATGAAGGGTTCACCACGTTACAAAAGTGTATTGCGGCCATTCGCCAACTGGCGTACGGGACAGTGGCCGACGCTTTGGAACCGGTCCGGACACCCGTTTTACAGTTTCTGGGGTTGAGTATAGACGCGGGTATTATCTTGCTGACGGAAGGCAAGACTATTCCATTTCCCGAGGACGAAAAAAGGAAAAAATTCGCCAAGCGTCAAGAAGCTGCAAGAAAAGACATCGAACGTTGTTTTGGTGTTTTAAAAAAAAATGGGCCATCATTCAACAACCGGCACGTGCGTTCACACAGAAGAGGTTGCGCCTTTGTATGTACGCTTGTCTTTTGCTCCATAACATGATTATTGAAGACGAAGGTCGGGCGATTTGTGAGTATGATGAGAATGCATCTTACGGGAATATTGTCCCGGTAGAGCCGACGCAACAGGATTTAAACCCGTTCGCGTTAACCAACGACTACGCGCATGCAAACCTTCAACAGGATTTGGTAGAACATATATGGAACAACGCAAACGACGGGGACGGTGACGAAGACGAAGACGAGTAGTGTAGTTTTTTTTAATTTTTAAATGTTGTCTTTTTTCTATAAATTTTAGGTGGTGTAATTTTTTTTTAGGTTATGTAATTTTTATTTATGTTATGTAATGGATTTTATGTCTTATTTTTAAATTTTGAATTGTTTTTATAAAGTTAAACAAAGAAAAAAGTTAAACAAATAAAAAAGTTAAACAATAAAAATTAAACATTAAAAAATTATGTGGGGTAGCCCCATCATACACCCCCCTCAAATTGGGAGAAGGTCCATCCTTCATGAGACGGTGATGTGCCGCCTACGTGACGGCCCAACCTTATGAGGATGAGCCTCCCCGTACCCACTAGTCTGAAATAAAAACATTAAAGAAAGGAAAATAAGTATCGGGATCACTTTCGGCATCTTATATTCAAACATTGCGGCTGATGTCCTTTTTGCTTACTTTCACACTTGTTTAAACTGTCATCGCCCATTTTTGGTATTCCAATACGACTAGACGTGTAAGCTTTATGTTCTGAATATTATTACAAGGGTTGTTCTATTTCCACGTCCCTTTAGTCTTATTTTCATATCCTTATTTTAGATCGATACGGGCTGTATAGAATGTTTATGCGCAAAATTTATTGCGGTGGAATGTTTTCTTTTATATGTATACAAGACGTATACATATTTGCATAATTTTATTTCGAAGGTTTGACAAGGGTTTTTAGTTTTGAAATCTGTATACGGGCCGTATAAACCGTATAGAAAAGTTATTTTTTTGTTGCAATCGGGAAACCGTTTAATTAATTTTGTAAATTTTAAAATAGTGTTTTATATATCGGATTATGTTACTAGTTTTTAGCTAAACGTATTTATCATGTTTAATAAGTTTCCACTTTGTAAAACTATAAATAAGTATAGAAAAGTTAATTTTTTGTTGCAATCGGGAAACCGTTTAATAAGTTTTGTAAATTTTAAAATAGTGTTGTATATATCGGATTATGTTACGAGTTTGTAGTTAAACGTATTTATCATGCTTAATAAGTTTCCACTTTGTAAAACGATAAATAAGTATAGAAAAGTTATTTTTTTGTTGCAATCGGGAAACCGTTTAATAAGTTTTGTAAATTTTAAAATAGTGTTGTATATATCGGATTATGTTACGAGTTTGTAGTTAAACGTATTTATTATTTTTAATAAGTTTCCACTTTGTAAAACGATAAATAAGTATAGAAAAGTTAATTTTTTGTTGCAATCGGAAAACCGTTTAATAAGTTTTGTAAATTTTAAAATAGTGTTGTATATATCGGATTATGTTACGAGTTTGTAGTTAAACGTATTTAGTATTTTTAATAAGTTTTCACTTTGTAAAACGATAAATATGTATAGAAAAGTTAATTTTTTGTTGCAATCGGGAAACCGTTTAATAAGTTTTGTAATTTTTAAAATAGTGTTGTATATATCGGATTATGTTACGAGTTTGTAGTTAAACGTATTTATTATTTTTAATAAGTTTCCACTTTGTAAAACGATAAATATGTATAGAAAAGTTAATTTTTTGTTGCAATCGGGAAACCGTTTAATAAGTTTTGTAAATTTTAAAATAGTGTTGTATATATCGGATTATGTTACGAGTTTGTAGTTAAACGTATTTATTATTTTTAATAAGTTTCCACTCTATAAAACGATAAATATGTATACAAAAGTTAATTTTTTGTTGCAATCGGGAAACCGTTTAATAAGTTTTGTAAATTTTAAAATAGTGTTGTATATATCGGATTATGTTACGAATTTGTAGTTAAGCGTATTTATAATGTTTAATATGTTTTCACTTTGTATAACGATAAATATGTGATATGATTATGATAAACTACGACAACAATTATTAAAGAAACAACTTAACATCTAAACATAAGATTAATATTTACGGCCTGTATCAACCATGTTAGAATAAGATCATTCCATGTGGATTTATTAGGACCCTTATTATAATCATTTGTATATTTGAAAAAGGGTGCATATAATTCGACATCATCATTTTTTACACTCACGTGCCTAAAGGACGTATATTGGGTGTAAAGAAATATAGAGGCTCGAGATCTATACGGGAGATCGATTCGGTTAAAAGCTTAAATAAGTTGAGCCTTAATGAGCACAAGCCCAAGCTCAAGCCTGAAATACAGCTTGCTTAGTCATCGAGCCCAAGCCCGAACTCGAGCTTGAAATAAAAGCTCGTTTAGACTCGCGAGCCTAAACAAATTTAAGTGTTTTTATATATGTTATAATGATAATAATGATTATAGTCAATTCCTAAAAAGTCTAAGTCAGTTTCAACTTAGGCCCGTATGATTTAAAGTAACATTGGTGAGCTGAGCTCAACCCGAGCTTTGGCTCGTATAAGTGATATCAAAGCGAGCTCGAGCCGAGATTTTAGCTCATTTGAGATTGTTCTCGAAATAGCTCGAGCTTTGGGTTTTACTCGCAAGTTGGGCTCGAGCTCGAGCCTGAAATATAGTCTAGTCAGGCTCGGGCTCAGCACGACTCGTTTACACCCTTACCCGTATGCTGTATATAATTATACGAGTTATATAGAGTCAAAGATTATCAGACGTTATCTGGTGACTGGCCTATACGATTCGTATAAAGGCTTTTCTAGAAATTGAACGCCCCAAAGGGTTGAAGATACTATATACGACTCGTATCGTATTATACGAGTTGTGATACAACTCGTAAATATCACCAATGAAAACTCGATATCTCAGGGTAGTGAAGATACAAGATGCCTACTATCATTATATATGCGTGAGGAAAGGGGAAGAGCTAACAATCTAAAAAACTCTCAACTATCATAACCAACACTCTACCACTCATCTTTATACATTATTTTGGCCCATTAAGCTGAACGTGGTGCAACAATGTGAAACTTGGACCAAAGAGTGTCAAAACGAGATGTTGACAACCCGTTGTTCAGTAAGTCAATGATTTGTATAGTTGTAGGCACCTAGCGAACACACAAAGTCTGAGTCAATACCATGGCCCAAAGAAAATGTAAGTCAATCTTAAGGTGTTTCGTACGCTGATGAAACACTGGTTTGACTGCAACATAGGTAGCTCTAATATTGTCGCACCAAAGAGTAGGTGGACATGATAAATAATATGCATAATCTTATCACTGAAGTGAATAAGACCGTGAGCGTAATTTTGTCACCGAAGTAAACAAGATCGTACAATGACTTGTTGGTCAAGGTCACATCAACAATGTTAACAAGAGGCAGTTTGTAAATGTTTGTTTTGTGCGCCGCTTCTATAAAAAGATGTCGGATGGAAAGAAGAAAATCTCCTATACCACATTAGTGGGATTATCTTCCCGAGTGTAATAAATATAGCCCTTTAAATGCAATAAGTTGAAAGAACAACGTTGTTTTCTTTACGTATCATCTTGTGCGTATTGTTGTATATGGTTCTGGTGTTGGACATTTTTTTGTGGTTATTCTCCTTGTAGTTGTAAAGTATTTAACGTGGTTCCATGTTTTGATTTGTCAACCTCCCCACCATACGGGTTTCATTATTTGATAGCCTCATTATAAACAAATGCCCCTCCAAATGTTGAGCAAGATATGGTTATGTTCATCATGTTTCACCGATAGCTTCCAGACACCATGCGTTGTCTTGTATCTCCCTAGCAATGAAAACTTGCACGCCGTTTTTAGAGCCAACACGTCTAAGTGTGGTGTTTTCTTTTGTTCGCCACCACGATCACATCTTCTAAGCCATACCTTGACCATCTGGCAGACAGTGTTTGTCTTCAATCGTTGGGTGTCTATGACGTAATTGTTCTCACGTCCTCTGATAACAGCCCAATCCACCAACTCACAATAGAGAGAAAATCCTGAAACCACGATATGGTAGAATTTTATAAAGCTTATGACAAATAAATGAAAGATTATTATACTTGTTTGGTTTCTTACACACCAATCTTGTTAAGGTATTCACCGCCAAATATGAACTCCTGAAACAATAGTATGGTTAGACTTTTGAAAAGCTAACAACAAATAAGTTAAGAAATGTTGTACCTATTCGGATTCTTACACCCCAAACTCGTTAGGATACTCACAGTCAGTTCTCGGATTGTTGTCGTCCCAACTCCCAAAACGACATTGCTAGCTAAGAGAATTTGAATAAATATAAATTAATGAACATAACTAAATGAAAAATATATAGTAGTTTATACAGTAAGTTTTGACGGAATCTTACGTCGTGTCAAATAATAGAAGCGCATTACAAGGAATCTTATGTCAACTCAAAATAATTTGCATGCATATGGAGGAATATTACGTCAAGTCAACTGGATTCGCATGCATATCGATGAATATTATGTCAAGTCGACTTAAATCGCACGCATATCGAGATATCTATCGTCATGTCAAAATACGCACATATTTTAAGGAAGATTTCTGACCATCCGGGCCATCTATAAGACTCATGTAGTACCTACGAGCCGTATACAAAACATGATTTAGACTAATGTGATGTGACCATGGCAGCTTTTGTTGGTTATATGACTTGTATACTCCAATACCAGTCATATAGAAGGCATGAAAAGATTGGATAGGTGTACGTTTACTAGTGCCCTTTAAAAAGAGTTAACTTCGTCATGTTCATATATGATTGTTACGTATAAGTAGAAAGACAAACAGAGGGAGCAAACTAAGTTTTTATTGAAAATAATATTATATTTATCTGCATCTTTTAACCCAATCTACCTGAAAGGATCATAAAATAAGTGTTAGAAAGAGAAAACTGAAAAAGTAAATCAAATCAAGAAAATTTCTTATCAAAAACACTAACAACTCTACTACCCTCACAGATTAGAACATGTGACCAAACTTCAACGTGAGTTTGATCACCACACAATTCAGTAGGAATTTGGTTGCGGTTCCGATAGTCCACCAATAAATCATTCACTGTAGGTTGTAGCAAAGAGCGTATCGTCGCATGCCTTGCCTTGTCCGGGTTGTTGTTTTGGAGCATGGTATGGTACTTTTTCTCATAGGAACATGTTATAAATTCTTCTATGAGGATATCATGTATACTAGCATTTAGGAAAGATGATGCAAGATGTCAGAAGCAAAATGCAATTATATGGATCATCTTTCCACCCGTAATGTGGGTTGTGAGTTTCTACTCTTCTGATTGTATAGTTGTACGCCATGTGTTCATAGGAACATGTTTTACAAATTACATTTCAATCACATTAAATTTTATTGAAACTAATCCTATTGGAATCCTTCGTTCCACTGCTACCAAAAAATATATGACAATTATTATTAAATCAAGTTAAAATAGACTCCACCCAATCAGATGTATATTCGTAAGCAACAAATGTTACGGCGCCAGCAGGTGCAGCCTTCACGATTGACGGTACAATCCCCTTGTAAAGTCCAGCCCAGCCCTCCTTTTGTGAGATCCGCATAAGTGCATCATACATGTTTCTATAAGCATGGGTCTCAACCCGGGCCCCATATCTCGGATGTCTTTGCAATCCTTCAATCTGTAAATGTAACAACCAGTGTCAAAATGGGTCAAAACAGGCTTGTACGATTTGCATCGGGCTATTGGACTAGATAGCTAGCAAACCACAATCGTTCCAAATGCTATCAAAGCTGTAGAAGTTTCACCTGAAATCGCTTCTTCACAACATCAAGGGGATGACAAACAGCCTTAGCGCATGATCCAGCAGCAAGCCCACAGACAAAAAGCTGAAAACTTGACAAAGATTCTTCGTTCAGCACTGAATCTGTAGACCAGCGTGCATTCCAGGCCTAAAACATAAAAATAAAGCTGCCTCAGATATCAAAGAAATTAACTTTCTATCGTTTTAAACAAAGGCTCAAACAGTAGTGCACTATAAATTACTGCTTCAGTTATAACTAGAAATTCTGGAGACCCTTTATGTGTGAATCCAACCAAAAAGTTTTTTTTTTCATTTTCCTAGCCAGCAAACAAATAAGAAAGAGAAAAAAAAATAATGCAATACCATGGTCCAACGTTTAAAGGTGTCATATGTACCAAACTGCAAGCCGGCATAAGGAACGATCTCAACTAGAGTGGGTGATAATCCAGCATACAACCCACGAAAACCACGGGTTGTCATAATGTCAACAAATGCAGACCTCATATTTGGATATATCTACATAAATAAATAAATAATCTCAGTTGTTAGTAATAGATTAAAAAAAAAGTTCAAGATATTAAAACATTGGTAACTTGGGTTTAGCTGGATTTATTCTCTGCATTAGTAAAGGTAATAACATTTTTTATGTTTCTACAAGCATACCTTTGGCTCTCCTTGCGAAGCTAAAATGGTTCGTAGTAGATCAAACGGGTAGGACCCAACTGTAGCAGCGCACCCGGCTAGGGCCCCACTCATGAAAGACAAGTATGGACTTAAATGAATGTGATCTTCTGCATGACAAACAGATCCATATTTTGGAGGTGTGAAAAAAACAGATCAAAGAAGTCAATAAGAATACATATTATACGTTTTGCAAGTTTTATGTCCCATTTCATGCCAATTGCATCAATTTACTCTTTACTATATTTATTATTTAACACTTTCAAGAACATCCATTACTGGGTATGTTTGTTTGCTTGTTTGTTTGTTTGTTATGAACATCTATTAAATGAGTCAAAGGTGAAAGAAATTTATATAATTAGCTCTAAAACTATAGTTAACAAAAGAAAACCAAAGGGCTTCTGGTCTAGGCGTCTAGCAGTATCAAGGTGTGCTAAAAAGGTGTCCCTCCCCATGAGGTTATGTGTTCAAGTTCCAAGGTGGATAAAAGATGTATATTTAGAAGTAGGATCATAGCGGGTGTGTGAGTTAGGCTGTTAGCCAGTAAAAATAGTTATTGAAAATAACTTGTGCCACAACTTTTGGTATGTAGACTAGAACTGTTAAATCAGAATGACTTGTTAGCAAGTCTTTTTTTTAAACATATACTTCATTAAAACACGCCAAACCCAAAAACCGGGCAGCCAAAACACAACAAAAAGATTACATAATTACAAACTTACACCAATTTTCCCATGAGATAGCGTTAAATTTAGACCTACTTCTAAACCATACTTACCCCACCGTCTTGAGTTCACAAGTCTAAAATATGTTGGCAACGTACAGATAGTTAAACTCAACTAAATTTGAGAACTACAGACCCTTGATCACTAATAAAAAAATGAAAAACCAATGTCAAACCTAGTATACTTTGGTAACCTAAGAACCCTACCTTATACAAATAGCAAAATCCTATAAGATAATCTGAAATTATTTTTTAGGTGAATCATAGTTGCCAATAGCGAATGGCGGACACTATAAGAAAATTTTAGAAATACTTTATATGTATATTTTATCAAAATACGCTGTTATTTTCATCTAAATACGCAATTTATATTAAATAGTTATATTAATACAAAAAAAAACCTAAAATCCCGCTATTTACATTAAAACCAAAAAACCTGAAATCCTGCTATTGTCACGCTATGGAGTCGCTAACAATCAGATTGCAAGATAGGGTCACTCCGTTATGAAGCGCGCTATAGGGAAAGCTATTATCAGTATTGACAACAGTGATGTGAATAAAAATTGAACATTTTTAAAAATCAAAACTTAGACAGACCTGATTTAGAGGAGCCAGAAGCAAATATCTTTACTTTATGCAACACCGCGAACTGTATAGCAGTGTATGGCATGACCATGAGAAGTGCTGGAACATTACCGCGCCAAAATCCCTGGAAGAGAAAACCATGTCATATATAGTAAGAATATAAAGGAATTAAAAACTTCCAAAGTGATGCAAAAAAATGTACAGCTTATAGAGCAGTAACATAAGATGTGGCCTGCATTACATAGGACCTACTATAGCAAAAAAAAGTCAGATACATATAGGTGGACACAGCCGATACGGACGTATCACGCTTGGAAGTTACTCTGTGTTGTAGCACACAACACTATACACCAAATTTCCTACGTATAATCAAGAATTAACCATAGATCGTGCAGCCAAACACAAGATAAAAATGGAGTGCAAAGTGTCTAATCCTCTCAGAGGAGTGAGAACAAAATCCTTATTATGCATTATAATCTGCATTTCAAAACTACGAGACATGTAACTTAACTAGAAGGCCACATATATGACAAAATAACCAACTACAAGAAATCAGTGAACTCCTGGTATAACTAGATGCTGATTAGTGTAAGCAACAATTTGAGAGATGTATGATTGCTTAAGAAGTAAAATCACTTAGGTATAACTGTAACCTTGGTCAAACAGAAAATACATAATTCAAATATTGTTATTTTTTGGAGGTCCCCACCAAGCATGCATGCCCTGAATATTTGGTTACTTGCTAAGAGCCTAAGACTTGAACAATCATATAAAGCATTTAAGTTAAATAAAAGCATTCAGAGTACTAGTATAAAAACCCGTACCAAAAAGCCTTCTTCTCTAAAGATATCTTTGGATGCTTGAACCATTCCGGTATATTTTGAGGTGCCATATAGATTTTTGCTAAGCAATGCAAACGAAGTAGTCGGTTCCAGTTGAACCTGGAATACAACCAGAACCTTTTATGTTTATCGCCTAACTTGATGTCACTCATATATCAGCCGAAAAATCAAAACACATTGTTTCACAAGAAAGAAAATCAATCATCAAACTAGCTTAAAGCGAAAACATTTACTGCTGAAAAGACAACCAAGATAAATGATAGTAGTCTCAACCAACAATCAGTACCCTAAAATAAATTTAATATTCATTTTCCATTACATTAGATGAGGAAATTTCCATAGTTGTCAAAGGCGCTAGGCGCACTTAAGACGCAAAGGGTGGGCCTTGGGCCAAGGCGCAAGGTGCTTAAAAAGAAAGGGCCCGAGATAAGCAAGGCACATAGCATAAACATACCATTTTTTAGGGTTTTAGACATAATTTACGCTTGTTTAGGACTAGTTTAGGCTGATTCCAAGCCATTTGTGGATGTTTCAGAATTCAGACAAGTTTGACCAAAAGTTGCAGAGTTTTCGAAATCTGGCTGGATATCCGGACAGCAAGGCGTTTTCCTAGTGCCTTGCCTCGCCTAAGGGCCTAGGCGAGCGCCAGAAGGGCTTTTGATAACATAGGAAGTTACCCAAGTCTATTTAACTTAAGCATCCAATACTAGTAATAGTTCATCTGTAATTCAAAACTTAATGTAATGACAACATATGAAAATTTCCAAAGTCTATTTAACAACATAGGAAGTTTCCAAAGTCTATTTAACTTACACCTTGATTATAAGTTATAACGGTCACTAAAATGATTCTAAGTTTGCCATTATGCAACTACATATAAAGTTTGCATTAAAACAATATATTGCCTCGACAGATAAGATGCCTTACACTTTTATAATTAAGTAGCTTTAACTTCAATCTAAGGTCTAATAATATATCATCCTATCTTCTACAGATACTAAAACCTCTAATGTAAAACTTTATTACAAACCGCCTATCGGTCAACAACTATCCTTTATTATTCCATATTCCCCGAACAATGATTATACTTACTTTACAGACTAACAAATCAAGAGGCTTCACTTTACAGGTAGCCAAAAGCAAATAAAACCAAAAAAATAACCTGAAACCGGATTTTAATAACATCTAGAGGCGAAGTGACGGTCCGAGATATAGCTCCTGATAACGAACCAGCCGTCGCGTTAATAAAAGCTGTTTTAAGTTGCCCTGGCTCTTCCATCTCCCCAAACACCACCACACCTTACACTAAAGCCTAAACAAATATATAAAACACAAAAAACATTATAATAAGCACAAATTGCAGAGCATTGATATCGATGTGAAATAAAACAAAGTTGTCAATCAAAACAATTAGGGCAACCGTATAAAGCATTAAAATAAAATCAATCGAATTAAACCGCTTCATCAATACGCAATATATTAATATTATTATGAGTGAGATTGAAACGGTGAAAAATTAGGGCGGAATCGTAACGCTTGCTTGTTGAATCGATTGAAACTTTGATTTGTTATTGAAATGGAGGATTATAGGATATGGAGATGGTGAAAAGTGAGAGATACCTGAGGAGGAAGGAGAAGAAGAGCAGAGCGGCGGCCATTGGTGGTTGAAAAGGCGGTGGGAGACGGTGGTTGTTGCCGCCGAGATGTGAACGGCGGCAATTGGGAGACAAGGTTTGAGAGAGAGAGAAAGTCCGATTGCCTGCGCGTCGATGCCGTAATATTTGTCAATATATAAACGGGATTCACGGGACACGGGGTCACCATTATTATAATTATATTATAAACGAATAATTTCTCAACCAATTAAAAAAATATATATCATTAGAAAAAAAAAAAAAACCGGATAGCAACACTGTAATTTTGAGCTGGGGTAAAACTGAATTTGTCAGAAACAATGATCGAGTGCTTGGCAACCGTCTGCCACGAATAAAAATTACATCAAGTCAGCCAGTTAAAACAAAACACTTCCATAATTTGGCAAAAAGAAACGACCGCAAGATTGTAAGATTGTAATTTTGAACTGGGGGCAAAAGCGTAATTTTAAACTAGGATAAAATCGTAACTTGTTAAAAGCTAAAATAATGACAATATTATAGTTTTAAACTAGGGGCAAATTCGTAATTTTTAACATGGGCATATTCATAATTTTAAAGTCGAGCTAAAATCGTCTTTTATCCGAGACAATAGAGAAGTGCCAAACTCTCACACTATTTCTTGGCATGGAAATCATAGTGTATACAGATTAAAAAAAATAATGAGAAAAATGAAAAGGGGAAAATAAATAAAACAAAATAACATGGAGTTTGTTAGGATAACCTCCAAACACGATTTTTATTTTTCACGTAATATAAGGATGAATTTTGGTTGGAGAAAAGAAAGTTGGGTTGAATTAGAAACAAATACTTTTTGAAGTTCTGCATAGTGTGATATATAAGATAAGATATATAATTCTTCTATTCTATACAGTGTTATGTATAAATGAATGATTCTAGTGTCTCTTTACGCAGGCCATCCGGTGTGGTTTCGCGCCCCATGTCATCTCACTCATTTTAGCGTCCTATGAAGCCTCTACACCACCCGATCGCGTCAATGGGGGCGTTATCCTTGGCCTCTACCAAAAGAATAGCAGGCGTGAGAGGAAGAAATCAATAGAGTCCACCTCCATCAACCAAGCAGATTTGTTTTTATTTATCTTTTTTTAATATAGTTAAAAGGGGCTTTATAGGAGGCGTTATTCCACACGGTGCAAGTTAACGATAAAGTCGCTGCTTATTGTCGCTTACGTGGCATGATAAAGCCCCTAGGGGCATGAGACCACACCACCTAGCCTTATAATTGATTTTGTAATGTACGTATCTGTTACACCCCAACCGATGGCGGAATCATCGGGGCGCGGCACTAGGCGAATCAGATTGTTCAAGAGAATCCATAACAACTATATTGCGATAATATTTAATACATTCGTTATCCCATACTAACAAACAATACAATCACATAAGTTATCACAGATTTCTTGTCCTCTCGAACAATACAAATCCGACAACCTAGATTTTAGTTGAGTTTCTAGACTTCCTAGCTTGATTTGATATAGTCTGCGATCTAACCTGCAACATACGTTAAAATATTTGTCAATACAAAAGTATTGGCGAGTATACAGGTTTGATAAGTAGCATAATAGAATAAAACGTGTAGCGAATTTCCACATGCATAAACGTAACACACGACATATATACTCACAAAGCTGATACTACCAACTAAGTCCTCGATGCTGGAATATGCGATGGCAAACTAGACCCCGTCGGGCGCAATAGTACTATACTAGTCATGGTGGGACGTCGCGAGTATAAGCCCTAGCACATATGCAACTAGCATCACGTATATCTATGCATAACAGTTATTCGCAAGTGATAATTCGATTTATTGAATAATTCGTTTGATAAGTTCGATTTGTTAGAAACGTATGTTACACCCAAAATGCGATTAAAAAGGGTTCAAGTATACTCACAGTGCGTATTTAGCGAGAATGCAACTTGATTGGGTCGGTTACGGGTTTGTCTGCGTTAAATCATTTAAGGATATAGTAAACGATGCACAGTTAAGCGAGTATGGCATCGAAAAGTCAGTTATCCGGTCGGATGATGCTCATCCGTTCGGATGGGCTCATCCGATCGGATGACCATATGGATCGGATGGGCTGGTCCGGTCGGATAGCAGTGGTTCGATCGGATGGCAGCCTGTCCGATCGGCTGGGCTGCTGTCCGATCGGCTGGGCAGCCTGTCCGATCGGCTGGGCTGCTGTCCGATCGGCTGGGCAGCCTGTCCGATCGGCTGGGCTGCTGTTCGATCGGCTGGCAGCCTATCCAGCTGATATTCAACAAATTTTGAAGGTTTTTCAGCGGTTTTGCTTGGGACGGTGTTCCTTCATGCTAAACAACTGAAATTCCATCAAGTCTGACTCGTTCTGACGGCCAGGAACCACCCCGTTCCATCAGATCTAGCCGTTCTTGATGGCTTTTCTCAAGTTTAACCCGAAATCACACACACTATGGCTAGGCAACTTAGGTTTGGCGAGATTCGTTATAAAACAGGTGAAATTACTTAGATCTGAGCTGTTTATGGTAAGAATGAGGTCACACTTTGAAGTTCTTGTGAACTTAGGGTGACATCATCTTCAAGGCACCTCGAATCCTTAGGAATAGCACAACTTCTTGATTAGAAAACATAGATTTAGGCTTGTTTTATGTAAAAACGCATGGGAATCACTCAGATCTGAGTCGTTCTTGTTTGGGATGTCATCACCCTTGAAGTTCATAAGAACTTCATGGTGACAACACCCTAGAATGCCCAAAATCCAGAGATTCCATGGTTAAAGGTGGAGGTTTAGCAGGTAGAAAGGTGTAGAATTGGTTATATATCAAGGAAGTACAAGATTTGAGTTAAAAACTTACAAGAATCGCGAGGAATCGAGAGATAAAGGGGTTGGAACTTCTGGTCGAGCAGCAACAGTGAAAACAAATGTGTTTGGGGTAAATGAGGGGTATTTATAGGCAAGGAGGGAGGAAAGGAGGGCAGGTTGGCCCGGATCGGACGGCATGACCGTCCGATCGGTTGGCATGACCGTCCGATCGGTTGACATGCCGGTCCGATCGGCTGACATGCCTGTCCGATCGGTTGGACTTGTCCTGTCCGATCGGTTGGACATGTCAGTCCATCCGGATGGCCACTCCGGCTCGATGGATTTCTCCGTTTTTTATCGTTTCGATAGCTTTCGAAGTACACGCTTTTCGTAGTTAATTTATATTATTATGATATATGTATATATATCACTAAGAGTCATATTTACGTATCCATAATCCAAAGTTTCAATATAACCTTCGGTTTCCGATTCGAGTATGCGATTATTAGCGACGTTTCACGGCCACCAAGGAGGGTAGTATAGGTCCTCTCTCGACGTCATCGTGAACGTTATTGCGAGTTGTGCCACAATGACTGACGGGGTACCATTCACTCGTATTGTCATCATCGTCACGACGACTGGAGCTATAGCACTCACCCGAGAGTCCTTGTTAGCGTTAGTTGTTTGCGTTCGACACACCACGGCCACTGAGGAGGGTAGAATAGGTCCTCACTCAATGCCTCCGTGAGTGTTAGTGTTCGTGATATTAGTGTATAGTATAGCAATATTGTATTTCGAGAATATGCGATTATCCTTCGAATAGCGATATATATACGATATAGTTACATTATGATCCGAATCTCTGGTGCTAGGCGTAACGAGTATAACGAGTAGTAACAACGCACAAAAGTGCGGGTTGTTACAGTATCTTTACCAAACATTTATTTTTTGTTGAACCTACAAAAGAAAAGATGATATCCAAAATGATAAGGTTGCTCAGATGTTTACAAACATCTGAGAATCTTTTCTGGTAGGAATGTTTACAACCACCTACACTATCAGGGTGACGTCAGCCAATCATTAAATAGAGCTTTCGTACTTTTATAAATAGATTACATCTGTTAGTGATCTATTTATCTCACACACTCACATTTTCTCTTGTACGAACTGATATATTTGTGTGATCAGCTGAGGGGAAGTCTGTAAAATCAATCGTTTGTTAAACATTTGAATATTGTTGATTAATGAAAAACAATCGTTGATAATGACTTTCAATTTATGAAAATTATTGTAATAATCAATATTTGTTTGCAAACAAAGACACTCAGTTTCTAACATTTTATTCATTTTATGCATCTTTACCAAACATTCATTTTTTTCATTTTATGCAAGATATAACATGATTTATAAACAAGCTGGGCTATTAATAATAGAAAAACACAGAGAGATGACTTGAGGATAGATATAAATGTACATACGTAGAGGGATGTTAAATACAACTAAATTACAAGTAGAAGAAACATTTGCGACTCATACATATTATGTATCATAATATTTTACTTATGTTTGTTTTTGTTACAAACTAGTATCATAATATTTCACTTATGTTTGTTTTTATTAAAAACTAGAATTTCTCTACCGCGTGTTGTAGCGGAGAATTCGTCTCCGAACCAAACAACAAAGACAATCTTTTAAGCAATTATATATATGTATGTATGTATGTATCAAAAACCGACTTTTTTAAATTAACAATGAGCCATTTAAAACCTAAAGACCAATATTTATACTTTACTAGATGAAAAGCAAAAGTAAGATGAAAACAAAGTAATATAAAAGTAATTTGAAGGTACAAAATCATGTAAAAAAAACATGTATCTCGGTTGTTCCTATTTCACCAGTTTTATTATTATTAATCTTTAAATTTAAATATCAAGAAATTAAACGTTCTTTCCAAATTCCAATGTTGCCCAATGACTTACTCCCAAAATTTTGTACCAATGGCAAGTATGTAACTTTTTTTATAAATCATAACGCCCAACTAAATCACCAGATAATTATCATGGGATGCCGGATGCCCTCAATCGAACAAGTGCATCCCCTTCTTCATAACGTTCAGTGCGGTAAAACCTGGTTCGACTCGGTTTCAAACTGGCAACCTCCAGAGAGGTCTAGTTCTAAACTTCAATACCACCACCAATGTCCTTCAAAGTAATACCAACGGGAATTGAACTTAAAACCTCAAGTATAGAAATAAATGACTAACCAATAGACCAATTTTTCAAAACTTTTTATATAGAGTTAATTACTGTTTTCGTCCCGGTGGTTTGTCAAAAATCATTATTTCAGTCCATTAGTTTAAAAATTGCGATTTCTGTGGTTTCACTTTCGTAACCATTTCAGTCCAGTATCCTAACACCGTCTATTTTACCGTTAAGTTTTTAATGAAATACCTAAATTTACCCTTGTATTAATTAAATATGGACTTATATGATTTTATTATTGAATTTATATGATTTTATTGTTGTATGACATATGGACTTAAATTGGATTGTAGGGTTCGACCTACCATGGCTTCAGTAGAAGTAGAAGTTTGGCACTAATTTTACATATATGGTTCCAAAATTTTAATTTTGGATGTTAGAATGAGAAAATGTCCAGGTGAGCATTATTTTTCAAAGTTATTATGTTAATTGATGTTGCTAGGAAGATATTAATTGGGGTTGGGTAATGGGTCGTCGGACATTAAGAGGGTGGGTTGTGATGCCGGAGAAGATGACCGGAAACTTTTGCCAGAAATGAGAGCAGGGATGGAGTGGAGTGGGGTGGGGTAGCGTGGGGTTGTGTTTTACCAAGTGTGTCCTAGAATACAGTCTTTTAAATTTCTATGGTTTTTTATTTAATAAACACAGGAGTAATTTAGGTATTTCATTAAAAACTTAACGGTAAAATAGACGGTGTTAGGAGACTGGACTGAAATTGTTACGAAAGTGAAACCACAGTGACTGAAATAGTGGTTTTTTACAACCACAGGGACGAAAACAGTAATTAACTCATTTAGATATCTTTTTGTTTTTTATTAATAAGGGCATTATGGTCAATTCACGTGTACTTAACAGAATAAATGGATGGGGTTAACGGAGGTGGACTGAAATGGTTACGAAAGTGAAACCACATGGACTGAAATCACAACTTTTAAACTAATGGACTGAAATAGTGATTTTTGACAAACCACATGGACGAAAATAGTAATTAACTCTTTTATATATCATACTTAATCATATATTATCTACAATCTTAAAGCACAAAGTCGGTGGGGTTTCCACCGACTTTGCCTACATTCAAGCCCACATGCAAACATTCAAGCCCATACATTCAAGCCCACATGCAAACATTGAAGCCCACATGCAAAGCACACATGCAAAGCCCACATGTCTTCTCTGATTCCATTCCAGCCAATTGCAATGGGTATTAATACTTTGTAATATTTAAAATCATAGGGATTACAACACAAATATTCATTTTTTTCATCTTCGTTCACTAAATTTCTTTTTTAAAAACTAAACGTTTGGATTCAACCATACATTGAGTTTAACTGAATACGTCAAGACATGCGCTTTCATATGGTTTGCGCATGACATAGCGCTTGGACTATTTTGTTTGCAATGTACCCACGACGCATCGCCCGCAGGTTGTATTATGAATATTAAAAAAAATTTGTCGGTATAAATTCGAGTTGGTATACGTTTCGATGTAAACTTTTTGGGGAAACAAGTCAGGTCAAATATATTTTGTTTTTTGATTGTTTTATGTACGTTTCCAATTCTACGTTTCGACCCTACCGCAACACGCTAAGAGTATAATTTTTTCCGTTGATATGAATATAACTTTTTATTACACGTGTTATTCTTCCCTTGATACACATTTTATGTTTTTTTGTACATTTCCTATGTATGAGTTGGGTCACATATAAATACGATATACTTTACTTTTTATTACACGCGTTTTCACATGTTTACCGCATTACATAACGCTTCGACTAATCTATTCGATGTTTGCAAGGTACTCGCGCTGCAACGCACGCGGGTTTCCCACCGGCTTTCCCTCCATGCCCCCCGTACTTTCACGATGTTGCAATTTTAGCCCATTGACTTTGGTATCTTCAAAGTTTCATAAAATGACAAATTTAGTCCCTAAACCTTCTACTTTTGATTTCCAAAACCACAACCTCATCTTTCAAACTTTGCCAGCACCAACCGTGTACTTTGGTTTTCCACCATCACCCCCCTTAGCTCTTACATAGTTACGCCACCAACCCTCTTCTTTTACATTTCCACCAACACCCCTTAGCTCTTACACATTTCCGCCACCACCCCTATACTTTTACACTTTGTCGTTTTTAGACTTTGTTTCTTTATCTCTTGCACTATTACTCCATTTTTACACCCGCCAAACTTTAAAAAAAATTGCAATTGTAATCCCTAGACTACAACTCCTACTTTTGCAAATGCCAATGCATTGTGTTTTCCGAAATGTCTTTGGCATTGTGTTGTACGCTTTGTGTCTTCCTTTATGATTTACACTTTTTTTAATTGTCTTTTACGCACTGCGTTTTATGAATCGTGTTTTGTCTTACTATATGTTTCCACCCGTCGCGCGCCGCCGCAACGCGCGGCGGGCAAAATCCTAGTTTTATATTAAAAATGATATGACATTTCTAGCCTTTGTACAAAAGAATCTAGATCTTGTAATAGCATTTTTGTAATTAAATTCTAAGTGAGGGGTTATATTATCAGCAACTTGTGCTTTAATAATAACAATCAAAACTGTGAGCTTTGTAAAAAATTAGAAAAAGTAAAAAAAAAAAAAATCAAGCAATGAAAGACATTCGCTATAGTGAAATAGGTTTCTTGAATTGTAAGTATTTACATTTAACCCTTTAAATTACGTGAGAGATGTTCTTATTTTATGAAAAGTGGTTGTAGATGGTTATGAGTAGATGAGAGAGAAAATGTTACAGTTCATCCATAAATTTAAGGAAAATTGTTTATCCCTTATAATTTTTTAATATGTTATGAAAGTTGTTGTGAGTGAAAAGAGAGAAAATATAATGATAAAGGTATTAAAATATAATTTAATTGAACTTGAGAGAGAAAAGATAGTATTTTTTTTTTTTGTGTAATATAGGGTAAAAATTGGAAGGTTAGATGTGAATGCTCTAAATAGGTTAGAAATTTGTATGGAACAAGAATAAAAGAAATATTACATAGTTAGTAATTATGATTTATAAAACGGTATTTCATTATTTTTGAGATAATATATGATTGAATATGTTATGGTTTAGTCTTTAACGTGAGAAGTGAAGGAAGATTTTTTTTGAATTTTTTTCATCTACTTAAAAATAATGTTTAATTGCAAAATGTAAAAAAATAATCATGATTTTATAGTAGTAGAGTAACTATAATTACTTTACAAAATTACATAATTACTCTACTATTGTAAAATAACGATTTTTTTTTATCCTGTGACTAATATATGTGATTAATATGATAGGAAAAAAATTCAAAAAAAAAATCTTCTCATTCACTTTTCACGTTAAGGGTATTTTATAAAATAACTTAACCCTATGTTTTATTACTATTGTTTTTTTTTTTTCTAATTAACTTGTTAAAAAAATAAACTCAAAAAATGAGAAAGAACTGTGTAAATAATTTTGTAAATGATGTGATTGGCAAGTGGACCTTGTTGAAGATTTGTTGCTATTAGGGTGAAGGGAGTGGTTAAACAGGTGAAAGTGGCAAACTTTAAAATGGACCAATCAGAGAGTGCCACGTCAGAGAGGAGAAAAAATTTAAACTTTGCTGAAAAGTGTTGGCAATGGTTTAGACAGTTGAAAGTGGCAAACTTTATTTTTTTGTTTTTTTGTTTTTAAAAATTATGTGTTAAATAAAAACAATAAAGCATCAAATTAATTAAAAAAAACAATTGCATTAAAATGAAACTAAAAAAAAAATTCATAGAAATAACCTCACTAAAACAACGCAACGACTAAAAAAATTAAAAATCACACGGCCATCCATACTTTGCGGCTATCTCGCGTTTTCGTGCGAGCGTCATCTCCAACATTGCTGGGGGAACATTGTCGTGAGGCCGGTTGTACGTCTCCAAGTCCTTGTCGAATTTAGCCTGGCGCATATTTTCGGCTTGCTTCTCGGCCAACGCCAAATATCTTTCCTCTCGCACCCTTTTGATATCCATCAACTCTTTTTTCATCGCCCTATATTCTTCAAATTTAGTGGTTATGTCTCTTGGATCGTCGCTTGAAGAAGGGGCGGCTTTGGCTTTTTTATCCCTCCTCTTTTGTCTTCGTGGCGAGGGATCCACGTTCATGTCGGGGATAGTTTGATGGCCACTCGTGAACTCGGCATTCGGTGTATCCGCTTGGTAATTACCCGAGTCCGACGACTTTCTTTTTGAACTCGAGCCCGAGCTTTCGTCTTCACCCAACAACGGAACTTGGCTATATTTTTCTTGACTTCGGACGACCTCCCACGCCGCCATATGAGCAAACTCATGATGTTCTTTTTCCTTGTAATCCTTAAACGCTTGCTTCAAGACCCAAGCATCGTCGGATCCGCTTGGACGTAAACGGTCCTAAAATAATAAATCACAGAAAAAAAATAAGTATTTTTTTGTGTAAAAATTAAACGTATGAATATTAAATAGTTTACCGCTTGCTGATAAAACCCGTTGAATGTTTTCAACTTTCCGTGCATGGTAATCATCTTGGAGCGGACCTGATGATGGTTTCGGCTGCTTCCTCCCATCGTGTTGTTGAAGTGCTTAAGAACTTTGCCCCAAAAACTATTCTTCTTTTGTTGGTTGCCTTTTCTTTTGTCTAAGGTGCAATGAACCCAAACCTTGGCCAATGCCTCCTCTTGTATAGGAGTCCAATTTTCCCGTTTCGCTTTACCACTCTTCCCTCTCGGCTCGTTTGCGGGTTCTTCTTGATGATGGCCTTCGTCTTCGTCATCATATTGCTCTTGAGTTTCCGCCACAAATTCTTCGTCGTCTTCATCTTCCACATCTTCGTCCTTCGGCAGTTGTGAGGATGGGGTTTGAAAACCAAACGGGTCAAAAGCGTTTTGGTCGTCTAGGGAATTATAGATATTTGGAGCAACCATGGTCGGACCCTGTGGAAAATAGTTTTGCGGCGAAAAATTTGGATGGGGTTGGGTGTTGAAGCCTAGTTGCATGCCTTGGCTATAAAAAAATGGAGGTTGGCTATGTGTGGCGAAGCCTAGTTGCGGATGATACGGCGGAGTTGAACCACTCGAGCCGCCCCGTTGAGTTGGCACACTCGTCCTCGAGCCGCCCCGTTTAGTTGTCTTGCCATCGCGTTTGCTTGAGCCTTCCATTTGCAAATATGTAATAAAAAAACTTGGGTGAAAGTTTGGAGAAGGTTTGGAGAAAATTGGGTGTAAATGTTGATTTATATAATAAAAAGTATAATTTTTTTTTAATGATTAAAACGGCAATAATGCCGTTACACACACACCCCAAGGTTGTCCTCTTCCCTTTGTCGATCGGTGACTACATACCGAGTATCATGTTTGCCGCGCGGTAAAAAAGGGATGGCGGCGGTGTTCCCGCTCGGCATTCTCCTTTGCCGATGGGTTTGCCGCCCCACTCCCTTCACCCTTATAATGGGTAAGGATTTGACTGTCGTGCATATCATGCACAAATTTGCATCCATTTTGATAGTTCAAGAAAGTTTCACCGGATATTTTCAAACAAAAAGTTTATGAATTATACACCTTTACACCCACAATCAAATGGGCACCACATTTAAAAAAGGTAAGAATCATAAAAGATAACTAATAATTCCAACTTTGTTAACCCAATCCACCCTGATTTACTCATTGAATGGACTTCTTATGTAAAGTTCTAACACGAATTAAAAGGCGTAGAGTAAAAGATAATGTGCTCTAACGTCGGACACAAGAATAAACGATATTTGTCTTTAGAAAACCATCTTAACTACCTTGTAAACTAGACTATGTAGTATTTTTTTTCTGTCTTACAAAATCAAAAGCATAACTTGAAAGAACTATCTTATTACTCTCGTGTTTTATGCGTAAAAAGTTGAATTAGATTATGAATGATCCGGTTCTAGATTTCATGAAAATATGCAATTTTAAGCAATCATTGGATCGAAATAGTATATTCTAATGCAACACTTGTATTTTTAAAATCTTTTTGTAATGTTTTATGTCTAAAATCCCCTAAGGATAAAGGGTGTGGGGATCATGGTTAGGACGTGATTTGCCATCTAAGAACATGAATGAAAGGCTACATCATCCCCTTGTCTAATCCACCATGATTTTCATGGATTAAACCATGGCAACCATGGTCCTCATTTCCATTTTTCAAGAAATCCTTTATTTTTCCTTTAGATAAAGATAAATTAAGATAAATAAGGGAATAATGGTTTGGGTCATGACCATACCCTTAGGGTAATGGTTTTGGATAGTGGATTAGAGGTGGGTGACATGACACTGCTGTGGATGGTCATGGTGGTCTAGCCTAATAATTCAAAATTGTAAAAATGACATTTGTAAAAAAAAATCTAAACAAATTACACTTTCCACAATTGAACTAAGTATTGTTTTAAACCATGATTTACATATCAAATATAGGGGTAGGAATGTGCCATAAGATGATCTAAAAGAAGCATGTAAACTTAAACAAGTACAAAACACAAGCTTTAAGTGTCAAAGTTCACAAGTCAGGTTTTCATTTTATGAAACAACCTTATTGTAATTAAGCTGCACGGTATGGACGTTGAGGACGGTCCGTCCTCCACCGGCGCCGGCGTCGACCCCATCCCCCCCCCCCCCCCGTCCTCCATTCCGTCCCGTCTTCAACGTCGAAGTTCAGACGGTGGCGACGATCCTCCAATGGTGGGCCCCCTTTGTTTGTTTGTGTTAGGGACTTGTACATTAGGCTTCAATACTTGTACATAGGGCATAGAAATAAAAATAAAAAAACTGATGGGGTAGGATCATCCTCCCATACCCTCTAGTGACCATCCTTGGGAGGACTATGACGTGGCGCCTACGTGGCGGATGGTCCTCAAAGGATGGAATGTCACCATACCCTCTAGCCTTAAGGTTTTTGCCTCTTTCTACCCATTATGTAATATTAATAGAAATTAACATGAAAACAATAAAAGTTCTATGGTTATTTTGTTTCATATAATATTTTTCACTGTTGACTCAACTATTTTAGGTACATGGTTTGTTGGGGTGTCTTGGAAAAAAAAAAATGAAAATGACTTAAATAAAGCGTTTACAAATTGTCTCTTCTCTTTCACAAAGAGACTCCTTAAATAATTTCCTTTATTTCTCTATCGTTCTTTTCAAGTTAAGCTTGGTGTGGCCATTCTCAATAAGCCCTGAAATATTACAAGAACACGATACAAAAAAAAACTAAGTTTTGGGTTGCTATATCTAACATGTTTAATAAACGAGTCGTCTTTAGGTTTCCATGTTTTAACTCATTCAATTAAACAAGTCAATCATGTCAACCTGTTTATTTAAGTATGTCGGCCCATTAACCAATTTGGACCCATTTAACTCATTTTGTACAACTTGATTACTATAGCCAAACCATCAACTTGTGTGTGTTTAGATAATTGGGTTAAACGGGTTATGTTATAGTTACATTATTTTAAGTGGGTATAGGTCAGGGTAGATAATTTTGACACTAATATGTGATATGTTCGGTTGAAAAATCAACCCGAGACCCATCTACGTGACACGATCGACAGCCTTCAAAAAAGTAGGTAAATTGTTATATTTTCTAATTATTCTTTTAAGGATTTTATAAATATTGCACGTGGTTATCCATTATGGATTAACAAAATTTCTTCGAATCATGAATTAGCATATGGCATTTTAATCACAATGGCTACAAATACCATGTAGATCTATTTTTGCTTTGGAATGCACCAAAAACTTGTATTTGGTGTTGAGATTCATGAATGGATATAAAGCCATCTTTTACATTGTAACATCCATAATTTAACCATGCGCCATATGTATCTTGAACTAAAACTCACATATAAAGAGGGTAACGTCCTAACATCACGAGTATAAAAGATAGTTGTGTAACTTTAACTAATCACTTTACCTTAATTTTAATACATGACTACATTACTTTTTTTTTTTTTTTTGAAAAGCGGGATTCTATGATTTATGACTACATTACTCCCAACTTAGCGTCTTAGCCTACGATACAACTATATAGAAATTAACAAAGGCATATTATAACCAATTTTTCAACTTTAACTCAAAATCGAGCGGTCGCATACAATGTATCACTTAGCTATGCTCAACACTAAACCTGTTTACTAGTTTACTCAAAAAAACTTTGTACATATTTCAAAATACATCATTAAGTTTTAAGATGTTACACACAATCCTCATGGTTTCATTTTATGCATTTAACGTGTATTTTTAGATCATGCATTATGATAACATTCCAAAAAAATATCAAGAAAAACATGGCATCCAAAAGTCGATAATATTAACTGACATATAGTCACGACTCTTAGCAAAATATCAATGTATGACCTAAAAGGCTAAACACATCATAAGATCACCACCATACTAAAATATGGCATTAGTTTCCAAAATTGCCATCATCAATCTGCAAACCATAAAATAAAAATAAAAACAGATGTCCATTGTGCACCCCAAGAGTCATGCAAAGTCATCACCACCACCAACCTCAAGCTAACCTTTCCTGCTTCTGGTCTTCGCACCAGCACCCTTTCCCACTTCACCAACCTTTGTCTTCCTCTGCGACATCTGCATCCAGCATTTCTTCCTCTGTAACTGCATTTTCCTCCATTTCTTTCGTCTGCCTCTGTAGTGATTCTATCACACTCATCAACTCTCTATTCACCTGTCAAGATAATAACCAGCGAAGCTTAATTAATAACTAATTAAAGAGTAAAATGTCATTTTCGTCTCTAAGGTTTGGCCAGTTTTGCAACTTTCGTCCAATAATTTGTTTTTCTGCATGTGGATCCAAAAAGTTTGAAATCTTTGCCATTTTAATCCGGCTCTTTAACTTCATCTATTTTCTCTGTTAAGTCAGAGGGTATTTTCGTCTTTTTTGTTAACTTAAAGGGCATGACGGACAAACAAAGTATAGTAAAAAACATATTAGATTATCAAAGTTACCTGTGGATTCTGAAGGTACTCAGAAATGTCATTAGAGCATGACGGACATTTCATGACGTTCTTTTGTGCCCTTAATGTTCGTCTACCTTCACATTTTCTTTCCTTTATAAATGTTTGACCAGCAAAAGCATCCTGCAAGCATGGCTTGCAGAAATTGTGAGCACATGGAGTAGTAAGCGGCTGAGTCATCACTTTGTGGCAAATGAGACAGCAAAACTCTGCAAATGATTAATTGTAAAGTTTATGTAACTGAAATTCCTATACAAAAATGACTTCAAGAAACTGAAACACAGATTACAGCATTCATATTGCTAAAAAAAAAACTTACCTTTAAGAAGTCTTTCACTCACAGACATTTTATGTGTCTTACGTCTAACTGTCTTCGTTTGGGTGCCATCCCCAGCATCTACGGTGCTTGCTCGCTTTCTACTGTCGGGTGGAGGAATCTTCCACAACCAACAACCTTTCTCCTCCTGCACACAAGAATTAAATACTATGACTCGTAAAATGTAACTACCAATTTGTAGAAAACATTTATCATAACATAAAAAATGTACAAAAAGGTTAAATCTTGAAGTAAGAAGTTGCAGAATCTTACATCATAATCCCAGGATGGAGAACTCTTCCTCTCGGTTACATCGGTTGCTTCCTTCAGCTCTTTAATATCAGGCAATGGTCTTGGACGATCCCCAATTTCATCACTGCAAAAATGCGAAATGTAAATAATTAAAATATAATTTATAGAGTTAATATGATTAAAAAAAATACCAAAATCGTGAATATAATGGCAAACCTTGTCCATGGTGCAGGATCATTATCACAGCGAACAAAAAGATACCGGCATACCTTAAAGCCCTATTAGAAAATATACATGTGTGAGCAAGTGTTATAGAAATGAGTTGTGTCGAGTGCATAGTTGTCAAAGGCGCGAAGCGCACTCTAGGCGCATAGGCACCGATTAGGGCCTAGGCGATAGGCGCAAAAAAAGCGTGGGCCCGAGAAAAAAAAAGCGCACTTATAATATAAGCCTTTAACTCATCTTTAACTTCTTGAGAGCACTTAGAACAATCTTTCACGTTTCTATTACCCATAGTTGTCGATACCGAATAGCGACAAATAGTATATTACATCAAAATACCCTTGTATATATGTTATTTTACATGTATATTTAACAAAAACTAATAGTTAGTAGCAAAGGACTTATATGTTGGGTGTGTGAATGAAAGTCTCAAAAGGTGGTAAATACTTTGTCCCACATCGGTGTGGGGACAAAGTGAGTGGTTGTTTATAAGGTAAAGTCTTTACTACTCCATTGTAGCTTTATGACATGTTTTACCACAAGTCCTACCCGCGCGCAGGGGGGGTGCAAAAAATGAGTTTCTAAATTGAAATTTAATTGAACACGTCCTGCGGACACGAATGCAGCTCCGAAACCCCAGGCACGCGTCGGCCAGTTTTTGCATTCTTGTTTTTTTGTGTTAAGCCCAGGCGAGAGGGACTAAAAAAATAAAAATAATTTTTTTTTTTTTTTAACCTGCGCCTTAAACACCTAGGAACCATAAGCGCATTTGTTGCGAGTCGCCCAGGAAAAACGCCTAGGCGCCAAAAGCGCTCGCTTTTGACAACTATGGTCGAGTGTGCAATCAAAATCAACAAGTTGTTTAGTATCCTACTTGAATTCCGGGTTTCCGCCAGCATTTGTCAATTCTGTATACCCCATCATAACGGACGCCAGTTTCAGGTGCATAGGCAGAACGTTTTTCTTTGTGAGACCTGTCAATGTAGTTAGAGACTTGTATAAGAGGATCTTGCATATGCCGATAAGAAAATAAATGATGTACATAAGAAAAGCTGAAGACATTTTAAAGGCGATAAAACTATGTGTAGTTACTGAAATACAAAGAAACTGTGTTTGATCACTTGACTAAAATCATTTACAAGAACATGATCTGTCATATTAATTATCTGTAAAAATTTAAATATACAAAGATTGGAATTAGATAAATAGACTCACAAAAAGACCATCATGTGTAAATGTCATAGAAACATACCTGACGACACGTACTGGGTATCCCTTTTTGCAACTAACTCTTAAAGCTTCATTAGACTTATCAAACTTCTGATCAAACGATTGTGTCTTGTTGGTTCTTTTATTTCCACTCAAGTCCCTTCCTCCACTGTCAATAACAAATAAAAACATTACAGAATTATGCAACAAAAGTTAAAACTTCCAAATAAATCTAGATACAGCATAGGATTATGACACCTTAACATACCATTGACACCATCCTAATTAGCTTTACTTTTAATAGGAAATTGTGCACACTATACCTTCCGGTGTAGAGAAACCACTCTCCATGATCCTCATCATCTTCATACCCTCCAGATAACGCCACAGACTGTGCACCATAATCAGACTGCCCACATATCCCCGCAACATGAGGAAGATGGGCCCCCCACTGTCTACATTCCAAACGGTCCTCCCATGTTTCACCCACCAAAACTCCCATTCCTCTCTCAGGATCATTCTCTGCAAGAATGGGTCCAAAATGATCTGGTGAGACCGTCACAAATATCTTCCCACTGCATGCGTTAGCCTTCCCAGTTTTCTTGGCCCGCTCAGTGGTATATGCTTTGTCAGGTTTGTTTTGGTTTAGAACAGAATAGTAGGGTTTAGGTGGCCCAGAAGCAGCGTTTGACTTGGTCATTTTTGCCATTCTGATTGCGATTACAAGTGATGAATTGATTCTAGGGTTGCTAGCCATTCTAGGAGGAATCGAAGTTCGACATATGGCACAAGTCCGTTTCCCTTGACCAACCCATTTCTCAAAGCACTTCAGGCAAAAGTTGTGACCACATGGTGTCTGAAACATAAACAGAAGATTAGCTTCATCTGCTAATATTATTTAACTTGCTCATAGATGTAATAAATCTTCCATATTATTAGTGCAAGCTAACCAGCATATATTAACAAGTTGATACATGTAATCATGTGTCTCCATTCATAACACCACAAGTGAACCAATGCTTATATTCTTTCATCATAATTAAAATAAGAAGCATAGAAAGAACTTCAAGCTGCAAATTTCACTCACAATAGTTTATTTAACTTGCTCATAGATGTAATAAATCTTCCATATTATTAGTGCAAACTAACCAGCACATATTAACAAGTTAATACATGTAATCATGTGTTTCCTTTCATAACACCACAAGTGAACCAATGCTTATATTCTTTCATCATAATTGAAATAAGAAGCGGAGAAAGAACTTCAAGCTGCAAATTTCACTCACAATAGTCAGGCAAACAGTTCAAATACGAAACCGTAAACATCCTCAAAACTAATGTCAAACAAAATAAGCAGCTGATTCAGTCATAATAAGCAATCCCAAAAAAATCTCTCAAAACTAATATTAAACAAACTAAACAATCCAAAACACTCTCAAAAACAAAACAAACAGCTAAATCAGTCATAATACGCAATCCCAGACGCTTTCAAAACAAATATCTGGTATGTTAAACAATCCAAAACACTCTCAAAACTAATAGCAAACAAACTAAACACTCTCAAAAACAAAATAAGCAGATAATCAGTTTTAACAAGCAAACAAACACCATTACACACAATCTAAACATATTCCATACACTATTCCTACAAATAATAGCATATCATCTTAACCATGAACAATGTCATTCCACAAAAACTAACATAAACATGATATAAATCTCATTAAACTCCATGAAATAAAAAATATACCGTAACAGGCCTTTCAGGAAGTTGCATACAAAACGAGCAGTTAAAGCTACCACTAAGAAGCTTCAAAACATCATTACCACCACCACCACCACTACCACTGCCACTACCACCAGCGACCTCCTTTTTCTCCTCCGCCGGTTCATCACCGTCGTCAGATCCACCACTCAACAGTTTCTGACGCCTCTTCGCCTTCTCCAAATCAGACAACGAAGCATCAGATTCAATTGCGCGAATAGCCGCAATAAGCGAATCAGACGGTTCAGATCCCGAAGCGACGGCGGACGGCGGCGCGTGAGACGAGACCAGACTCGAACAGTCCGGACACTCCCATTGTGCAGCATCCGCTAGGGTTTGGGGACGAGCGGAGAGACAATCGAGGTGCCATGGAGTGACGCATGTTTTGCACGTGATCTTCTCTTCTTCCGGTGGATTGATTTTGCAGATCATGCAGCGGCCGTCGCCGTCGCATGGAAGATCGCTATCGTGCGCCATTTTAGAGAGAGAGAGAAAGTGAGGGAGGTTGAGTAAATTCAGGGAGTGATATGATATCAGTAGGTTTATGTGTAATGTAGTGATGAAGATGATGGAGAATATATTATTTATAATAATTTTAATAATATTATATATCGTTTGTTAGTGGATTTGAAAATTCAAAGATTTGGGGAAATTGAATTGAAAAGGGTTTGGATTTGGATTTGAAATTTTCCCTCTTTTTCTGCTCTTGTGTTTCAAAATGTTTTTCAAAAGAATATTACATGTATGGAATGTTATTTTCAAACTCCATCAAGTTTTTTGTGAGTGATTATCATATCAAGTTTTGGTTTGATTTATGACAAATATATGGTATGTAATGTAATATTATATTAGAGGTTGTTTGGTAGCCTCTGAATGGTCATTAAGAGGTTAATTCTTAATGGAACCATTAAAAATTTTACCAATGAGAAGGTAGAAGAATGTGACATGTGATGATTTATCATTCAGAGGTTACCTCTTAATCATTCAGACTTGAGGTTACCTGTTATTCATTCAGAGGTTTTAAACCATTAAGAGGTAGCATCTGAATGGTCATTAAGAGGCTACCAAACAGCCCCTTAGTGTTTCATCATTAACTAGAGTCAATTTTATAACATATGTAAATTGACGTGGAAACGGATAACATTCCAATGGCAATAAACACTTATAAGTTATAACATATGTAGATTGATGCGGAAACGGATAACATTGGCAATAAACACTTAAACGGTTCAAAAGTTTTAAACCTTGTGATTTCCTTTAATATATAAATTTTGTTCTTCAAAAACTATCATTAAAAATCCAAAAGATATGAAAAAATAAAGTTGAATTAATAAGAATGTTACATTTAATATTTTGTATCCGCAAGGTATATAAAAATTATTACATAATTAATTAATTTATTGTATTAAACTAATTGCCCATCTTCAATATATACCCTTCAAGTCTTAAGATCATGTAAAAATTATATTTTTCGTGAGAAGGCATAAAAATTCATATGTAGACATCATGGTTTGGACTTGGCCATAATGTTTTGGGTTGTTTTAGCAAGAAAAACACCAAACATAACAATTTAAGACACATGCAATGAATTCTAGTCTTAAAACTTAAAACACCATCCCAAGAAAGTTAAGTAGTGTGTTTTTAAAATTCCACGCCCATAATACGTTGCATTGTCTTTTAAATTGTTATGTTTAGTGTTTTTATTGACAAAACAAACCAAAACATCATGACTAAGTTCGAAACATGATTCTTAGGCCATCCGTAGTCATAAGGCCCCTTTGTGGGCGTTATGCGACATGTGGCACGCCATGTCATCACGGGGCGTTATGCAACTTGAGGCCGTAGTCATAAAGCCCATTTGTCATCATTACTCAATTAATTAATTTTAAATTTTTGTAATTAATTTCTAACTTTTTTAAATTAAAACCCTTTAATGTTAAATAAAAAACATTAAATAAAATAAGTTTTCGTAATTACAGGGAGCAAATATTTAAAAAACCAAGTTTTAAAAACAAATTTTAGATATTTGAGACTTTCAGGGACCAATTTGTCTTCTTTTCCAATTTGTTTTCTTCTCCAATTTGTCTTCCTTCTTCCTTCGATACCTCATACCTGCAACAAAACAAGAAACAAAGCATTATATGTATGTATATATGTTTGTGAGTGAGGGGATAACCAGAAAATAAAAAATCAAACAAACACACACATGGCGCCGCTATAGAGGTCGCGCCCCACCCCATTTTCTCCTTCATACCGCCCCGCGTGGTGGTGTTTGGCAGCGCCATTGGGCGTTATGCCCACTCAAAACGCCCCACTACAGGGTGACTTACATGTCAATTTCTATGCATTCTCACACTTCTCATGAAAAAATGTTCTTTTTACATGAACCTCACAATACCCTTCAATACAATAATCATAATGAAAGATAAATTTCGATATATATAAATTAAAATGTTTTTTTGCTAATAATTAGAGTGAAAACTAATTAATTGAACGAGAAATAAATTATTTAGTGTTATACTATTACATTTTTTTCTCTTTTCACGTTAAAACAACTTTTCAGGATATCCTTCCCTTTAATAATTCCTATATAACATGAGGTTAGATAATAATAAACCCAACTCAAAAAGATTGATTAAGAAAAATCAAAATTCAAATAAATAGAAGATAAAATGGTGACCATTAAACGGTTAAGAGACACTCAACGAAACGGATTACAACCAAATGGTTAGAAATAGTCAAGTTTTCAAAAGTTGTTAAAATTCAACTTTAAACCAAATGGTTAGAAATAGCCATTAAAAAAAAACTATACTTTTGAATTATCTATTGTGGAATATAATAAGTATTTAAAGAAAAAAATAGCCATTCAAGAATTATCTATTGTGGAATATAAGTATTTAAAGAAAAAAATAGCCATTAAAAAAAACTATACTTCTGAAAATCCCAAAAACCCTAAACCTATATAACAGTTCTATTTCCCATATAAACCTAACCAAAAACCAAAGATATTTATAAAAATAAACCTAACCAAAAACCCAAAACCTATATAATAGTTCTATTTTTTAGGGTGAGAGTTAAAGTCTATTTTTCTTATAAACTGTATAAAGTCATAAAACACCATAATGTCAACTATAAAAAACACTCAAAATCCACAAATAACAAATTGAAGATTAACAAAACGTCGTATTTGTGGGTTTTGTGTTGTGTTTTGGATGATAAGCCTTTGATTATCGAATGACTAACATTAGTGTGTTTATGTTGATTATCATGTTGTGTTTTGTGTTTTGTATTTATAGTTCTACGATGGTGTGTTTGGAGTTTTTATGGATTGTTAGGGTTTAGATATTGTGTTTTAGTGATCTTCATTCAGTTACTTGTGGGTTTTGAGTGTGTTTTATGGCTAAAATTCTGATGTTTCATGACTTTGTAGGAAAAATAGACTTTGTAGCCGAACCCCACCCCTATTTATGTAACAAGATATTTTATAAAAATAAACCTAAAACGAAATCCAAAATTCGAATAGGTAATAGGTAAAAGATAATATATTACCATGTGACTTATACCTAATTTTCTATCAAGTTAAAAAAAGGCTACTTTTATAATAAAGTTATTAAAATAAAGCATGCAAACGTAAAAGTAACAAGTTGATTAAAGCTTATTAGACCAGAATATGTAATAGTGATAGTGTAGGGACTTAGGTGTAGCATTGTGATTTATAAAAATCACATATTTTGTAAACCTTAACTAGAATATCATAATAAATCCATATTTACAAGGTTTAATTAAGATGAACAACCCTAAAAGGGATGAGTTGACTCGTTACTCTATAATTCATGCAAACCCTATTAAATATCAGTTAAAATATTTGACACGTAAATTAGTTAACTTTTGTTGAACGGTTCTGTTTAAACGTAAGTGAAAACATGAAAACATACATTTGATTGCATCAGACAGGTCAGTAGAGAATCCAGATGGAGACGCAGCAACAGAGTTTGACATGATTGCAGCTTAATCTGGTTCCTCCTTAGGGTGCAATCTAATGATGGTGATGATGAAACCGAATAGGGTTGTTCGGTTGGGAGAGAGAGAGGCGATTGATGTTATGAACTAATAAGGTTATGTTGAAGTCTAACCTTAAAACCTCTACATTAGTCTCCTTATATATGCACACAGGAGGAAACCCTAATTAGTTAATAAGGGTAATTAGGTCCATCAACAATTACCAACTAATTATTTAATAGGTTGTTATATATTTTGATCCATATAATGTAAATGATTATAATGACTACTAGACTAAATATTATACCATAATATATTTAATCTTACATTCTCCCACTTAGCCATTCTCCCACTTAGCCGAGTAATTATTTAATAGGTTAGGATATATATTCATTTAAGTAAGACGATTTCACGAGGTTCGAAATTACTTACGTACATACATTTATTTCGGGTTAGGATATATATTCATTTAAGTAAGAGTGTCCGGTTAAAATATACGACGTTAAAAAGTAAAGCATAAATGGAATGTAAATGAAATAATTGAGAAAAGTGAACGGTTTTAACCTCGGAAAGTATGGGTTGTCACAAACTTGGTCAGTTTGGTGATTCGATCTAAAGATTTCAACAATAACAGGAACGTACAAAAACACACATCGAAGCAACACCACCCACAGATCACCAACGACTCGACACGCTATCAACACAGGGCAATCATCATCAATTTTACCAGTATCCAGGCCATGATTAACCTAAATAACATTTTTCTAAAGGGCTGGGCAGATGAGTAGTGATTTGGATATATATCTATTTACCAGCAGAATAGCAATGCCATTCCCAAACAGTCAAAACACCACTCATAAGATTTTCATGATGAAGATAGCAAATACACAAGCCCATATATTTTATATATTTGTTGCCAAAATAGTATTATAAGATACGTTATACGCCATACTTCCTAAAACTCCTCTTTGAACCAAAAAACAGAACATATAATATGCACATACACACACGCCCCCCCCCCCCCCCCCCCCCCCAATGTCCCACACACACACATATATGTATATAGTCAAGTTAACTTGCGCATAATCATCATTGACATCATCATCACCATCATCAGATTTGATCCACTTCAAATCCTTCCTTCATAACTTCTATTCCCGATTCGCCAACTTCCATACTCATGTTATTTGCCTCAGTCTCGGGATTCTCATCTTTAACGTCGTCATTTTTCTGATCCCCAGATTTTTTCCGCTTCAAATCCTGTATAACTTCTGTTCCAGGTTCGCCAACTTCCAGATTCATTACCTCAGTCTCGGGATTCTCATCGTTAATGTCGTCATTTTTCTGATCTGAATTCGATGTTTCCTCACCCGAAACTGCATTTTCCTCCGTTTCTTTGGTCTGCCTCTGAAGTGATTCTATCACACTCATCAATTCTCTATTCACCTGTTGAATAATCAAAGGCAATGCTTATTAAAAACATCATAATACACTAGATACTCTATTGTTTTAGGTTTTAGCATATCCATAAGACTATAAGAGAAACATATCCGACTTACCTGTGGATTCTGAAGGTATTCAGAAATGTCATGAGGGCATGATGGACATTTCATGATGTTTTTCTTGGCCCGTAAAGTACGCCTACCTTCACATGTTCTAGCCTTCATAAAAGTTTGGCCCACGAAGGCATCCTGCAAACAGGACTTGCAAAAATTGTGTGCACAGGGAGTAGTAAGCGGCTGAGTCATCACTTTGTGGCAGATAGGGCAGCAGAACTCTACATTACAGTATACATAATTAAAAAAATAACATGGTAACTAACACAAACCTTATTCAAAATAAATGCACAAAAAGTGTATTATGATCCATAGCTGATCACAGACCTTTAAGGAGCCGTTCACTCACAGACATTTGCGATTTACGACGGGATTTTCTTGAACTGCTGCCGTTGCCATCCTCAACACCTTCATTATTAGCATGTTTTCTACTTTCTGGTGGAGGTTTTTTCCACAACCAACAAGCTTTTTGTTCCTACAAACGCAAAAATAAATTATGTAAAACTGTTGGCATCATCTCACATCATAATCCAAAGTCACAAACAAAAAAGTACACGTAATTCTACAATATTCAGTTGCATCATCTCACATCATAATCCCAAGATGGAGTACCCTTTCTCTCTGTTACATCTGTTGCGTTTTTCAGCTCTTCAATGGAAGGTAAAGGTCTTGGACGATCACCATGTTCATCGCTGCAAAATTGTGATCAAAAGTAAATAATCCAAATCTTAAATCCATCTAAAGATTTCAAAAGCTTAAATATATGATAAGCGTAGCCGTGACAAACCTTGTCCATGGAGCAGGATCGTTATCACAACGAACAAAAAGATACCGACATACCTTGAATCCCTATTAAAATCTATATGTCAGCTAAAGTTCTATAGAAATATATATATAGATATATATATTATGCTGTTAGCACGTTATATAATATCCTACTTGGATTCCAGGTTTCCTCCAGCATTTTTCAATCCTGTAAATCCCATCATACCGTACTCCTTTCTCAGGTGCATAAGCAGATCGCTTTTCTTTGTGTGACCTGTAAATATAAATAGAGAAAAGTTCACGAAATAAATCTTTCATTAAACCATAACATATATGTTTACCATAACGGTCATTATTTTAACCTAAACTAACGGTTTTATTTTAGGATTGACTTGTGTAAAACAATAAAATTAGTGTGTAAGCTAATATATTCACGGGTAATCGCACCAGCTTCTGCTGATGTGTACATGAATATAGATAACAGGTTCACACATGATCAATGCATAAGGTAATCTTGTATGTTTGAACTGAAAACAATCTGCGTACATATATAAGAATGCAAACATACACGATCGGGTGATATTTAGCAGTTTGATGCATAGACTTATGACTAGGTCTACATGTAATCGTAACATAAAACCATACCTAACGACACGTACTGGGTAGCCTTTTCTGCAGCTAACCCGTAAGGCTTCATTAGATTTCTCAAACTTTTGATCAAATGACTGTGTCTTGTTCGTCCTTTTATTCCCACTTAAATCTCTTCCGCCACTGTGAATAACAAATAAAGAAGGATTACGAATTTACGAGAAGGAAATAGTCACAAATAAACATATGTGTCCTGGTGCAATAGATTTAGGGACAATAGTCATAACTTCTAATAAATTTTAAACCATATATAACACAAATAGATCTCGTTTTAGAGAAAAGAATCTTCGAATGTAACCATTACACAAAATAATAGTATAATCAGTGTGGAACATCAAATACCTTCCTGTGTAGAGAAACCACTCTCCGTGATCTTCATCATCTTCATATCCACCAGATAACGCCACAGATTGTGCACCATAATCGGACTGTCCAGCTATCCCGGAAACATGAGGAAGATGGGCCCCCCATTGTCTACAGTCCATACGATCCTCCCAAGTTTCTCCAACAAGAACTCCGATTCCTCTTTCCGGATCACTATCTGCAAGAATCGGGCCAAAATGATCAGGTGGAACGGTCACAAATATCTTTCCACTGCATGCATTAGCCTTCCCGGAATACTTCGCCCGCTCAGTAGTGTATGCTTTATCTGGTCTGTTTTGATTTAAAACAGAATAATAGGGTTTGGGTGGTCCAGAAGAAGTATTCGATTTCGTCATCTTTGCCATTCTGATAGCAGTAACGAGTGACGAGTTGATACGAGGCTGACTTGCCATTTTCGGAGGAATGGCAGTTCGACATATGGCACAAGTACGTTTTCCCTGGCCGACCCATTTCTCAAAACACTTCAGACAAAAGTTGTGACCGCAGGGCGTCTGCAACATAAACACATAAGCATTAAGTCGCGCAAATCTTGAAATACACGTATTGATGTTGAGCTATCATATCCAAATTGGTGTAGTTCAGCAAGTAAATATGTAATTAAATACTTAAACTCTAACCTCTTTAAACTAACAATCACACAAAATCCACAGTTTTAAAGTTCCCAAACATCAAAACTATTAAACTCCTTGCTTCCAAACAGAACTAACACAACAGCAAGCTTTATAACAACTTAAACCAAAAGAATATACACAGGAACTTGTCAAAACATTACAACAAAACAATACAAAAAAGTACTCAACTCAAGTCACAGAGTCAGACCATGAACACTACTTATATTCTACTTTTGGTGATATTTATTGTCACAAAGGGCCACCACCACTTTACCAAATCTTCATATATCATATTTTTAACCATTTTCAGCAACAAATACAATACATGGACAAGTGAGTGGTGAATAGATCAACTACTTTCTGCGTGTATGACAAGTAAGTACTTGTTCAAACAAATAGTCATACTGCAAATAGAAATAAATTTATGTTTTAGTGATTCAATTACTCAAATATCAACGGATCATATAATTAGGGTTTAGAACTATAGATATACACAAATGTATATAATTTCGGTTAATTTAGAAAATGATACCGTAACAGGTCTCTCCGGTAACTGCATACAAAACGAGCAATTAAAGCTACCGCTAATAAGCTTCAAAACATCGTTATCTCCGCCGGAACCGATCTCGTTACCGTTACCGTCATCAATCGCCGTATCACCGTCACCGGATCCTCCACCACTCAACAATTGCTGACGTCGCTTCGCCTTATCCTGATCGGAGAGTGAATCATCGGACTCGATGGCGCGAATTGCCGCAATCAGCGAATCGGACTGTTCAGATCCCGATGTGACGGTCGACGGCGGCGCGTGAGAGGAAATGAGGTTAGAACAGTCCGGACACTCCCATTGTGTAGCTTCGGCTAGGGTTTGGGGACGAACGGATAAGCAGTTGACGTGCCATGGTGTGACGCAGGTTTTGCAGGTGAGAGTTTCTTCCGGTGGCGGTGTGAGTTTGCATATCATGCAGCGGTTATCGCCGTCGCAAGGGAGGTTGCGGTTGCGGTTGCTATCGTGCGCCATGAAGACGGAGTAAGGGTGAAGGATAAGAAATGATATATATATGTGTGTGTATATATATATATAGAGAGAGAGAGAGGGGTTGAGTGAATACAGTGAGTATTATGATGAGGATGATGACGATGGTGGAGAATTATTTTATAAAAATTGTAATAATCTGCAACCGGTAGGAGTTGAATTTATGATTTGGAAATTCATAAATTGAAATTGAAATTTTATTTAATCGGAATTGAAAATGAAAATAAAATTGGATTTGAATTTTCCCTCTTTTTATTTGTGATTCCAAAAATGGAAAAGGCTTGGTGATCTATCTCTTCGGTATCATCTTCAAACTCTGTTTTTAGCTCTCTGTGTTTGAAGGAAATAATAATCACAATTGGGGATGATCGTTGGTTTAGATTTAGACTTTGTATGAATTATGATGACTCATGGTATTGAGTAATTAATGAAAATTGATACATACACGATCACCATACATACATCATACATGGAGTCTTTTCATGTGATTATCGCATAGAAACGTAAAAAGCAAGGAGGAAAAGGTCATAGTAGTCGGCTTTACTCAAAGAAAAAGAAAAGACTTACGAGTGTTTGAAAACTTGTGAATGGTTAAGTGTTGAACCAGTAAGAGGTATAAACCATTAAGTGTTGAACTAGTAAGAGATTTAAACCGTTAAGAGTAAATATAATGCTTAACTGTTAAGGGGCAATGTCTGACCAATTCAGATTAGAGGTCTTAATCATTCAGACTTCGTATAATGCTTAATCATTCAGAGGCAAATGTCTGAACCAATCAGACATCTGCTCACGAAACAAACAGTCTAAACCATTAAGAGCTAAAAAGAGGTTTGAATCACCAAGAGCATTATTAAGAGCTGAACAAGCGGCCCGTTAATTCAAATAACTATAAAACTAAGATAGTATGTAGTAAGGCATGACTAACATGCCATGTCATCTTTGGGGGCATGACACACCATGACGAGGATGGGTCCAGTCCATCTCCCTAAACATTTATTTTATTTTTTAGGTAAAATTACTAGTGAGTGAAAGCCCTAATGCCTACTAGCAGTGATGTCATATAAAATTTTTTTGATAAATTTTTACCATCCTTTAGTATTTGAACATATATACACATAGGTTTTATGATAAGAAGTATTTGCATCTATTTATGAATGTAGGCTCTTGTTACCCATAAGAGCACCATGTAAAATGTGATAATTGTACCCTATCTTTTGTAATCAAGATACGATTTCAAAACATGGACGTGTAACAACAGTATGTAAATTCAATAGTCATATATTCGCATCAATTTTAAAGGAAGATCACAACACCGTTTAATGGTATAGTGAAAGAAATAAAATTCTCTGATGATTTTATTAATTGTTTACAATCCTATATATAATAGTACAAGACTAATTCCTAGGAGATAAATATGGACAATAACAACTATAGGTTACAGCTATACAATTTGAATATTAAAAGAGAGTAACTTTAGGAGGTGATAGTGGATGATTGTTGATTTGGTTGACTTTGTTGATTTGATTGAATCCTTTGATTGATACGGTTGTTACCCCCCGGCAAGCGAAACGGTGGCGAATGTACGCGAAGCAAGTCTCGAAAATGTTCAAAGAGAGGTCTAGGCAAGCTCTTTGTAAAGATATCCGCAAGTTGAAGCTTGGTAGGAACAAATTTAGTGTGAAGCTTTCCTGACATAACCAGTTCCCGAACAAAGTGATAGTCTAAGTCAATGTGTTTCGCGCGCTTGTGAGATACCGGATTTTGGCTCATGAACAAGGCACTTTTGTTGTCGCACAAGAGAGTCGGCCGAGTTTTAGGAAGTGCGTGTAATTCCTGTAGCAAATGAGTGATCCAAACAATTTCTGCTGCAGCATTAGCCATAGCTCGATATTCCGATTCACAGCTTGAACGTGAGACCGTTGGTTGTTTCTTTGCACTCCATGAGACTAAGTTCCCACCCAGAAAAACCGAATAACCATAAGTTGACCTTCTCGTTTCAATACACCTAGCCCAATCTGCATCCGAGTACCCTAAAATTGAAGCCGTAGTAGGACGTGTGAAAACTAAACCATGAGAGATTGTCCCTTTGACATAGCGAAGAATACGTTTAACCAATTGAAAGTGGTGATCGGTAGGGGAGTGAAGGTATTGACAGGCTTGATTGACGGCATAGGAGAGGTCCGGACGGGTGATAGTGAGATACTGAAGAGCACCAACAAGAGAGCGATAAAGGGTAGGATCGGAAAAAGGATTGCTTTCTTTGGTGAAAGAATCGGTCGAGGCAAGAGGGGTGGGTGCGGGTTTGGCTTGGGTAAGGCCGGCTCGTGTTAAAATATCGTTGGCATATTTGGTTTGGGTTAGGAAAAGACCATTTTTATCATGAACAACTTCAAGACCAAGAAAGTAGCTAAGAGATCCAAGGTCTTTGATGGCGAATTCCTTATGTAGGCGGGCCGTGAAAGAGGTGATTAGAGAAGATTTGTTTCCCGTTAAGATTAAATCGTCTACATAAACAAGGAGGTACAAGATGGAGTCTCCTTGACAGTAGATGAAAAGCGACGGATCGGCACGACTACATGTGAAGCCAAACGTTAGAAGGAAAGAGCTTAACCTTTGGAACCAAGCTCGGGGAGCTTGTTTCAAACCATAGAGTGCTTTATTGAGCTTGCAAACATGATTTGGAAAGTTGTGGTCGATGCATCCGGGCGGTTGCTCCATGTAAACGGTTTCCGAAAGATGGCCGTTTAAAAATGCATTGTTTACATCTAGTTGGCGAAGAGACCAATGATTAATAACGGCTAAGGAAAGAACAATGCGAATGGTGGAGGCTTTCACAACCGGGCTAAACGTGTGAGTGAAATCAAGCCCCGGTATTTGAGTGAAGCCTTGCGCAACGAGACGTGCTTTGTGTCGATCAAGTGTGCCATCCGAGTGGTATTTTGTTCGGAAAACCCATTTAGAACCTACAATATTTGTAGAAGGAGGGCGAGGCACAAGAGACCAGGTTCCATTACGGTGAAGAGCCGAAAGCTCGGCTTGCATGGCACACATCCAATGAGCGTGTTTCGAAGCACTTTTGAAACCTTTTGGATCACTGTTTGAAAGAAGCGCCGCATGAAGGCAAGAGTGCATGGCATTAGCTAGGTAGGTTGTATGTTTCGGATTGGGTTTGAATGTGCCCACCTTGGAACGAGTGGTCATGGGGTGCGATGGAACGATGGGTGAGAGGGGTGGGGAGGGTACGGTTGAGATAGAAGGAGAAGGATTGATGGTGGACGGAGGAGGTGATAGTGGTGGAGAGTGTGGGTGGGCCGGTGGTGGAATGTTGTTGGAGGGGGTAGTAGTACGTGAGTCACAGAGAGAGCACGTGGGTGGGATGGATTGACTTTGTGATGATTGGACCGAGGGAATTGATGGGTTAGAAATAATTGGGCTTTGTTGATTTGGAGAGGGGTGGGCCGAAGGAATGGGCTCAGGAGGGGAGGATGGAGTGGAAGTGTGAGTAGATGAATTTTGGTAGGTGGACTGGGCCTTAGATAGAAAAGGAAGAGTGGGCTCATGCTCAGTGGTGTGAACCGAGGATTGAGAGACAGTAGCGAATTCGTCAAAAGTAGATAAGAAAAGAGAAGCAAGGTCCGATTGGGAGGAGTTAGCCACATATGGAAAAGAATTTTCATTAAATCGAGCGTGCCGGGTGATATACATACGTGAGGATACGGGATCGAAGCATTTGTAGCCTTTGTATTGAGGAGCATATCCTAAGAAAATACAAGGAATACTTCGAGGTGCGAGTTTATGCGGAGCATAATCACGTAAGTATGGGTAGACACGACATCCAAATACGCGAAAGTTTGAGTCATTTGGAGTCGTAGAGAATAGAATTTCAAATGGTGATTTGTCATTTAAAATTTTTGTTGGCACGCGATTGATTATGTATGTGGCAGAGCTAAAGGCATCAATCCAATGAGTGATAGGAACACTCGCATGGAAGAGCATAGCAAGACCGGTTTCGACTATGTGTCGATGCTTCCTTTCGGCGCGTCCGTTTTGAGGAGCGGTATACGGGAACGAAAAACGATGAAAGGTGCCATTTTCATCAAAAAAATTTCGCACGTGTTGGTTGACGAATTCCGTGCCACCATCGCTTTGGAAAACCTTTACTTTGCGTGAAAGTTGGTTTTGAACGAAACGCAAAAAGGTTTGAAGAACCGAGTAAAAGTCGGTTTTATGTTTAAGAGGATACAACCAAGAAAATCTAGAGAAGTCATCCACAAACACAACATAGTATTTAAACCCTTCTTTACTAGTTATTGGTGATGGTCCCCATAGATCGCAATGAACAAGATCTAGAGGAAAAGAATCACGTTTTTCATTAATATTAAATGGCAATTTGTGTGATTTAGCAAGTTGACAAAGAGAACATAAAGAAGACTTCGGTAAAATAGATGTAAAAGATAAATAACCAAGTCTTTTTAATACAAGAATAACGTCAAAAGCAACATGACCCAAACGATTATGCCACAACTCAAAGGAGGCTTTATTGAACGAAACAGAAGCAACAAAAGCAAAAGGCTTGTCCCGAAGCACGTAAAGACCGTTTTCACACCGACCTTGGGCGAGAGGCAGGCTTGTTTTCCGGTCCTGGATTACAAAAAAAGAGTCAGAAAAAAGAACATCAACGGGAAAATCATTTGTCAACTTGCTAATAGATAGAAGATTTCGAGTTAATGATGGAACAACCAAAACATCATTTAATTTAACATGTTTGGTTAATGAGACATGGCCCTTGTGAGTAATGGGTAAGGATTGACCATTACCAAAGATGACCGATGAACCTCCGTTGTAAGGGGAAAAAGAAGTTAAATTACCGGCGTCATCGGTCATGTGACGATCTGCCCCAGTGTCGGCGGCCCAATCGGGAGTATCCTCGTTTTGAACATGGCACTGGGCATGAAAAGCACGGGCTATGTCTTCGTTTCCGGAAGCCGAGGCCACAAAGGATGAAAGTTTTGGACACTTGTTCGCATAATGCCCATTAGTGCGGCATAGCTGGCAATGGGGAGGGCGACGGGTCCCATTAGAGGAGGATCCCGAGGACGGTCCACGGGTGTAAGAGGCAGATTGTGGGCCACGTTTCTGGTTACGGTTTTGAGAGGAGCCATTGGAACGATCTGGAGGAGTTTGAGCAACAAACGCTACGGAGGGATTGGTGGGAGGGTTAATAGCCAAAAGAAACTGTTCCTGACTTTCAGCTTTTGTGAGTAAGTCACGAAAGGGAATCGGGTCACGGGTGGTGCGGATAACGGTGGACCAACTTTCAAAGGTGGAGCCAAGACCACAGAGAAACCAGTGAGTTTTGTCTGTGTCTTTGACGGGATGACCAATGGCAGAAAGTTGATCACAGATGGCTTTGAAGCGACGACCATAATCGGCCACGGTTGAGGATCCCTTCGTTAAACGACGAAGGTTGTCACGGAGCAGATGCATCCGTTCAAGGGAAGTGTTGCTGTAGGCCGCTTCAAGGGCGGTCCATATTTGGCGAGCCGTGGTTAAGCCAAGAATTTCAGCAACTGCCTCTTCTGTGAGTGAAGAGTTAAGAATAAGAATGGCTTGTTGATCAGCGACCGACCAAGCCATAAACTTCGGGTTAGTCTGCTCAACAGAATCGACGGTAATGGTCTTCGGTTGAGGAAGAATAGAGCCATCGACATGGCCGAGTAGGTCTTGATTGGCTAGAAGAGGGAGGAGTTGATTTTGCCAATAGAGATAATTTGTGGAGGAGAGTTTGATAGTGAGCATATGGAGAATCGTAGCCATTGGGAGCTTTGTTTCGATAGTAATGGAGGAAGAGGAAGAAGCATTGGTGGTCATGGTGAGGAACAGGGGAGTAGGCCGAAGAAAAGGAATCACAGGGAAAGGGACCTTGAGGATGATACCATGAAAGAAATAAAATTCTCTGATGATTTTATTAATTGTTTACAATCCTATATATAATAGTACAAGACTAATTCCTAGGAGATAAATATGGACAGTAACAGCTATAGGTTACAGCTATACAATTTGAATATTAAAAGAGAGTAACTTTAGGAGGTGATAGTGGATGATTGTTGATTTGGTTGACTTTGTTGATTTGATTGAATCATTTGATTGATACGGTTGTTATATAGTAACACAGTACTATCGCACCCTATGATACACCTTTTAAGAAAATGTCGTTTAAAAATATATAGCAATATTATACGCATGTTAAGCATAAAAAAATGTTAACTTGATGATAAAAACGTTAAAAATAATAAAATATATAAAAGTCATTTATTTTTTACGGATTTTATATTTGATCATCCACTACATACACATGTTATGAGTATGTGTTAAATGCACCCATTAATATGTGTAGATATAATTTATAGCATAAGTTTAATGTCATACCTCACACTTTAATTGATTGCATATGGTTTTCTATGTAACAGTAATTATAGGTGTAGGTTATACACGTCGTTATCATATTATCTACGCATCACTAGCAAATTTTATTGGGTCATATAAAAATAAAACAAGGTTTTATACAAGCAGTTAAACATAATCGTTTAAGGTGATATGCACTTTCATTTAGGGTTAATGGTATGTTTGGTATGGAGCTTTTAGGAAAAAACTCATACTCAATAAAAAACTTTGTTTGGTTGAAGAAGTTTGAAGCTTTTAGGTTAGAAGCTTAAGGGTATGTTTGGCATGGAGCTTTTAGGAGCTTTTAAAAGCTTCTAGCTTTAAGCTTTTAAGAAAAAACTCATATTCAATAAAAAGTTTTGTTTGGTTGAAGGAGTTTGAAGCTTTTAGGTTAGGAGCTTGAAGATTTTGGTTGAACGCTCCTACTAGTAGCGTTTAGAAGGAGCTACAAGCTTTTAGGGAAAAATGACCTTTTTAACCTCTAAAGATAATGAACTTTTTAATTTTTTAGTTATGTCCATTTTGGTCATTTTATACATTTTATTAAAAGCTCCAGCTACTCTACCAAGCACCAAATATATCTAAAAAGCTACAGCTATTAGCTACCAACCACCAGCTAACAACTACTTTTGCCAAACATACCCTAAAGCTTTTGGTTGAACGCTCCTACTAGTAGCGTTTAGAAGGAGCTACAAGCGTTTAAGAAAAAAATGACTGTTTTAACCTATAAAGATAATGAACTTTTTAGTTATGTTTATTTAGTTATGTCCATTTTGGTCATTTTATACATTTTATTAAAAGCTCCAACTACTCTGCCAAACACCTCAATATATCTAAAAAGCTACAGCCACCAGCTACAACTACCGGCTACAAACCACCAACCACCAGCTATTTTTGCCAAACATACCCGTAATGTTTCAGCTATTGTTTGTTAATAAATAAGGGTAGTTTGATAATTTCACATGCACTTAATTGGAAAGTTAACGTCGACTAACTAGGGGGGGCATCCGAGTAACAAATGTATAAACCACAAAAAACAAACATATAATTTTAGAAAGATGAGGGCTAAGAGTAATATCTTAATGAACCATAGGGAGCATCCAAACAATTAATGTGTCATGTCACATTTATACATCTCATATAACAAATAAGGGTAGTGTATCTATAACACCACCCCAATTACATCTCAAGTGGGACCCACTTCTTACACAACTAAATAGAATACAAAAAAAAAAAATATGTATATGAATCACCTCACTCATCCACTATTTCTCTCCATCTCTCTTAATGAATCACTACAACCACCTTCACCGGCGACTATCGCCAGGCATCACTGCTAACCACCACCTCTGCCACACCACCACCATAACTGCCCACCGTATTCTCTTATCTCTTCGAAGCTCCCGATCGAAACCCAAACCACTAGACTGTCACTTTCACCTTTGTTACATTCATAAACCCTAGAATAACCCTTAAATTCAATTCATAAATTTGTTTTATGTGATCATCTGTAACGTCCTGCTTCTTCGTACTTTCCATAATTAGAAAGCGTTGCTTATATTTCTATTTTTGGAAACCTTGTATTCTTGTAATCGTCTTTTCGTTGTAATCATTGTAAATTCCGAGACTTATTTCATAAATAAAAATTCATATTTCTTTAAATTCATGTTATACATGTTCATACATGTCCATACGTTCGGATTAATCATACATATGATACTTTATCCTCGATTCATGCAAAACGTGTTAAACTTGTCATACATGCTCAATTCATACAAATACGATACATATTCTCGACATCCATACTTATTCATACTTGCTTTATATATATTTTTATGTTTCAATTACTTTACATACCCTTGCACATTATTCTTTATGCATAAAATACCCTAAAACAACTTAAAACACTAAAATATGAAAGTATAGGGGTTAAAATTGTCAAAAAATCAAACAAATCACCAGTCCACACTGGCTCGCAGCCCGCGACCCCATCCCTCACCTCGGTCGCGCCCCGCCAAAACATCAGATCCGCAGTTTTGTATTTTCAGCTCAACTATTGGGCGATTTTGTGTTATTTTGTTGTGTTTCTTGCATTAAATGGACACCTAACTTAACCCTAATCACTCCCTATAAAACCCAACTCATTCCCACACTTCTCCCACTTTACAAACTCACTAATCTCACTCTCAAACACTCCAAATCAGTTGCAAAACAATAGCAAAAGGCAGAATCATACCAAGTTACAAAAGTGAGCATAACTTCACTTATACTCCATCTTTTTCATCCATTCTTTCTTCTTAGCACTTGGAACAACCTTAGGTATGTTTCCACAGGTTTTCCATGGAAAACCAAGGCTGGAACATCCACCAAATAGGGTTAAAAGTGCAAGAAAGTTTATGTTTTGTACAAACACTTTGATAAACATGTTTAAACTTGTGATTTCTTCATACATTCATATGTCCTTATGCCACTAATCAAGACTATGATTATGTATGTTTAAAAACAAGGTTGTAACATATAAATCCAGAGGTTTTAAGCCTCAACACTTTATGTTCTAAAATGTTTTAATCCACAAGTGATGAACAAGTCTTGAACTTGAATATGTGTGATTATTTGGATAGCTTGGGATATCCTACTTACAAATCCACATATCAGTTGATGTTTCTTCTTAGTTAGTTAGTTAGTTTATTTCTTTATTATACATTCATGACCATCCTTGTTGTCCATGACAACTTGTGCATTGGTGAATACAAAATAGGTCTTAAAATGAAAGATTTATCTTCCTACCTCTATGCATGACTTATATGATAATCTTGTTATATTATTGGACTAAAACTTATGATATATACCATATGAAATATATAATATCCATAGTAACCAAACCTTTGATGATAACCTAGTGGTTATTTGTCAAAATACTAAGTTACATCATCTAAAAACTTAGCTCTCGTTACGATTCGAATGGGTACTTTAACCCATGAAATCATTCAAACCCCTATGTGTTTATGTAACGCCTCGTATTTCCGTATTCTATTATATATATATATACACGTAGTTAAAACCAATCAGAAAACAGACAAGAAACGAACACCGAGTCTTATTACACGCTTTTAACGCAACCGACAGCGAACGTGTCATGCACTCATCTCCGACATCATTTACGAATTTCTCTTTTTTTATATCCTAATAAAAATAAATAAATAATATCCTACGATATTTCACGACGTTCAGTTGTGAAAACAGGCTTCGGAACCGTATTTGGCCGCGAAACGGGCTTGTAGGCCTGGGGCCCAATCCCAATTAAAAACCTAACTATTAATAACCATATTATAAGTTGCAAACCCTAACACCCCTCTTATTTGTCCAGCCGCGCATACCAACAATCCCACAATCATACATCCTTTCTTTTTTTTCTTTTTGGAAACTTCGAATCATTGCCATGAAATTGTAATGGATGCTCTAAAGTTTTAGAGTACATATATACTCGACACTCGAGAGGAGAAACAAAATCAAACACTAGTCACCCACAACTCGCCGGAAACCCGCAAACCACCGGGGTTTACCGGAGACTCGCCAGAGATCGAGGTACGCCGGAGTGGACGACGGAACTCAAATCTGGTTATTTCGATACAAGGACTTCGCCGGGAAAATCAAAGAAACTGCCCGGAGAAGGACCCGCAACCGTCGGAACTCGCGCCACACGATTCGGTATACCTCATTTTTCCATTCCTTTTCGTTCGTTTAACACTTGTTTAACTCATGCTATTTTAAACTGAAATAAGAAAAGAACAATAGTTATATATATAAACATAATCGATTTCCGTTTTTAAAGAAGATGAACTTTTTATTTAAGAATCATAATCAACGGCCCATTTTAAGTTTATTTTTTCTTTCTATTAACTTCCGATTTGTTCCAGTTTTGTTTAGATCTTCTGTTGATACATTTTGATTCCATTCATTTGGTTTAAACTGTTGGAATAATGTATATATATTAATTGTTGCTTTGTTTTAATTAAAAAGATGAAGATGATAACAAGAGCCTACTATCTATGTCTTTTTTGTTAGTGCAATACGTCTATTGACTTCGTCTTGTATCATGTAATAGGATAGGATAGGATAACTAGTGCTCGAGGTACGAGAAACTGAGATTAGGGGGTTAAAGATAGTGAGTTCGCTTGAAAGGGACAAGATCAAGTTCAAGCGAAACCACAATATGCTAGTTCGCTTGAACAGGCATTGTGCTCATTCAAGCGAAACCAACACAACTGAGTTCGCTTGAACTTGTCCTGATCCATTTCAAGCGATCCTCCACTAGTATAAATAGGGCACTTGTTGATTTCATTTGGGACGGCTTCTGAATTTGTAACGAAGTGCTGCCAAAGTTTGTCTAGGTTGTAATCAGTGTTATTATCAATATTAGTGACAAATTAAAGAGTATCAAGCTGTTTCCACGTCCGTTTCACTGATTCCGCCTTTGAATCGGATTACAAGCTCTTCTGAACGACTCGTTTGGGTCCAACAACGATCCTACAAGTGGTATCAGAGCTCAGGAAGAAGAGTCTAGCTTGATATCATCTATTTTCTGACTTCTACACCTTCTTTTCAAATCTGAACAAGATTTCACGGTCAAAATGGTTTGAGTTTTTCACCGAACATGCAAAACAGTATAATAACAAAGCCTTGAAAGTTTGAGATCAAAATTCAGCTTAAAAATGACTAAATTGGACCAAAAATGACCTTTCGCTTGAACGAATATCGCCTGTTCGCTTGAAATTAGACATGTTCTCGCTTGAATTCAGTGGTTCGCTTGAAAAATCTTGCTGTGTTTGCTTCAAATCGATGTTCGCTTGAAAATTAGACTTGTCTCGCTTGAATCAGTGTTTTCGCTTGAAAGTTCATTAGGTTTCGCTTGAAGTGCTATCTCGTTTAAATTTTCAGTTCGCTTGAAAGCTGATATTCAGTTTCAACTTGGGTTTTCGCTTCAACTTGTTGTTTCACTTGAAGTCTTAGTTTGCTTGAAAGTGGAAATTCCGAGTCAAGATCATTTCACGTCAATCAAGTGTCAGTCTGTTTCAAAATATTTGATATTGTGTGTACTGATTGTGTTTGTTTTGTCCAGGATTACATCATGGCTGAAGAATTTTACAACACATTTTTCAACGCATTCACATCAGATGCTTCCAAAACATCAACGGTCACACCAAAGTCAATCACAAAAGTGGTCAATGAAAACATTAATCATGACAATTTTTATGGGACTTATTCCAAACCACCTAAGCTAGATAATATTGAAGATTATACTTGGTGGAAAGAACGGTTTCTGAACTGGGTAAAAGCATACGCTCATGAAAGCTGGTTTTGTCTAGAGTTTGGATATGAAAGACCAAAAGATGACAAAGGAGAGGAAATTCCTTTGAAGAAATTAGGCATTGAGGACAAAAAGGAATTCTCGTCTGAACAGAGAATGATTGCGCTGATCCAGTCGGCTATTAGAAATGACATTTTTGCATTACTTAATCATGATGGATCATCGAAATCGGTTTGGGAAGCTTTACGAGTTAAAGCTGAGGGGGGTAAACAGATTAAAAAGAACAAAATTGCTTTACTAAAGAAAGAATTTGATCTGTTTGATAGTATTAAAGAAGAGACAGTGAGGCAAATGATTGAGAGGTTTTGCCATTTAAAAATTGAACTTGAGAGGTTTGAGATTGTGAAAACAAGAGAGGAAATTATTGACAAAGTGATTGAAGCGTTACCACGAGCTGATCAGTGGCAAACATTTGTTTTTATTTTGAAAAATGATGCTTTGTATGAAACAATTTCTCTTGATACTTTATTTGAAAATATTGAAACTTATGAGCTTGAATTGCAGAAACAGAACAAGATGAGCAGTTCTTCGCATCAACAGAATGTTGGTCTGTACTACAAAGGTAGTTTACCTTCAGTGAAAGTTGATAGTTCACCAAAGACAACATTCAGTGGTGAGAGGACAAAAGAGCCACAGAAGAGTTCATCAAGTTATGATCCAGGTTATCATTCATCGGCTTCAAAAGTTAGTTCTGAAGAAGCAGAGGAGATATTGTGCAACATTGCTCTTAAGTTGAAAAATTCTCCAGCAATGAGCATTAATGCAGCTAAACAACAAATGAGTTTTCTTGCATCTGTTCTCGAATTGTATGAAGGTCTTGTAGCTGGAAAAATTGGAAACTCCGAATTGACCAAAGAAGACTACGACCAGATTGATCCGGAAGAGATGGAGCTCATTGACATCCGTTGGTGCTTAGCAAGTTGCATTCGAAGAGCGCAGAGGTATATGGAGATTACTGGGAAACAATCTCTTGGAGGTCCGTCAACGAAGCTTGGATTTGACAAATCCAAAGTGACTTGCTTCAGATGCAAGCAAAAGGGTCATTTCAAAAGAGAATGCAGAAATTCTGAAGTTGCTGAAGGAAATGAACGTCCTTTCAATGATGATTACTACCGAAAGGCAATCTATCATCGAAGCAGAGAAGAGCCAAAGATGATTGAAGATAAACCTAAATCGAGAGCTTGTTTTGTAATTCAAGATGATGAAGGTTTTGATTGGTCTGAGATATGTCCAGAAGAAGATCGTTTGGAGAATGTTCGAAAAACAGCTCATGGCAGAGCTATGACAGAAGAAAGAAAGTTTGTTTTTGTTGCTGAGATTCAAGAGGAAAACAAATACAAAGACATAGCTGAAATCAAAGTGAAAACCAGAGAAGAGATTCTGGAAGAAAAGACCTACAGAGAAAGAAACATTGTGTTGAACAGAATGGATGAAATGCAGGAAGAGTATGAGATTGCTGTTAGAAGCAAAAGATGGGATAAGAAGAGAGAATGCTACTTCAACAGAGAAGGAGAACCAGTTGTTCCAAAGAAAGACATAATCTTTGATGATGTTCTTCTCATAATTCCTTTGAGAGTCGAATACTATAGAAATGTGATGAAAGATGACACATATGCAAAAAGGCATGAAAAGGAGATCAGATATGCCATGACATCGTGTCTAAGAAAAAGGGATGAAGAGAGAATGAAGAAGAATGTTGAAGAAATAGTGAACAATCTGAAGAAGGTTGCTGAAGAGGTTAAAGCAGAAGCAGTTGAAGTTGAGGTTGTGAAGGAAATCAAAAGTGAAGAAGTTGAGGTGAATGGAGAGGTTAAGAAAGTTGTTACTGAAGAACAGCAGATTGGAGGAGAGGCGAGGAAAGAAGAAGAAGTAAAGAATGAAAATTTGGTTGCTGGTAATGTTGGTGATGAAGTCGGTGTTGAAGAAAAGCAAGATGATGCTGATCAGAAGCAAACTGAGGCAACTGCATCAAACACCGAAGTGCCAATCACTGAGGTACATTCTGATTCTGAAATCTTAAAACCGATTGATCAGTGCAAGAAATGCATGGAACCGTGCAGAGCTTGTACTGAAAAAGATGAGCAATTCAGAACAAGAGATCTTGAATTCACTAAAATTGAAAACATTTTTAAAGAAAAATGCAAAGAAATGTTAGAAAAAGAAAAAGTTTTAAAAGAAAATGATGAAAAATTTTCAGAAAAATGTAAAAAGTTAGAAACAGAAAATGAAGTTTTGAAAGAAAATGTTTCTAAAATGACAGAAAAATGTTCACAAAAAGAAATTGCTTGTCAAGAAATGAAGAAAGAATATGACTCAATGAAATTAGCATATCATATTACGAAAGAGTCATACGAAAAAGTGAAAGATGAAATGAAATATGCTGAATCAAGAATGAATTATCTTTCTGAAACAACTAAAGAACTTAAACGAATGTATTCCATAAAACAAGATGTTGTTAATTCTTATATTGAGGATGTTGCTAAGCTAAAGCGACAGATTGCTGATTTAGAACAGGATAACAACAAGTTAAAGAGTTATCACGTGTCGTCATATGTGCTTGAACGTATTTTCAATATAAAACCGGGAGATGGTGAGTTTGAGCAAAACAAGAAAGGCATTGGCTCAGAGTTTCATCAAGTTCCACCACCGGAAAAGTTTGCATTTTATGATGAGGAAAAGGTCGAAAAAGCTTTCAACCTGGTTGATCAATTGCCAGACAACATTGACATAACCTATTTCAAATCTGATGATACTCATGATTCAGAGGTGGTAGGTAAAATTGTTGAAAGTGTATTGAAAGAGTAAGTTGATACAGGTAAATCTGAATCACAGGATGAAAATGAAGGTAATTTTCATGATGAATATCTGAAAAACACAAAATCTGAGAAAAATTTGAATGATGATTCAAAAGGATTGGTTTATACCATGATTGGATCGGACAAATTGTTCTTAGATGTTGTATTCCCAATTCAGAATGTGATTTCAGAAAAGGTTGATAAAGTTTTCAAGATGGTTGAGATTGAGAAATCTGAGGTTTCAAAGTTTGCTGAAAAAGGTCACAAAACTTTTTATAACAAACCAGGTTTTAAAAAGAAAAACATGAAGGCTGGGTTGGGTTATAAGAAGAAACAAAGTTGGAAAAGAAATGAAACTTCGAATTTTCAGACAAAAATGAGTTTTGTTCAAGGAAAAAGTTTTGAAGAAGAGGAAAAACTTAAAATTGGACAACAGTCTATTGAAGAGTTCCTAGCTCAAAAGAAAAAGCAACAACCACATGTCAAAGATGTTTCCATGAGAACATGTTTCAAATGTGATCAAAAAGGACATCTTGCACGCAAGTGTCCTAATCTAAAACCTGTGGATGATGACAAAAAGAAGATTGATGCTGAGAAACAAAAATCTGAGAATGTGGGACAAAGGTCAACCAGTTTTGACTCAAAACAAACTTGGAGGTACAACACAAACAAGTTTGTTTCGAATCAAAATTGGAAGTCAAACTCGTATAGGTTTGATTCTAGACAGACCTGGAATTCTCATACACCCAGATTTAGAACAACACAAAGTTGGCAAAAATCAGTTGATATGACAAAACCCCAAGAGTTTTGGAAACCAAAAGTTGTTGTTCAAAATCAAAAAGTTCAAAACGAGTCACATTTTTACAAACGTGGTACTCCTAAAGGTCAAACATGGAGTGCAAAGAAACATGTGATTTTTGAAAAAGATGAAAAAGTTGAAGTAAAAGTTGAAAAGATTTTTGTGAAAGATGACAAATAGTTTCTAGCATTGAATGAAAATTATTGTGTTGAAATGCCTAAGGTCCAAAAGACCTGGGCCAAATTGTTCAAGTAATTGAGTCAGTTGAATGTGCAGGTGCTCAAGAAAAATCAAGACTGTGAGAATGAAAATTGGAGCAGCCTGGCACATGGAGAGGAGGAAGAGGCTGCTGGATCCTGTGTTGGTTGAAACAGAAAGTTTATTTTCATTATGTACATAAATAAACAATATTTCAAAAACCCTAAAAATTGAAAAATAAAAAAAAAACCAAAATATGTTTGTTTTTAATTTTTGTCAAAAATAGAAAATTAAAAAAAATATGTGTTGATTGAATACGCCGAAACCCTCACGGCTGAACAAACATGATTACTTTCACAAGATTGAAAAACGGTTTTCAAACTGTCAAAAATCAATGGGTTGTAAATCATGGGGGTAATTGTTGGTACTTTATATGTTATTTTCTGCAAATCAGAGCATGAAAAGCAGAAAATGGATGGCGAGACAAAGCTATCAGCATCGTGTTATCAAATTTTCTTTTAAATGATTTTGCATTTTAAGGGGATATATATTGTTGTTAGAAAATTCAAAAACATTTGAAAATTTGAAAAAGCCAAAAACATGATAAAATAAAAATTGAGTTTTTGCGTAAAAAGAGGAAATGATAGTACATCAGTAGACAGTTACAGTATGCTAAAGAAATGGAAAGTTTAAATGTGTTAAACGATCTCACCGTGGATGTGTCGGTAGATTTTTATACATTTAGTAAACTTTTTCGGGATATAAACCTAAATTCAAACTTACTTATTTTGTTGGGGAACACTACTTGGATATATAGGTAACCCCTGAAATCTCGTTTGAAGGACCCCTCTTTCTGAGATACTAGGTCTTTATGCTTAGTGATATCTGGGGTATTATTCCGGGACTTCTGCTGAATGGAAGTTCTGACCTAGTCTCCGAATAATACTTTTCGCATTGCTTGAAACATAGCACAGCCCTCAACAAAATGATGAGACAATAAAATTGCTAATCAATGCTGTTGTAACAAAAGATCCTCTAAAGGGGACACACCAAAAGTCGAGCCGTCATCTCTCTGCTGAACGGAAGTTCTGACCTGAGCTCTCACGGTTTTCGTACTATAATTTATTCCCCTTACAGATATCATCTAGGTATACTCACCTATAAGACTGAATATTGGGATCTGGATATGGGAGTATATTCAAGATGTGGGACACATGAATGGGTTTAAGTTCTTAATTCACCTAATTCGTATCCTGAATCAGTTAAAATTTGTATGAAAATTTAAGTGGATCAGTATATCGACAATCTAAGTGAATTGTTTAATTCTTAATGTGTAACTAAGCTCAACGGTACTTGTGACTTGTTAAAACTGATATGATCCTCTGACGCATACTCAAACAAAAATATTGTCTGTAAATATGTTTGTACATATTTCTTTACTGCTTTAGTTTTTCAGAAAAAAATACAAAAATATTTTTTATTCTGCTTTATTTTCGACAACCGATGTCTGAGATGCTGAGTTTCAAAATCTAAGTAAGCTGATTGTGTTTCTGAAAATAAAACAAGTTCATTAATTTGAAACTTGAATTAAAATAAAAAATTTCAAAAACAGTTTGTGATATCTCCAAGGTCATTAATTTGGACTTGGAAGATTAATTGTGAGGGAGTTGGATTCTTTAATGCTGCTAAATCATTTAGTTTGTTGATAGGGGGAGTAGTTAAAGAGTTTAAAAGAGCCAGTTTAAGATTTCTGGATAGTTAGATATGAAAACATTGTATTTATAAATGTTTGAGTGATTGCAGATAGTCCAGACTACGATCCCGAGAGCAGAGTCTAAGGGGGAGTCTGAAGACAAGCTTGAAGCAAGAGAGAGCTTGTAGATGGAAAGCTAGGTGTCGATGCCAAAGCATGGAAGCTTGACGAAAGGGGGAGCCTGAAGCTGATGGAAGAAGAGAAGGATTGATGGATGCTTATAATGTTACAATTTGGACGAGAATGCAGAATGATCAAGACTGAAGATGTGTCATGATGAAGATTAGACACTTAAGACTTCGTCAATATCCGAGGGGGAGTCTGTTAGTGCAATACGTCTATTGACTTCGTCTTGTATCATGTAATAGGATAGGATAACTAGTGCTCGAGGTACGAGAAACTGAGATTAGGGGGTTAAAGATAGTGAGTTCGCTTGAAAGGGACAAGATCAAGTTCAAGTGAAACCACAATATGCTAGTTCGCTTGAACAGGCATTGTGCTCATTCAAGCGAAACCAACACAACTGAGTTCGCTTGAACTTGTCCTGATCCATTTCAAGCGAACCTCCACTAGTATAAATAGGGCACTTGTTGATTTCATTTGGGACGGCTTCTGAATTTGTAACGAAGTGCTGCCAAAGTTTGTCTAGGTTGTAATCAGTGTTATTATCAATATTAGTGACAAATTAAAGAGTATCAAGCTGTTTCCACGTCCGTTTCACTGATTCCGACTTTGAATCGGATTACAAGCTCTTCTGAACGACTCGTTTGGGTCCAACAACGATCCTACATTTTTAAATGGAAGAAGATGATTGGATTCAAAGAAGGGTGGTGGCTGAATATTCTACACATATTATTCTAAATGCTAAATTTCAATAATGTATAATTTGGAATTCAGAATTTATAAATCCAAAGATTGAAAAGGGTCTTCAAAATAATATAAACCATAATTGTTAGAATTATTATCTAACTTGTAGAAATTAACTAGATCGTGTTATGGTGTCTTAATATCTAGGATAACCGTTTCGTTCTCTTGGATTTCTCAATCTTCACTCGTGTGTTATTTCAAGGAATCTCCATACGCAACCAATGTGAGTATACTCGAACCCATTTTTTTACTTTTAAACACTTTGGGTGCAACATGTATTCTATATTAAACTCACGAAACTTTGAAACTATTTGAATCACTCTCTATTCATATTTGAACATGAAACTATATGATGCTTGTTAATCTCGTATGTGATGTTAAAATTTTTGTGTCTATATGCTCATTAACTTCGTACAAGCCTACCTTAACAATTATAGCACTATAGGAGTAATGCACCGCTCACGAGTCTTGGGGTATTGTTAAGTTAAACATGTTACCTCCCGTTATTCTATTTGGGATAGGCTATTTTAACGCATTGGATTCTTGGGTTTGAACACCGTTACGACATACTAGTAACTTGCATATTATGATTCATGTTGGATACGGGTCTTAGACTATTTTAAAACCATTTTTAAATGTATCAAAAATTGTATACTCGCCTTTGCTTTTGCATTGAACTCTATTTTAATACATGTTGCAGGTTCGATAGACTAGATGATGCTAAGGGAAGAAACAAGACTTAAGTGGACTTAGAAACACACTTAGGCTAATCTATTTCGTATTATATGTTTGAAACAATGTTGTTCGTATTTAATTCTTGTATGACATTTTTAGCAACTTTTATGTAATCAAATTTAATTTATATTGTCACATAGTGTTATGAAGTTTCTTGCAATCTATTTCGTCTCATCCCGATGTTTCCGCCATCGGTTAGGGTGTGACAGATTGGTATCAGAGCCATAACTATAGGGAATTAGGAAAAGTAGGAATGCCTTTACCTAGTCTATTGATTTAGAGCTTAATTTTGTGCTTTGCTTGAAACTACATGCATGCTACTTTATTTGTTCTTATTTATCCTCTTTTGATCTTTTAAACATACACGACACTTATGTGCTAATACTTGATATGCTACTCTTATGTGTTTTATTATGTGTTAATACTTGTTTCATTATTCCAGTCTTTACGTGCTATTTTTGACATGTTTATACTTGTTTGTCTAATTTTTAACATACAATTTCCTCATGCATTTTACTCGATTATTCTAAATCCGACAACACTCATATTATACAAACGAGACGGGTTTACCAAAATAGGCGTGAAACCCACAATTTGGTAAACAATTCTCATCCCGCTTGATTCTATTTTTGCACGAAATTCACCATTAAGTTAGGAGTGAAATCCAAATCTTAATAAAAATTTCAAATTTAAATTCTAGTGGACCCTCGTCAATGTGTCGAAATTTAATTTGACCCGACGAGTACCAACCACACTTAGGGTACGAAGTCGTCAAGTTAGGGGTGAAACCCACATCTCGTCGACTAGTCCCACACCTTGATTTTACAAATCCCACCAAGTCTCGAATTTTCGATTGAATTGGAACGTGTAATAACCGGAAGGGTAAATTCCGTTAACCGACATGTCGGCGAGAGTATTTCACCTATTAGGCCAAAGCATGTTCACAATTTCAAAAGACCTTTCGACTACTTTGGTTAGTCAAAGTTCCGTTTTGGAACCATCCAAGTTTTTAATCGAACTTACGCTTCATTATTTTTAATCTTTTATGATGAAATTCTCTCTTGTCAATTTGGAATCATTTTTGAGATTTCACTTTTGCGCATACATCATACTATTACCTTTCATACGATTATACATTATTAGCATGCATAATTTCACGAAATTTTATTTACACTTTTTGTAACAACAAGTGGAGACATACCATCAAGATATGAGTGATTTCCTTACCTTGGCGATTAACTCCACTTCTTTTTCTCATCTTACAATGACCTTGCCAATGGGTTAGGGGTGATTCCCTTACCTAAGTGATCGTTACCAATACGTCCTTTTAATAGACTATATTATGTAAACACGATCATGTTATTACCTAAACCGTTTATCATTCGTCAAAATCCCTATTTATTTCAAAATGCATTGTATATTCAAACGTATGTCTTATACTACAATCTATTTTCACATCACTCGCATACACAAAATTTTAATGTTACCATAAACGCTTGTTCCTCGATTTTCAAAATGTTACGAAATGCTACTTATCAACTTAGTCGGTACAATCCATCCATTGCCCACGAAAATTTCGTACTCAATGTAATTATTAAAACACACTCATCTCATATACTAAAGATTTTTATTTTTCAATTGGGAATCAAACCAACTTTTTGTACACACCCACAAAATATTACAAATAATGTTCGACTGTACACTAAATCTCATTACAAAATCAATCAAATATTTTAGTAAGAACACTTTTCAACAATCATTAAGTTCATATACCAAATTTCTTTTTCTAAGGATCAACAATTTTCGCGAGAACCTCTAAACTTCGAATATCTCCTTTATTGCAAGGTCGTTTAAAACGATGCAAATTTACTAACCTTTGGAACCTTTTCGAAAATCACTCAATACGTCAAATGAATTTAAAACACGTGGGCAAGGAAACTTTATAGGAACCGACAATTGTCAACTATATCAATTCTTTTAAAACCATAGTAGCATTTCTATTCTTTTACAAAGTACCCTTTCGCATAATCCAAAGATGTTTTATATATTCTATTTACATTCACAAACTAGATTCTACGTACCATGACAACTCAATCTATTTTGATTCAATAAACTTCACGTTTTGCTCAAACCATTATACATGCATATCATCTTACACATTTTAGTCAATATAACGCGACAATCTCACACATATCACTCGTTTTCTTTTCTTTCGTACTCAAAATTTCTTAATATTTTACGTACTTAAACTTGTGTATTTCGAATTATACAATAAATAAAATCATCATTACTTACGTTCATACTTATACATTTTATGTCTACACTTATATTCATACTTACACACAATTATACATTTACGTCGTATTTATATCCATGTTTACACTTACGTTCATAGTTATATCCACATACATACGTCTTACGTTTATACAACTGCGTTTGAACCTATATTCATAATTCATATATACATTCATACATTATAGGTTTATACTTATATTCACTCCTCCTCATTATACATACTTATACAACTATTCTTATTTTATATTCACACTCATACATTTTACAATTTTGTTTACACTCATATACACACTCATACCTTCTATTCATACTTAAACATTCATGTTTTACCCCTATATTCACATTTATATCCATGCTCATACATCTTATGTTTATACTCGTATTTACACTCACCTTTATACAATTTATGTTATACTCGTACTCATATGTATGCTCTCATTTCTACGAGTTACGATTATACTCACATTCATCCGTTTATGCTCAAATTTGTACTCACATTTATCCTCGTTTTTTTTTCTTCACACACGTTATGCTTATACTTTTACTCTTACTCCTGACATGCGTTTTGTGTTTATGCTCGCGTGTGTGTTCATATTTAAACTTATACTATGCTCATGCTTTTACTTAAAATTTATACTTTCACACCGTACGCGAGTGAAACCCTAGGGATTCGCTTACGTTGGTCTTATACTATTTGGAACACAAACCTGCTTATATGCTACATTTCCATGCACACGCAATCTTATTTTCAGAATTTATGAATACCTTAAATTCATACTCAACAGTACAAGCTATGCGGATCATGCGATGATCGGTATAATCGCGGGTGCACACGAGATTATAGTGATGTGCACAAAGTGGTTTAACAAAAACAACTAAAATTAACCCTAATTTAGACACTCTAAGCTTTAAATTTATAAACTAAGACTCGATCTAAACCCTAAACCACACAACCGGCAAGTGTACCGATCAATGTAGTAAAGCTAAAGCAAGTCAGAGTATCGAACCCACGAGACTCTAAGGATTACGCTAAGACTCTATAAAGACTAAGACTGACACGACTCAACTATTTGTTTATTGATTGGGGGGGGGGGTTTCTAAAAATCCTAAGAATACAAATAATAAAAACTAGATTAGCTAAATAACTAACACGAACTCTAACGAAGACTTTGACCAGTGATGAATGAAGACTACCTAGGCTAGACGCAAGCTAAACTCAGAATGGATCTCTATTCGATGATTTTGTGGTGTGGAACCGGGATCTTTGGATACTAAACCTATTAAGACACCACTAAGCCCCTCAAACACTCTCAAGGAGATTCTTATGGCACTACCTAGGCTGTTACGCTCACCGGTTTTCTAGATTTCCTTTCAGTCCTCTAGTTTCTTGAAAGTGCCTATATAAAACGCTCTACCTCTCAGCGCGAACGTCTAAAGCAACTACGGGTTCTAATCTTGGCTTAATAGACAATGGAATGTTAAGTCCTTATAACCAAACCGAGACCTATTAATACCCTCGAGCCTCTCCGCGATGAGTTTAGCAGCACACTTGATTTTATTAAATTACCGAATATTACTCCTAAGGTTACTTCACGTGATTTTCACCCTAAAGGATTAATGACCTATTACGTGATATAGACAGTCACCTAAATCAAGAACCCTAGCACAACCCTATTATGTGATAAAGACCGTCACCAAGGATTATACGAAGCAATAAACAATAATAAAATAATCGTCAAGCACGCATATGCACCAAGTTAAATTCCCGAAGCTTTTACAATACAAGAAAAATCCACAACCATGCCAAAAATCAAATAAAAATCCAAACTTTATTTAACTATTGTCAATAGCCTAGGTAGTTTATGAAGTTTAGCCGGAAAACATGATTAAAAACATAGTATCAATCAATGTAAAATCAGAATTCATCATGTAACAAAGTAAAACGAACGAAAAACAAAGAAACAGGAAGTTTAAACCCGTAATCTCTACTCCCGAGCGCTCCAAAGTGTCACCCAATTATTCCTAGCCTTCCGAATGCTTCAAACCTTCAATTCAGCCTTCAATGGCGGCAAAGAACTCTAAATTCCGTATATCTTCGGCTGTTGATGATGATCATAAATAACCCCAAAAACCCTACAATCCGTTACTGTTCAAAGTCGGTTCGCGATTTAATGTCTCTCGCGGCCCGCATCACATATGAGGCTAAGTTTACGCGGCCCGCGCGCGTGTGATCATCCGGAAACATGTTTTAAGCTCAAGCGGCCCGTGTAAAGATTAAACATAAGTTGTCGCGGCCCGCCTCAATCCTCCAGAACTGACTTTTCGCTTCGTTTCGCTCCCGAGCTTCTCGATTTCCGTTCCAGCCTTTCGCCTTTCCAGAATGTAACTCGTATCTGCTCCTTTTGGCTGCAAAGACCTGGAAAACACAAAATATCAAAAGTGTATACATTCTAAGCTAAACATGGACAAAAACGACTATCTAACGACTAAAACCTGACGCGAATAAAGATGTATTTTACAATACATCAAATATCCCCACACTTAACCTTTTTTCGTCCTCGAAAAAGAATTATGCAAAACGGAATCATAGTCGGAATAATCGTTCGGGCCAAAAGCTTAAGTTATTTTATTAAAACCGAAACTCGTGTTAGCCGCGATTGCAAGTATATCGATCCACTTAAACCCAACCCGGTTCCAAGCCCTTATCATGCAATTTAGTTCAAGTACGGTCAATCTACCTAGGGTCTCACACTAAGAATTGCAAGTCCACCTAATCCCCCCTCAAGCTTATAGGACAAAAGGAACAACCACTGGTTATTTCCTAACCGCCTTATACCAAGATCAAGAGAGTTTAAAATCAAATCTATTTTTTTTTTCATTTTTTTTTCTATTTTTTTTTTTTTTTGCTTTGCTTTTTTTTTTTCCTTTCGTGAGTCTAGACGATGCTTTCCCTAACCAAGAGGTATTCCGGCTGTAGAGTCGCTATCCCCAACCACAGATTACTTAGGTTTCGGTACTTTTATTCGGCAATTCGATTTCACACATCCCAGAGGCATTCCGGCTGTAGAGTCGTTATCCCCAACTCGGATTACATAGACCTGTGTTACTTTCATTTAGTTTCTAGCTCACTTATTATTATTTTTTTTCTTTTTCAACGAGATAATGACCAAAAACTCTAACGATCTTAGCTTATAACGGCATCCCTTATACTATTTTTGGCGGTTTCAGTTTCTTCACTCTCCCTAGATGAGAACCCACTAGTAGACCGACAATTAGGTATATTTTAGATCAAAGAAACCCAGAACCGAATCGAGCCTACCCGCACATCCCAAACTAGACACAAGCACGATTATTTTATTCTCATATTATTATTATTTGAACCCGAACAAAAATCCGACTTTTCTATCATTTTCCGTTTTTATTTTGCAAACTTCTTATTTCAAAAGACATTTTTCTAATTTTTTTCATTTTTTTGGATTTTTGAAAATTTTTAATTTTTTTCTTTTTTTTTCCGACTTTTTATGACTCTAGACTCTACTATCTAGACACTAAACGATAGTTTCCCATCCCCACACTTAAACTCTACATTGCCCTCAATGTAGGATGGAAACCGACTAAAAAAAAAAAACTAAAAATAAATAAGAAATAAAAAGACAAGGGCAAATCGGAAAGGACTTAGCTGGTTATATAATGTGTAAGCTCCAAATCTCTCGTCCAATCCAGCTCGATCGTATAGCATTTCGTTCGCAATCGGCTTTTGACATTGACTAGTACACTCGATAAATGCCTGAAATTTGATAAGCAGCTCCAAATTCACCCGAATGGAGATTGAGTACGGGTGGTACATATTCAAACCTGCAAAAACAAGCAAACACCAAAGCAATACCGACTCGAAACAAACGACTGACTCAAAAACTACTAAATTAGACTCATGGTACAAAATAACAAAAGCATAATGCAGGCACATACCTCGTGTTCGACGACTCGAACCAGCGACGGTGGTGGTATGGTGAAGACAAAAAGTGGTGGTGATGATGGAAATTATGGTGTAATGGGCGGATGAGTATGGTGGTGGGTTGTATTAAAAAGTGAAACCAAATTTGGGCCACAACCTGATGTTCAGCGACATACATGACTCACGCGGCCCGCGTAAAGCATGGGATAAGTTGAGGCGGGTCGCGAGCGTCCAAGGGTTTCAAACGGTCCTTTAAGTCCAAGCGGGCTGCATTAACGTGAGAGCATGTTTGAAGCGGGCCGCGAGGACAATAAACAGCAAAAAATTTCATGACAGCAGCAGCAGATGTGTTTTAATTGTTTTTTATTAATTCCCAAAATGCCCCCTGCACCTATTTTTGTCGTTTTGAACAGTAAACGTACCTGGGAACCGTTCGTCTGCTGAGTTCGGCCTTCGTGAAGGAGCGTGTACCTGCAAAAACTTTTACGACACACGGAAGACGCAAAAATACGAAACGGCGCAAACGACACTAACAACCTAACTAACGACACGACACGAACTACGACTCAAAATACAAACTCTACAAGTGGGTCACAACTGTTCACGCACTCACGGAGGATCATACAAGCGCAACTCACCTCCATACCAACTCTTACGGGCCATAGCACTACCATCTCTAACACTGCCCGCATCTCCCCTAACTTTCTCATACCTCTCACAATCTCTCGCCTCGTCATCGGGCGGTTTGAATCTATATGGTTCATATCGAAACCTATCCCCACACTGAGCCTTGCTCAGCGTCGCTAACTTAGATTCATTCCTCAACAATCTAACTTCCAACTCCTCTACTCTCCTATCAGGTGGATCCCCACACTTGGGTTTTAACACTTTCTCTAGACTCGGCTCACTCACCACCTTTTTCTCATCGCTCTCATTCTTCTCACTCTCCCCCAATAATGTTATCGCCTCGACTCTCTCACTCGGCCCTCTCGCATTATTCACCTTGAAAACTAACGACTCGTCGCCCGCTCTAAGTGTGATTGTACCTAAGAAGACATCTATAAGCGCTTTAGCAGTGTTCAAAAACGGGCGTCCTAAAATCAACGGCACTTTATCATCGGCCTCCATATCTAGCACTACAAAATCAGCCGGGAAGACAAACTTATCCACTTTCACTAACAAATTCTCTACAATCCCCCTAGGATACTTAACCGTCTTATCTGCTAACGAGAGGGTCATACGAGTTGACTTCAAATCACCAAGGCGTAGTTTTTCATAAAATGAATATGGCTTCAAATTAATACTAGCACCAAGGTCTGCCAACGCGTGGTTTTTAACATCCCCACCAAACAAACATGGAATCGTGAAAATGCCTGGATCAGTGAGTTTCTCAGGAAGTTTATTCAAAATCACTGCGGAACACTCTCCATTCAATGGAGTACTAGAACACTCACCTACCCTATCCTTACACTTGAGAAAATCCTTAAGGAACTTGGCGTATTTGGGCATGGATCTTAGGGCCTCTATGAACGGAAGATTCACCTTTAGCTGGGTGAACATTTCAAGAAATTTCTCGTATTCCCTAGAATATAGTTGTTGCCTAGCACGGGCGGGAAACGGAAGGCGAGAAATATCAATCACTGGCGATGGCCGAACCTTCGTCGGCTGCTTCTCCACTGGCGACTTCTCGGCGTGTGCGGTACTTGGTGGGTCTAACCTCATGTGCACCTTGCCTGGAGCCTCCATCTCAATCACCTCATCAACTTCATCATCTTCCTCTTCCTCAACTCTCTCTCTCACAAACTCTCCCAAACTCTTTCCACTGCGGGTCGTAATAGCTTTCACAAAATGGTTAACTGGGTGAGTGGTACCTGAAAACTGACCAGAAGGGTATTCTCTCAACTGTCTAGATATATCCCCTACTGTTCTCTTAAGATCTAAAAGAGTTGACTCTTGATTTTTAAGCTGGAGATCGCGACTCTTATTAATTTGATCTTGAGTTTGAAGAAATTCAGTTAGGGATTTCTGGGTCGCCTGACTTTGTGTCATCATCTGAACGTTTTGTGTCATCATCTGAGCGAACATCTCTTCTAACTTACTCAAACTACCCTCTGAAACCTTTCCACTACCTTGACCCTCTTGATTCGACCCCCCACTAGCAAACTGACCTCCTGAACCACTATACTGACCACTCTGACCCGAACCACTACTCGTGTAAAGACCCGGCCCCCTATTCTGATACTGACCCGATGGGAAACCAGGAGGATTGCCAGAAGAACGAAAACTACTATCATTACCACTACTGCGCCAGTTGGAGTTGTAATTGGAATTAGAATTGAACAGATTCATAGGACCCCTAGACTGACCGGCTATGTACTCTACCTGCTCTAACGTAAGTGTGGGACAATCGAGTGTGTCGTGACCTCCCCTACAAACCTCACACCTATCAACTTTCTTCTTAATCTCATTCAACTCTTGCCTCATCTCTTTCCTCATCTCCTGCCTCAAACTCTCGACTATAGCAGCTACCGATGGATCCAAGCTAACTTGGTTTACCCCTCGACCGGCCGAGGTGGTAGGAACAGGAATGGAAGTCCTGCTGATAGTGCTGTAATCCATATCAGAGTGGGCGAAACTCTCAAACAAATCGTTACACTCATTCACCGTCTTTTTACCCATAAGCTGCCCTCCTGCTGAAGTATCAAAACGAGCTCTAATCTCAGGAGTAAGACCATTGTAGAACTTTTCAACTAACGCCCAATCAGACAAACCATGCTGCGAACAACGAGAGAGAAGCGTCTGAAAACGCTCCCATGCTAAGTGGTATGGCTCATCAGGCTCCATACGGAAGGAGTGAATCTGATCACGAAGGCGAGACACCTTGGCTGGTGGGAAGTATTTGGCTATGAAAGCATCGCGAAGACCAGCCCAAGTAGTGAAAGTGCCTGCGGGCTGAGAATCGAACCAGATGACTGCGCGTCCAGCGAGAGAAAAGGGGAAGACCTGTAGGTACCTAGCATCTAGATTGACACCCTCTATGGAGTAGGTGCCACAAAGACGAGTGATGCGATTTATGTGAGCGGGAGCATCCTCGTCGTCACGACCATGGAACTGGCACGAATTGGTGATGGCGGTCATGAGGTACGAAGGAATCTGCCAAGACCTATCATTTGCGATGTTCGGAAGGGTGATAGGTGAAGTAGCTCCGGTGAAACCGGTGGTAGCCTGCTGGTAAACGGTGCGGTTCGCCATTTGAACTACGGGTGGAGGACTAGGTGTACGAGAACGGGAAGGTGGTGGGGAATTATGTGGTGATGGCTTCGGTGTGAAATTGAAAGCGGGGGTGGACTGCGAAAACGAAGAAGAGCTAGAAGAACTTACCTCGGACGCAGAAGACGAAACGGACGACTTGATCGTAAGCTGATTCGGCGGAGGTCCCTGCGAACGCGTATGGGGCATCAACCAAATACGATCAAGCGAGAAGACTCTAACAACGACTCACTAATCTAGGAAAGACACTAAAGCAAATATTTTTTTTATTTTTATAATTTTTAGACTCCTACGACTCAACGAACACAAATAGCACGTAATATGTCAACTAAGTCCAAACAAAGTAATCAACGCAATCGTCAAAGAATCCCCGGCAACGGCGCCAAAAACTTGATGTGCACAAAGTGGTTTAACAAAAACAACTAAAATTAACCCTAATTTAGACACTCTAAGCTTTAAATTTATAAACTAAGACTCGATCTAAACCCTAAACCACACAACCGGCAAGTGTACCGATCAATGTAGTAAAGCTAAAGCAAGTCCGAGTATCGAACCCACGAGACTCTAAGGATTACGCTAAGACTCTATAAAGACTAAGACTGACACGACTCAACTATTTGTTTATTGATTGGGGGGGGGTTCTAAAAATCCTAAGAATACAAATAATAAAAACTAGATTAGCTAATTAACTAACACGAACTCTAACGAAGACTTTGACCAGTGATGAATGAAGACTACCTAGGCTAGACGCAAGCTAAACTCAGAATGGATCTCTATTCGATGATTTTGTGGTGTGGAACCGGGATCTTTGGATACTAAACCTATTAAGACACCACTAAGCCCCTCAAACACTCTCAAGGCGATTCTTATGGCACTACCTAGGCTGTTACGCTCACCGGTTTTCTAGATTTCCTCTCAGTCCTCTAGTTTCTTGAAAGTGCCTATATAAGACGCTCTATTGAGTAGGCGGGCTCCGGTGTCGACACGTGTCGTGCAACGTGTTGAACCTAGTCATGACCCGGATCAGCTACGCCTAGACCCCTAAGCCATGCGGGCCGCGTAAGCCCTGCCTTTGTTTTACGCGGGCCGCAAGGGAACCAGATTTCAGCACTATAAATAGAACGCATCGGATTTCATTTCAAATCGTTCATTTTCTTTTCTCAATCTCGAAATCTTTGATATTAGACATAATATTCGAGTAATATACCCCCTAATTAGCAAGGTTCTGCTCCGTTGTAAGTATTATAACCCCGGTTTCGTACTAGATACGCTGCCTGATTGATTTAGGGTTCCGTAACAACTGTCGTGGTTCTGCCCGACGTAGTTGTTGGAATGACGTCTCGGGGAGGGTATCATTAATATTTTCAAAGGGTTATGATACTAACCTATGTACATTTGTGTAAATTATAGATTATTCCCAGGAAACCCTTACGCAAAGTCTAAGATAGCAATGTGAGTTTATCCTCTTTTTGTAATATTTTACAAAACCTTAAATGTTTTACAATGTGATTAAGCGGTGATTGAGTCTTTGTAGTTCTTCAATTACTGCCGGTATGTTGGGGTTTTGTATACAAAATTTACTACACTGTAAGTAGTAAGTCGGGGATGACAGTACGTTACCATTGGACAACGAGTTAGCCAATGTGTAATATGACCCACAAGTCAGGATTGACAGTACTGAATGAGTAATTGTGTAGAAATAAACAATGTGATCGCTCTCAATACTGTTTTAATTGATAAAATGTTTCTTCATTAAACTGGGATTCACTCACCAGTATTTCCCGCTGACAAATGTTTTTAAAACGCGTTTCAGGTAACACAATGTGACAGCCAATTAGTAAAAAGCCAGCTGAAGAGCACGGAAGGCTTGGGAAAAATGTGGCTATAAAAGTTACCTAAAAGACGATGTTTTAAATTCAATAAAATAGGATTTATTCCTATAAACGTATTGTAATAAGAAACTTGGGTTTTGCCCATGTGATTATTAATATTAAATGATGTGGTTTTACTCTGATAAACATTTCCTAACTACGGTCCTGATGTAATTTCCGCTGCCAAATTAACAAGCTGATACCACCAAAACTCTGAGTTCGCGTCCGCCCGTTCCCGGGACAGATAAGGGACCGGGGGTTGCGATAGAAGGTGGTATCAGAGCCTAGCCACTGGTCTAAGCCAAAGAAGTGTTCTGCTGACACTTAAAATTCTAAATTTTATGTTAGGAAATAAATTACGAAAATACGTGCATAACTGTATTTATTTGTTATGTGTTATTTGACTATTTGTTAGTTTACAGTATGAGTGATCAAGGACCCTCAGACATGTGTCGTCAGTTGTCTGATTCACCTAGGAGTGAAGGTACCTCTTCACAGCCTGCTCTTTCTGGGTATTCTGCTGATCAGGAAGAAGGGATGTTTGCCTTTAAAGCTCAGTCAGAAGAGCCATTCCCTCATAAGAAAAGAGGATGGTTCAGTAAGGAAGCGTTTGCACGTAGGAAAAGAATGCGAAAGTTGCAACAGCAAAGAGTTCTAGCAGCTGCTAAGTGAAAGACAGATGCCCATACACAGGATATGCTTAATAGAAGCCTAGCCAATTTCCATATCCTAGCCACAACTGCAGCTGACCCTAATCTGGAGCAAACAATAGCACCCGAACAACAATTGCAAATCCCTGACCAACCAATGGAGATAGAAAACCCTGAAAACCAAGTGGAGATGCACCAAATCCCCTAGACCCAAATTACGATCACTGGTGGGATGACGTTAGGGACTATGTACAACGTTACCCGATACATGAAGATACACCCATACAGAACATAGGAGCCTATCCAGGTATGGACCCTTTAGATCCCTATTACCATGCTAACTACATTAGGGAAATCTTAGAAGATCCTTACCGATTTCAGGCATTTTCAACCCCATATCAGGAACCCGCACCCCAGATTCCGAACCCAGTCCTAGAACCTGCACCCCCAATGAGTGCAGAAAACGTGCAAGAACTTAGGACTTTTGGGGAGGAAATTTTAGAAAGCAGTGAGAGAATGAGACAGGTGGGAGAGCGTCTCGTATGGAAATACGATGAGCGCAATATGGATTTTTGGATAAATCCATATCCGTGATGTGATAGAGGAGATGGTAATAGTAATAATAATATAATATAATAAAATAAAATATGTCTGTACGGATGCCTATTACTATTAGTGTGATTCTATTTCTGTTGGTATTGTAATTTTTATTTCAGTACTAGTGTGTAATAGATGCATAATAGTATATGGAAATAGAGTAAAAGTCGCAATGATCGACGTTTTTGGATAGATTGCTTGTCATGTGATTAACTATATTAAATATTATCTTGTGATATTAATATGGGATAAATGTTTAAAATTCAGATGGCCGATGAAGGAAATCAAGGAAATCTGAATAATGATAACCAGAGTAACATTAACGTGGTTAATGAGAATCCAAGCATCAATAACAATGGAAACCAAATGGATGATAGTGTTGTTCAACATATAGTGGCTCAAGGAATCATAGATGCAATGCCATTTATTATTCAAACGATTCAAGAAGCGAATAATAAAAGTAAGCGACCCATCAAACCCGAAAACAGTGTAAACAATGGACCTTTACTTCAGGTGTCCATTCCCAAAAGGAGAAGAACCATGCCTTATGGTTGTTCTTATAAAGAATTCTGGTCTTGTAAACCAATGGAATTCTCGGGCAACGAAGGAGCCATTGCAACCTTACGCTGGATAGAGAAAACTGAGGCAGTCTTAAGAATAAGCAAGTGTGCTGAAGAAGATAAGATACTGTTTGCTTCTAATCTGTTTAAGAATTCAGCACTAGAATGGTGGAACACTATCCTACAATCAAGAGGAAGTGATAGAACTTACAATATGGAATGGGAAGAATTTAAGAACAAGGTAGAAAAGAAATTCTGCCCACCAAATGAGAAGGAACAAATAGCTAACAAATTCCTAAATCTTAGGATGACTGGTGTAGATAGTAAGGGATACACTAAATTATTATTCGAATATGCTAGAATAGTGCCAACTCTTGCTTCACCAGAACCAGTGTTAATCTCCAATTATATCTGGGGATTAATTAGAGAGATAAGACACGTAGTCAAGGCAGTTAGACCTCAAACCATAGAAGAAGCTGTAGAACTAGCAAATACCTTGACAGACGAATTAGTCCGTACCCGAGAAGAAGATCAAAAGAGGAACCTAACCTAGAAGCTCACACAAGAATTCCATTATGGAAATTCTAACCGTGGGAGAAATGTAGGTTCTACCTCTACACCTTACTGTAAGAATTGCAAAAGAAAGCATTCAGGAAGATGCTCCATATACTGTAACTTTTGCAAAATATCGGGACACAAGGAAGAAAATTGCAGGAAGAAAGCTAATAACATGATATGTTACAACTGCGGAGAACAAGGTCATATCAAGCTTAATTTCCCGAAATTAGCTCCAGCTACAAACAACAAGAATACTCAAAATGCTAGAGCATTTGTTCTGACTGCAGATGAAGCCAAGATGATTCCAGATGTCATAGATGGTACGTTTTTAGTTAATGATATTTTTGCTAAAGTATTATTTAACTCTGGTGCGAACCAAAGTTTTATTAATACATCATTTTGCAAATTTCTAAATCAATCATTAACTAAACTACCACAAGAATGTTTAGTAGAGACAGCTAATGGAGAAACCGTTAGGATTTCTGAAATCTTGCAGGGAGCAAGAATAGAAATTTTAAATCAGAAATTTATTGCAAATCTTTATCCCATGAATCTGGCAGGATTTGATGTTGTTTTAGGAATGGATTGGTTAATAGTCAATAAAGCCAGTATTTTATGTGATCAAAAGTCAATTCAAGTAAATTCACCAAAAGGTAAAACGATCACAATAAAAGGAGATAAACCATCTAGATCCACAAAATTCATCTCTGTGATGAAAACTGCAAGTTATATAAGAAAAGGGTCATTAGTGTATTTGATTTCTATAATCACTAACACTAAAGGAAAGGATTTAAAAGATATTCCAGTAGTATCTCAGTTTTCAGATGTATTTCCAGAAGAATTGCCAGGGCAACCTCCAGATAGAGAAGTTGAATTCAGAATCCATTTAATACCAGGAACAGTACCGATTGCCAAAGCACCTTACCGTTTGGCACCTGCAGAAATGCAAGAATTAAAGAAACAATTAGACGAATTGTTGGAGAAAGGATTTATACAACCAAGTTCGTCACCATGGGGAGCGCCAATATTATTTGTTAAAAAGAAGGACGGATCAATGCGTATGTGCATTGACTACCGTGAATTGAGCAAAGTCACGATTAAGAATCGGTACCCATTACCGAGAATCGATGATCTGTTCGATCAACTGCAAGGAGCTCGATTTTTCTCTAAAATCGATTTAAGGTCAGGATATCATCAATTAAAGGTACAGGAAGAGGACATTTCTAAAACCGCATTTAGAACAAGGTATGTCCATTATGAATTTACTGTCATGCCATTGCCCCAGCTGCATTTATGGACATGATGAACCGAATATGTAAGCCATATTTGGATAAATTCATAATTGTTTTTATAGATGATATTCTCATTTATTCTAAAAATAAGGAGGATCATACAAAGCATTTGCACGCACTTTTAAGTTTATTAAGAAAGGAAAAGCTTTACGCTAAATTTTCAAAGTGCGAGTTTTGGTTAGAACAGGTACAATTTCTTGGACACCTAGTCAATCATGAAGGAATTCATGTAGATCCAACAAAGATCGAGGCGATTACTAAATGGAAAACCCCTGATTCACCAACCGAGGTTAGAAGTTTCTTAGGATTGGCCGGTTATTATAGAAGATTTATTCAAAATTTTTCTAGAATAGCCATTCCCTTAACTAAGCTAACCTGTAAATCTGTTAAGTTTGAATGGGGATTAAAACAAGAAGAAGCATTTAGAACCCTTAAGCATAAATTAACCCATACACCCATATTAGCGTTACCAGAAGGAACTGAAGATTTTGTAGTATATTGTGACGCTTCCAAATTAGGTTATGGATGTGTATTGATGCAACGAGAAAAGGTTATAGCTTACACATCTAGACAACTTAAGAATCATGAAAAGAATTATTCAACCCATGATTTAGAATTAGGAGCTATAATTTTTGCTCTTAAGATTTGGAGACATTACCTTTATGGTAGTAAGTTTACCATATTCACTAATCATAAAAATTTAAGGTATGTTTTCAAGCAAAAGGAGTTGAATATGAGACAAAGATGCTGGATGGAGATGCTTAGTGACTATGATTGTGATATACAGTATCATGAAGGAAAAACAAATGTAGTAGCAGATGCTTTAAGTCGAAAGTATCACGAAAAGCCAAAAAGGGTACGTTCTCTTAAATTAAATCTACAAGTAGATTTAAATAATCAGATAAGAGAAGCACAAGAATCAGTAATCAAGGATGATACTGAAAAATTAAAAGGTATCCTAAAAGAACTAGAACAAGGAACCGATGGAATTTGGAGATTTCATGAGAACAGAATGTGGATACCTAAATTAGGAAACCTACGTTATCGTATTTTAGAAGAAGCCCATAAGTCTAAATATACGATTCATCCAAGAAATGATAAAATGTACCAGGATTTAAGGAAAAATTTCTGGTGGATAGGAATGAAAAAGGACATAGCAGCCTATGTTTCTAAATGTTTAACTTGTTCACAAGTCAAAGATGAACACCAGAAACCCTCAGGCTTGTTACAACAATTAGAAATGCCAGTGTGAAAATGGGAATTAATAACAATGAATTTTGTTACTAAGTTACCCAAAACAAAGAAAGGAAATGATACAATCTGGGTAATTGTAGATAGGCTAACCAAGTCAGCCCATTTCTTACCAATGAAGGAAAATTTCATTATGGAACAGCTAGCTAAGTTATATGTAAATGAAATTGTTTCTTTACATGGAATACCTTTATCAATTGTTTCTGATAGAGATAGCCGATTTACCTCTCATTTTTGGTCAAGTTTCCAAAAGGCTATGGGAACCAAGTTAAATCTAAGCACAGCTTATCATCCTCCAACAGACAGACAAAGCGAAAGAACAATTCAAACGATGGAAGACATGCTTAGAGCTTGTGTAATTGATTTCGGAGGTAATTGGGACGATCACTTACCTTTAATAGAATTTTCATATAATAATAGTTATCACACAAGTATCAATGCTATACCATTCGAAGCACTTTATGCACGAAAGTGCCGAACCCCAGTCTGTTGGGCAGAAATTGGGGAAAAGCAACTATCTGGACCTGAGATAGTACAAGAAACAACTGATAAGATTATTCAAGTCAAGGAACGACTGAAAGCAGCACGTGACCGACAGAAGAGCTATGCTGATAACCGACGTAAGCCATTGGAATTTCAAGTAGGAGATAAAGTATTATTAAAGGTCTCTCCTTGGAAAGGAGTAGTAAGATTCATCAAACGGGGAAAGCTAAGTCCCAGGTATATTGGACCTTTTGAGATTATTAGAAAAATAGGACCTGTAGCCTATCAGCTACAACTGCCAGAGGAAATGGCAGGAATACATGATGTATTTCATATATCTAATCTCAAAAAGTGTTTAGCTGATGAATCACTGATAATACATCTTAAGGACATAGAGGTAAATGAACAACTCAAGTTTATAGAGAGGCCTCTACAGATCGAAGATAGGAAAGTCAAGAATCTCAAGCACAAGAGATTAGTTCTAGTCAAAGTGAAGTGGGACTCCAAAAGAGGACCTGAGTACACATGGGAGCTTGAATCTAAAATGCAAAGGAAATATCCGCACGTGTTCCAATAGATCTCGAGGACGAGCTCTAATACAAGGTGGGGAGGATGTAACAACCCTCAGTAAAACCGACACTCTCGAATAGTTTCCGACACCCTATTATGTCTTTAAATATACCCCGCATGTAAAAAACGAGCCCGAAATACAGTATAGCATTAAAAATAAAATAAAAATCTGATTTTTTTTAGTTCAGGCGGGCCGCGTAAAGGATTCTTAGCCCTTACGCGGGCCGCGTCAACTTATTGAGTAGGCGGGCTCCGGTGTCGACACGTGTCGTGCAACGTGTTGAACCTAGTCATGACCTAGATCAGCTACGCCTAGACCCCTAAGCCACGCGGGCCGCGTAAGCCCTGCCTTTGTTTTACGCGGGCCGCGAGGGAACCAGATTTCAGCACTATAAATAGAACGCATCGGATTTCATTTCAAATCGTTCATTTTCTTTTCTCAATCTCGAAATATCTGATATTAGGCATAATATTCGAGTAATATACCCCCTAATTAGCAAGGTTCTGCTCCGTTGTAAGTATTATAACCCCGGTTTCGTACTAGATACGCTGCCCGATTGATTTAGGGTTCCGTAACAACTGTCGTGGTTCTGCCCGACGTAGTTGTTGGAATGCCGTCTCGGGGAGGGTATCATTAATATTTTCAAAGGGTTATGATACTAACCTATGTACATTTGTGTAAATTATAGATTATTCACAGGAAACCCTTACGCAAAGTCTAAGATAGCAATGTGAGTTTATCCTCTTTTTGTTAATCTTTTTGTAATATTTTACAAAACCTTAAATGTTTTACAATGTGATTAAGCAGTGATTGAGTCTTTGTAGTTCTTCAATTACTGCCGGTATGTTGGGGTTTTGTATACAAAATTTACTACACTGTAAGTAGTAAGTCGGGGATGACAGTACGTTACCATTGGATAACGAGTTAGCCAATGTGTAATATGACCCACAAGTCAGGATTGACAGTACTGAATCAGTAATTGTGTAGAAATAAACAATGTGATCGCTCTCAATACTGTTTTAATTGATAAAATGTTTCTTCATTAAACTGGGATTCACTCACCAGTATTTCCCGCTGACAAATGTTTTTAAAACGCGTTTCAGGTAACACAATGTGACAGCCAATTAGTAAAAAGCCAGCTGAAGAGTACAGAAGGCTTGGGAAAAATGTGGCTATAAAAGTTACCTAAAAGACGATGTTTTAAATTCAATAAAATAGGATTTGTTCCTATAAACGTATTGTAATAAGAAACTTGGGTTTTGCCCATGTGATTATTAATATTAAATGAGGTGGTTTTACTCTGATAAACATTTCCTAACTACGGTCCTGATGTAATTTCCGCTGCCAAATTAACAAGCTGATACCACCAAAACTCTGAGTTCGCGTCCGCCCATTCCCGGGACAGATAAGGGATCGGGGGTTGCGACAGAAGGTGATATCAGAGCCTAGCCACTGGTCTAAGCCAAAGAAGTGTTCTGCTGACACTTAAAATTCTAAATTTTGTGTTAGGAAATAAATTACGGAAATACGTGCATAACTGTATTTATTTTTTATGTGTTATTTGACTATTTGTAAGTTTACAGTATGAGTGATCAAGGACCCTCAGACATGTGTCGTCAGTTGTCTGATTCACCTAGGAGTGAAGGTACCTCTTCACAGCCTGCCCTTTCTGGGTATTCTGCTGATCAGGATGAAGGGATGTTTGCCTTTAAAGCTCAGTCAGAAGAGCCATTCCCTCATAAGAAAAGAGGATGGTTCAGTAAGGCATGTAACGACTCCTGCTCCCCTGCAAGCTCCAGCTAAACATCTAACAACCTGCAAGGCATGTAACAACGAGTCAACAACAAAGTTGAGCGAGTTCACAGTTGGTTGTCCATTTAAAGTTGTTCCAAAAACCATAAGTTTATTTGAAAATCAGTAGTTAATCAGTTCCTTGTTTCCCAAACCATAAGCAGTGGGGGCAACCCCATGTTATCCACTAGACCCGTTACCATATCGATCACTGACTGAAGTAAGTTGGTGCCCTAACGTCAATGTCTATCATCATTGACTAGTGCCCAGATCCATTAGTTCACGCCCGTCCTCTGCGGCACGGTGTGAGGCTTGTCAAACCTAAATAGCGCTATCTAACTAATGACCCGCTCGCCATTGGCCCGGCGATTAAGTCGATATAAAATGAGGGACTTCATGATAGAGTTTTTGGTCTAGTATCAATGTTATCACATTTCAATAAAGAGGATGTTGTACGTGTCCCCAAACCAGGAGATCACGCAGGTTCTGGTTAAATCCTTAGTACATGTTATCACCCTTCAATAAAGAGGATGTGGTACGTGTTCCAAACCAAGAGATCACGCAGTTTCTGATTAAATCCTTTACCCATTCCCAACCACCGGGAATCCCATGCCTTATAGAAAGTGTGAACTCATCTTTGGTTGCTCGGTTGGACTCTTAAAAATAGCTAATGGTCGGGGTTGGTCAATCACGTCCTAGTATGATTACCATTTAACTTATTAGTGATTTCAAACAAAGCACGTAGTTCCTACACGCATCTATCACATAACACGCACTCACTTTAACAGTTCACACCCATATAAACCTCCCATCTATAACCATTCAAAAGCAAGAATACGATATTACACTTTCATTGACATATAACACGTTAGATCATTCTCAGATAACCTACCCAACATTTAGACACGCAAATTACTACTTACGTCGTTTCAGCTTTAACATCCAAAACTGGGCTGTTTTCGAGCATTTTAATAAAATAGTTAACTTATTCCAAAAATTCCCAAATTTTTACAGAATGTTTTAAACGATCCAAATATTATTTGTTGACCAGTTCTGTTTAAACATAATGGAAAACATGAAAACATACATTTGATTGCATCAGCATAGTGTTTGACATGATTGTCAGCTTGATCTGGTTCCTCCTTAGGGTGGTGACTGATGATGGTGGCTAAGAAACCGAATAAGGGAATCCGGTTATGGAGAAGAGGTCGATGATGTTATGCTAATAGGGTATGTCTAATTGTGTAACTGAGTAACCCTTTAACCTCTACATAAGTCCCCTTATATAAGCACCCAGGAGGAAACCTAATTAGTTAATAAGGGTAATATGGTCCATCAACAATTACCAACTAATTATTAATAGGTTGTTATATATTTTGATCCATATAATGTAAATGATTATAATGGCTACTAGATTAAATATTAAATCATAACATATTTAATCTTACATTCTCCCACTTAGCTGAGTAATCATTTACTATGAGTATTAGATAAGCCTGATCAGGAGTTAACACTCATTTTAGCCTTAAACAAGTACTATAGCAGAGAAATACAGCCGTTGAATCATTATGCGACTCAGGACCCCCATTAATCATACTATAGCCTTAATTTACAACCTAATCATTATGATCAAAATACGCATAAGCCCTTTGTTTGATTTGTAACTTCATTTGTCTATATGCCATTATGCTAGCTTGACATATTCTTAGAGACATACAAAATCAAACTGATGAGGAAAATTAACTAATATTTAGTCATTCATAGTACGATATGCAGTTGCGCACGGCCATCAATTAATACCCGTCTATGAGCTCTCTTAATAAGACTTATGGGTAATAGCCCTTCAGTTATAGGATCCTTAAGCATATCATGAATGTGTTCGATACAAAAAATTAGTTTCCTCAATTCGTTCATAAACGAATATTAATTGTGTATCGAAACTTAATGCAGCACCTCTTGAACTGTTACTGTTCAAGGAGTCATGGTAGCTGACTTTATCACACTAAGTCTTCAAAACATTAATTATATGGAGTTAATAAACTTATGAGTCCACTGATAAATTTCCAACAACATTTAGTGACTATATTATGTCATTATAACTTAAGTTGTTAATATCAGTGCATTATGACTCCTCCATGAGATAGGTTTTGTCTGCTGACATAAAGATATACCCGACATTACATTTTGTCATCTTTGAACATTACAAAGTTAAAGTAATAAACCGGTTTTAATTCTCACTTCTTCTTCAAATCATAGCCCCTCGTTTCTTTTAAAGATATTGTAATACTCTATTAAATGCTTCACGTTAATCTAGACATATCTAGTGTGTTGCAATGTGAGTAATATCTAAACGAGTATAAACTTGAACTTACATAAGGCTTCCAATTAATGAAGCGTAAGGAAATAATCTCACTTACCCTATTATCCTCTAAAGGAGAGCAGTATTGTTTGTTACATATGTAAGGACCCATTTAATGTTAAACTTATGGAACGAAACTAATGTCCCATTGGGTCTATCTCGGTATGTTATGATATCTATCACTTAAGAGATATCTTTGAGATCTATTATATCAAAGTTTGTGTTAACAATGCTTTGACTTATGTAACATATACTTGTCAAAAGAATATCATATATTTAGTTGCTCCCACTCATTTTGAGGTAGGTACATTAATCCACTTGATTCTTGATGAAAATAATTACGTTAAGATTTCATCACATTATGATGTTTGCATTAACCCATACATGGATTTTATTGGCTTACAAATAAAGTGTTCTTTAACCTTCAGTTTAGAACTTTCAGGCTGTTTTATGAACATGTAAACGTGTCAGCCATTTGTTAAAGAAAATTGTTTTTAATGTTCATCTAATGTAGCTTTAAACTATTATAAGCTACTAGAACAGTGATGATCCTCAAAGAAATCTTTGATAATTTATCTCTTCCTAAGTATAACCTTTGACAATCAATCATGCATCTTCGTGTCTTAACGCTTATTTCAGGATTTGGTTTAGTTATGAACACTCTTAGGTAATTCAATCAAATCCCAAACGTTATGCGAACACATACAATCAGTTTTACTAGAAAACTGTTTTATTCCATTCAGAGGATTGATTGACGCTAATGGCTTAATTTGAAGAGATAGGATCAGTAAACTTTTCCAAAATCCATTTCAACTTCAATTAGGGAGGTTATGTAATCATCAAAGTTAGTAGGTTTTTAAACCTAGATGACCTCCTAAGTTGATTATTGGGTTTATTAGAAGTTTCAGTTTTATGGATTAGAAATCTTTCGGAACTCAACATGCTTCGGGTCAATATGTAACGACCAACAAATTCTTATAGAGAAACGAGTTAATGACGTTAGTCGTTGTAGTTTCTCTTGTTGAGGATTAGGTTAGTTTAGGTAAGAAATCTAAGTGCGCCCACAATTAGGCAACAATGAAACTTTTGTAAGAGTAGCATTAGATTTAAGGAGACAAGTATTGATGAAACAGTGTCGTGATGGAGCGGTGTCTTGTACAAGAGGTGTAAATTGAAGTAATATAAAGTTTTCACTCCCCCACCTCTTGCAACTATTGCAAGTTATTATTAAGACACTTAATGCTCCCACTGATCTTTAATATCTCTAGAATGCTACAAGAGAAGTTTCAATGAGCTACGTGACGTGGGAACCTATCACATATACGTTAGACTTTATTTGATTTCTTTAGTGTCCAGATGTCATAAGAAAACTCAGGGACATATTTAATAGAAATCTTATTAGGTATATATATATATATATATATATATATATGAATAGATTTCTTCTAAGACCGTCAGCCATATGCGACAAAATTTAGATACAAGTTGATAGTCTTTTAAATGATAAATGAATTATGTCTGAATATTCCATTTTGAATAAGTTCCACGAATGTCAATGAATGACTTATGATGGACCCATACTTATTCCTTAAGCGAAGTAATATTTAGGGCTATAACGTCATGATTTAAAATCACTTAGAATGAGATTAGATAAAAAATCATCCTCATTAACCATGTCATGATTTCTCATGAATTTAAGTTATAATGGATGAAGTTTGTAAGTCTCATTTTCCTTTTGTCAAATTCTCATTTACATGATGACAAAAGTTGTGAAAGTGTAAGGTATCATCTAGTTTTATTTTAGTAATGTTTCAATCCAGATATTTAGAACAAATAAAATGAGAGTTTAAGGTAAGTGTGACTTTATGTTGACTATGCAAACCTCACAACATTCATAACATTTCTTAATTATGATACTATATTTTGATTAATCTTCAGAATATATAAGGTATCGAAAAGCGTTGTTAGAAGATTGCTTATTATGGTTCTTATAGCCTTAACATTTAATTTTGTCACTAACTCTCATGTTAGTTATTTGTCGAGTTCTGGTAAGGAAACGTATGGAACTAGAGTCAACTAATCATGTGTTAATTGGAATATTAAAATTACCAGACTCAAATATCATTAGTAAGTGACTATCTAATTAAGTTATCCAACTGTTCTTTTGAATAATGGATAGTCTCGTTACTTATGCCTAGTCTAATGGCATAATTATACAGTGAGATTCTCCCTTTAAGAACCTTAGAGTTGGAATTTTGTACTTGTATTTTGTCTATGGACCTTAGAACAATCCTCTTTTAAAGTTTTAGGTGGTTGTTAGGTGAATAACAACTTATTTTCCAGTTTCAAACATTTATTTCTTTGTACATATGTTGCTTATCAACACACTCGTTATACTTTGGTACTTTTGAGTGTTATAGTTGATTTATAAGGCATCAAATTGTACAAGTGAAAATCTAAGTATGTTATGTACTGGAAAAATTGTACTTATTTCCATGCGTAAGCCCTTAACTTTATGGGTCATGGGATTGTACATTATAATGTATTCACTTATACCACTTAACTTTATAGTTTAGAATTTAAATGAAGGCATGCATCTTAGGAGTTCTAGTGATTATTCCACAATTATAGATTAGTCTTAGGAAAGACTTAATCTGGAATAACCTTTTAGTGACAACACTTATGTTAGAGAGTTCTTGATTATCATAAGAGACATCATGTTCGATTTATCCTAATCACCATGCTCTACTTTTCTTCTGTAGTGCTTTATCAGAAGAGAGCAATAGGATTATCGTGTCTTAAGAGATAATCACGGATTTCATTTAAGAGCTAATCTTATAGAAACTTTAAATAAAGCAAAAATTTTAGGTTTAAAGAAATTAGAGTGGACGAGATATAGATTTATAGAAGAAAATTATAGTGAGTAAAAATTATGGGTACTAAGAATAAGGCAGACGAAATGATCATAAAAATTAATTAAGGATCATTAATATAAGGATCATTATGTGAAGAGGTTGTGATATGTCTATTACTAACATCAAAATAATAGACTTATTTAAAATTCTACTTAAACAAAGACAAATCAGCTTTGGCCAGAAGTGTAATCATTTAAGCATGTGTGCAAAGTGGTTGTAACAAATCAGCTTTGGCCAGAAATTGAGACAATCACTTTAGTTATGCACTTGTTAAGTATGTCATCTATGAAGGAATTAAATCAGCTTTGGCCAGATATTAAGACATTCATGTTTATGATGCACACTTAACATAGCTTTCGTAATACTTGGATGATAAGTAGATGTATCAAATCAGCTTTGGCCAGAAATGATAGATCAGAAGCTCATTCAAGTAAAGCCATTTTGGTTTTGTAAAACATTAATTGATCCTTATTAATTAACTAAATATTTACAAAAACCAGTTATTTAATAGCAAACAACCTAAAATAATGAAGGTTTCGAGTGAGATCTCGAGTCAAGTCTCAACTCATCATTATGAGGTCTCGACTCATTAAGGTCTCGAGTCGCAACCTCAGCGTCTCGAGTCGTAATCATGGTCTCGACTGCTGTGAATTATGAGATCTCGACTCCTTATGAGGTCTCGAGTCGCAACCATGGTCTCGAGTTGTGAAGATTGAAGCCCTTAGTCGAAACCTCAGTGGTCTCGAGTTGACACCTTATGGTCTCGAGTCGAGACCTTATGGTCTCGAGTCGAAATCGTTGTCTCGAGTTGTTGAAAAGGACCTCGAAACTTCCTGTTAACAGCTGTTAATGTGATAATAACTGAAAACTCGAAATTTAAGGGATTGTGTGATAGTGTTTCCTGTTTTATTGTTGATCTAAATTTATCAAGAATTTTGAAAATTATAACCGTATATCTTTTAACAGTTTTCGAATTAACTTAACAAATTAAATTGGATCAAACAGGAAAAAAACACTCATCAATCCTAATTACATTCCAAAACATAAGGGAATTTTCGAATTTTCCTAAGAACATGATGAACCCTAAAAAATTGAAACATAAATTCTGGAACCCGAAACCTGAATTTTAATAGTTTCTAAACAGATTTCGGTTATAAACATAACCCAGTTGATTTCGAGTGATCATATAATTAATCTTTTTCCGAAAACAGAGATCTCGAGTCGTCCTTTATGACTTGAAACTGGTTGTTGGCTTTATTAAGTTATCAAAATTCCGTTTTCCAGATTTCTATCCCAGAATTGATGGATACGAAAACAGAACTGACGAATCAACATATGCTCTGATACCACGTGTTGATCAGTTCTGTTTAACCATGATGGAAAACATGAAAACATACCTTTGATTGCATCAGCACAGTGTTTGACATGATTGTCAGCTTGATCTGGTTCCTCCTTAGGGTGGTGAGTGATGATGGTGGCTAAGAAACCGAATAAGGGAATCCGGTTATGGAGAAGAGGTCGATGATGTTATGCTAATAGGGTATGTCTAATTGTGTAACTAAGTAACCCTTTAACCTCTACATAAGTCCCCTTATATAAGCACCCAGGAGGAAACCTAATTAGTTAATAAGGGTAATATGGTCCATCAACAATTACCAACTAATTATTAATAGGTTGTTATATATTTTGATCCATATAATGTAAATGATTATAATGACTACTAGATTAAATATTAAATCATAACATATTTAATCTTACATTATTTTGTAAAAATACCGGGATCCAATTCATCACCAATTTTTTTATAAAAATCATTTACCGGGCTGCAATCGGATTCGTCACTTTCTGACTGCAGTCCACGGAAAAATACATTTAAAATTCATCGTAGGTCCGATTGACGAAATTACAGTTGGAGATTTACACAGACACCTAAGGCCATCTACAGTATAAATTTCATTGTCTAACTCTAAATATTTGCCCAGTTATGACTCAAAACATAATGCATAAAATCTGCAGAAAAAAGCAGCTTTAATTGCTGAAACGAAATCATTTATTTAAAATAGCAAACGAAGTCCAAAAATTATGATTCCAGTGCCATTAGAAGCGTATTTCAAAATAACACGTTATAGACTCAAGAAAATCAATTTTTCATTAAGTTATGACCCGGTTACAGCAAACTAAAGGCGGCTGTAACAGTTTGACAACTTCCTGTTTTCAGTTTATAGCGCTCTAACGCAAGTTCTATTTGTTCCGTTAACATGTTTAGTGAACAACAACGACATTTAACATCACTTACAGCAGGTTATCGCTTATTTAACTCAGATTTATCGAGTCAAGTATCAACGTCAACAAGAATATAAACCCTCATCCATACATACATATATATATACATACATAATTAATAACACTAAGCATCGCACATGATTTTTATGAACACTAGACTACGAACTAACATATTAAACCTCAAGATTTAATACTAATCCAGATAATACAGCCAAGAAACAAATGGTTAAAGAAAGATTAACAAACCGGGTTAAGGTTTTAAATGTTACCGAGATCTAAGAGTGGTGTTAGCGGAAGCTTGAATCGAAGAACAAGATGAAGCCTCTTGAAGCCCTTGAGTGCGTTGAGAGGGGGGGGGGTGCGAGCAATATAACCGCAGGTTTTTTGTTTCCTTTAGGGTTGAGTAGTTATAGGGATATCATGCAGTTTACGTATTGTACTCAATAAGGGTCATCTAATAATGGGCGGTTAGAATATATTAGTGATGTTGGGCCAAGAACAAGCACCAGGGAGGGGGCATTGTATTGGGCTGAGAATTAATTGTTTTGTTTTGATCGAAAGTAATGGAGATATGATATAAATTTTCATTAAATCCAATACAATACTTTGAATAGATGTTGAGAATAATAGTTGTACTCCACCACAATTAATATCTCTCACTATATGAATTTAATTGTAGAAGATATGTGTTATTATAACAATCAATTAATTATTTACAATTCAACTATTTGATTCAGACGATGATATATATATATATATTTTTGTTATTATATTGATAGAACTATTGTACACAAACAAATTAATGGCATAGATGACTATATTTTTTTTAAACACATAATCAACTAATAAAAAGAAAAGATAATTAACCAACTAATATAGATGTATACAATTAATATACATGCTATGGTTCGGGTCTCATAAGTTCCGAACTACACGAGTGGGTTGAATCAACACGCGATATATGCTTTGGTTCATACGGTTCGAATTGGTTCAACACAATAGATTAGATTAGTGTGTAGAATTTGGTTTCATAGAAAAGTAAAGCGTAATCTAAAATGATTTAAAAGAAAAGTAAAGCGAACGATGCTAACCTAACGAGCACGGGTTGTCACAAACGGCCCATTTTAAGTTTATTTTTCTTTCTATTAACTTCTGATTTGTTCCAGTTGGTTTTGTTTAGATCTTCTGTTGATACATTTTGATTCCATTCATTTGGTTTAAACTGTTGGAATAATGTATATATATTAGATGTTGCTTTGTTTTAATTAAAAAGATGAAGATGATAACAAGAGCCTACTGTCTATGTCTTTTTAAAAGGAAGAAGATGATTGGATTCGAAGAAGGGTGGTGGCTGAATATTCTACACATATTATTCTAAATGCTAAATTTCAATAATGTATAATTTGGTATTCAGAATTTATAAATCCAAAGATTTAAAAGGGTCTTCAAAATAATATAAACCATAAATGTTAGAATTATTATCTAACTTGTAGAAATTAACTAGATCGTGTTATGGTGTCTTAATATCTAGGATAACCGTTTCGTTCTCTTGGATTTCTCAATCTTTACTCGTGTGTTATTTCAAGGAATCTCCATACGCAACCAATGTGAGTATACTCGAACCCATTTTTTACTTTTAAACACTTTGGGTGCAACATGTATTCTATATTAAACTCACGAAACTTTGAAACTATTTGAATCACTCTCTATCCATATTTGAACATGAAACTATATGATGCTTGTTAATCTCGTATGTGATGTTAAACTTTTTGTGTCTATATGCTCATTAACTTCGTACAAGCCTACCTTAACAATTATAGCGCTATAGGAGTAATGCACCACTCACGAGTCTTGGGGTATTGTTAAGTTAAACATGTTACCTCCCGTTATTCTATTTGGGATAGGCTATTTTAACGCATTGGATTCTTGGGTTTGAACATATACTTGACACCGTTACGACATACTAGTAACTTGCATATTATGATTCATGTTGGATACGAGTCTTAGACTATTTTAAAACCATTTTTAAATGTATCAAAAATTGTATACTCGCCTTTGCTTTTGCATTGAACTCTATTTTAATACATGTTGCAGGTTCGATAGACAAGATGATGCTAAGGGAAGAAACAAGACTTAAGTGGACTTAGAAACACACTTAGATTAATCTATTTCGTATTATATGTTTGAAACAATGTTGTTCGTATTTAATTCTTGTATGACATTTTTAGCAACTTTTATGTAATCAAATTTAATTTATATTGTCACATAGTGTTATGAAGTCTCTTGCAATCTATTTCGTCTTATCCCGATATTTCCGCCATCGGTTAGGGTGTGACAGTTTCATAGTGTCAAGAACGAGTACTAGGTGCTAGATGGTTACTTTCTTATATGTTACTTTCCATATACTTTAAATCCCAAATTCCTACTCCTCCGTTATCATCCAATACTCATACACCTATGTTTCCTCGTATAGAAGGACTCGGTGTTCCATCCTAAATCAACCAACAAACTCTTCACAATTTAACAAGTGGAATCTTGCAAAACAGTGAGTATACTCGATCCCGTTTTTTACTTTTAAACACTTTGGGTGCAACATGTATTCTATACAAAAACACGCAACACTTGAAACTTATTTTAATCACACTCTATCCACGTTTAAACATGAAATAATTTGATGCTTGTTAATCTCATATGCTATGTAAACTTTTGTGTCTATATATGCTCGTTAACTTTGCTAGCCTACCTTAACAATTATAGCGCTACAGGATTAACGCACCATCCATTAGTCTTGGGGTATTGTTAAGTCAAACATGTTAACTGTCACACCCCGATATTTCCACATAATTCCGGTGGGGAGTATCGTGACGTAGTTGATATCATCATAGACAATTAAACACAATTATAGCACAGCGGAAAGCTTGGAAGTTTAATTACTAGTACAACCCAAAAAGTTCAAAGTTCAAACGAAAGAATATACAGACGGATTGTAATAGAGATCCACAGGAGGACCATAAAAACAAATACATAAAACAGAGTTTAACAGACTTCAGGCATCTAGGGATTTGCAAGATCCTATTAATTTATGCCAAGTAGCTCCAGTCTAATTTCGAGAGGTACCTGTCACTTAGTTTTTGGAAAATACGCCAGTTTTCACTGGTAAATACAATTAACTGACTCGTTTGAAAATAGTTTATGAAAATTGGTTTTAGGCGCACAAGGCACAAAATCTTTTATAACTTGGGGCCGGTTTGGAAACCGATCATGATTAACAGACTCACCACTAATAAAACCCACAAAGTAGTTATCCCCAACTTGTGGGTTAATTTATTATTTAGCATTTGCATCTGTCCGGTGTATACCTACACCCCGTGCATAGGTCGTGGCCATTAATAACTTAAATGAGCCGAGGATATCCAAGACACGATCGTTAACCCCCAAAGTTTATGTTATCAAACAAAACAGATTAAAATGGGTTATGCAGATTTAAATCATAATCCGATTAAATGATCTCATACCCGACCAAGCGGTAATAATTTACCGTATCCCAAGCCCGTATAAGGGAAAATAAGTTAAAAGTATTTACCTGAGTTAATTATGTAAGAAATGCAACTCAGCCGTATATCTCTAAGACTTTATGCAAGTATCTTCTATTGAGGCTACTTAAAATGTAAGGAAGGTTTTATTAACCTATTAGGATACTAACGGGTCTTATTTAAGTCAAAGACTTAGACCAGTTAGTTTTAAGGATACTTTACGGTTCGAAACGCTAGATTAAGCGGAGACCGGAATGGAATATAACTTAGACTCAACAAGTATGAAGACTTGTATAATATGGGTAAAATAAATACATTCTGGATTTTGAATTTTAAATGATAAGGTTAAACGCGTTTCGGTTAATTTATGCAAACTAGTTACATAAACCGAATCGTACGCGTATAAGCATAACGGGTAACCAAATGAGTCATATACAAGTCCCATATGTTATTATGCTTAAAATATGTTAAGACATCAGTAGGATATCAACACATATGCCCAAAAAGATTTTAAAAGCGAATAAGGCCTCATAAGGGCGTTTTGATCATTTTAGGATTTATAAAAGGGGTTTATAGGTAAAGTGATGTTCTGGTAAAAAACATTCTATAAAAATATTTATTTTATGATGTTATAACAGTAGGATATCATACATATGTGTGGTTTACCATTTATGGCCAAACTATGCCCCCAAATGGTATTTTGGTCATTTCACATATGCTTTTAAGGACATAATTGGAATTCTGAGTTCATGACTTATACCTACTGTAAAAATATTTAAAATCATTTATATAGTCAGTAGGTAACAAGTCTTGGGTGCTAAATATGGTTTTAAACCATACTATGCACCTAATTAGCCTAAAAATCGATATTTGACGATAATTACAAGGTTTGAGTGATTCTGAGATTTTGACCAGCCTTGAATGGTAAAAATATTTTATTTTTCATATTAGATCAGTAGCAAAAAGTTTTGCATGTTAATTATATGTAAAACTCATTTTATTCGCAAAAAGGTCATTATCGTCAATTATAGATTTTATACAAGAACTCAATGTTAAGGTCAGTATATAATCTGACCCAATACTCCAATAATTTCTAAAAATGATATCATAATAGTAGGTAAAGAGTTTTGTGCCAAAATTTATGTTTAAACTTGTTTTAAATGCTTAAGGGTACTTTGGTCCTTATAAAAGCATTATTTTTGATAAATTGCATAACATCAGTTTAAGACCAGAATGTAAGTGTCAAAACATTTTAAATATGTTTACTAATCAGTACCTAATCCATTTGCATGTCCATTTATTAAAAAATCATATTTTTAGACCATAAGGGCATAATAGTCAACAATAAGCATAATAATGGAAACATGCATATAATTCAGATTAATAAGTGACCATGTAATATAACCTCAGAGGGTTATACTACAACATTATATTGTCACAATGGAAGCTTAAAACATAAAAGAATTAAGCTAAATAGGGTCAGAACTGAAAGTCAAAGCAAAAGTCAAGCTTTTGCGACTTTCGTTTGCGAACCGAGCTTAAACTTAAAATTGTTGGGTTGAACATGTTTAGACATGTTCTAACAATATTTACTAAGTTATTTAAGTGATAAAATATGATTTATAACCTCTACATTATCAGTTTTGATTATTATTTAAAAATCTGACTAGTTTGACTTTTTGATTAGTTACTTTGACCCGACAATTAACTAAGTAAACGTGATAATTAGGAGGTGCCCTTTTGAGGGATTAACACCTACCTAATCATGATCACGTAGCCATATTCGTCTTGAACAATGGTTGGACCATTTAGGTCTAAACCGAAGGTCAAACCCGTTTTACGACAACTTTGACTTTCGGTCTTTAAACGCATAAAAACCGAACTAGAGTGGCTAAGGACACTTACAAAGGGTCCCAGCTCGAACTTTAAACTAGAGGGAGCTTCCTTTTTTATCAGGAACCTCAGAAAGATTGAGAAGAGAGGATTTTTGTGAATGAGCAAGTAAATGAGGCACATGAAGCTCCTATTTATAGTTGAAGGGAGTGTTCAAGGATCAAGCCAGGTGTTAGGGATGTCCAGAGATCATCACAGGTGTCCTAGCTGATTCCTAAAACCATCAAAGAGCTTCTTATATCAATTTTGGAGTGTATAAGGCGGTTATAGTGAAAAACCTGCAGCTGTCCAAAACATTCTGCCCAGATACAGGCTTTACGGACCGTAAGCATGAACCTCATACGGTCCGTAACCGATTTAAAATATTTCGCGCAGATACAGTCCTTACGGACCGTAAGCTTGAGCCTTATACGGTCCGTATACGCTTGATCAGAGAACCAGATTTTTGAAACTTTACATATTTGGCCCCTCAACTTTTAGAATCATTATCAATCAATCCCGAGAGTATGATTTAACATTATAAGGTCCCGGGTTTGATAAAAGGTCACTCAGAGGCATAAATTAGCATGTTGACACTTTTAGTCCATCCAAGATTAATCTTTACATGTTTTAGGCTTAAGGATACGTGTCTTCATATAGTTGGACACGATTTTACGAGGTGTTACATTAACCTCCCATTAGTCTCAGGGAAAGGCAAATTTGTGTTGTAAACTCAGGTTTTAACATATATCTTACACCGTTTCAGCATATTAGTAACTTGCATTATGTTATTCATGTTGGATATGAGCACGCTAAACATTTTATCCTTTTTTATGCTATGTATCAAACTTGTATACTCGCCAAATTTTTGTTGATCATATTTTAATACATGTTGCATGTTGATACACAAGATGTTGCTAGTGAAGAAACGAGATTTAGGTGGACTTAGAAACACACCTAGAATAAACGATTATTTGATGATATGTTTGAAACAATTTTGTTCATGTTTGAATCTTGTATGACATTTTAGCATTTTTATGAAATTTAATTTAAATTATATTGTCACGATAGTGTTATGACGCTTTGAGTGATTTGTTCGTCTCATCCCGATGTTTCTGTCATCGGTTGGGGTGTGACATCATCGATAACAAACATAATCATAGGGATTTTTTCATCATGTTAAGATGAGTAGACTGATGGTAAAATACCTCAAAAAGCTAATGTCGGTGGCCTTGTACGATGCTACCCATGGCGGTGGGGGCGGTGGATTCAAACAGAGGTCTCATGAAAAATGAGAATCATCATGATTCCATTTAATGGTCTTTCGTGGTGGTGTCGTACAAGTAGACATGGAAAAAGGAGCAATCGGTTAGACATTATGAAAATCTTCCATCGTTGTTTGATTTAGCTTGGTTGAGAGTTTTAGTGATGGCTCGATTAGGCTTTTGTTGCGATGGTGTTTGAGTCACCAAAAGTACTAAGGGCGTGTTTGGCTAATCTTTTTGAAACAACTTATTGACTTATTGGCTTTTTGAAAAGTCATAAGTTTCAAAATGATGTTTGGCAATGAGGGTGTATGCGAGGGGAAAAAACCAATAAGTCAATAAGTCACTCCATACTGAATTTTCCAAAAAGCCAATAAGTCAATATGTTGTTTCAAAAAGCTTAGCCAAACATGCCCTAAAACCGTTGAAGTTATTTGTAAAAAATGGTTGACTGTGGGGCTTGTGGTGGTCTGGTGGATCTATACGAGAGATAGAGAGAATAAAGTGAGATGCGGGATTTGAGGATGGTATGTGGTGATGATGATAAGTGTCACACCCTAACCGATGGAGAAAATATCAAGGCGAGACGTAATAGATTGTTAAAAAATGTCATAACACTAAAGTTGCAATATATTAAGATTTGAATTCCCATTTGTCATATAATCAAATAAAACATTACATTGTTTAAAACAGAACTACAACAAATCGGAAATTACACTAATAATACATCATAACGCACAAATAAATTAGGTGAATATCTAATCCAACCTAAGTAGTTTCTTGTGATAGCATCTTAAACGTTTCTTGCAACAGGTATAAAATACTAGGTTATCACCCGGGATTGCTTCCCGGGCTCAAGAAAGTTACTTATATTAAAAACTATTTATGATTAATACATAATTAAAATCATACAAAAAGTATGACATATTAAATGTGTTGAGATTTTATATATTCATATGTATTCATAGACTACCTATTGCCTCACCCTATTTGGTCTATAAGGTTTCCACATGTAAGATTAAGGCCCCATTTAGAGTTTTTATCTTCAAAGAATTTTTAGGATAAATTAGAATAAATTCATTTTGATTCAATTCTAAGGGTGGAGGGTATCATTCAATCACTTTAGGGTGTTTGAGTTACCGTTTAGCCAATAATATCATGCCATGTCAAGTCCCCATTCCACTCCCCATTTTGCACTCAATCACTGACAATGATGATTCAAACACTATTAGGGTGTTTGATTTATATATTTTTAATTATTCATAAATCAATCCCACTCAAACAATCCCACTTAAACAATCAGTGACTATACACTAGGGGTGTTCAAAAAAATCCGAATCCGAAATATCCGAAATTCCGAATCCGAATTATCCGAATTTTCGGATATCCGAAAATTCGGATTCGGATACCCGTTTTGAAAAATTTCTGATAGTTCGGATATCCAATATCCGAAATGTTAAATTTTGTTATTTTTTAATTATTAATTTTATTTAAATATATATATCATTTAGAGAAACCCTAGTCCCTAATTTCATTTGTTCGCTGCCTCCCTCAAACATCAGACCTCTAACTTTCTTTTCTAAATTCAATCTTTCAAGCCTAATCGGTTGAAATCAGACTTCCGACCACAAAAGAATCGCAACATAGGTAAGAACGAAGCCGGAACCAATAGATCTGAGCTCATTTTCAAAGAAGACGATAAAAAATACGCCGCCGTATGTGCGGTACAAAACGCCTGTCGCTGCCGGTGACATCCTCCTAGTTGGCCTCCGTGATTACCAGGTTGATAATGTTGATTCGCTGGTGAAGTCGATGCGGAGGATACATTCTTGATAAAATCTAGTATATGTGATTGATGTGTTAATTTTTTCTCCATTTTGTAATATATGGATCTGTTTGGATATAGAATGGATTTGTGCAGGTGTTTAATCAAGAAGTTTGTTTTTTATTTAGTTGTAAAACATTATCTATTTGAATATTTTTTTTTTTGCTTTTAAGAATCTGAAATACATAGATGTGTATGTGCAAAATTATCATTTATAGATAAACGTAATCTGTTCTTCCATTGTATAAGATATTCATGCTTTGCTTTTGATTTGTTACTTTTTAGTTAACAATTTGCTGGATTGAAAAGATTATATTTTGTTTGATTTTTATTTTGGAACAATTATTTTTAGAATTTCGGATATCCGTTTCATTATCCGAAGGATATCCGAACTTCGGATATCCGAAATTTCGGATACGGATTCGGATAGTGAAATTTAGCTATCCGAAATTTCGGATATCCGAATTTCCGGATATCCGGTTTTGAACACCCCTACTATACACCGAAAAAGGGACTTACCAAACACCGAAAAAGGGCGGCGGTCATTCACCGCTCGGTGAAATCATATCCCCGACATCTCTCTGACCACCCTAAGAAATATTTTTTAAACATAAATGCAAGCCAATTGTGTACCGTACAAACACTACCTCATCTAGCCAGCAGCTAGATGAGAACTAAACACCTATTACATTCGTTACAATCATCATCCAATCTCATAAGTTTAGGTTCACCATTTTGGCTCTACACCTTAGCCACAAATAAATAGTTTCTTTTACCCCCTCTACAATTGTTCTCCCGGTACCCCTAATTGGTTTCTATCATCTCTATAGCTCAAGATTTTCCACAAAGTTGTCGTTATAACAGACCTTATGGCATTCTTTCTCTTCTTATGGGATTGTAGTTCTTATATTTTTCAACATCAGATCTTTTACCGAATGGACATAGGTTTTTAGCGCCAAAAGCAAACCAAGGATGCCCTAATCAATTGACACGTGGCCCGAATTTCTTTCATTAATTATATATAATAGATCAGTCAACACAAAATTATGTCGATGAGCAGACTAGTTTGTCTACATAGCATAGATAAGAATAAGTCTCAAATCCACATATTTATGACATGCTAAATTATGTATCATACTAGCATGCAATATGTCACAACCCCCGACCCCACCCTGGCGAGAGCCGTGAGCAGATACAGCAGTGGTACCGATGTTTATTAAATTCGCAGCGGAAAATTTCATAAGGATCATAGTTAGGAAAAATACAAGAGTTATAAAACAACGAAGTTTTATATATTAAACAGTTTGGATAAAACCCACATTACATCAAAAGGTTTTTATAGGGATAAACCCTGGTTTTACGAAATACATTTTCTTTTCTTTATTTTGGTGAAATAGCCACTTTATTTAAGCTTATGGTGCTTCGTAGCATTTTCCTTTCTTTCACAATAAGTCAACTGAAACACGTTTAAAAACATTTTATCAGTGAAAAATATTGGTGATCATTCATTTATATAAAATAACACATTCTTATAATCACAATATCATAGGTTTTTACATTTGTTTATATCTTTCAATTACTCAAATCAGTATTTATCACTCGGCAGTCCTTGTGACTGTGGTCATATCACTACTGGCCCTCAATTATCCAATAGAAAAACTTACCAACTAGTGTATATAAAACCCCACATACCGGCAGTAATTTAAGAATACAGATACTTAATCCCCTGTAATTATAAGTAATAAATGGAAAACATTTAAGGTTTTGAATGCATTTGAGAAAAGAGAATGACTCACTTTGTAGAATTAGGGTTTTGATTTTATAGCTTCATGGTATTGAGCCTGGATTCCTAGTTAAACATACAATGCAACACGTATTAGTGTAAGAAACATGATTCAAACTTTAACGATAATCACGACATCAAAACCTCAATGTAGTTAACAAAGTATAGCCTTATTCAAGCAACACTTTGGCATTCGTTGATTGGTTTCGGATCAATCAGACAAGGTATCGTACTAGTGATCAGGGTTTAGTACACTTCCTACGGAGCATAGTTACGAGGTTTAGGGGTTTAGGTACTAGAACGATAATTCGAGAGAAAAAGAAGTATCGATTTTCAATGTGCGTTGAACTCGTCCTAGATCTGGCCTTTATATAGTCCAGGTGGACCTCTCCCGCGCGTCGTGGGAGGAGACAGGGTATTTCCCACGTGGCGCCTGGGAGGGCAGCCTGGCCTAGACCTGCCATGTGTCCAGCATAGGTCTGACATGTGGCGCCTCGACGTGACACGTGTCCTCGGCCGCCTTTTTCGCCCAATTGCGTATTTTTCTTGATTTTCATGCCGATACTTATCACGTAAGCTCGGGTCTTGATACTAAATGGTTTCATTTTTATTTATGAGTTTAGTAAGGGTATTTTTGTGAGGGTTAGTTCATCAACTGCTAAGTTTCAAAATCGCTAAGTTTTTCAAGTTTCATCGCGCGCACTTGGGGTTTCGATTATTGTTTGTCGTCGGGAAATTTTTTACGGTTGTTACATCCTCCCCACCTTGTTTAAAATATCATTCTCGAGATTCACGGAAACAATTATGGGTATTTTTGTTTCATTTTCGATTCTAACTGACATGTGTATTCAGGTCCTCTTTTTTATTTTCCAATCACTAGTCGTATTTGCACGATGAACCCACCGCTAGTCGGTCGCTATCCCGATGAGTACAAGACATAATCGAATCAATGACCCGTGTCATAAACAAGGTAGATTAGCCCATACCCAAGCAACCAGATGTACCACACAAGGCCTCAAAAGAAGATGAAACTGTGACGATAGTCAGCAAACCACTAAACATCAAAAGACATGGAGTCTAAAGCCTAACGGCATCAAGGTGAACATTAGTATAAATTTAATAGAATAATAATAATACGTGATAGCATTTAAGTTGTCTTTTTTATTTTACATTTGTTGTATACAGGGGCGTACCCACCTGTCACGACCCCAGGCCCGGTTTTACCCGTTTCAGGAGCCGCGGAACAGAAACCCGTGGTAATTATTAAGTTGGCAGCGGAATTTTAACAGGATCTTTTTAAAACTTGAAATGCCCAATTATTTTTATTTCACAACTTGGGACAAACCCCATTATTTACAATAAAGGCAATTTCTCAAGGAAATTCCCTGTTTTACAAAAACATATTTATTTATTTATTTATTTTATTGAGCCACTTCTTCAAGCTTGTAGTGCTACACGGCACCTTTTTCCTGATTCACAGTAAGTCACCTGAAACATGTTTTAAAAATATTTTATCAGCGGGGAAATACTGGCGAGTCATTCAAGTTGCACAAAACGACACATTGTTATAATGTACAGTATTAAGGGTGATTACAATGTTTTTATCAACCAATTACCCCAAATCGGTATTTGTCACTTGACAGTATCTGTGACTATGGTCAGATCACCCATTGGCTAACCCGTTGTCCAATGGTGACGGGTATCAAGTAATGTATACAAAACCCCACATACCGGCAGTAATTGAAGATTACAAAGACTTAATCCCTGTAATTATAACTTTGAAACAAATAGGGTTTTGGAAATAATTTGATAAAAAGAGAATGACTCACAAACGGTGAGAAAAGAGAATGGACTCACATTGCAAGTTTAGACGTGCAGAGTTTAGCCTACAGATTTAGCCGTGTAACCTAGTTAAAGTAACAATGCATACGAAACTAGGTCAGTAACTTAATACAACATTTACGATAAGCTCACGAAATCAAAACCCTCACAACGAATGACAAAGTATAGCCCGAGTTCGGGCATCACTTAAACATCCATCGGATCGGTTTCAATCGATCGGACATTGTATCGTAGCAGTGATCGAGTTATTACCCTGTTGTCGCAGCAGAGATTCGTGCTTGTGTGTGTTTTTGAATGAAAAAGCGAATAACTCGGTGTATAAAACGAGTTTGAACGTCGAACCAACGCAGCCATGCAAGTGCCAACCCCTGGAATATACTGAAAAGTTTTCCCCGTCGCGTGACAGGCTGTCGCGTGGCGCGACGGCGCCCTTTTTAGGGTAGGGTAGCCACGTTTCCATTATAGCCTTGGTGAGTCAAAAATCGATGAAATTCGATTTTTACAGCGAGATATAAGGATAATCGTCAATTAGGGGATACCCCCCCTGAGTTTTAGGGGGCCCTGATCCTGATTCCAACTGTTCTGAAAATTTTAGGGGCCATGCAATATTACTTGGGGGTCTCAATTAGGGTTTTCTATTCGGCATAATAAAATAAGAAATAATAATTTTAATGAGAGTTGTTACATCCCCCCCCCACCTTATTAAAATCTCGTCCTCGAGATTTACTGGAACAAGTAGGGATACTTTCGCTTCATTTCGGATTCCAGTTCCCAAGTGTACTCTGATCCTCTCTTTGAATCCCACTTGACTTTGACCAGCACTAGTCTTTTGTGCTTGAGAAACTTGACCTTTTTATCTTCTATCTGAATTGGTTTCTCTACAAATTTTAACTTTTCATTTACCTCTATGTCTTGGAGAGGTACTACCAGGGATTCGTCGGATAAACACTTCTTGAGGTTAGATACATGAAACACGTCATGTACTCCAGCCAGTTCTTCTGGTAGTTGTAGGCGATAGGCAACTGGTCCTATTCGCTGGATTACTGGAATGGCCCTACGTACCTTGGACTTAACTTTCCCTTCTTACCGAACCGAACTACTCCTTTCCAAGGAGAAACTTTTAAGAGTACCTTATCTCCAACTTGAAATTCTAGCAGTTTTCGTCTATTGTCTGCATAACTCTTCTGACGATCTCGAGCTGTTTTCAGTCTTTCCTTGATTCGAGTGATCTTGTCAGTGGTTTCTTGTACGATTTCAGGACCTGATAACTGGCTTTCTCCTATTTCTGCCCAGTAAACTGGGGTTCTACACTTTCATCCATACGGTGCTTCGAACGGGGCAGCTTCAATGCTTGCATGGTAACTATTGTTATAGGAGAATTCAATCAAGGGTAGGTGGTCATCCCAGTTTCCACCAAAATCTATTACACATGCCCTAAGCATGTCTTCTAGGGTTTGAATCGTCCTTCACTCTGTCCGTCTGTTTGGGGATGGTATGCAGTACTTAAATTCAGTCGTGTCCCCATTGCTTCTTGGAAACTCGTCCAGAAATGTGAAGTGAAACGACTATCTCTATCCGATACAATAGAGAGTGGGACTCCATGTAAGGATACTACTGCGTCTACGTATAACTTGGCTAATCTTTCCATACTAAAAGTTTCCTTCATGGGTAGGAAATGAGCTGATTTGGTTAATCGATCCACAATTACCCAAATTGCGTCGTTACCTTTTCTGGTTCTGGGCAACTTAGTAACAAAATCCATGGTTATTAGTTTCCATTTCCAAACAGGCATTTCTAATTGTTGGAGTAACCCGGAAGGTTTCTGGTGTTCTGCCTTAACTTGTGAACAAGTTAGGCACTTAGATACATATTTAGCTATGTCCTTTTTCATTCCTGTCCACCAGAAATTATTTCTTAAATCTTGGTACATCTTTTTATTATCAGGATGCATGGTATACCTAGATTTATGGGCTTCTTCTAAAATCTTATTTCTTAAGTCTCCTTGCTTAGGTACCCAAATCCTTCTTTTGTGGAATCTCCAAATTCCATCAATTCCTTGCTCTAATTCCTTTATTCTTCCTTTCATTCCTTCAACATCATCCTTGATTGCTGTTTCTTGGATATTTTTCAGTTGTTCCATTAAATCTAACTGTAGATTTAATCTAAGAGCACGAACTCGCTTTTGCTTTTCATGATATTTACGACTTAGGGCATCTGTAACTACATTCGCTTTTCCTTCGTGATATTGAATATCACAGTCGTAATCACTCAAAATTTCCATCCATCTTCGTTGTCTTATGTTTAATTCTTTTTGCCCAAATATATATCTTAAACTCTTATGATCTGTATAAACAGTAAACTTACTTCCATACAGATAATGTCTCCAAATCTTAAGGGCAAAAATTATTGCTCCTAATTCTAAGTCATGAGTCGTATAATTTTCCTCGTGCTTTTTCAATTGCCTTGAGGCATACGCAATTACCTTCTTGCGTTGCATTAGCACACATCCTAATCCAAGTTTAGAAGCATCATAGTAAACTTCAAAATCTTCTGTCCCTTCTGGTAAGGCAAGAATTGGGGCGTTTGTTAACTTTTGCTTTAAAATTCTAAAAGCCTCTTCCTGCCTCGGTCCCCATTCAAACTTAACCGATTTACAGGTTAACTTAGTTAATGGCACAACTATCTTAGAAAAATCTTTAATGAAGCGCCTATAGTACCCAACTAATCCTATAAAACTTCTAACTTCTATAGCTGATTGCGGGACCTTCCATTTGGTAATCGCTTCTATTTTGGAGGGATCGACGTGAATGCCTTCGTGATTCACCATGTGTCCTAAAAATTACACCTCTTGTAGCCAAAATTCACACTTCGAGAATTTAGCGTAAAGCTTTTCCTTTCTTAACAAAGTTAAGAGTACATGTAGATGCTTACAATGCTCATCCTGACTCTTGGAATAAATAAGTATATCGTCGATAAAGACAATTACGAATTTATCCAAATACGGTTTACAGATTCTATTCATCATATCTATAAATGTTGCAGGAGCATTTGTTAGTCCAAAAGGCATAACTGTAAACTCGTAGTGACCATACCTAGTTCTGAAAGCGGTTTTAGGTATGTCTTCTTCTAGTACCTTCAACTGATGATATCCGGAGCGTAAATCTATCTTAGAAAAATATCTAGCCCCCTGAAGTTGATCGAAAAGATCATCAATTCTAGGCAATGGGTATCGATTCTTAATTGTAACCTTATTCAAGTCCCTATAATCGATACACATTCGCATCGAACCATCTTTCTTCTTTACGAACAACACTGGTGCTCCCCAAGGGGATGAACTAGGTTGTATGAATCCTTTACTGAGCAATTCATCTAATTGCTTTTTCAGTTCTAACATTTCAGTGGGTGCTAACCGGTAGGGTGCTTTAGCTATGGGTATAGTTCCAGGAATCAAATGAATTCTAAATTATACCTCCCTATCTGGTGGTAATCCTGGTAGTTCTTCTGGGAATACATCCGAGTATTCTGATACTACAGGAATTTCCTGAAGTTCCTTACCCTTAGTGCTAATGATTACCGAAATCATATACACTATTCCTTGCTTTCGTTCATAACCAGCAACTTTCATCACTGAAATGAACTTCATTGGTTTACGCGGCTTATCCCCGGTAATCATAATTACTTCTCCTATGGGTGCACGAATTTCTATGGAATTCTTATCACAGAGGATTCGAGCATGGTTGGCTATTAACCAATCTATTCCTAACACAACATCGAATCCAGCTAAATTCATGGGTAATAGGTTTGCAGAAAATTTATGACCTGAAATTTCTATATTTTCTTTTTGCAATACCGTATCTATATTAACAGAGTTCCCGTCTGCTATTTCTACTGTATAAATCTGCCTAAGTTTGGTTAAAGGTAGCTTAAGAGCTTGGCAGAAAGAAGTATTTATAAAACTTTGGTTTGCACCAGAGTCAAATAATACTTTTGCGTAAACGTTATGAACTAAGAACGTACCAGCTATCACATCTGGGATGAGTTCTGCTTCTTGAGTAGTTAGCTGAAAGGCTCTTGCGTTCTTTTTATTAGTTCCTTCAGCGGGTTTGGCCTTGTTGTCCGATGGTTTACCTAGCTTTGGACATTCTGGTCTAAAATGGCCAGCTTCACCACAGTTGTAGCAGATCCTTGTTTTCTTTCTGCACTCTTCTTCACGATCTCCTAGAACTTTGCAGAAGTTGCAGGTTTCATTACATTTTCCAAAATGTTTCTTTTTACAGTTCCTGCAGAACGGCGGGGTGAAAGATTGCCCAGTTCCTCTTTTCTTGAAATTGCTACTAGTATTACCTCCACGTAATCCTTGGGAAATTTTCTGAGCCAATTCCTTCTTCCTGTTTTCTTCTCGCGTACGCACTAGTCCGTCAGTCAAGGTGTTGGCTAATTCCACCGCATCATCGATTGTGCGGGGTCTCACAGCTTTTGATAATATCACGGATTTCTCTAATTAAACCCCAAATGTAGCGAGAAATAAGTACCGGTACTGGCGAGGCCAGGGTTGGTACAATTCTGGCATATTCAAAGAATTTCGAAGTATACCATCGACAATTAACATCCACCATTCGGTGGCTCAGGAACTTATTTTCCATTTGCTCTTTTTCATATTCAGGGTAGAATTTTCTTTCCACCAATTGCTTAAATTCCCCCAACTCATGGCATAAGCCATGTCACTTCCTTTGGCTTATAACACCGTATTCCACCATTCTAATGCCTCTTCCTTAAAAAGGTGAGATGAATACATGACCTTATCCTCCTCGGCACATTTGCTTATTTTAATTACTGCCTCAGTTTTCTCCAACCAACGTAACGCGGCAGTTGCCCCTTCATTGCCTGCAAATTCGACAGGTTTACAGGCAAGAGATTACTTGTAAGTGCAACCAGGCGTTGCAGCTTTCATTTTCTTAAGGAATGGGGCTTGCATTACATCATTATTATTATTGTTACCGCCTCCATTTACACTATTACTGAAGTTGTCATCACGAGTACGTTTGCTGAGAGTAGGTGGCGGAGGTTCAACTGGATTTCGGGCAGCAACAAGGATTGCTGGAATAGCATTGGCTATTCCTTGAGCAACAATATTTTCTATATCTTGTCTATTAAGAAAGTGATCTTCATTGTTTTGCTTGGATTGGTTAACCTCGTTATCTGGTTCATTACCAGCGTGTTCCATCTGGTAAATAATATATATAAGTTATTAGCACAAGACAAATAACAACCAAACACAATAAAATAATCACACATAATCACATCAACACGTATAACCAAAATTGTCGACTTTGTGACGTTGATATTTTTATATATTAGTAGGCCTCCGTACACACCAGTTATCTTACAAAAGTTTTATTTTTAAGTTATTTTATGTAACACCTCGTAAAATCACGTCCAATGATGTATTGACACGTGTAATAAACCCTAATAAAGTCAAACGTTGAATTTGAGGGACTAATTTTGCGAAAAATCAAAAACTTTGATTTTAGAAGGGCTGGAAATGTTAACATGCCTATTATAAGCCTCTGAATAACATTTCATGATAATCATATTCACAAGTGGGCCACTTGTTGCTCAAGAGTAGCCGTTTGCGTAATTAATTGAAAGTTTGCGCGTGGAAGGGATAAAAGCGTCAACATCTTAATTCTTACCTCTGAGTGACCTTTTAACAAACCAAGAGCTTCATGATAATTGAATATACTCTTGGGAATGCCTAATATTGGCCATTAAGGGCTTTTATGCCTATAAGTGAAGTTACGCGCAACTTTGCAAGTTAGAGGGACTAAAAGTGTCAATATGTTTAATTATACCTCTGAATGACCTTTTAGCGAATCCGAAGCATCTTGATGGTTAATAATACTTCCATGAATGCCTAATATGGATTACATAAGGCTTCGAGGCTATTAAACGATGATATGCGCAAGTTTGCGCATTAGAGGGACCAAAAGCGTCAACTTTTGAATCTACGCCTTTTGGTGACCATTTAAGCGAACGTGAGTGTAGTAATATTTAAACACATGCTTGGTAATACCCATTATGGGCCATGGAAGGCTTGGATATCATTAAACAACATTTCGCGCTACTTTGTGCGATTAAAGGACTATTTGCGTCAAACTGCAAAAGTATACCTATTCGTAGGGTATCGAACCTTTCAGAATATGATCATAAGTTAAACATGCCCTAAATATCCTTTACATAGCTTAGATATAGGCTTAAAGGTGTTTGGTGCGCAAAAATAAACTTATTTGATCAATAGGGACTAAAAGCGTCAAAAAGTGCATAAGTTTGCATTTTCGCGCATATCTTACGTTCTGAATATATCCGAACATCCAAAAATTTATGTAATCACTAAAATATTTTATTTTAGTGTTCGACTTGATAAAATTCCATTCGTCGCGTAATTTGGATCGTTTTTCGCATCCGTTCGTGTTTCGTCGTAATTAGACGAACGACGCAACCGTACGACCAAACAAACCGACATCCGGCATATTTTTGAGCATGTTTTATGTTCCCTATGTTTAGGCATCATTATAGAGCCTTAAACATGGCTTAACGGGCCTTAAATGTGTCGGAAATAACATATAACATATTCAGGGGCTGAATATGTAATTCTGCCAAACATGTGGCTGGGCCTGAAGACAGATTCAGCTGCAGATTGTTTGTTTTGCTGCTGGTTTTCTTCAAATCTGGTTTCCATACTCACATAACTCAATCTAGGGGCTTGCTACCTGATTTATAAAACCATTTTACACTTGTTTTAATCTTGTTATCCCTCCCGACACTTGGCAATCATCCGTGGCTTCCCGAAAACTATAAATAGGTGGTGGGTTTCTTGTTCATTTCACACCATCCTTCAAAAATCTGCTATGTTCCTGATTCTAAGAGGGTCTTGAGCTTCTTGAGAAACTCCTTCAGTCCATTGGACCCTTTGTAAGCATCCCTTCCGTGCCTAGTTCAATTTATTAGCTTTTAAAGCCAAAAAAGTCAAATGTTTCGTTAAACGCTTTGACTTTTAAACGGTTGAGCCATTGTTCGCAACGAACATGGCTACGTGACCGTAATTAGGTAGGTGTTAAACCCTTAATAGGGCACCTCCTGATTACCACGTTTGCTTATTTAATTGTCGGGTCAAAGTAATTAGAATAAAAGTCAAACGAGTCGTTTTTAAATAAAATTCATAACTAATGATGTAAAGGCAATAAAATCAGTTTTGTCACTTTAATAACTTGGTAAATATTAATTAAACATGTCTAGGCATGTTCAACCCAACAATTATGAGTTTAGGCCCGGTTCGGAACCGAAAGTCGCAAAAGTTGACTTTTGCTTTGATTTTCAGTTCTGACCTGATTTAGCTTAGTTTAGATATGCCTTAGGATTCCTTTAGGAAATGTTATAGGTTAGTATAACACTCTGAGGTTATACAACTTGGATCCTAATTTATCCGATTCATTTGCATGTTTCCGTTATATGCCTAAATGTTGACCATTATGCCCTTTTGCCCTTAAAACGAGATTTTTTAAAATATGAGAGGACAAGCACCTTTGTTACTGATTTATAAACTTGTCCTAAAAATTTGACATCAGTTTGAGGTCTAGATTAGGAGTTATGCTCAATATCGTAATTAAAATGCTTTTTATTAATTAAACGGCATAATTAGCATGAAGCCTATCTAAACCCAAATTTTGACACCAAAATTTTACCCACTGATGTAAACTAATATTTTGGGATTTTTGAAGATTTTTATTTATTTTTAAGCTGAGCATAACATAGGGTTCTTGCTTTAATCCGGTAATTGTCGGTTATACCCTTTTCTTGCATAAAATGAGTTTTACATAATATTTTGATGCCAAACTTTTTGATACTGATTTTATATGATAAATAAAATATTTTGAACCTTACAAACTGATCAAAAATTCAGATTTCCTGTTATAACCCGGAAATCGCTTAAAATCGACTTTTACGCGTTTTAAGCGCAGAGTATGGGTTAAACCTATTTTTAACATATAAAACTTAATACCTACTGATGTTTTAAGTAAATTTTTATAATTAAACAGTAAGAAAAAGTTTTAAACTCAAATTTCTAAATTTGACCTTTAAAGCTTATGTGAAATTACTAAAATGCCCCTACGGTGCATAGTTTGGTTATAAATGATAAATTTCACATAAAGGTAATACCCTACTGTTATGACCTGCAAAAATAATTATTTTTACTGATCATATCATTCCTGAACCTCAGATTTATATTTAATCCCTTTTATAACCTTTAAAATGACCAAAATACCCCTACGGGGCATAATTTGAGTTTAAATCCATTTTGGGCATAATGGAAGGTATCCTACTGATATCACAACATATTTATGGCATATTAACTTAGGGAACCTGTTCATGACTCATTTCTTTGCCCGTTATGCATTTTCGCGTTCGGTACGGTTTATGTAACTAGTTTGCATAAATTAACCGAAACGGGTCAAACCTTATCATTTTTATCTCAAAATCCAGAATATGTTTAGTTTACCCATATTATACAAGTCTCCATACTTGTCGGGTCTAAATCACATTCTAATCCGGTCTTCGCTTAATCTTGCGTTTTGAACCGTAAACATTTCCTTAAAACTAACCGGTCTAAGTTAAAGACTTAAATAAGACCCGTTAGGAATCTAACAGGTTAATAAAAACCTTCATTCCAGATTGAGAGCCCCAGTAGAAGTACTTGTGCTTGCTGATTAGAATATACGGCTGAGGATAAATTGCATTTTAAGCTCAGGTAAATACTCTTAACTTATTTTCCCTATACGGGCTTGGGATACGGTATTATAATAATACCATTTGGTCTGGTATTGAATGTTTAATCGGATTGTGATTAAGTATTGAGGTAACCCATTTTAATCTGTCTTGTTTGAAATAAAGGCCTTTAGAGGGTTAATGACCATGCCCCGGATATCCTTGGCATCATTATAAAATAAAAATGGCCACGTCTTATGCACGAGGTGTAGGCATACACCTGACAGTTGCATAAGGGAAACGGTATCTCACTCTCTTATGGGCCTATACTTGTGGTGTGTCTGTTAATCTTGACTCGGTTTCTAACATCGAGCGCCTAAATGTATAACGAACATGTAAATCTGTATACAAGATTATTTTTATATAATTGTCCCAAATTATAAAAAGATATTTGTGCCTTGTGCATTTAAATCAATTTTCATAAATGTTTTCAAAATGAGTCAGTTAATTGTTGCCACACCCTGTCTTTTACGAAAGCGTATGATGTGTGACTGGTTTAATATCATTGCATTCAATCGTAATAAACAACTACATGATCAAAACGATGTTCATCCATTCATGAAAATTTGAGTATTACAAACACTTGTTATTTAAGTTTTAAAAACACAACCTTCGTCTAGGTTACAATTTAACAAAAGTGGATGACATCAAAACTTGAAGTCTACTTCTAGTTACGACACCCGCGCCCAAGATCCATCATGTCACCTGAAATACATGTAATTTTGGAAAACATCAACAAAAAGTTGAGCGAGTTCATGCATTTTGCATACCTTGTATGAAACAAGGTACGTATCTTGTATAAATAAAGTATTCTTGTGAAATAACGTATTCTTGTAAAATAAAGTATTCTTGTGATACAATCTTGTACCCATAACGTATTCTTGTGGTACAAATCTTGTACCAATAAAGTATTCTTGTGGTACAAATCTTGTACCAATAAAGTATTCTTGTAAATCTTTGAGAGACTTTAAGGCATGTGAGGACATGGGGAGTACTTGTTATGACTCCTTAAGGACATGGGGAGTACTTGTTATGACTCATTAACTGTGTCGATTAACCTCGACTGTGTCGATTTCCCTCGACTGTGTCGATTACCCTCGACTGCGTCGATTAACCTCGACCGCGTCGATTAACCTCGACCGCGTCGATTACCCTCGACCGCGTCGATTAACCTCGACCGCGTCGATTAACCTCGACCGTGTCGATTACCCTCGACTGCGTCGATTAACCTCGACTGGGACTCCGAAGCACTACTAGGTACTAGTTGTGACCATGAGTGGGGTTCGGCCGTACCCGTTAGATCTAACCCTCGTCCCTAATTAGTGAATGTTTTTAATGGCTTGGTACTAGTGTTCACCAAGACTTTATGGTATTTTTTAGTATTATGTATGTGCTCACATGACCTAGTATTTCCTAGGCATCTCTTAAAACGCATCATACTTGGTACTCGTTCTCACCAAGAGTGCTTCTTGTATTTTTGTATTCTCAAATCGCATCATGCTTGGTACTCGTTCTCACCAAGGGTGCTTCTTGTTATCATACCATTTATAAACATTGTATTATTTGTAACATGTATTTCACCCCCGAGAGTTATAAAACCAAAAACAGTTAAAGAAAAGGGGGAGCATGAACTCACAACTTTGCGTTCCTGCGTCGTGAACTTCACCGGATTTGCTTATCTAGCATCGTGACCTAAACGTGTTTATTAACGTTAGTCACTAGACTTGTTTCGCACAAGTACAAGTCACTGTCTTTTGTGTATGTGTTCTTGTGTTAAAAATAATTTATATTTTTAACTATGTGTCTTACTTATATTATTTCTCAAAAATAAATATAAGTATCTTGTATTTGTCTAAGTACGTTGTATGTGTATTTTTGTATCTTCACTCCTTAGGAGTATTTAGTGTATCTTCAAGTCCTAATACACTATCAAGTATAATACATACTACATACACTTAGCACAAAATTTGGTGATCAATAAATATATATATTTTTCTCAAAAATATACATACTTAGTATCAATTTTATTCTTGAAAAAATCATCAATTCTTAATACAAAAAATAGGGAACCTTGGTAAATGTTTTTAGACACATTTTTAGGGAATAAGTTTCTCAAAACTTATATTTTTTCTAAGTGTCAAAATTTATAAAAATTTTGGCAGAGTTTCCCCTAAAAATGGAGGTTTCCCATGTTTTCAAAACATGTGTTTATTTTCTTTTAAAACATCATCAACAATCAACAACATACCATCTTTATTTACCAAACTAATCAAAAACCAGCATAAACTATAAACTTATGAACTTGAAAGTTTATAAAAGTATGTAGTAACTTACTAGCATACTTTGTCAGTCTTGTTACCTTTAAAAATATGATTAGTTCCTTAAAGACTTTATTTTTAACGAGTTTGAATATTCACAACTTCTAGTCATATTTTCTAGAAATATTTCTTTGTGAAATTTTCTTATTACACAAGTGTTCCAACCCTTGTTTATCCACTAAAAATGTGTTAAGTTTATGTAGGATCCAAGTTTTGACAATACTCATACTTTTCACTTGGTTCTTTCGAAAAACCACTCATGGATCTTTAGATTTACAAGATTATAATCTACTTTGATCCTTATTTTTCAAGAAAACATTTATTTATTCAAGTTCATAGTTTATGTGTGGATGGTTCCATCATCCTACACATTTTTGCTTTCTCATCTTGCTAGTTCATGTTTTTAAACATGATCTAGCAAGACCATGTGATGAACCATAACATTTCTACTAGCAAACAACATTCAACAAGCATCATAACACAAGAATATCATGATTTCTTCACCATTTTAACCATTCTTCATCACTTTGTTAGTTTATGTTTCAAGACTTTGTTTATGTTCTTAGTGTTTCTTAAGATTTCACCATTCTTCTAACTATTAACCATCAACAATATGAAGAGAATGAAGATCTAAGACACTTACCACTAGCACAAGGCTAGGGGAGTTCAAGAGTATAAAAGTGTTGGTTAATAGCAAACGGAGAAGGTCTTTGATGATCCGAAAACTCCACACTTCGTGATTCACCTTGGCGCACCTTGGAATGGCCTTGGAAAGCTTGAAGGAAAATCGAAATGGTGGAGGTGACAAGAGGGGTGTTCGGCCAAGAGTAATGGAGGGAGAGAGAGAGCTTTGTTGTTTGCAAGATGAAGATGAAATGAAGTTAAGTGTCTAGTGGATTTATAATTAAACTTCCAACATATTATTATCCTCTAGTCCATGTGTCTTCTAGATACTTAACATCATCTCATTTTTAATTCAAGGAAAATCAAGGGGTGTCCCACTTGATCCATAACCGGTTGGGGGGGGGGGGGGGGGGTTGGTTTAGTTGAAATGTAATGGTAATTAGTTTAGTTAGTTAGAAGGTTAAGTAGTGTAGTTAAAGACTTAAGTGTGTTATGTAATATACAGTGTGTTATAATGTTCGGGAACCATAACTAGTTCAGAAACGTTAAAACAATGCTTCTAGTAATATTTTTATGTTCCGGTTATTGTCCGGTTGTTCGGTTAGATACCGTTCCGTTAAAGTGCTAAATTGCACCTTTTAGTGTCCTTTATGTATCTTTTCGTAATCCTTTCAATCCCTGACACTTAGGGAAATATTCTGAATGATAAATCACGATTTCTGCATAATATTTTAGTGTCATAATGCTGATTATAGCTGAATTTAATAAAATTCTGCACTTAAAGTGCGTTTCGGGTGCTTTTTAGTGCGTATTTTAGCTTCCGGAATGTCTATACATAAACCCTTGTATGTACTCTTGGGTTTTAATGTATTATTGTCGCTGGACCTACACCTAGGCTCCAATTCTATTGTCTAACTGCTTTCTGCAGGATTGTTGACACTATGTGTCTTACCGGTGAGTTTACTAGTATTTCTGACGCAACGCTTATCATAAAGTAATTCTTGTAGTATAAAATGTGCATGAATTCACTTGCATGGAATTCAGAAATTTATTTGTCTGGTAAACTAGATCGTGCACAGTCATTAAAGCACATATTACTGTTTATTTAGTGTACGGAATGTACGGAAAAGTGACGGTTGTCACAGTCTCCCCCCGTTAAAAGAATTCCGTCCCGAAATTCAAGCGATGCCATCGGTCGCAGGGGAGTTGTGAATCAAATATGGTCACTTAGATTTATGATTTGTCTTTATGTTCTCATGTCATGTATTCTATCATACTCAAGTAAATCAATTATGTCTTTTCTGTGTCTTGTGGACTCTTGGTCCGAAACCTTAACAGGTTTTATAGTAATTTTGTCGTTTGTCATTGACGTGAATCTTATTCGTGGGAACAACGACTGTTCCTTGAGTCAGACTCCTCTAGACACATGGAATGTGTCGCGATCACTACTGATCTTTTTCTGGAAGTTTCATCTTGTGGACAATGGTTCCGATCCCTACACCGGGGATTTAACCTTTTCGTTTTCCAAATCACACTACGCCTTCTCTAGGCGAGGCTCTCGATTTAGTCATACTTCTTGTCTCAACTTTTTATGATTTCTGCCGCTCATCGGCGCAATCTTTCTGTATCCTGCGGGCTGCCTTGATATGTTCACATATCTAAACGGTTTGCCTCTAGTTTTTCCTTGACCAACTCGGGCCAGTAGATTGTTTATCTCCGGTCTCCGTTCCACATGATGGGGATCGACTTATTATGTTCCATCTAAAGCTTCACACGAAGCGGTTTAAACGGCGGTGTGATAAATACTGTTGTAGGAAGACTCCACTAAAGGCAAGTGAGTGTTCCAACTTTTTATCAAAGTTTATCACACAAGCACGTATCGTGTTCATACAGTCTGCATCGTTCAGTAGCTTAGTTTAATATTCAAGTTTTTACGATCAACGGTGTGCTGCAATCTTTGTGATCCGTAAAGATCGTGCAGCGTTTTCTTTCAGGTAGTGACGTCAAGTTTGCGGCGCGCAATTGCTATATCTAGCTTAAGGTTTCTTCTTATGATTCCTTAATCAATGTGTCGCGTATGCAATGTTGTGGTCTCGTTGCATCGATGTACAATTGAGACTTTGTCGAGAAGCGTCACATAATTGTAACTCTAGTTCCTTAGCTCTTGGTTGCATGGTTGGCATGATTTTCGTTCTTATCCACCATGTATCTTAAAGTTCTCATTTCTTGAATTCGAAATCCGCTTTTCGTCATCATAGCACATAACTGTTCTTTTCTCTAAGAGTTGCAAGGTAAATTGCAGCTGTTGCTCACGACCTCCCTTAGTCGTTGGTCATATAAGAATGTAGTCAATAAATGTAATTATGATCTATCCAGGTATGGCTTACACGTTCGATTCATGAGGTCCATGAATATTGTCGATGCATGTGTTAAGCCAATTGGTACGACAAGGAACTCGTAATGCTTGAAGCGAGTCCTAAAGGTTGTTTTAGGGATATTTCCTTTTTGTATTCACGGTGGAGGACATCTTGCCCTCAAGTTGGTCCTTGAGTGGTAGCTATAACCTGACGATTTGTCTGTTCATGTTATCCGTCCTTGGCAAAGGACTCTGATTCTAAATTCTCTGAAATTTAAGCAAAATGGGACTGTCAACTTTCTCTTCGTGTCCTTACTAAGGATGTCATGTCCTTAATTTCCTCTGTCTAGCAGCTCTTGTCGTTATATCGGAGGCTCATGCTTTGCGGACGAAGCTAGTCGGTAAGGCGTCATTCGGCACTGGTGTCGTTCCTGGCACGAGATTTATCCTAAACTCCTCTTAGCGTTGTGGAGGTATTCCTGGTAAGTCTTCAGAAAAGGCTACTGGAACTTCTTTCGCCACGGGGATGTTCTCAAGCTCTATACTTGGGTATCCAATCCATGCTGACTAACATGAATTCGTAAGTCAATAGAAACAGGAGGTTTCGGCCTTCTGTGTCCCTAAATACAATCCTTAATTGCTTCGTCTGCTTAATTTAGCCTTCTATATGCTCATTTCTAAAGAGTACGGGACGTCTTACTTGAAACTAGGCCAAGCAGTTTCTTAGGTTTTAAGCATGCAAGATTAAAGTTGATGCCAGTATTAATTAAAAGTAGATGCATAGGGTTGGTTAATAGGGAACGTACCCGTAACCGCATCTGGATCCTGGCGTGTTTCACGATTTTCGATCGTGAAACCCTTCCTTGCTTGTTTCTTCCTAGGGCAATCTTTCCTAATGTGCCCTGCTTCACCACATCTGTAGCAACCTGTTACTCTCTTATCTCTTCCATCTGGGTCCTTCGCCCAACAGGCGTCCTTGTTGTGCCCTTCTTTTCCACATTTTCCTCACTTAGGCCTCAGACATCGACCTTCATGGTGAAAGTTGCATTCCCCGCACCTTGGCTTAGTCCCCGAGTAAACTTTACCACCGGCCTTGTTAGTGGCTCCATCAGTTTTCCTGCCATGCGGCGGTTTCACTTTCTTTCTTTTGTTTGCTTTAGAGCTTCCATAGCCGACTTGTGTGCCCACCTTTAGGTTCGAAGACTTCCTTTTCTTTTTGCCTGATGACTCCACATGAGTCTCTTTCTTGTTATCCTCAGATTCTGAAAATTTCCCCGCACGTAGAGCTTCTTCAGTAAGCGTAACGCTTAAATCGATAGCCTCTGCGATGGTTGGAGGCCTTGAGGTAGTAACCAAGCTCCTAATTTGAGGTGCAAGTCCCCAAATGAATCGTTAAATCCTTTTGAATTCCGGTTTGACTAAGTAGGGGACGACTTTAGACAAGTCGTGAAATCGCTGGACGTATTCAGGAATCTTTGGGCCGTCCATTTTCAAATTCCAGAACTCCACCTCAAGCTTCTGGATTTCAGCTCTAGAACAGTATTTCTTTTCCATCATTTCCTTGAGCTCGTCCCAGCTCAGTGCATAAGCAGCATCTGCCCCAAGGGTTTGAACCTGAAGGTTCCACCAGGAGAGTGCGCCATCCAAAAATAACCCTGAGATAAAGGTAACTCTCTGCTGGGGCAAACAGTTACTCATTCTTAGAACGGAGTCAGTCTTTTCTGCCCAACGTACAAACACAACAGCGCCTCCTGTGCCGTCAAAGTTTAATGGCTTGCAGTCCAGGAACTGTTTATAGGTGCAACCAGTTGGAGGGTTATTTCCGGTAGCGCCACCGCTGTGTTCGGAGCGGAGGGCTTCATGTCGTGCAATTGCCTGTGAGATTCGTTCTTGAAGCTCAGCTTCTGTTCTTGGTAACGTACTGGTGTCTGTGTCTCGTCTGGGCGGCATTCTCTTCTGTTAAAAGGTATGAAGTAGGTTAGACAATATTCCAAAATTGTCTATGAGGTACATAGCACCATACGCCATCATGTAATCACCCCATTTCACATGTGTATATAATCAATGTATGAGCGAGGAAACAATTACTGAGCCTTCACATAGGCTTGCCAACTTGGCTTATTGTTTGTAATAAAATGAACTCGAGGTTACATCGCCTCGGTCATGTAGGTTTCAGTTTTTTTTTCCTGCTGTATTAGCTTTATTGATGTGTATATTTTCCCAGAGATGGGGTTGTTCGTGTAGAGGTGATAGAGAGTGTAACGTCGCTGAATCTTTTTGAATGTTACCCATCTTCACTTGCTTAAATGTCGTTTTCTCAAACGTCTCGTATATAGGTAGAAGTGTCAGTCACGAAGTAGGCTAAGACAGGCTTCCTACTTTATGATGCGCTAAAGCACTGATCTATGTATTGTTCTACCAGATGAAGGTGTGAACGCCTATAGATTATTTTTGTGTGGTTTTCATTAGCTCGGCCCGTAGAGTCCACCAGGATTTCTGTGCACTACAAGTCGTTATTACGTGGGCCCCCGTAATAATAAATTGTCTTGCACAGTTACCCCAAATTTTCTCTCGTCCAAGCAGATGATCAATCAAGGAGGGGACACTATTGTCCTTATACTTCTATCATGGAAAAGACCACTGCGATGGTCCACGCGCTAACACGCATTATCGTTACGCGCGTATAGGCACGATGATTAGATGGAATAGGAATAAAGAGAATTCCTAGCAGTTGGAGGGGCACCTTCTCGATGAATACTTCATCTTCTTTTTCTGGTTAAGTATGTCGTCAATCTCGCTTCACAAGTGTCGCAGGGATCTCGTCCTGCTGATTAAGAGTTCATTCAAGGTTGCCGCCTCTGCCTCGTCATCATCACCGTAGTCAGGCACCTTCACGATCGAGAGGGAAGAGCAGCCATCTCCTACGGAAGCAAGCTCAGAATCTTGTTTAGTAATCACTCTAGCCATGAGCTTTGCAAAGTACACGAGGTCGGTAGCTTCATCGTGCGAGTTACGTACAATAATAGGAGTCGGAGTCGAAAGTATCTTATTCACGTCAATAATCATTCCATACACTTATTTGTATGTATGTATATCAATAACAAATATGCTACTTAGCATAATCAAGCAATTTGATGCATTATATCACGTATAACTCTCGTTTTTTTTTTTGGGGGGGGGGGTCATTTTTCTAGTTGTCGATTCACGACAGAAACACTACTTGGTACTAGTGGTCACCAAGAGTGTATTTTATCTTTGGCAAGTCTAACTTGTGTAGACTATGCCTTAATTGGCACCTTATCTTGAGGGTATTTCTTACTAATGTCCTTGCCTTGTCTCTTTTTGAAAAGTGTTTGACTCGTGGATCTTGGCGCTTACGTGAATGCAATGAAAAACCCTTTTTATAAAATGTTTTTGTGAGAGAACTCTAGTGATTGTAGTCTAGACTCGAGAAGGAATCCTAGTTCACTACAATCGAAGCTCTAATACCAAACTGTCACACCCTGTCTTTTGAGGAAGCGTATGATGTGTGACTGGTTTAATATCATTGCATTCAATCGTAATAAACAACTACATGATCAAAACGATGTTCATCCATTCATGAAAATTTGAGTATTACAAACACTTGTTATTTAAGTTTAAAAAACACAACCTTCGTCTAGGTTACAATTTAACAAAAGTGGATGACATCAAAACTTGAAGTCTACTTCTAGTTACGACACCCGCGCCCAAGATCCATCTTGTCACCTGAAATACATGTAATTTTGGAAAACATCAACAAAAAGTTGAGCGAGTTCATGCATTTTGCATACCTTGTATGAAACAAGGTACGTATCTTGTATAAATAAAGTATTCTTGTGAAATAACGTATTCTTGTAAAATAAAGTATTATTGTGATACAATCTTGTACCCATAACGTATTCTTGTGGTACAAATCTTGTACCAATAAAGTATTCTTGTGGTACAATCTTGTACCAATAAAGTATTCTTGTAAATCTTTGAGAGACTTTAAGGCATGTGAGGACATGGGGAGTACCTGTTATGACTCCTTAAGGATATGGGGAGTACTTGTTATGACTCCTTAACTGTGTCGATTAACCTCGACTGTGTCAATTTCCCTTGACTGTGTCGATTACCCTCGACTGTGTCGATTACCCTCGACTGTGTCGATTACCCTCGACTGTGTCGATTAACCTCGACTGGGACTCCGAAGCACTACTAGGTACTAGTTGTGACCATGAGTGGGGTTCGGCCGTACCCGTTAGATCTAACCCTCGTCCATAATTAGTGAATGTTTTTAATGGCTTGGTACTAGTGTTCACCAAGACTTTATGGTATTTTTTAGTATTATGTATGTGCTCACATGACCTAGTATTTCCTAGGCATCTCTTAAAACGCATCATACTTGGTACTCGTTCTCACCAAGAGTGCTTCTTGTATTTTTGTATTCTCAAATCGCATCATACTTGGTACTCGTTCTCACCAAGAGTGCTTCTTGTTATCATACCATTTATAAACATTGTATTATTTGTAACATGTATTTCACCCCCGAGAGTTATAAAACCAAAAACAGTTAAAGAAAAGGGGGAGCATGAACTCACAACTTTGCGTTCCTGCGTCGTAAACTTCACCGGATTTGCTTATCTAGCGTCGTGACCTAAACGTGTTTATTAACGTTAGTCACTAGACTTGTTTCGTACAAGTACAAGTCACTGTCTTTTGTGTATGTGTTCTTGTGTTAAAAATAATTTGTATTTTTAACTATGTGTCTTACTTATATTATTTCTCAAAAATAAATATAAGTATCTTGTATTTCTCTAAGTACGTTGTATGTGTATTTTTGTATCTTCACTCCTTAGGAGTATTTAGTGTATCTTCAAGTCCTAATACACTATCAAGTATAATACATACTACATACACTTAGCACAAAATTTGGTGATCAATAAATATATATATTTTTCTCAAAAATATACATACTTAATATCAATTTTATTCTTGAAGAAATCATCATTTCTTAATACAAAAATTAGGGAACCTTGGTAAATGTTTTTAGACACATTTTTAGGGAATAAGTTTCTCAAAACTTATATTTTTTCTAAGTGTCAAAATTTATAAAAATTTTGGCAGAGTTTCCCCTAAAAATGGAGGTTTCCCATGTTTTCAAAACATGTGTTTATTTTCTTTTAAAACATCATCAACAATCAACAACATACCATCTTTATTTACCAAACTAATCAAAAACCAGCATAAACTATAAACTTATGAACTTGAAAGTTTATAAAAGTATGTAGTAATTTACTAGCATACTTTGTCAGTCTTGTTACCTTTAAAAATATGATTAGTTCCTTAAAGACTTTATTTTTAACGAGTTTAAATATTCACAACTTCTAGTCATATTTTCTAAAAATATTTCTTTGTGAAATTTTCTTATTACACAAGTGTTCCAACCCTTGTTTATCCACTAAAAATGTGTTAAGTTTATGTAGGATCCAAGTTTTGACAATACTCATACTTTTCACTTGGTTCTTTCGAAAAACCCTCATGGATCTTTAGATTTACAAGATTATAATCTACTTTGATCCTTATTTTTCGAGAAAACATTTATTTATTCAAGTTCATAGTTTACGTGTGGATGGTTCCATCATCCTACACATTTTTGCTTTCTCATCGTGCTAGTTCATGTTTTTAAACATGATCTAGCAAGACCATGTGATGAACCATAACATTTCTACTAGCAAACAACATTCAACAAGCATCATAACACAAGAATATCATGATTTCTTCATCTTTTTAACCATTCTTCATCACTTTGTTAGTTTATGTTCAAGACTTTGTTTATGTTATTAGTGTTCCTTTATGTATCTTTTCGTAATCCTTTCAATTCCTGACACTTAGGGAAATATTATGAATGATAAATCACGATTTCTGCATAATATTTTAGTGTCATAATGCTGATTATAGCTGAATTTAATAAAATTCTGCACTTAAAGTGCGTTTCGGGTGCTTTTTAGTGCGTATTTTAGCTTCCGGAATGTCTATACATAAACCCTTGTATGTACTCTTGGGTTTTAATGTATTATTGTCATTGGACCTACACCTAGGCTCCAATTCTATTGTCTAACTGCTTTCTGCAGGATTGTTGACACTATGTGTCTTACCGGTGAGTTTACTAGTATTTCTGACGCAACGCTTATCATAAAGTAATTCTTGTAGTATAAAATGTGCATGAATTCACTTGCATGGAATTCAGAAATTTATTTGTCTGGTAAACTAGATCGAGCACAGTCATTAAAACACAGATTACTGTTTATTTAGTGTACGGAATGTACGGAAAAGTGACGGTTGTCACAATTGTATTTACCAGTGTAAACTGACGTATTTTCCAAAAAGATTAAATGACAGGTACTGTACGTAATTGGCTGGGAGCTCAGGGCGTTAATAGGGAATCTTGCAAGTTCTAGACGTCTAAAGTCTGTTGAACAGTGTTTATCTTTCTGTTTAAAGATCCGCCTGTGGATCCATCTTACATTCCGTTTTAATATTTATGTTACTTTTGAATCGGTTTGTAATATATTTACTTTAGACTTCCGCTGTGCATCGAACTGTGATTATTTGACTATGATGATATCAACTATGTCACGATACTCCCCACCGGGCCCACCGGTCATATGTGGAAATATCGGGGTGTGACATTTTACATGATTATATTTTTATTATTTATTATTATTTTATTATTAAACACGTAACCACACAACCACATACGATCCCCGTCAGCTGGCACTTCAGAAACGACGTTCCCTTTCGTCGTATTTCCAGGAGATCTGTTCTCCCACTTCCCGGATTCTATTTCCTGCGTCCACCAGCTCCTCGCCATAGTGGCGGAGTTCAGCCAAGTTCTCATTGCTCATAGGTGGGTTTGGTGCAGGCTCAGGGTCAAACTGGGGGAAAAAGGTGTTAGGTTTATTTAAGAGATTCTGAAATTGCCAGTCAGTGGTCCACCATTCTTCCAGCTCTCCTTGTAGAGGTCGGAGGTTGACAATAGGATCTGGGATAGCAGGCTCTAAATTAACTGGAAGTAGTACTTCAGCTGGGTAATTAAAGAGGTTTTCATCGGGCAGGTCCGATGAGATCGCTATTTGCCAGTCTACGATCCAGCTCCTCCCATAGTGGCATTTCCTGGGCTTGCCCGGAACTTTCCCCGATCTCTTTTCCTTTGCCTTTATCCTTCGGATCCTCAGTCTTTATAACTTTCTGTGTCGCTGGTTTCTTCCTACGCATACGCCTCCAGCCTACGAGTCTTCTTCTCTTTTTCGGTTTTGGTTTCTCCTGAGGTTGGGCTTGGAATACTATTGGCTCTTTAGTATCAGCCTGATAGCCAGATGGATTTCCTGTGATATCCATATCTGTGCTATGGATAGTAAAGTTTCGGAGTGCCTCTGATAGTTCATTCATGCTGTTAGCATAGGGCTGACAATTCTGACACGAACACGATAACACGACACGAACCTACACGAAGTTAACAGGTTTCGTGTTTGACCTTAACAGGTTTCGTGTCTAAACAGGTCGACACGATAAGACATGTTTAAATTTCGTGTCTAAACAGGTTAAAATCCGTTAACCTGTTAAGACGCGTTAGTGACCTGATTATAATTTTAAATTAAAAAATATATTAAATATAGGGGGTGGGGACATGTGAAGTTAGAAGGGTATACCCAAAATTTTGAAATCCATTCCTTCACTCCATGCTCCAATAACCAAACCCTAAATTTCCTAAAGTCGCCACTCACTTTCAATTTCATCACTACAGTATGACCGGTGGCCATTGTTCCAATAACCAAACCCTAAATTTTAGTATCGCTGGCGGCCTACGGCGTCAACATCAACGGCCATTCTTTCACTTCACGTCTATTCCGGCGTCGTTCATCTATTCCGGCGTCGTTCTACCATGTAAGAAACACAGAGATTTTGTCAAAAACATTACCGTCGTATCACCGAAATGTTTTTGTTTTACTTGAGGTTTTTATTTTATTCGTTGGAGTCGGTCCTTGATCACCGATGTGTGTATATATTGATGTTGTTCTCGTAAAAGTCTATTTTGTTTTAGTGAATTTATTATGAGTTAAGAATTTATGCATATACTAAAATATCTTCACTAACTAGTATTTTTGTCATGTCTAATTGTTTATCAGTGAAGTCGGACTTTTGTGATTCAGATATAATCTTTGCATATATAATATCTTTACAAGAAGATGATGGGTTTGGTGATTGATTTGTTTCTTAAATTGTGTTTTGTTTTTGGATATTGTTGCTGATTCAACTATGGAATAACAGGTTATGTTCGTGTATGTGTCTTAACAGGTCGTATTTGTGTCTTAAACAGGTCATATGATATGATGGTAACATTTTCGTGTCTTAACAGGTCATTTCGTGTAACCTGTTTATTAACTGGTTCGTGTTCGTGTTTGGAAAATCTGACACGATAAGATTTCGTGTCGTGTTCGTGTTTACAGGTTTCGTGTTCGTGTCTTATCATGTTCCTGTCTTAACAGATCGGATTGACCCGATATGCCAGCCCTATGTTAGCACATATAAAGAAACACACAAATTTTAAGTTAAAATTTTATTTATTGCAATTTAAATTTTCACAAAATCACAGAATGGCAATCAGAAAATTAAGTATTCCTAAATACTTAATTGGCTTAAATCAGTGGCTCTTATACCACCTTTTTCTGTCACGACCCCAGGCCCGGTTTTACCCGTTTCAGGAGCCGCGGAACAGAAACCCGTGGTAATTATTATGTTGGCAGCGGAATTTTAACAGGATCTTTTTAAAACTTGAAATGCCCAATTATTTTTATTTCACAACTTGGGGCAAACCCCATTATTTACAATAAAGGCAATTTCTCAAGGAAATTCCCTGTTTTACAAAAACATATTTATTTATTTTATTGAGCCACTTCTTCAAGCTTATAGTGCTACACGGCACCTTTTTCCTGATTCACAGCAAGTCACTTGAAACATGTTTTAAAAATATTTTATCAACGGGGAAATACTGGCGAGTCATTCAAGTTGCACAAAACGACACATTGTTATAATATACAGTATTAAGGGTGATTACAATGTTTTTATCAACCAATTACCCCAAATCGGTATTTGTCACTTGACAGTATCTGTGACTATGGTCAGATCACCCATTGGCTAACCCGTTGTCCAATGGTGACGGGTATCAAGTAATGTATACAAAACCCTACATACCGGCAGTAATTGAAGATTACAAAGACTTAATCCCTGTAATTATAACTTTGAAACAAATAGGGTTTTGGAAATAATTTGATAAAAAGAGAATGACTCACAAACTGTGAGAAAAGAGAATGGACTCACATTGCAAGTTTAGACAGGCAGAGTTTAGCCTACAGATTTAGCCGTGTAACCTAGTTAAAGTAACAATGCATACGAAACTAGGTCAGTAACTTAATACAACATTTACGATAAGCTCACGAAATCAAAACCCTCACGACGAATGACAAAGTATAGCCCGAGTTCGGGCAACACTTAAACATCCATCGGATCGGTTTCAATCGATCGGACATTGTATCGTAGCAGTGATCGAGTTATTACCCTGTTGTCGCAGCAAAGATTCGTGCTTGTGTGTGTTTTTGAACGAAAAAGCGAATAACTCAGTGTATAAAACGAGTTTGAACGTCGAACCAACGCAACCATGCAAGTGCCAACCCCTGGAATATATACTGAAAAGTTGTCCCCGTCGCGTGGCGCGACGGCGCCCTTTTTAGGGTAGGGTAGCCACGTTTCCATTATAGCATTGGTGAGTCAAAAATCGATGAAATTCGATTTTTACAGCGAGATATAAGGATAATCATCAATTAGGGGATACCCCCCTGAGTTTTAGGGGGCCCTGATCCTGATTCCAACTGTTCTGAAAATTTTAGGGGCCATGCAATATTACTTGGGGGTCTCAATTAGGGTTTCCTATTGGACATAATAAAATAAGAAATAATAATTTTAATGAGAGTTGTTACACCACCCTTTGCCGTGGGTGGGCGGGCACACCCCTTAACAAAAGAAATTTAGTGTTAAATTCCGCGAAAAACTCTGACCGCACCCCTTAGAAATTTTCAACCACCCCCTTATAAAACAAAAATCTTATGAATTTATAAAAAAAATTGTAAACACTGGTTTTTATTAAAATATAACCTAATTTATATAACTATTCTTTAACCAGTTTTAGTAAACAATTTAATCCAATCACTTTCACTTAACATTTTAGCCTAATAAAGAATTCATTGTAATTAACCCAAGCCCAAACCCAACCCAATCAAATTTGAAGTAAATAAAAAAAAACCCAACCCAATCGCCCTTTCCGATTCTCGGCTCCCGCTCTCACTCTGATCCCCCAGCGACGCAAACAGCAGCATCGACGACAACCCTTTTTTTGCCAGAAAACTGAAATTCCGGCCACCAAACCACCTGCAATCACCGGAATCCGAAACCACACAGGTATGCTTCAATTATTTATGTGGATTTTTAGGAGAAATAGAAATGTTAAAAGGGTTTGAAATTTTATATCTTTTGATTTTTTTTTGTTTGTTCTAGACTTTAGTAGGGTGATTTTGTTGTTTTAGTAAAAGTTTTGTCTGTTTAAATGTTTAGTTAGAAGTAATCAACAATTAAAACAAAAGCTAATTAAAATTGAAAATTATGAAGTATGGTTGATGATTGTTTAAGACTTTTAAGTATTTAGTGTTGTTTTAAATGGTTGTTGTTTTATATTTGATAGGAAGTTAGGAACCACGAGTAGGGAAGTTAAAAACAATTTTAGGCATATCTGTAATGACGTGTTTATGATGATTATATAAAATTACTTTTAATGTTTTTTTTGTTTTACATGACCGACCCGACCCGCTATAAACCGATTTTTTAAAAGTAGTTTGAGAAAAAAAAACAATAAAAAATAGAACAACAATATCGTTCGCCCGTTTATTGGAAAGAAAAATAGACAACCAACTTCCCCTTTCGATCTTCTTCTTTCATTTGCATTTGCATCTTCCCCTTTCTCTGAAACCCTATCGGAAACTCTGAAATCGACATGTTGCGAGTAGCCGGGAGGAGATGCTCTTCTCTCTCTTCTTCATGGCGGTCATCTACTCCGGCCTCATCCGCCATCATCTCTCGCAATCCAATCAACGACGCCGGTGATTCCAAATCCGATGCTTCCAGATCCATTTCCAATCCTTATCCTTCATACCTCAATTCCATGTTTCTTCAACACATCAGAGGTCAGTCGGTTTATCATTATTCATTATATAATTATTGGATTTTGATTTGTGTTTTAATCCATCTGTACGGATTTGCTTCATTTATCGATATGTATAGACACACGTAGCGTTTTAGGTTTTGTTGACATTTGTAGAGGATGTGAGGTGTTCACCTGGTGATTAATTTCTGTTAGTTTAGTCGTTAATGATTTATATTCATTTGCGTTTAAAATTATATGCTGATTGCTTATTGTGATGTTTTTGTGGTTAATGATTAATGGTTGAAAGTTTGTGAGTGCTGATGGATCCAATATTGTTTTTGTTATGTTTGGGGATTGTTAATATAATTTTATATATGGAGGTTCTCATGGTCTCTTGGCTTATAGACGTTGGGTTGCTTGTAAACATTTGTTGATATGTGTTTTTCTTGTTATTATGAAGAGTTTTGAGCGTCTTTCTGGATGTAAAGTTTTTGTTTTACTTTGTTTGGCTTTGATGTCTGCAAGGCTTGCCTGCCGTATGAATCTTTCCGGACTGGGATAACTATATATTAAATTGCAGCCTTGGTTTTAAATTGCATAATGCGCTCTGATGCATTTTGGTCCGAAAATCCGATGCGTGGTGCGCACGCATCACGTATACTGGACGTCTCTTAGTATAAAAGTACCATAAAATAATCATACATATAAAAACTACTTATAACAAACTTATGAAACATACTTAGTCTTTAAAATAACAAAACATTAATAAAACATACTTAGTCTTAGACATAACAAAACACTTAAAAGTTAAACATGCTCTTAACTACTAGTTTCTAATCAATTATCATTAAATCATCAGAAGTACCACCCAACCGTCCATCTCTTTCATCATCATACTCCCCGATATCTTCTTCAATCTTATTTTCATCATATAGAGCATGTCGTTTTCCTTTATCGCCTTTTGATGGCCCGGACCCGTCATCCCTTGCTTTAAATTTGATGCTCTAGTATTATGAATGGGCTCTTTTGCTCCCGTAGCTTTGCTTACTTCACTACATCTCAAATCTTCACCTTCAAAAACAAGATCATCATCATCATCAACTTGAGCATCATCTTCCATTCTCCCCATTAACCACTCATTGCTATCGTCTATGTCTTCCAATTCGATTGGATTGGAGGTTCCCTTACTTTTATGTCTACGGTCTAATGCACGATTGAATTTCACATACACCATGTTATTCAATTTTCTTGCGCCAATCTATTTCTTTTCTTGGTGTAAAATAAAAAAAGGTGACTCTTCATTTCCCTCCAAAAAATAAAAAAAAACTCCATTTTACATGTTGCACGCATTTGACCGCATATTGCAATGCTTCGCATCATGCGATATCATTGCATCACTGCCGCATCACGTAATCTGCTCGCATCGTTACACTTGATGCGCTGTTTCCACCGCAATGTGTGCATCACGCATTATGCGCGCATCATGCACGCATTTTAAAACCAAGATTGCAGCTACTGTTATTATGTGTTATGTAGTGATTATCATACGTCACCAGGATCGGTAGGCGTACGAATTTTCATTCACTTTTGCTAGTGGCTATATGTTAATATGCTATATTGCTATCATAAGAAGTGTTGCACAATATGGGATGAAAGATAGCAGAGACATGGTATGCTTGTTGGCAAATATATTTTAGTTATTAAACACAAAAGAATGATAAGATTATATAAACAATAACATATATATCAGTAATGAATTGTACAAGTAGCTCATTTGTAGCAGAGAAACACCTTTATCCCAAAACACCTAATATTGAGAACTGAAAAGGTTATGATTTTTTTGTCCTTTTTCTATTGGAACGGCATTATATTAAGGTAAACCAGCAAGATTACAATTGCACATAAACAAAAGGTTATGATGTTGCTTCTAGGTTTTTAGGCACATCACATAGGCTTTTGCTATTGAATAGACAATCAATTCAAATAGATGGCCCATTTTAATAAATCGCCCATAAAGAGAAGAGAACTCATTGGTAGATGAGGATCGGTATGTGGGATGTCATGCAGAGGCTCACTTTGTGAAGTTCAAAAAAGTGTCACCTCATGTACAACCATTGCCTATCCTCATCCTGTTCGACATGACCTCACGCTTAGGCGCATCTTCCAGAATACACTCCCTTGGATTATTTTAGGGTTGAGAGCAGCTAATTTGTGCAAAAACTGTTTATGCTCTGCGATGGAGATATTCAGTGCTTTATCGTATCTTCCACTGTTAAAAGGTTTAGTGCAATCTTGCTTTATCTTTTTATTGCAAAAAACAAAATGAAATAAATTATTACGAGTCAAGTACTCTTATAATTGTGTCATTGCACATTTGCACCCCATTGTGTTCATATGACTAATTAGCATATATTTGTCACGTTGAAGAAGCTTATTTCCATTCATTTGAAAAAAAAACAGCGATAACATATCTTCTCTTCAAACTGTAAGCACACATCACTATTTGTTTGAAGTCAAAAAAATTTGGAGCTGCATTTTTGCCCAATTTTGATGCTCTAGTGTGTGTAAGCTTGTGCAGGCAGGGCATGTCGTTTGTTATTGATTGTTTTGTTGATTATCCCATTTTATGGCAATAACTGTCTGTCAATGTATAGTCTAATAACTATGCATGCTCTATCTTAATACCTCATGACAGTATGACGTGTGAATGTAACTGCTTGTTCCTTTCTCACAAAAGAAACACCATTAAAATGTATTTGCATTATAGCCGGTAGATAAACTTGTATGATATCTGTAATTTTGACCCAGTTTGATCTGTTATATAGTAACATGGAATCAAGCCATTTTAACTAACTTCTATTATCATTTTGTTCTAAATATGGGTTTTTATGATTCGCAATATCCGGTAGACGAATTGATAACTACATGAATGATGAAGCGTGTGTAAATGTTACATGCATATTGTAAACATGTATATCATCCTGGATCCCTCAATATAGAGCAACTATTTCACTAATAAACAAAAGTTAAACATCCTCTGTTGGATTGATTATTAATATTATATTATGGTGTTTGAATTCCATGTTATGGCTCAATATAAACTCTGGCAATTTCTTTCAGGTCTTTCTTCTGGTTCAATTACTCCAACACACGACCTCGGTTTCGACGTCCCTCCCACCGTAGCCGCCATTCAGAACCCCACATCCAAAATCACTTACGACGAGTACAATCATGAACGATATCCACCCGGCGACCCCAGCAAGCGTGCTTTTGCATACTTTGTGTTAACCGGCGGGCGCTTCGTTTACGCATCCCTAATCCGTCTTTTGGTACTCAAGTTTGTTCTAAGCATGTCCGCCAGTAAAGACGTTCTTGCCCTTGCTTCCCTCGAAGTTGACCTCTCAAGCATCGAGCCAGGGACTACAGTCACCGTCAAGTGGCGTGGGAAACCAGTCTTCATCAGGCGCAGGACCGAGGATGACATCAGCCTAGCCAACAGTGTTGATGTGAACTCCCTTAGGGACCCACAAGAGGATGCGGTTAGGGTTAAAGACCCGGAGTGGCTCATAGTTGTTGGGGTGTGTACTCATCTGGGTTGCATTCCGTTGCCAAACGCAGGGGACTTTGGTGGGTGGTTTTGCCCGTGTCATGGGTCCCACTATGATATCTCCGGAAGAATCCGGAAAGGTCCTGCGCCTTATAATCTGGAGGTGCCTACTTATAGCTTCTTGGGTGATAATAAGTTGCTGATAGGTTGAGAATGTTGTGAGCAAGGTCTGTTATAAAGAGTGCTGCAAGAAAGCAGAGACTAATGGTTTAATTTTGTTATAATTTTCATGTTTTTCTTTATGTATCAGATATTTTTTTTGTATGGGCTGCATCTGAGTACTGAATAAGGCAGCATCAGGTGTTTTTTATTTGTTGGGAATATTTTATACATGTGATTTCTTTATTTAACTTTAGGGCTCATATCTATGATAAGTTAATACCTCCTTTTATGTGACCAGAAAAACAATTAAAATATCCTGTGAATAAAGGGTTCAATTGTGAGAGGCTCATTGCTGTAGGAGTTTGACTAGGGCTTAATGTAAGTAGTTGAGAAGCTGGTCTTAGTAGACTGGCTGATGAATTCCTTTTGTACTCTTATTTTTTTTGTACTCTTATGTAGAGATGTACAAAACCCGGCTTAGGCCTAAACCGGTTCAGGTTGTAAACCAATCTGGTCTTTTTTACCTTGGGCTCAAATCGGTTTGGTCCAAACCGGGCTGGGTTATAAACTGATTTAAGAGTTCAAAAACCCAACCCACTCAAACCGATTTTGATTGGCTTTAGGCCGGTTTGGAGCGTCAAAACCGTTTTTTTTATTGTGCTCCGATCGGTTATAGTTGTAAATGGTTCTCAACACACAAATTCCGAACCTATACCAAATCGCCGGGTTGTTTCGGGCTCAAATCTAGCAAACCAGTTTTTTTTTGGGATCGGGCCGGGTTGAAAACCAGTTCATTGGGCCCAAAGCGGTTTTTCTACACCTCTACTCTTTTATGTTCTCAGTTTTTTTACATCTCTACTCTTATGTTCTTTAGAGAGTTCATAAACTGATAAATAAAATTGTAATATTGAACTCCTATACTAGTTAATATTGTTTGTTTGTTATCTACTAGAAGCTCACGTAACTTTATCTTGGGTTGCCCGTCCGTAGATTACCTAGGCCACCCTTTCGTAATTGAACCATTACGATGGCCTTTAGTTGAGGTGGGCATTTCTTATTACGCAGATTACGAATGATATGAGATGTGTATAACATGTCATTTAAGAAACATAGATGTAGTTGGATTAGAATTTTTATATTTGTAGTTGACGTATAATTTGTTGTCTACTAGAAGCTCACATTTATCTATCTGGGTTACCTGTCTGCAGATTATCTAGGCCACCATTTCTTAATTGAACCATTACGCTGACCTCTAGTTGAAGTGGACATTCTTATTACATACTTTACGAATGATATGAGATGCGTATAACATGTCGTAAGAAACATAGATCTAGTCGAGTTAGAATTACTATATATGTAGTTGATATATAAATTATAAACTATTTATAAAGATGTCTGTATAAGATGTTATAATGAACATACGACTAGTTAAGTTTGAATTGTTGTAAATATTTTATATATTAACAATTTTACAAAGATGTCTGTATAAGATGTTATGATGAACATACGACTAGTTAAGTTTGAATTGTTGTAAATATTTTATATATTAACAATTTTACAGTATTTATCAAATTGGTAAAATAGGTAAAATAATCCTGATCTTTTGAAGTTTATGTTTGTAAGATATTTGTATCGATTATGTTTCAACTCACTCATGTGCTGACATATTTTTGAAGTTCATATATATCTTAATAAAACACATGCCACTTAATGCTATGTAATTTTTACCAACCTATGTAAAGAAACATAGAACAAGTTTCTTCAAAAGCCAACCTGAACTCAATACGTTTAACATAAGTAGAGGCAGTGCCAGTGAGGCACATGATAAACTCTTAACGACTTCTTTAAAAATATCCTCTTTATCTCTAAATAATAAATAATAAATAACACATATACATAAAAAATTAAGATAATTAACATAAATCTATTAAAACTAATGGGGAAGGTTCAAATGGAAACCACTAGTTATTGTGAAAACTCAAAAACTAATTAAAAAAGCCAAAAAAACATACCCAAATTTTTTTTTTGCATAATAATTTTCGCAGGTTTTTTTATATAAAAAAAAATTTCAAAAATTTTTTTTTTTTGTGTAGTGCACATGTGTAATACTACACGTGTATGTGTACTACAATTTTTTTTTTTTTTTTTTTTGAAAAAAAGTTTTTTTTTTTCATATATAAAAACCAGCGATTTTTATAAAAAAAATTGAAAAAAAAAAATTTGTGTGTTTTTTAGGTTTTTTTTAGTTAGTTTTCGAGTTTTCACAATAAAAGTGGTTTTCATTTGAACCATCCCCTAAAACTAATAACACATAAATATATTAAAACTAATATTCTTCGAAACAATACAACTGAAAAGTTGCCATCTCATTGCAGATCATAATTTAAATATCAGTCCTTAAAATCAAAGTAAAAATGCATTACTGTATAAAGATTATTCAACCAGGCTAACAATTTATTGGGGCTTTAGAGTAGATGAATGAATGAATGAATAGGCTAAAAACACACGACTATTTTTCTTTTGAATTTTGATGTAATGTAATGTAATAAAGTTAACAAAATATTTAAATCTACATCATAATATCATATTATAAAGTATCTGGTTGATACATAAACACTTTGATTTTGAGGACTGATATTACATCCATATATCACACGATAATTACACGTTTTTTAAGTAGAAGTCTAAAACAATATTTAAAAATGCCAACTTAAACAAAATTTAATTATTTTTTTTTAATAATAAAATACGATTTTATTCATACTTGTCAAGTTACATCAAAACAGAAGGTAGACGGGCAACAAGCTGCGCCGCCACCCCTTTCTGAATTTATAATCCATAAAATAAATTAAATTATCAACACACCAAAAATAAATTTATTTATGTAACAAAATATCCTGAATGTTCAATGATATCACTTTAACTATTTGAAAATATGTACAACCATTACCGAAGAGTTTGACAAACCCGTAATTTTATTCAGATTTAATTAATTTAAAAGAGTTATTATATAAATAAATGACGAGACAAAGCAATATCTATTATTATTTTACGTGGATAGTAAAATACTATGGTGGTAGAAAAACAGTGTCTTGAAGGTCATATAGATGTAGGCAGAGGAACATGGCTCGTGCTTTTGATTAAAAGTCATCGCTCTTAATTTGGACCCTTTCCAACCTCCCAAAGGCTCTTTTTTTATTAGTTACCTCAAAGATATGTTTTTTAAGAAAAATAAATCAAAGTATGATCGACAATAGGGCTCGGGTATGGAAAAATACTGGTAATCTCAGTTCTATACTTAATTATAAAACGAGTTAATTGCTCGGATGGTCCCTATGGTTTCACGTTTTTTCACGTTTAGTCCCCACCTTTTGAAAATAGCAGGTATGCTCTCTATGGTTTGTCATTTTGTTACTCGGATAGTCCCTGAGTAGATGTCAATTAGTTTGGAAATAGCAGGTATGCTCCCTATGGTTTGTCATTTTGTTACTCGGATAGTCCCTAAAGTAAATGTTTGGGGACCATCCGAGTAACAAAATGACAAACCATAGGGAGCATACATGTTATTTTCAAAAGGTGGGGACTAAATGTGAAAAAATGTGAAACCACAGGGACCATCCGGGCAATTAACTCTTATAAAACCGTATTCAATTAGGGATGACCTTGGTACCTTTCCGGTATCGAAAATATCGAAACAAAAAATGAGTAAAAACAAAATCCAAATATCATACCGATTATGGTTGTTCAGTATCGGTTCGATGCCGGTAGAGCAAAATACAAAAAATACTGAAAAAACTAGTACCGAAAACAAAAACCAATAAATAAATATTGATGTCGATGTTGTTTGGTCGACATTAATAATCGGTAAAAAACACTAACCCCTGTATTTCGTTTATGGTTTCATGAACGTTATTCGTTATCTTTCATGACCGCTAAGCATCATCTTTGATTATATGTGATTAAAAATCATCCATAATGTCTATGAAAACAATCTCAAAGATGATTTTCTGAAATGTTTAGTCAAATTGGTACCACTAATAGAATCTGTCTTCTAATAAAGTGTACATGATCAATAATTGCTAAAGATTTTACATAAATATCATTTCCCATTATTTTTTTTTAACGGCAAAAAATTTCACGTGTAAACGTTCCCTACTCGGGGCTATGTTCAAGGTCGACTCCTCAACCACCATGAGACCGACCCCCCCCCCCCCCACGCGATGCGTGAAAACCGGATGAAATCCATAAACTCTCGCCCCCGTCAGGTTCAAACTCAGAATTAAAGCCTCGATTCATCCCTTCACCCAGATACCCGAATGACCACGAAAAGAATCATTTTCCTTCGTACAACATAAAAATAGCATCTTTATTCTTACAGTATATGCCTGCAATAATATATAAATTAATTAAAAGAACAATGCTTTATATGAGCCGCCAAGAACAACAGAGACCCAAAGCTGATTAACCTCACTAATCTCCTTTTAACCCTAAAAGAAATTAATTAATTTAATCAAACTCACCAAACCCATTTCAATTTCATCGTAGATGACGGGGTTGGTGAAATAGAAACCCCCATATATCTCTCTCTCTCTCACCTCTTTAGATCTCATTCAGATCAAAACACACACACAAAACCCACCAACTTCCCTCTATGGCTTCAATTTCCAATCTTTCTTCTCCGATCACACCTCTTAAGTCGTCGCCGGTGCTTCCACCACCACCAACCACCGCCGTCTATCTGGGTTTTCCGGCAAGACTCAACCTTTCATCCTCCAAGTTGTCCGTTCGATCCACTGTCCCTCTAGCTGCCTCTTTGCTGTAAGTACTCTGTTTTTTATGTCATTTATTGAATCTTTATTTAATGATTGTTATGTTATTTATTTTAATTTTTTTTTGTTATGTGGGGTTAAATTATTGATCAAAGGTGTGTAACTGGCAGTCTGGTGTTGGTAGAGTCTTGATTGTAAAAATCTGTTATTGGTTAAATAATAGAGTTTAATTCAGTTGGGTTTTTATGGGTTAAATAAAAGATTCAATCTTTTTGTGGTGTGATGATTTTTACATGTTCCTTTTGCTCTTTTAGGAGGGTTTTTTTTTTTTTTTTTTTTTTAACTAGTTTTAGCTTGTGATTTTTTTTTTGGGATGCATGTAAGTGGTAGTGTTTTGATTTGTTTTTTTTTTATTCTTGTTTTACTCAATTAGTGAATTTGAAAGATTTGTACACTTGTTGCTGACTTGATTCTTTTCAAAAGTGTGAAATGTAGCCAAAATGGTGGAAATGGAAGCCATGTTAAGAGAACAACTCTTCATGATCTTTATGAGAAGCAAGGACAGAGTCCGTGGTACGATAACCTCTGCCGACCTGTTACCGATCTTATTCCGCTGATCGAAAGTGGTGTGAGAGGCGTTACAAGCAACCCCGCGGTAATTAAGCGTTTATTTTGTACTAATATTTGTTTGTATAATTTAAAATTCATATAAATATGTGCTTTCCACATTCCTAATTCATGATAATTTTGATGAGATGTTGATATGTGATTACAGATTTTTCAAAAGGCAATATCAACATCAAATGCTTATAATGATCAATTCAGGTATACCCAATAAGTTTTTAATGTTTGGATAAATGAATTCTGCTTCTATAGTTTAACAATTAATGATGTAATTACAGGGAACTTGTACAAGGGGGGAAAGACATCGAAAGTGCGTATTGGGAACTTGTAGTAAAAGATATCCAAGACGCTTGCAGGCTCTTTGAGCCAATTTACGATGAAACCGATGGTGGCGATGGTTATGTTTCTGTTGAGGTTTCACCCCGGCTTGCTGATGATACTCAAGGGACTGTTGATGCTGCAAAATGGTTGCATAAAGTGGTTGACCGTCCCAATGTTTACATCAAGATTCCCGCAACTGCTGCTTGCGTTCCTTCAGTTAGAGATGTCATTTCTCTGGGAATAAGCGTTAATGTAACTGTAAGTTGATTCTCTTCATCGTTAGTTAGTTTATAGCTCCAGTTTATTTCATTTTGCTAAGGTAAAGATTGACATTTTCTTTAGTTGGATTTGCGGTTTGGAACTTGATTATCTGATTTTTGTGACTTGAAAGTCACAATCACCAGTTTTTGATGTTTGGATGAACAAATTATGTTTCCAGTAAAATGCCATTTTCGTCCCTGAGGTTTGGCATATTTTGCGACTTTCGTCCAAAGGTTTGTTTTTCTGCATATGGATAAATAATGTTTGAAATCTTGCCATTTTCATTTGGCTCGTTAGCTCCATCCCCTTTTCTTCGTTAAGTCGGGGGTATTTCCGTCTTTTTTGTTAACTTAAAGGGCAATTCGGTTTTTTTTTTCACTTTATGTACAAAGACCGAATACCCCTGAAAAAGACTAAATTGCTCTTTAAGATAAAAAAAAGACGGAAATACCCCTGACTTAAAGGAGAAAAATGGATGGAGTTAACGGGCCGGATAAAAATGGTAAGATTTCAAACCTTTTGGATCCAGATGCGGAAAAACAAACCTTTGGACGAAAGCTGCATAACTGGCCAAACCTCAGGAACGAAAATGGCATTTTACTCTTATGTTTCTGATTATAATAGGGGTCACATACTTGGTGTTAGTTTCATATTGGACTCAACAAAATTGATCATCCATGGTTAAAACAAAATTACCTATAATTTTTATCCTCCTTTTTCACAAAACTGTCCTTTTCGGCCATTTACTCATTTTAAATTTAAACTCTAGATAACGAGAATTTTCCAAAAACACAAAAATGTCAAACATCTGATTATTACAATTTCAAACAACAAAAGTCCATCGAAAAGTATTTCCTACGTGCCATTTTATTACAAACGATTATGATTCTAATTATGATTTTTAATATCACATAATCACTCTCGAAACGCATATCCAAACACCTCCGTCGGCATGCCAAACATTTCCACCACCATTATTTTTCATTACTAATTTTTATTTTATGATTTTTCACAGCTTATATTTTCACTCTCAAGATACGAGGCAGTTATTGATGCTTATCTAGATGGATTGGAGGCTTCAGGTCTCGATGACTTGTCTAGGGTTACAAGTGTGGCTTCTTTCTTTGTTAGTCGAGTAGACACACTTGTTGACAAAATGCTTGAAAAAGTCGGAACACCAGAGGCCCTCAATCTTCGAGGCAAGGTAAAAAGACAATCATCAAAGTAAATAATTAAACTTTTACCTTTGAAATCTTTTTTTTTTCATCCCATGGTTTATTTTACAGGCTGCAAATGCTCAAGCGGCTCTAGCCTTCCAACTTTACCAAAAGAAATTCTCGGGCCCACGATGGGAGGCCCTTGTGAAGAAAGGAGCGAAGAAGCAACGGTTGCTATGGGCTTCAACCAGTGTCAAGAACCCAGCCTACCCCGACACCCTTTATGTGGCCCCACTTGTCGGGCCCGACACGGTGAGTAGTGTGAACCATATGTTCATTATGTTCTATAAAGGTGGTCCACCTAGCTGTAGAGGTGACAATTTTGACCCATTTCTTTGGGTTCATGTTTTATCTCTAGTGGGTCAAACAAGTAAAAATAAAAAGTTAGCTTAAAATAAAACCATAGTTGACAAACCCGTTAATGGTCACCTATGCAGTTAATGCGGTAAAAAATCGGATATCGGTCAAGGACCGATATTTGAGATATTGGTCATCGCAGTGGGATATTGGTTATATATATAGCAATTTAACACCAACAATTCAGTATACTCTCCTACCATTAACAAATTAACCTTTTGCAACTTGCAAACACCAACAATTGTAGCCAGTGGGAACTGGCTAAGACTTAAAACGCTAACAATTAAGACTTAAAACACTAATAGCAACAATAAGAAGAAAGACGAATGGTACCGATATTCTGACCGATATTTTGCACCGATATCTCACTAGGGGACCGATATTTGGAACCCAATATCTCATCGGTGATTATATATCGGTGATATTAACTGCTTAGATGGTCACCAAATGTTAATGTGTTTGTTACAAATCTTGTTGATTAGGTGTCAACCATGCCTGATCAAGCTCTGCAAGCGTTCGTCGACCATGGTACAGTTGGAAGGACCATCGATGCGAATGTATCAGAGGCTGAAGGAATTTACAACGCTTTGGAGAAATTGGGGATCGATTGGAGCTATGTTGGTAACCAGTTGGAACTTGAAGGAGTAGATTCGTTCAAGAAAAGCTTTGACAGCCTGCTTGATAGTCTGCAAGAGAAGGCTAATTCGCTGAAACTAGTCAACCTGTAGACCTTCTTAATATGTGTTTCCAGTGTTTGTTTGGCATCAACAGACTTGAAAGATAATAAAGCATGGTTGCCTAAGTGATTGAAAGATTGTGTAATGGAATTTGTTAAAGTGAAATGATGATGAGTGGTTGGTTTTGGGTTTATATTGGTTTTCCTTATCTTTGCACGCCTTGGCTGTGTGGTGCTTGTGTTTTCATTTCATTGACAATTTCATGCTAATTTTAATATCTTTGATTTTTGTTATTTCACTAAATTGTTGCCAAAGGACGCTCGTTGCGGCGAAAAAAGGGGTTGTTTTTTTGTCAAGAGTAAATTTCAAAGTTCGTCCTTTATGTATGTCTAATATATCAAAGTATGTCCTTTATCTTTAATATCCTCAGAAAACATACTTAATGTTTGCAAACCCTTACACATTATGTCCTTTAGCCCTAACTCAGTTATTTTTTATGGTTAAATCTAATCAAATGGAACCCATGTGAGGGTATTTTGATCATTATACTGTTTATTTATATTAACCAATTTACTCTCTCACAATTACATTTCAGTCTCTGTAAACACAATTACAGTGTCTCTATCCTCTCCAGCCAAAAGATCTTTGTTCACCACTACCGTACCACCTACCTCCGGCGACCAAGCCACCACTCACCTGCCACTGCCTCCAAACTCCACACCCCACCTGTCACCACTAATCAAACCAACCACCATCTGCCAAGCACGAGAGGTTCTAGATCTGGATTTGTGGAACGACGACGGTGGATCTAAATCTAGGGTTTCGAAGACGGCGGCGCTGTTATGGTGCAATGGCATCAGATCATCGACGGTCGGTAACCCACCATCATTCAGATCTGACCTCACCATACAAGATTTGAGCCAGATGTGGTCGGCGAAGAAACTGTTACCGGAGAAGAAACCGGTGCTGGTGGTCTCTTGGAGAACAACACGATCTGTCCAAGTAATTCGCTTTTGCTCTTGCTCCGACACCGACACCGACGTCTGACGCCACCACCGTCTTCCTCTCCACCGGCGTCGCCTCCGTATCCGCATTCATATGGTGTGGGAGCTGGCGGTGGTGGGGTTGTGCAGCGGGGGTCGAGGTGTTTACTTGTTATTGGGTCTCTCTCTACACTTGTGTTTCTCTCTCTACAAACAGGTTTTGAATCAGATCTTTCAAGTTGAAGAAGATGGTATAGAAATGAAGAATATATTGTTGTTTTGTTTGATGTTGTTGTATTTTGATGTTGTTGTAAGGTATTAAGACTGAAATTGAAAGAAATGATTTGTTCTTCAAAATATGGATTTGTCTTTTGAAGTTTCGAATTGTTTATTTTTTCATTGTGTTTTGAAGATTTGGGTTATTGATGATAATCTGGGTTTTGAAGTCTTGAAGATGTGGGTTATTGATGATAAATTTTTATTTTTTCTTTGTGTTTTGATGTTTTGAAGATCTGGGTTTTGAAGATATGAGTTATTGATGATAATGTGTTTTGAAGTTTTGAAGATCTGGGTTATTAATGAAAATGTGCAGATTATGAAGATTAGAGTCAAAGAGAGAAAGATCTGAATTTTTTATAATTTTTTTAGTGTTTAGGGTAAAATGACTAATATACCCTCATGTGCTTCTCACATGACCTGATTTAACTGGGAAAACAAACAAGGTTTAGGGTAAAGGACATAACTTGATTGGTTTTTCAAACATTAAGGATGTTTTCTGAGGTTATTAAAGACAAAGGACATACTTTGATATATTAGACATACATAAAGGACGAACTTTGAAATTTACTCTTTTGTCAATTTAGAAAGATTAGGGTGTTTCTTTTTGTCTTTTAAGTATGCATATAATGTGTTAAATTATTTAGTAATAGGAAAACAGGATTAGGATCAAGAGTGAATAACTTCTTTTTGGCCCTTGATCATTTTTAGATTAAAATGGTAAGATTGACATTACCCAAACATGTTTAATTAAAATTTCTTAATTTTCTCATATCTTAACTCTCTTTCTCTCTCTCTCTCTCATTTTTAATTATTTCTTTATCCATAGATTTTGTTTTAATTTTAACTTGAATATTGTTTTTCTTTTATTATCCGTATATTATAATACATTGTTTTTTACTTTTTTATAATTTTCAATAAACATTAAAAAAAATTCTCTGAGATTGAAATTGTAATTATTTTTGGGCATTAATCTTTTTTTTTTATTTGAATATGTGATGAAGTTATTTATTTTTGCATACATGTGATATGTTTCATTTTCATTAATTTCATAATTTTTATATGAATCTACTCGTGTGCATGCCTAACATACTATATGTTGTTAATATACACATATGTAACCATTTCTGAATATAATACACAGATGTATAAAAGACTGTACACATGTGTATAAACTAACAGCTGTGTATCTTCTATAAATTGATAGTTAGCGAGACTGTACACATGTGCATAAACTAACAGTTGTGTATATTGTATAAACTGATACTACTGAGACTGTACACATGTGTATACACTAACAACTATGTATCTTGTATATACAGAAACTAGCGAGATTTTAGGGTTTTTGATTATATTGTTTAATAAATGTAATTTACAAAAGACACAAATACCCTTATGTCATTTATTTTAAAGGGGAGTTACAACATTATAATTACAATCTTGCCATTGTTTAAAAATCTCTAGATGATGTAATCCAATGGCCCAGATTAATTCACACAGTTCACTCTCAACCTAGTGTTCACTCTAGAACCCTACCCAGGGCCTAGGAAAACATATCTAAACATATTTGATTTTAGTTGCATAACAACTCTTCAAACTAGTATCCGCATAATTAACCATCCATATCAAGTGAAAGCCTTTTGGCTAGAATTAAGACGCGGAACAAATGTGTTATGGTCATCGGAGGTAAGGACTGTCGATGTACATTTTCAAAGTAGAGGGACTAGAATGTTAGTAAGTAGTCAACTGTGATAACCGATCAATAGCTCAAGGGGCAGGGTGTCATTTGGAAATAACTTGGGAGATGTGCAGTTATTGTGGCATCTATTTTTCGTGACAGCAATCTTTTTCTACCTCATATTTGGAATCAAACTTTGTTGTAATGTTGATTGTTATGCTACCTGCTATAGTCAGTCTCATCAATTGACATCATATTCCCCTATCTTAATGCTGCTTCATTGTCAGCATTCTTTCTGTCCTTTGAAACATTATTATGACTCAAGATTTCTCTCAAGAAGGATCAGATTCTAGTGTTTGGTTGGGTATAAGACCACCTGTTGTGGTCTAACGCCCAAGGCTAAGGCTTTATCATGCCACATCAGGGGCTTTAACGCCCAAACACCAAAAGTTAAACAAGGGCACCGAGCCACTAACAACCTTGAGGAACAAATGGGGTGGGGTCCACCCCAAACCAACTAATCACACTTTTTTCTCATTTCTTTTAATTAATTTTTAGTTAAATCACAATGTGATAGTTAAAAGGTGGGTTAGTTAAAGGCTATTGTCTACGTGTGAGTGACGTGGCGTTAGAGGTGTACAAAAAACCGGTTTTATGACCGAAACCGGAAAAAAACCTAAACCGGTTATTTTTTGATCGTTTTTTTAGTAACTGGTTTCAACCCGAACAGAACCAGTGGTTTGTATACCGGTTAGTATTATTGATCTTTGAAACCGGTTTTTTTTTTGCCCAAATCGGTTTTTAACCGAACCGAATCGATTAGTACCAGTTCGAGTGCCCACCATGTAAAACCGGTTAAAAACCGAACCGGTTTTTCTAAAAACCGGGTTTTTGCCTCACAAAAAAAAAAAAAAAAAAAAAAAAAAAACCTTCGAAGAATCCGATTTGTACACCTCTTCATGGCGTGGCGTTATGTTAAACCACAACGCATTGTCTAAAACTAATTCCAATTATGTGATTCTTTTGGGGGCAGTTTAGGAGTAGCTGCAACAAAACTGATTCAGGTTATCTCATTTCATTAAAGTTCTTTGACAAATTAATTCTTAAATAATCAGAATTTGCCAAATACTCAAATAGTTATCTATTCATTCAATCACTTTCAAAATGCAAACTAAATTGGGTGCAGTGATCTCATAGCTTTTTAGGGTTTAGATGGGGGAAGAAAGTTTTTCGATTTATCAAAACTGTAACACCCTACGCAAATCCCAGATTGTATACCCGGACACAAGGAATTACACGAAATTAAGGTTCTAAATCTTCAGGTTACGAAAAATAAGTAAATCAATTGAACAACATCAACATTGACAACCTTAGCACACTAGAATTAGAAAAAGAGAGAACATGAGTACCAAACATGTTAACATTGTAACACTTTTCGCTTGTAACGAACCATAACCTTCCCTTTAACACCAACCACCATCGCATTCCAATCCGTCTCAGGAAAGGGAGAAACCAATTCCAGCTCAAAGTTTCTCAACAGATGGCTCCAAATCGCTTTAATTTGCAAATACGCAAAGGGTTCTCCTAAACAACCATGTCTGCCACCACCAAACGAAATGTACGAAAACGCCCCTGCTGCCTTATCCTCTTCTCTGCCCGGCCCAAATCTATCCGGGTCATACGAGTCCGGATCTTTAAACACATGTGGCAACCGGTTGGCAAATGCAGGTGACGTGGCAACTATGTGGCCTTTTGGTATGTCATATTCTTTCCCTTCTTTTGTAGTCACGGCAAAATCACAGTGAGAGCTGCGTAGCAGCATGATTAGCGGCGGGTGGAGTCTTAACGCTTCTTTAATACACCTGTACAAAACGTTCATCTCCGATAAGATATCGTGATCAACTTTTTCGCCATGTTTGTTCACGAGATTCTTCTGTTCATCGAGCACAGCCGCCATGTGTTTCGGGTTGCAGAGGAGGTACGCTCCGGTCCATGTCGAGGTTATAGAACTCGTGTGCTGACCAGCGAATAACGCAGCGATGAGAAGTCCGGTGACCTCAGATTCAGTAGTGGGCCGGCCGTTTTTGTACTTGGAATCGATGAAACACTGCAGCATGTCGTTTTCGGACTTGCTGCTTTGTTTACGGGAGGTTATGATGGTGGAAAAGATGTCGGCGAGTTTCTTGCGGGCCTGGTCACGGCGGCGGTGGGCGGGGATGGGGAGATAGGGGAATATGACACTGATGGGTTGCATCCCGTTATCGAGATCATGAAACAGAGCGGATACGTCGTCGAATAGCTTGTTGCGAACTTCTTCGCCTAATAAGCATCTACTGGCTGTTAGAATGATTAGGCTTTCTAGTTCATGTTTTAGATCCACTTCACCACTGTCCCCCCATTTAGAGAAATATTCCTGCAAATTCCAATCAAGTTAAGTTTCAAGATGCAAATTCAAAGCATAGAGAAAATGACTTGTTCTTTTAAAAAAAAAAAAAAAAAAAAAAAGGAACATTGACTTTTCTTGTTTCTAGTTTTAAAATTGTTACCAATCATAAGCTTTCACATGGCACATCCTGCTGCACCCGCGCAACAGATTTTAACATGTCGCAAGAGATTTCCATCTGGCACAGAAAAATTGATCCGTTGTGCCGGATGAAAATCTGTTGCGCCAAAATCATAATCCACCACACAAAGATTATATTATGCTGCGTCAATGACACTTGTCAAACACTCGTTGATTAAAGTTTTAAAAAGCTGAAGATATTTTGTCAAACTCATTGGTCAAGACCGTCGTTATAGTAAATTTTCCCATATAAAAAACCGGAACAAATTTAAATCAGACACCGATACCGAACTTAAAAACCAAAACCAAAACAAATTCAAATCAGACACCGATCCCAAATTAAAAAAAAAAAAAAAAACACTAAAATTTACAACACAAAAGACCTAATCATATCACATCTAGAGGGTGTTTGGGATTACGTTTTGAAGTGATTATTTGATTATTGCGTTTGTAAAACATAAATAATCTAAAAAAGTGTTTGGATGAAAAAGTGATTATTGCCTCCAAAACGAGAAGCATGTACCTACATGCTTTTTCAAAACGCAGTTTTGAAAACGCAAAATCTATTTTGAAAACGCAACACCAAACACCCCTTAATAATTACAGGCTACATAACAACAATAAGGTGTGCAATAACCGAACCGTTAACCGAAACCGAACCGAAAACTGACAAAACCGAACCGAAATTAACCGAAAGTCAGTTATCGGTTATTTTTTTACCATCGGTTAACCGAAACCAAATTAACCGAAAGTAGGTTATCGGTTAACCGAAATTAACCGAACGGAACCATTTATATTTTCATATATTTCTAGATTTTATACCTCCATTACATGTATTTCATGTTTTATATTTTCATTGTTGATCAGTTCTGTTTAAACATAATGGAAAACATGAAAAACGTACCTTTGATTGCATCAGCACAGTAGAGAATCCAGTCAGAGACGCAGTCACAGAGTTCGACATAGTTGTCAGTTTGATCTGGTTCCTCCTTAGGGTGTAAGGTGATGATGGTGATGATGGTGATGAACCGAGACTAGGGCAGAATCGGTTTAGGGAGAGAGAGGGACGAATTTGATGTTATGTTGTTAAGTTATGTGTCTAACCTTTTACCTCTCTAATAATCTCCTTATATATACACCCAAGAGGAAACCTAATTAGTTAATAAGGGTAATATGGTCCATCAACAATTACCAACTAATTATTAATAGGTTATTAATATATTTTGATCTATATTATATAAATGATAATGATGGCTACTAGATTAAATATAAATAAATAAATATTTAATCTTACATTCTCCCACTTAGCCGAATAATCATTTATCATGAGTATTAGATAAGTCTGATCAGAAGTTAATACTCATTTTAGCCTTAAACAAGTACTATAGCAGAGAAATACAGCCGTTGAATCATTATGCGACTCAGGACCCCCATTAGTCATACTATAGCCTTAATTTAAAACCTAACAGTTATGATCAAAATATGTAAGCCCTTTAACGTTTGATTTGTATTTATAATTGTCTATATGTCATTACACCGGCAGAACATATGTAAGAGACATACAAAATCAAACTGATGAGGAAGATTAATTAATAGTTAGTCATTCATAGTACGATATGCAGTTGTACATGGTCATCAATTAAAACCCGTCTCTTTTATGTGCACTCTTAATAAGACTTATGGGTAATAGACCTTTAGTTATAGGATCCTTAAGCATATCACGAATGCATTCGATACAAAGATTTAGTTTCCTCAATTCGTTCATAAACGAATAATTAATTGCGTATCGAAATTTAATGCAGCACCTCTCAAACTGTTACTGTTCAAGGAGACATGGTAGCTGACTTTATCACAACAAGTCTTCAAAATATTAATTATATGGAGTTAATAAACTCATGAGTCCACTGATAAATTTCCAACAACATTTAGTGACTATATTATGTCGTTATAACTTAGGTTGTTGATATCAGTCTATTATGACTCCTCCATGAGATAGGTTTTGTCTGTTGACATAAAGATATACCCGAAATTACATTCTGTCATTTTGAATATCACAAAGTTAGAGTAATAAACCGGTTTGAGTTCTCACTTCTTCTTTAAATTATAGCCTCTCGTTTCTTTTAAAGATATTGTAATACTCTATTAGATGCTTCACATTAATCTAGACATATCTAGTGTGTTGCAATGTGAGTAATATCCAAACGAGTATAGACTTAAACTTACATAAGGCTTCTAATTAATGAAGCGTAAGAAATAATCTCATTTATCCTATTATCCTCTAAAGGAGAGCAGTATTGTTTGTTACATATGTAAGGACCAATTTAATGTTAAACTTATGGAACGGAAGTAGTGTCCCATTTGGTCTATCTCAACATGTTATGATATCTATTATGTAAGAGATATCTCTGAGATCTATTATATCAAAGTTTGTGTTAACAATGCTTTGACTTATGTAACATATACTTGTCAAAAGAATATCATCTATATAGACAAGTTTATCTTAGTTGCTCCCACTCATCTTGAGGTAGGTACATTATTCCACTTGGTTGTTGATGAAAATAATTACGTTAAGATTTCATCACATTATGATGTTTGCATTAACCCATACATGGATTTTATTGGCTTATAGACAAACTGTTCTTTAACCTTAAGTTTGGAACTTTCAGGTTGTTTTATGAACATGTAAATATGTCAGCCAGTTGTTAGGGAAAATTGTTTTAATGTTCATCTAATGTAGCTCAAAACCATTATAAGCTACTAGAACAGTGATGATCCTGAAAGAAATCTTTTGTTAGATATGTAATAAAGATTCTTTAATAATTTATCTCTTCCTGAGTACAACCTTTGACAATCAATCATGCTTCTTTGTGTCTTAACGTTTATATATTAGGATTTGGTTTAGTTATGAACACTCTTAAGTAATTCAATCAAATCCCAAACGTTATGCGAACACATAAAATCAGTTTTACTAGAAAACTGTTTTATTCTATTCAGAAGATTGATTGACAGTAATGGCTTAATTAGAAGAGATAGGATGGGTAAACTTTTCCAAAGTCCATTTCAACTTCAATTAGGGAGGTTATGTAATCATCAAAGTTAGTAGGTTTTTAAACCTAGATGACCTCCTGAGTTGATTATTGGGTTAGAAGTTTCAGTTTTATGGATTAGCTCTTGGTTAGGTTGCTATCATTTTCAGGATTCTAAGTTTATAAGAGTTGGTGCAGTATGGTGTACAAGAGGTGTAATCGGAGTTAAATTTGGAGTGAAATTTAATGACACTTTTCCCCCCGCCTCTTGTATTCCTTGCAAGTCATGATAAGGATTTTGACTGCTCCCACTAACCTTACAAAACTTTAGGAACTCAGCATGCTTAGGGTCAATATTTAACGACCAACAAATTCTATTCAATAGGGTCAATATTTAACGACCAACAAATTCTAATAGAGAAAACATATTAATGACATTAGTCGTTGTAGTTTCTCTTGTTGAGGATTATGTTAGTTTAGATAAGAAATCTAAAGTTTAGATAAGAAATCTAAGTGTGCCCACAATTAAGCAACAATGAAACTTTTGTAAAAGTAGCTTTAGATTTTAAGGAGACAAGTTATGATAGAACAGTGTCAAGATGGAGCAGTGTCATGTACAAGAGGTGTAAATTTAGGTAATGTAAAATTTCACTCCCCCACCTCTTGCAACTATTGCAAGTTATGATTAAGACACTTAATGCTCCCACTGATCTTTAATATCTCTAGAATGCTACAAGAGAAGTTTCAATTAGGTATGTGACGTGGGAACCTATCACATATATGTTAGACTTTATTTGATTTCTTTAATGTCCAGATATCATAAGAAACTTAGGGACATTTTTAATAGAAATCTTATTAAGTACATATATGAATAGATTCCTTATAAGACCATGGGCCATATGCAACAAAATTTAGATACAAGTTGATAGTCTTTTAAATGATAAATGAATTGTGTCTGAATATTCCATTTGAAATAAGTTCCATGAATGTCAATGAATGACTTATGATGGACCCATACTTATTCCTTGAGCCAGGTAATATTTAGGGCTATAACGTCATGATTTTAAATCACTTAGAATGAGATTAGATAAAAAATCATCCTCATTAACCATGTCAAGATTTCTCATGAATTTTGGTTATAATGGGTGAAATTTGTAAGTCTCACTTTCCTTTTGTGAAAATCTCATTTGCTTGATAACAAAAGTTGTGAAAATGTAAGGTATTATCTAGTTTCATTTTAGTAATGTTTCTATCCAGATATTTAGAACAAATAAGATGAGAGTTTAAGATAAGTGTGACTTTATGTTGACTATGCAAACCTCACAACCTTCATGACATAGCCTAAGTAATGATACTGTACTCTGATTAATAATCAGAATATGTAATGTATCGAAAAGCTTTGTTAGAAGACTGCTTATTATGGTTCTTATAGCCTTAACATTCAATTTTGTCACTAACTCTCATGTTAGTTATTTGTCGAGTTCTGGTAAGGAAAACGTATGGAACTAGAGTCAACTAATCATGTGTTAATTGGAATATTAAAATTATCAGACTTAAATATCATTAATAAGTGACTATCTAATCAACTTATCCAACTGTTCCTTTGAATAATGGATAGTCTCGGTGCTTATGCCTAGTCTAATGGCATAATCATGTAGTGAGATTTTCCCTTGAAGAACCTTAGAGTTGGGATTTTGTACTTGTATTTTGACTATGAACCTTAGAACAATCCTCTTTTAAAGTTTTAAGTGGTTGTAAGGTGAGTAACAACTTATTTTCCAGCTTCAAACATTTATTTCTTTGTACATATGTTGCTTATCAACACACTCATTATACTTTGGTATTATTGAGTGTTATAGTTGATTTATAAGGCATCAAATTGTACAAGTGAAAATCTTAGTATGTAATGTAATGTACTGGAAAAAATGTACTTATTTTCACGCGTAAGCCCTTAACTTTATGGGTCATGGTGTTGTACATTATTATGTATTCACATATACCACTTAACTTTATAGTTTAGAATTTTAAAAGAAGGCATGCATCTTAGGAGTTCTAGTGATTATTCCATATATAAGAGATTAGCCTTAGGAAAGACTTAATCTGAAATAACTTTAGTGATAGCATTATGTTAGAGAGTTCTTGATTATCATAAGAGACATCATGTTCGATTTATCCTAATCATCATGCTCTAATTTTCTTCTTTATAATCTTTATCAGAAGAGAGCAATAGGATTATCGTGTCTTAAGAGATAATCAAGGATTTAATTTAAGAGCTAATTTTTATAGAAACTTTAAATAAAGCAAACATTTTAGGTTTAGGAATTAGAGTGGATGAGATATATTTAGAAGAAAATTATAGTGAGTAAAAGATTATGGGTACTAAGAATAAGACAGACGAAATGATCATAAAATTAATTAAGGATCATTAATATAAGGATCATTAAGTGAAGAGATTGTGATATGTCTATTACTAACATCAAAATAATAGACTTAGTAAAATTCTACTTAAACAAAGACAAATCAGCTTTGGCCAGAAGTGTAATCATTTAAGCATGTGTGCAAAGTAATCGTGACAAATCAGCTTTAGCCAGAAATGAGACAATCACTTTAGTTATGCACTTGTCAAGCATGCTAAACATAAATGAATTAAATCAGCTTTGGCCAGAATTAAGACATTTCACGTTTGTAATGCATACTCAACATAGCTTTTTATAATACTTGAACAATAAATAGATATATTAAATCAGCTTTGGCCAGAATTAATACATCAGAAGCTCATTCAAGTTAAGCTATTTTGGTTTTGTAAAACATTATTTGATCCTTATTAATTAATTAAGTATAAACAAAACCAAGTATTTAATAGCAAACCACCTGTTAGCGCGGATCGAACTTAAGGTCTCGAGTCGCAACCTTAGTCTCGAGTCGCAACCTTAGTCTCGAGTTGTGATGATTATGGTTTCGAGTCGCAACCTTAGTCTCGAGTCGCAACCTTAGTCTCGAGTTGTGATGATTATGGTTTCGAGTCGCAACCTTAGTCTCGAGTCGCAATGGTTATGGTTGCGAGTCGCAACCTCCTGATCTCGAGTTGTAATGGTTATGGTTTCGAGTCGCAACCTTAGTCTCGAGTCGCAATGGTTATGGTTGCGAGTCGCAACCTCCTGATCTCGAGTTGTAATGGTTATGGTTGCGAGTCACTTGTTAACAGCTGTTTATTGTGATGGTTAACTAAAACTCGAAATTTAAGGGATCTTGGGATATTATTTCCTATTTTATTTTTGATCTAAATTTATCAAATGATTTCGAAAATAATAACTGATATCGATTAACAGTTTTCGAAAATTTAATAGATAAAAAATAAGATCAAAACATGAAAAACACCCATTAATCATCATCATCATCATCGTACTCAGTATATCCCACCTATAGCAAAGCTAAGGTAGGGTCTGAGGAGGGTGGGATGTAGACAACCTTACCTCTACCCCGTAGGAATAGAGAGGCTGCTTCCAATGAGACCCCCGGCTCGATTGTGGTTTTGCATCAAGCCTTGGACATAAGGCACATAACACTCAGCAATTGAGATAAACGCCAATTGGTGCATGTACCCCCTTGTCTTTCGGCTATCAACGCCACCACATGATGCCTGATTAACGATCCCCTCTTTTTAACGTTATTTTCACGAAATTAGTAAAATAACGTTAAAAATTAGTGCACTTTTGCTTTTGCCCCCCCCCCATTAATCCAAATTATATTCCAAAATAAGGGAACTTTCGAGTTTTTATTAAGAACAAGCAATGAACCCTAAAAATATAAAAACATAATTCTAGGTTCCGAAACCTGAATTTTTTTATGATTTTAGTTAACAGATTTCGGATATTATTATTCCCTTTATGGTTTCGAGTCAAATTATTTAACATATTATTCCGAAAACAGGGATTTCGGTGACATTAAAACTCGAAAACAGGCTGTGATTTCGAGTGACATGATAAACCACCATTTATTCAAACAATGATTTCGGCTTAAATAAAAACCGAAAACAGCCGAGATTTTTAAGGCTTTAAAACTTTCTGTTTTCCAGATTATGATCCCAGAATGATGGATACGAAAAACAGAACTGATTTATCAACATATGCTCTGATACCACATGTTGATCAGTTCTGTTTAAACATAATGGAAAACATGAAAAACGTACCTTTGATTGCATCAGCACAGTAGAGAATCCAGTCAGAGACGCAGCCACAGAGTTCGATATAGTTGTCAGTTTGATCTGGTTCCTCCTTAGGGTGTAAGGTGATGATGGTGATGATGGTGATGAACCGAGACTAGGGCAGAATCGGTTTAGGGAGAGAGAGGGACGAATTTGATGTTATGTTGTTAAGTTATGTGTCTAACCTTTTACCTCTCTAATAATCTCCTTATATATACACCCAAGAGGAAACCTAATTAGTTAATAAGGGTAATATGGTCCATCAACAATTACCAACTAATTATTAATAGGTTATTAATATATTTTGATCTATATTATATAAATGATAATGATGGCTACTAGATTAAATATAAATAAATAAATATTTAATCTTACATTCATTTCATATATTTATTCCTCCATTTCATATATTTATATCTCTATTTCATTTATTTATACTTCTGATTCATGTATTTATACATCTATTTCATCATTACATGAATTTCTAAGCAATTGTTTGATTTGGTTATTAACCGAAATTAATCAAACCGAACCGAAAACCGAGAAATTAACCGAACTGAGTAACCGATGACTTCCGTAACTATAACGGTTAATGCCAATAACCGAACTCAACCGTAACTAACAATATTTTATCAAAATTCAAAAGAAAAAAGAAACCGTAATTTACCTCAGCTTCAAACACCATCTGATCAACATAGCCCTTAAGTTTATTAACCCTTAACGCCTCAGTAAAAAACCTAAACTGCTCCTGCCGTACAGAATAATCAACATCGAACACAACGCCAGGCCCAAAAGTCGGCACATTGAACTGGTAAACCTCTTGCTGACTCAGATCCGACTCAGAGGCTTTAAAGAAATGGGCTGAAACCTCCGGCCCAATAAGGAAAGTGATGTTCTTGTTCAACAGATTGAGTGTAAACACACTACCCAGTTTAGGGTACTCTTGTTTGAGCATGATAATGGGGCCTTTTAAGAACCGGAAAAGACCGCCGATGAACGGCCATGATTTGACGACGGGTGGGAGGCGTTTGTGGGATCTGGGGATTAGGAAAGTGGCGATGAATTTAGCGGCGATTAAGGTGGCGATGAGGAGGGTGGCTATGTTGAGTAATTTGGGGTCTAGTTCCATTGGACCTGAACTGAAACAGTTTAAGATTAGAACAAAAGTGTTGAAGATTTATTACAAACGCTAATATTGAAAATTGGAAGAGAGAATCAAACCTGGTGAGATGGAAGAGAGTGGTGGAGAGAAAGTAAGACAGTTGGATTAGTGTGAGTTTAAGGGGGTATTTAAATAGTGTCTTTTTTTTTTAAGTAAGATGCACTTTTAATCCTTTAATTTTTGGGATATCGGATTTAAAAAAACCTTGCTTTTTCACGACGTTTATAGCACTTTCAACTTTCGATTTATACCACATAACTCTCAACATTCAACTTATTGGCCGATAAGACTTCCAAACTAATCCAACACTAACCCAGTTAGTTTGTTGCTGATGTGGTAGTTGTGTGTTGATATGACATCTGACGTGGGATTTTTTGATGATGTGGCGGCTGACTTGGCATCTGACTTGACTTTTTGATGATGTGACACTGGGTTAGTGATGTGGCAGCTAATATTAGCAAATTGGGTTAGTGTTGGGTTAGTTTGGGAGTGCTAGCGGCCAATAAGTTGGGAGTGGTGTGGTACAAATCGAAAGAAGAATGCTATCGGGCAATTGGTAAAGTTGAGATTATTTAAATCCAATGTCCCTTAATTTTACAGTAAAAGACATGGTTTGTTATTAATTTTTATGTTTAAAATTGTTTATACATTTTGTTTTTTTTTTCTTTTCATTAACGGGGTTAAATTTGTTCTTTGATTCCTTTTTTTTAAACGACAAACTCATTAGTAGAGGTGAGTAATAATCAAATTGTAAATTGAAACTGAATCGAAAACCGAGTTAATTGAAATCCGACTAACCAAAAATCGAGTTAATCGAAAATCAGTTATCGATTTTTTACCCTCGGTTAACCAGACCGAACCATTCACATTTTCACATATTTCTAACTTTTATGCCTGCATTTAATTTATTTCATGATTTATATACTAATTTCATGTATTATATCTCCATTTCATATATTTCTACCTCCATTTCATGTATTTCTAAGCAAACATTTTAGCACAATTTCGATTTTGATTATTAATCAAAATTAATCGAACCGAAAACCGACAAACTAACTGAATAAAGCGAACCGAGTAATCAAAAAGCGATTGGTTGCTAAAATAGATTAACAAATGACTTAAGTTTCTATTTCAATTAAGGCCAATAACCGAATTGAATCGAACGACGCACACCCCTACTTGGGGGGAACAACACCTTACTACACTCCTCGGTACCACCAAACTACATGCTCTTTGGTAAATCCGGCCATGTACCTTGCAAATAAGGGCAATTTAGTCTTTTTACCCATATCTTAATATATAAAACAAAGACAATTTATATATAAACCATAATAAACTCCCTCTCAGTAAACTATCTCACTCTTCGAAGAACCATCGATGTATCTCCATTGCCATCTACCATTCGTCATCACAACATATCTAAATTATTAGGTATAAAAAGACCATTTTGTCTTCACGTCAGGGGCACATGGCTTCATTTAACGCTAAAAATAGATACTCGTTAGTTGAAAGAATGAAACGCGTAAACAAACTTAAACACGAAGGATAATTTTGTTATCTTCATGGTTTAGGAACAAAACCTGAAATTTAGTATAGTTAAAGGACAATAAGTGTACTTAATTTAGTCTAGTTCTTTTTAAAGATTTTCCTATGTGCTAAATTTGAAATATGTGGAAACTTGATCAGGGTACACATGTTCTTGTTTACCATCAATAACGAAAAAAAAAATTGACCAATGGTGTTAAAGTTTGCAGTTTTCTAAGACTAGGGGTATGAGGAGGCTCATCCCCATGAGGATGGGCCGCTACGTAGGCGCCACATCACCATCCCATGGAGGATGAGCCTCCTTACTTTTTGAGGGGTTGGAGGATGGAGCTACCCCACCTAATTATTTTATAATTTTATAACTTTTTTTTGTTAACTTAATAAAAACTTCATAAAAATTAAAAAAAATACAACATAAAACAACATAAATAAATTCATTTCATAACATAAAAATAAAATTACATTTCCTAAAAATTAAAACTACTAATCCTAGAAATGGTAAACATAAAAACGAAAAAAAAAAATAACGATACGATTAAAAAAGTCCTCCGCTCACAACCTACGACGTCCATTTCTTCTTAACCTCCTCTTTCATCCTCCGATAAACCTCGCGTTCATCCTCCGGAACTGAGTCGAGATCCAACCTCATAATCCTAAAATCCTCCGCTCGAGCATAGTCGGCCGACACGGTTTTCTTGTGACTATATTTTTCGGCCGCGAGCTCTTTGAACGAACGGAATTCGGTTATCAACTCGTCCATTTTCGAAGCCGCCCCCGAGCCGCACCCTCCACCCGAACCGCCCCCTCCACTCGAGCCGCCCCCTTTTCGCTTTCCGGCCGCCTCTTTTTTTTATTTGTCCCTTCCGGAGGGACGTTCCGACTCGTGAACGGGCAACACATCCTCGTCATATATCGGCTCGTCGTTTATGTCGATTTAACAACGAGCGGTGGAGCCTCCCGCACTATAACTTCCGGACTCGGAAGTTTTACTCCGTTTGGCGGTTGCGACCTCATTTGGAACCGGCTTCCATTTTGGTTCTTTCTTTAAAACGTTCCATGCTCGGAGGTGCGGGAAAGGCGCCGAATTTTTAGAGTCCCACTTAGCCATCGCAAGGTTAAGAATGTCCTCGTCGTTACTCCCACTAGGAGGACAAGTGTAAATTTGGTTATAATACCCGCAAAATTCATTGACGGTCTTGTTCATTTTCTGCCACTTGCCCGAGACGGAATCGATATCACGTAACGGCCCTTGCCCCATAATCGCGTTAAATCTATCCGTTGTCGCCTTCCAAAAACTAGTACCCGTTTGATTGTTCCCTAAATTAAAAAAAAATGCATTAGTAAAAGTAAAAAACACATCTTTTTAAATTTAAATTAAAAAAAAATAAACTTTGGTTCATACCGACAATCGGGCAAGTTGAGGACTTAACAAACGCAATTGCTAGCGCACCCTCCTCTACTTTTGTCCACTGTCTCGGCTTTGCTCTCGAACCGCTTTTTTTTTTGCGGTGTCGGGTTCGGTTTCAATCGCCTTCCCCTTCCCCGTGTTTTTTTTTGCGCTTGGGTTCTTTAGGTGGCGATTCGGGGACGACTTCTTCATCATCATCGTCAAGTTGAACCGGGGGTTGCGGTTGGGAAGTTGGCGGTTGCGATTGAAATTGTTCAACCGAGTTGCGTTGCATGAATTGATGGAGTGCTTGGTATTGTTGCATTTGTTGAACTTGGGACATTTGTGAGAAGGCGTTGGGTAATTGTTGGAAACCCGAAAACCTAAAATGTGGAGACACCCACGAAGGATCCATAGTCGGAGTGTAAGCGGGACTCGAAAAAAAGTTAGGTTGGTTCGGGTTGGGATTGTTCGGGTTGAATGGATTCATGATTGTATAAAAAAGAGGAAGTGTTTTTAAAAAAAAAATGGACGAGAATGGGAGAAAATAGTATAAAAATGGATGAAAGGAGGGGTATTTATTTAAAGTTAAAAAGTTTTTTTTTATTTAATAAAAATAGCCGTTGTAACGGCTAATTGTTTGAAATGAGGCCTGTCACGACCCCCGACCCACCCTGGACGGAATCGGGAGTCGCGAACAGCCCAGCGGTACCGGTGATTATTTTGAAAACGTTGCAGCGGAAATTTCATCAGAACCGTGAGTTAGGAAAAATATCAGAGTTTAGAAAACACCGGATTTTATTTATTAAATAGATGGGATAAACCCATGTTTTACAATGGTAGCTTTAATAAAGATAAATTTTATTTAATTTAATAAAGTAAGCCACTTCTTGATGCCTTTCAGTGCCGTATCCATCTTTTACTCCAATCTTCTGTAATTACCTGAAGAGTGTTTTAAAAAGGTTTTGTCAGCGGGAAATACTGAGTGAATCATTCAGTTTTACTAAAACGACTCATTTTGTTATAATTCACAGTATTAAGAGAGATTACAATGTTTCTGATATCAAACCAACTACCCACAGTATTTGTCACTCGACTCTTTTCTGTGACTGTGGTCATATCACCTTTGGCTGCCCCAATGAATGACGGTTATCACTAAATTTAGGTTCGCCCACCTAAAGTGATAAAACTACAATACTGTGCACAATACCCCACATACCGGCTGTAATTTGGTGATTACATAAACTTAATCACTGTAATTATAACTTTGAAAATAATTTTGGAGTATTGTAAAACAGTTGATAAAAAGAGAATGACTCACATTATAAGTATGCAGATTCATACGGCCAAAGTTACAGATAAGCCTTGATATATTGCAGATTTATACAGGCAAAGTTTAGTCTACATATAAGCTTTTGCAGATTCCTACAGGCAGAGCTTAGCCTATTAATTAACCTTGTAACCTAGTGCACACGAACTAGGTAGATAACTTAATACAACATTTACGATAACTCACGAGATAAAACCCTCACAACGAATGACAAAGTGCAATACTTATCAATTCAGCGGATTCACAACGAATGACAGAGTATAGTCCGAGTTCGAACAACACTCAAACATTCAAGTCGAAATTACGATGAATAACAAAGTATAAACTCAATTTGAGCGGCACTTAAACATCCATTGGATAGTTTAATCGATCGGACATTAGCAGTGATCGAGTTAATACCCTGTTCTGCAGCACCCCACTATACTAATTAGTGATTTGTGGGTGTTAATTGTGAGTATTTGGACGATAACTCCGTGCCAGAGTCGAATTTTATCGTCGAACGAACGCACAGAAGCCAGTCCCAAAGCCTGCTATTTATACACCAATTTTGCCATTTGTTACGGACCGTAACAAATATTCCTTACGGTCCGTAAGGGATACATTTTTCTTATTTTCTTGCCACGTGTGTTTGGAGTGCAGGTGAGTCAACGTTTCGATTAAATTCGATTTTTATAATAACTTATAAAGATAATCATTGAGTAGGGAATGCCCCCCCTGAGTTTTAGGGGCCCTGATCCTGATTCTGATTGTTCTGATAATTTTAGGGTTTGTGCAGAATTACTTGGGTTTCTCAATTAGGGTTTCCTTTTTGTTAAATTAAAATAAGAAATAGTATTTTTAATGAGAGTTGTTATATCAGGGGTCCGGGTTTATATTTACGGAATGTTTTTAGGACGTTTTTGTGTGAGTCGTTACATTCTCCCCACCTTAATAAAAATCTCGTCCTCGAGATTTACTGGAATACTTTTTCTTTATCTCAGATTCCAGCTCCCAAGTATATTTGGGTTATGATATTTCTTTTAGATTTATGTTATATTTGAGTCAACAAAATGACACAGATTAAATATCAAATTTTGTGAATAAGAGTTGTATAATAAGTAGAATTCAATGGTTCAACTGAATTGGTTCAAGAAATCGATTGTCAAACGAATGAGATGAAATGATATAAATTTCCAAAGTGACTAGGTTCAAGCCAAAAGATAGATATTAAAATGAATGTGAAGGACTTTTAAAAGGAAGCTTACTTTAATTGGCAACTGAGGAAGACTTTAGAATTAACAGGTTTAGAATGAAATAAAAGCATGAAAAATGATTTGTCAAATATTTATGATATTAGAAAATCAAAGTGTTGAGATGAGTGAATTGCAAAGATACACCAGAAGACAATAGAGTTAGTGTATCATTAATTAAAGTTCCAAGTTGTTTTAATTGTGAAACAATGTGATAGTACACTATTAGTGACCATATTTTTCATACTATATCCTAGAGATCGTAATATAATAAAATAAGTTGTTTTGGCATGACCAACCATAATATTATATTTTATAAAACAAATGTAATATATATATATTATTTGTGTTCCGGTCTGAACCGTATCTTATATATCAAAATTTACGTATTTTTACTATATGTAAATGGTCACTACTTTTAAATACATATTGTTTTAGTAGTTTACCATACTTTGTAAAATAACTATGTAATATATATTACAAAATACCGTAATGAAGTTATTACGTTACAAAATATTATTTGTAAAAGAATCACTATTATTTATAACGTTTAAATAAAATTGTAAATAAAGGTGTAAAATATTTATTGTACAAAAGTATTTGTAAAATATTTTGTAAATATATATCACTTAATGAGTCGATTCTATGGGATTACTTATTTTTCATTTTGAAATCATATAACATTGTGAAGGTATTTACAAATATTGTAAATAAGTGAAAATGAGGACTATTTTTATATAATATAATGTTCTCCTAATCCAACGTAATTGATGACTACCGTATTATTCTTATATGATCATTTTCTTGCTAGAGTGTTACTATACATAGTTATCACAAAACATGTGATATATAATTTTATTTGTACTTTTAATTCTTGTATTGTTTTATGAAAATATGACTTCTCCAAAGTATATATATATTCACATATAATTAAAATTTACTAAATAAGTATGATGACTTAATTTATATTAACTAGTCATTATCATGGTGGATATTGATTAGTGCTGCCTTGTTTAAGCGTAGGTGGCCAATCCATGCCTAACTAAGGCTAGGCTATCCAATACCTGCCCTTGACAATAACCCTAGTATTAAAAATAATCTTAACACTACTACTTATTATTATTAATAATAAAATTATCAATAATAAATAACTAAACAATAACTTTAAATAAAAGTATACCTCAAATATAATTTCTTCACCGTAATGGTTTAAAATATAGTAATACTATATTTGTAAATTGGTACTCACTTATGTAAGTTTCCATATAAAATATAATGTTTTTCAATTGAAGATGTTAAAGTAATAATTATCACGAAAGACTAGATTGATGTTTAAAAGATATACTGAAATATGACAAGAATTTGGGTATTATTATCTTAGCACACAATTTGTGTTAAGATGGCTTTTATAAATATATAATTAATTAAATCCATATATGATATATATAAATGAGATTAGTGCAAGCTTTAAATTTTGTGAAAATGTCAGTACAAGGTGATCGTGATCAAAGAAATGATTCAATGAAGTCGAAGACTAAACAAGCCTATTATGGTTCAAAACAAATGAAGTGCTTGTTGGGATTATTTTGAATATGATAGCTTTCATCCATCATATAGAATTTTGAAATGAATATGTAATGCGAGCAAGTTAAATAATTTGAACTTTGATTTAAACAAAACAAGTTTTAATAAGAAAATTCGGACATGGTCACTATAGAACTATGGATGCCAAAGAAAATTTATTGACTCGATATTAAGAGTCATTGTTTAGCAATAATGCGGTTCACTGTGCCAAAATCAAATCTAACTAAAGGATATTTGAGTTTGGATAAAACGACAATTTTAGAATGAAGCCCTCCAGTGGAATTCAGAAATTAAACGAACCACATGCGCAACAAACGGTGCATGTGTAATGTGTGGATTTACCAAGAAATGAAATGAATCAATATTCGCTATTATGAAATAAATCCTCCTAGTATGATGACCGTTAAGAAAAGTAAAAATGCGAAAGTCGACTTATTATATGCAGAAGTCAGAATTTTCAACAAAAGAAATATAAGAACTTATATCTGGAATTTCGAGTGATAACCGTTATTAAATGACATTACCAGGGAATGTCAAATAAAATGAAATAGGGAATTTGCAAAAGTATATGACTCCTTTTTCAGTGCTAATACTTATGACTCTGATTAGACTGTGCACCGATGTTTTTGTAAAATCTTGTTCTAGCGTACCTCAGCGATATTCTTGTCGCTTGTAGGATCGTGTGGCAAAGTGCTTCTTTTAATAGTTCTTCTACTGACGGAATTAGCATGGGTGTCATAATGCCCAATTATATTTTCCAAAGGTCTTGCCTTGGAAGTCGTGTGTGATATATTCAACGTCCGTGGACGTATAATTTAAGTTTCATGTGTTTTCTTGTGCACTAGCACAACTTTATATACTTCTTACTTGCGTTAATAGTTTATGATAACGTATTGGAAATTCTTATACTTTTGATGGTATCCCAACTTAATGGGTTTTTATTGTTATTATTGTCGCTCAAGTTAGATAATCAAATGAAATAATGTTTGATATCGGAAAAGAGATTCCTAATAAAGAAATCTAGACACAGATGCTTGTGCTTTATTCCAAATTGACTTTTGGAATTCCTTATAGATATATATATATCTATATAATCATATATTTCACATGCTGAAATAAACATACCATCTATCCGGTCAATGTATTTAACATATTTATATTTCAAAAACTAGTCAGATATCTGGTCATGATACTATTTAGGGAAATCTTGTCACTTGCTGATATATTATATACCTTCTTACCCGGTTCTCGCCGGAGAGGTATCTTCAGTATATCCGGAAAAACTGGAGAGTCTACTACATCATACCCAGTCTTGCCGGAGAAAATTTTCTATTTCCTATAAATAGTATCTTTTCAAAAATGTCTATCTTATTAGGGCTTTTATTCAGAATTAAGGAAATTTGTATTTCCATAACATATCTTATTATTATTTTGACCACTGGACGATTCCTGTGACAGTGTCAATTTACTATTGATCATTCTTTCAACTAGTGACTCAGGTCATATTACTGTTGATCATTCTCTCAACTAGTAATTGCGGTCATATCACTGTTGATCATTCTTTCAACTAGTGATTCTAATCATAACACTGTTGATCATTCTCTCAACTAGTGCTTTTGGTCATGTCACTGTTGATCATTCTTTCAACTAGTGACTCTGGACTTAGTTGTCCCGTGATATTACTTCATCAATTACTTATGGCATACCAAAATTCCATCATATTTATTTGCACAAGTACTTAGCTTATCGTGAACCTAATACTAAGGCATCTTTTCTTAAGTTCAAGTCTAAATGCTACCAGTTAACAGCAATCTCCTAACTCTTTTATATAAATTTAGATATTATTATTACAACACCTAAAGGCTTAAAACAGTGGCTCTGATACCACCTTCTGTCACGACCCCCGACCCACCCTGGACGGAATCGGGAGTCGCGAACAGCCCAGCGGTACCGGTGATTATTTTGAAAACGTTGCAGCGGAAATTTCATCAGAACCGTGAGTTAGGAAAAATATCAGAGTTTAGAAAACACCGGATTTTATTTATTAAATAGATGGGATAAACCCATGTTTTACAATGGTAGCTTTAATAAAGATAAATTTTATTTAATTTAATAAAGTAAGCCACTTCTTGATGCCTTTCAGTGCCGTATCCATCTTTACTCCAATCTACTGTAATTACTTGAAGAGTGTTTTAAAAAGGTTTTGTCAGCGGGAAATACTGAGTGAATCATTCAGTTTTACTAAAACGACTCATTTTGTTATAATTCACAGTATTAAGAGAGATTACAATGTTTCTGATATCAAACCAACTACCCACGGTATTTGTCACTCGACTCTTTTCTGTGACTGTGGTCATATCACCTTTGGCTGCCCCAATGAATGACGGTTATCACTAAATTTAGGTTCGCCCACCTAAAGTGATAAAACTACAATACTGTGCACAATACCCCACATACCGGCTGTAATTTGGTGATTACATAAACTTAATCACTGTAATTATAACTTTGAAAATAATTTTGGAGTATTGTAAAACAGTTGATAAAAAGAGAATGACTCACATTATAAGCATGCAGATTCATACGGCCAAAGTTACAGATAAGCCTTGATATATTGCAGATTTATACAGGCAAAGTTTAGTCTACAGATAAGCTTTTGCAGATTCCTACAGGCAGAGCTTAGCCTATTAATTAACCTTGTAACCTAGTGCACACGAACTAGGTAGATAACTTAATACAACATTTACGATAACTCACGAGATAAAACCCTCACAACGAATGACAAAGTGCAATACTTATCAATTCAGCGGATTCACAACGAATGACAGAGTATAGTCCGAGTTCGAACAGCACTCAAACATTCAAGTCGAAATTACGATGAATAACAAAGTATAAACTCAATTTGAGCGGCACTTAAACATCCATTGGATAGTTTAATCGATCGGACATTGAATCGTAGCAGCGATCGAGTTAATACCCTGTTCTGCAGCACCCCACTATACTAATTAGTGATTTGTGGGTGTTAATTGTGAGTATTTGGACGATAACTCCGTGCCAGAGTCGAATTTTATCGTCGAACGAACGCACAGAAGCCAGTCCCAAAGCCTGCTATTTATACACCAATTTTGCCATTTGTTACGGACCGTAACAAATATTCCTTACGGTCCGTAAGGGATACACTTTTCTTATTTTCTTGCCACGTGTGTTTGGAGTGCAGGTGAGTCGACGTTTCGATTAAATTCGATTTTTATAATAACTTATAAAGATAATCATTGAGTAGGGAATGCCCCCCTGAGTTTTAGGGGCCCTGATCCTGATTCTGATTGTTCTGATAATTTTAGGGTTTGTGCAGAATTACTTGGGTTTCTCAATTAGGGTTTCCTTTTTGTTAAATTAAAATAAGAAATAGTATTTTTAATGAGAGTTGTTATATCAGGGGTCCGGGTTTATATTTACGGAATGTTTTTAGGACGTTTTTGTGTGAGTCGTTACAAGGCCCGTCACATTCGTCGAGTGGCAACCGGTTTTCACGTCACGGGCCGAGGGGGCGGTGTGGGGAACCGGCGCCGGGCCACGCCGGGCCTAAGCCGGCCCCCATACCGTCTGGTCTAAGATATAAAGAATTGGAGAGTAGCATGTAGGTTAAAGGAGTTGATGGGAAGTTAAAGTGGTTTAGGGTTAGACTAGAGGGTATGGGGAGGCTCATCCCCATGAGGATGGGCCGCCACGTAGGCGTCACATCACCATCCCATGGAGGATGGGCCTCCTTGCATTTTGAGGGGGGTGGAGGATGGGGCTACCCCACATAATTTTTTATTGTTTACTTTATTTTATTTGTTTAACTTTTATTGTTTAACTTTTTTATTTGTTTAACTTTATAAAAACAATTCAAAATTTAAATAATAATAAGACATAAAAGAAGATAATAAAATCCATTACATAACATAAATAAAAATTACATAACCTAAAAAAAATTACACTACCTATAATTTATAAAAAAAGACTACATTTAAAAATTTATAAAAAATACACTACTCGTCTTCGTCTTCGTCACCGTCCCTGTCGTTTGCGTTGTTCCATATATGTTCTACCAAATCCTGTTGAAGGTTTGCATGCGTGTAGTCGTTGGTTAGCGCGAACGAGTTTAAATCCTGTTGCGTCGGATCTACCGGGACAGTATTCCCGTAAGATGCGTTCTCATCATACTCACAAATCACCCGACCTTCGTCTTCAATAATCATGTTATGGAGCAAAATGCAAGCGTAGATACAAAGGCGCAACCTTTTCAGTGTGAATGCAAGTGCCGATTGTTGAATGATGGCCCATTTTTTTTGTAAAACACCAAAACAACGTTCGATGTCTTTTCTTGCAGCTTCGCGAATTTTTTCCGTTTTTCGTCCTCGGGAAATGGAATAGTCTTGACAATTGTAGACCAAGACGGATATATTCCGTCAGCAAGATAATACCCGCGTCTATACTAAACCCCAGAAACTGTAAAACGGGTGTTCGGACCGGTTCCATTAACGACATCGCTAAAGATCGCCGATTGGTATAGCACGTTGAGGTCGTTGAGTGAACCAGGGAGACCAAAGAAAGAATGCAAGATCCACAAATCTTGTGAGGCCATGGCCTCAAGTATTAAGGTTGGATGGCCGTGATCACCTCGCGTGTATTGGCCTTGCCACGCATTCGGGCAGTTATGCCACGCCCAATGCATACAATCAATGCTACCGAGCATTCCAGGAAACCCGTGCCGTGCTTCATGAGCTTGGTACAACTATTGAACATCATACGCGTTTGGTTTCTGCAAATATTTTTTGCTATACAGTTTCACCACATTATGGCAAAACCGATACAAACATTCCCGCGTAGTTCTTGCCGACATCTGTAAGTATTCGTCCAAAGCGTCGGCCACTGTCCCGTACGCCAGTTGGCGAATAGCCGCAGTACACTTTTTGTCACACCCCGACTTTCCACGTGTCACCGGTGGGCCCGGTGGGGAGTATCGTGACGTAGTTGATATCATCATAGTCGAACAACACAATATATAAATGCACAGCGGAAGCAAAAGATAAATATATTACAATCCGAATATAAAGTAATATCCAGTATTACAACGGAAAGTAAAGGATCCACAGGCGGATCTTAAAATATAAACATTTGTTCAACATACTTTAGACGCCTAGAACTTGCAAGGTTCCTTATTAACGTCCTGAGCAGCTTCCAGCCTATTACGTACTTGTACCTGTCACTTAGACTTTTGAAAATACGTCAGTTTTCACTGGTAAATACACTCAACTGACTCATTTTGAAAAGAGTTTGAGAAAATTGATTTAGATGCACCAGGCACAAAATATTTTGACACTTTGATTAAAATGCACAGAGGCAAAATTAATCTTTTATACTTGGGAAAATTATTTGTATATAATCTTGTATACAGTTTTACTTATTTGTCGTCCATTAGGGCCGGTTAGAAGAGCCAGACAGATTAACTGACACGCCACAGGTATAATGCCCACAGGCTATCATCCTCTAAGTGGATTACCAGTTCCGGTATAGTGCCCACAAGGATGATACCTCGAAGTGGATTACCAGTTTTTACATAATGCATCTGTCAGGTGTATGCCTACACCCCGTGCTTAGGTCGTGGCCATTTCGTAAAATGATGCCAAGGATATCCGGGACATGGTCATTAACCCCCAAAATCCATACACCAAATAATACATATTAAACAGGTTATGTAAATACATCAATCACAATCCGATTTAAATGACTACATACACCTGACCAAGCGGTACTTTTATAGTGCCGTATCCCAAGCCCGTATAGGGAAAATAAGTTAAGAGTATTTACCTGAGCTAGCTCCTGTCTTAAATAGCAAGAATTATAATAACTCAGCCGTATTCACTTAAGTAAGCGTAGGTACAATTTACCGGAAGGCTCTAGTCTGGAATGATGGTATAAATAACCAATTAGAATGCTAACAGGTCTTTAATTAAGCCTAAGCTTAGACTGGTTAGTCTTAAAGAAATATACGGTTCAAACGCATGATTAAGCGAAGACTGGAATAGAATGTGTTTTAGACCCGACAAGTTTGAAGACTTGTATAATATGGGTAATCTAAACACCTTCTGGATTTTGAGATAAAACCTTTAAGGTTTGACTCGTTTAGGCTAATTTATGTAAACTAGTTACATAAATCGTACCGAACTGTAACAATTCTCATCAAAAGTCTTAATTATTAATTTAATTTGGCCAATAGGAAACCCTAATTGAGAAACCCAAGTGATTCTGAACAAACCCTAAAATTTTCAGAATTTTCAGAATCAGGATTAGGGCCCCTAAAACTCAAGGGGGGGTAAACCCTAGTTAACGATTATCAACAATTACTCGCTGTCAAAATGTTAAATTAAGAAACTGTCAAGTCAGCATAGCTAGTCCCAACCGTGGCTACTCTATGAAAAATAGGCAACCCTTACGGACCGTAAGGGTTATTTGTTACGGTCCGTAAGTGGTGGCAAATTTTGACTATAAATAGCAGACATTGGGACTTGAAATTTGGCATATGATCGACGAAGAAATTCGTTTCAGACATCGAATTACTTTCTGTTTATTACAATTAACACACACTAATCACGAAGTGCTGCCGCAATCAGGGTAATAACTCGATCGCTATTACGATTCAACGTCCGATCGATTCTAACTATCCAACGATTGTTTAAGTGCCGCTCAAATTGAGTTTATACTTTATTAATTTATCGTGATTTCGACTTGAATGTTTGAGTACTGCTCGAATTCGGACTATACTCTGTCATTCGTTGTGAATCCGCTGAATTGTTAAGTATTGCACTAATAAATCGTTGTGAGGGTTTAATCTCGTGAATTGGCGTAACTGCTGTATTAGTTACTAACCTGTTTGTGTGTGCATTATTATTTAAATTAGGTTAATCAAGGCTAATCAGTAGGCTTATATTCTGCTCGTTAAATCTATAATGTGAGTCATTCTCTTTTTATCAAATTGCTTTATAAATTCTTAAAATATTTTCAAATGTTATAATTACAGTGATTAAGTTTATGTAATCACCAAGTTACAGCCGGTATGTGGGGTATTGTGCACAGTATTGCAGTTTTATCACTTTAGGTGGGCGAACCTAAATTTAGTGATAACCGTCATTCATTGGGGCAGCCAATGGTGATATGACCACAGTCACAGAAAAGAGTCGAGTGACAAATACTGTGGGTAGTTGGTTTGATATCAGAAACATTGTAATTTCTTAATACTGTTAATTATAACAAACGAGTCGTTTTAGTAAAACTGAATGATTCACTCAGTATTTCCCTGCTGACAAAACCTTTTTCAAACATGTTTCAGGTAATCTATTGTGAGCACAGGAAAAGTGCCGTGGAGCACTACATGCTTAGAAAAGTGGCTCAATGTAAATAAATAAAGAAACATGTTTTAAGAAATAAAGGATTTCCCAGTGAAATCACTTATTTGTAAATTATGGGATTTATCCCTATATTATATATAAACGAGCAGTTTTAAATTTTAATCGATCCTGTTTAAAAAGACTTCCGCTGTCACTTAATTAGATACCATCGGATTTCCTGCCTCGCGACTCTGGACCGGGTCAAACCGGGGCCAAGGGCCGTGACAGGAAAAGGTGGTATCAGAGCCACTGATTTAAGCTTACTATTGATTTTAGCCTATTAAAATAATTGAGAAATTTAATTGCTATTCTGTGAAAATATGTTTTATTAACTGATTAATTGTTGAGTTACAGTATGGGTAAACACAAGATTTCTGCTATCTACCACAAATTAGATACTACACCCACAGAAAAAGGAAACTCTTCCTCCAAACACCCAGCAGATCTGGAAGAAGGGATTTTTGTCCGTAAAGTAAATTATGAAAATCCTCTTACCCAAGATAAAAGAAATTTGATTCTTAGAAAGGAAAAGGAGAAAATAAAGAAACCCCAAGTCAAGAAAGTGAGGTTTAATTCAGAAATCCAGGAATTAGGAAATAGGTCACCTTGGGAAGACACATTAGATGAAAAATGGGCAAATCTTTATATGCTAGCTACCGTAGCAGAAAATGCAAATCTTTAAAATATCAATCAGCCTGGTCTAGTAGAAAATTAATCTCCAGTAAATAAATAAAGTATAGTGTATTCTCTTTTCTGTAGTCTTTTGTACAAATCCGTATGCAATAAAACTTTAATGTTTATTTGTAAAACTTTGTTCCAAAGTTTTAACTTAGCATTTTTGTGCATTTTGCATATATGCTATCCAGCTTGAGTGGGATATCGGAAGCATTTCAGAATCTCAACCTCTACCCAGTACCAATTGAAGTCTCCCACGACTTTACTGGTTATATTGCTGACATAGAGGAACCTCTGGAATTCCAAGCTCCACCGCTGGAAAAAGCAAAACTTAAAAAGAAAATAAGATATGTTGGATGGAGGAAAGTGCGCAGGAGAAAGCCAATTACTAGGAAACTCCCTAAAATAGAAAACCCTATAGAAAAAGGAAAATGAATCGAAATCGGAGAGAGTTCTAATCCAGCAGAGATAGAAATCAGGAAAGATTCTAAACAAAAAGGAATAGAAATTGGAGAGAGCTCCAGACAAACGGAAGAAATCACATTTCAAGAAGAAATAGACCGTCTTCTGGCAAATTGTGATGTCATTAGCCCTATCCATAATAATCTATATCCTTATCTAGAAACCCAACTTCCTGTGAATCTGGAACCAACTATTCCAGACCCACTAATCCACACTCGACCTTTAGGCCAAATGGAAGAATGGTGGACAAATGACTGGCAATTTGAGAATATCATCAACAGTCCTTATTCTTTCCTTCCACAGTGGGATCCAGAACCTATCCCCAATCCTCCAATGAGCAACGAAAACTTAGCCGAACTCCGTCAGTTCGGTGAAGAGCTGATAGGTACAGGGAATAGGATCCGAGAAATGGGGGAGCAAATTTCCTGGAAGTACGACGAAAGAGAGCGTCGCTACTAAACTGCCAGTTGACCAAAGAATAGTGGGGTTGGGAAAAATGTCTGTATAATAATAATAATAGTCAAATATAAATCTGTAAAATGGGAAATAAAACATTGTAAGATAAACAATGTGTATGGATGCCTATATAATATATAAAGCAAAATAGAAGTCGAAACATCGACAATTTTGGATATATATCTGTGTTGTAAGATTTTATGTGCTTCTGTGTAATTGTTTTTATTTGATACTAATAGTTATATTTTTAATAATTATCAGATGGAAAACGCTAATAATGAACCAGTTAATGAAGGGAACCAATCTGAACAAAATCAGGAAAATCAGTATATGACTAGACAGGATATAGAAAATATTGTTGCTCAAGGGATAGCCAATGCTATTCCAGCATTCGTTGCTGCTGTTAAAAATCCAATAGAACCGCAACAAATCGTTCGTAGTAAACGTACTCAGGAAGATAATTTTAGTCATAGTGTAAATGGAGGCGGCAATCATGACGATAATAATCCACGACAGGCTCCACCTCCTAAGAAAATGAAAGCCGCAACACCTGGTTGCACTTTCAAAGAATTTCTTGCTTGCAAACCTGCTGAATTTGCAGGCAATGAAGGAGCAACTGCAGTACTGCGTTGGTTAGAGAAAACCGAAGCAATAATTGCAATAAGTAAGTGTTCCGAAGAAGATCAGGTCATGTACGCATCAAACCTTTTCAAAGAAGGGGCGTTAGAATGGTGGAACACGGTGCTACAAGCAAAAGGAAGAAGGATGGCTTATGCTATGAACTGGGAAGAATTTAAAATTCTTGTAGAAAGAAAATACTGTCCTGAATATGAAAAGGAACAAATGGCAAATAAGTTCCTAAACCATCGTATGGTAGGCGTGGAGTGTCGCGGTTATACTTTGACATTCTTTGAATATGTTAGAGTGGTACCAACACTGGCTTCGCCAGAACCGGTACTCATTTCCCGTTACATTTGGGGATTAATTAGTGAAATTCGTAACATCGTTAAAGCAGCGAGACCTCGCACTATTGACGATGCTGTGGAACTAGCTAATACCCTAACGGATGAACTAGTGCGAACAAGAGAAGAAGATCGAAAGAAGGAATTGGCTCAAAAGATTACCCAAGGATTTCGTATGGGTAATGATACTAATAGGTTCAAGAAAAGAGGAAGGAGACAATCTGCACAACCGCCTTTTTCCAGCAATTGCAAAAAGAATCATTTTGGAAAATGCAATGTAATTTGCAACTTCTGCAAAATGATAGGACATCGTGAAGAAAATTGCAAAAAGAAAACCATAGTCTGCTATAACTGTGGAGAAACAGGACATTATAAAACAGAATGTCCTAAATTGATTAAAGTCGCAGACAATAAAGGCAAACCAGCTGAAGGAACAACAAAGAAGAATGCCCGAGCATTTCAGCTAACCACTCAAGAAGCTGAACTAATCCCTGACGTCATAGCTGGTACGTTCTTGGTCCACGACGTTTATGCAAAAGTATTATTTGACTCTGGTGCAAACCAAAGTTTTATTAATACTTCATTTTGCCAAGCCCTTAATTTACCATTAACCACCCTTAGGCAAATTTTTACAGTCGAAACGGCAGATGGGAATTCTGTTAACATAAATAAGGTTTTGCAAGAAGAAAAGATAGAATTGTTAGGCCATAAGTTTTCTGCAAACCTGTTACCTATGAAATTAGCCGAATTCGATGTTGTGTTAGGAATGGATTGGTTAATAGCCAACCATGCTCGAATCCTTTGTGATAAGAATTCCATAGAAATTCAATCACCGACCGGGGAAATGATTAGGATCATAGGAGATAAACCACGCAAGCCCATGAAGTTCATATCAGTAATGAAAGTTGCTAATTATGAACGAAAACGAGGAATAGTATACATGATTTCAGTAATCATAAGTACTAAGGGTAAAGATCTTAAGGAAATCCCTGTAGTCTCAGAATACCTAGATGTATTTCCAGAAGAATTACCAGGATTACCACCAAATAGGGAGGTAGAATTTAGGATTCATCTAATTCCAGGAACTATACCGATAGCTAAGGCACCTTATCGGTTAGCACCCACAGAAATGTTAGAACTGAAAAAGCAATTAGATGAATTACTAAGTAAAGGTTTCATACAACCTAGCTCATCCCCTTGGATCTATGAGAATGTGTATCGATTACAGAGAATTGAATAAGGTTACAATTAAGAATCGATACCCATTACCTAGGATTGATGATCTTTTTGATCAACTTCAAGGCGCTAGGTATTTTTCTAAGATAGACTTAAGATCTGGATATCACCAGTTGAAAGTACAAGAAGAAGACATACCTAAAACTGCTTTCAGAACTAGGTATGGTCATTATGAGTTTACAGTCATGCCCTTTGTAACACCCCGTGTTTTCACGAGTGAAAGTCAAAGTCAAGGTCAAAGTCAACGACCGATTTCGCGCAACTCGACTCGTAGAATTGTTTGTATGATATTTAGATTATGTGGAGTAATTATCGTACATTGCAATAATCGAAGCATGCTAGCCGTATTTCAATCGACCTACGACTGTGAACGATAGGAAGTAACAATGCGATAAAGTTAATCAAGCTATGCTAATCGAATCGACATTAAATCGTAACTCGAACTGTGTATTTTTACTTGCCGTTATACGTGTGTGTGTGCCTTATGTGTTACTTGTGCATGTCTTGCTTTATATTATACATGTTGAGATAATCAAGCGAACTCAATCGAACTCGAAGTCTAACCCGAATACAAACGAACCCGAACCCGAACCCCGAGTCGAACCATATAAGAAATAGTTGGGACTGAAAGTAATTTGACTAGGAACCCTATCGAATCGCTCGTAAGCCGAAACCAAATCAACATCGCGCCGAATCCATCAAGGGAGGCGGCATCCGCACGGATGGTCAATCCGCACGGATGGCCAATCCGCACGGATTGCCAGTCCGCACGGATGGCCAGTCCGCGCGGATAACCTACCCGGGTGCGTGCCATGCGCACGGCCCATCTTTTCCTCTTTTGGCATCCTATAAATACACGGGTCACTCTCCACTTTTTCCACTTTTGGCAAGTGACGTCCGAACCATACGCATTCTTCGCCTTTTTCCCAGATTTCTTCCAATCCAGGTAAGATCTTGCACTAATTCTTGTACATCTTTGATCCCTACACAATTCTACACATTTCTATCTTTCGGATCTTCGATTTTAACCACGAAATCATCCGGATATGAGGTATTCTCTAGTGACGTCATCATGAAGTTCATAAGAACTTCAAGCTTGACCTCATTCCACCCAGAATATCTCAGATCTAAGCGATTTCTACAAGTTTTTACAATAATTTCACCTAGATCTAAACTTTACTAAGGATAAAAGAGTTGAAAGAAATAAACCAAAGTTCTTTCCCACTTTTACCCTTGAAACCGGTACAATTCCGATCAGTCCTTGTGTTTTACTCATCAATAGTAATGCCCTAGTTCTAGATCTGGAATTCTACCCGTAGACAACTGATTTCGGGGTTAACCGGGAGAACTGTTCTGAGTCGCCGACAGGCTGAGTTAGGGTGGTTCCTGGCCGGTCTAGTCACGCGGGTGGGAACACAACCCCAAGTGGTTGCCACGTGATCAGAACGTCTCGATAAACGACAACAGAAACCAAGTGTAGACGAACGGAACAACCAAACTCGTTGTCCGCACGGACAAGCTATCCGCACGGACTAGCTGTCCGCACGGACTAGCCGTACGCGCGTACAAGCCATACGCACGTACAGGTCATACGCACGAGTGGCGATCCGCACGGACTACCCTTGGGACCCACTTTCCAAACAAGGTTTGAGTATCGACGAACGAGCAAATCCGGACGGACAACCTCTGAATGGATTACTCTTCGGATCATGAGATACTAAGGCCTTAAAACAAAAACCAAAAAATTTTCATCCGCACGGCTAAGCCGTACGCACGGACAGACTATCCGGACGGATTGTCTCTGCCCGCGCGCACGGGCTGTCCGCACGGACTACCATACGCACGGACCGCCGTTCGCGCGGCCGGCTGGAAAGGTAGAAACACTTTGGTGTTTTCGAAATGCTACAATGAAAACTTCAAAGCACAAGCCATCATACACAAACACATCTTAGGAAGAAACAATCCACTTGAACATTCATCCACACAAGCAACCTAACCGTACGGATAAGTCGTCCGCACGCACAACTAGTCCGCACGGGTTGCCACCCGCACGGACAAGTCACACGCACGGACAACTTACCCGGATGGAACACCATCCGCACGCACCACCATCCGCACGGATAGGTCATGCGCACGGATGACTGATCCACACGGTCAGTCATTCAGCCCACTCTCACCTGTACTGTTTTTCGCGACACTTACCGTTACATTATCGAATCTATTCAGGCTAACCGTACTCGCTGTAAAGCGCTCCCTTCAATCCACTATCGCTGTGAGTATACTCGAACCCTTTTTGCTTTAGCACTTTTGGGTGTTACATACGTTACAACTATTCAAACTACATCTATCACACTACTCAAGCTATTTTAATGCTTAACCATTAATGCATGTTATACGTGGCTTATGAATGCTTGTTTGTTATGTTTACACATGGAATGTTGTCTACCTGCCTTAGCAACGATAGTACTATAGTTTGGACTCAGCACCCGTTCACACGGGGGTTGTTAAGGATCTTTTACTTGCATGGATTACAGTGGTAATCGTGTATTGCGAACTGCCTCGGGCAGTCAACCCGCAGTCATTGGTATCGATGGATCTGTGTCGATAACTAACGTGCTTCATTTAACTATGTGTACGTGCTGGTTATGCGTAAACGAATTCGAACTCTATATGCTATTATCAAACTTGTATGCTCACCTTTACATTTTATGTATTGACATTATTTTAACGTATGTGACAGGTGCTTAGGACGCATATGTGGTAGGAAATGGAAGCTAGAATAAAGCTTTAGAGCCCAACAAATAGTTGTCTGTAGATAACTTAATAGGGGTCTCTAGAAGCAGATAAACAATTGCTACTTATTTGAATCTGAGTTGTCGGAACAGAATATTTGTTTGATGTTGCCTGTAACAACTTGTTTGACTATTTATGTTACGGTATGGGACGTAATGTTTACTTAAATGGTGATGATAGTTGTTATGGAAACTTCTGGACAATCTGTTTCGCTCAGTGCCGCGCCCCGATGATTCCGCCATCGGTTGGGGTGTGACACCCTTTGGACTAACAAATGCCCCAGCAGCATTTATGGACATGATGAATCGGATCTGTAAACCATACTTGGATAAATTTGTAATCGTATTCATCGACGATATACTTATTTATTCCAAAAGTCAGGAAGAACATTGCGAACACTTTCATGCACTCTTAACCTTGTTAAGAAAGGAAAAGCTTTATGCCAAATTCTCGAAGTGTGAATTTTGGTTAAAGGAAGTGCAATTCCTAGGACATATGGTGAATCACGAAGGCATTCACGTAGACCCTGCTAAAATAGAAGCAATCATCAAATGGAAGGTCCCACAAACAGCTATGGAAATTAGAAGTTTTCTAGGCTTGGCCGGATACTATAGACGATTTATTAAGGATTTCTCTAAAATAGCTGTACCTTTGACTAAGTTAACCTGTAAAGCCACTAAGTTTGAATGGGGACATAGGCAAGAAGAAGCTTTTAAGATTTTAAAGCATCGATTGACAAATGCTCCAATTTTAGCATTACCAGAAGGAACAGAAGATTTTGAAGTATATTGTGATGCTTCAAAATTAGGATTCGGATGTGTATTGATGCAACGCAAAAAGGTAATTGCGTATGCCTCCCGGCAGTTGAGAAAGCACGAGGAAAATTATACGACTCATGATTTAGAATTAGGAGCTATAATTTTTGCCCTTAAAATCTGGAGACATTATCTGTATGGAAGTAAGTTTACTGTTTATACAGATCATAAAAGTTTAAGATATATATTTGGGCAGAAAGAGTTGAATATGAGGCAAAGAAGATGGATGGAAGTTCTAAGCGATTACGACTGTGATATTCAATATCACGAAGGAAAGGCAAACGTAGTTGCAGATGCCTTAAGTCGTAAGTATCAGGAAAAACAAAAGCGAGTCCGTGCTCTTAGATTAAATCTACAGATAGATTTAATGGAACAATTAAAGAAAGTTCAGGAAACAGCAATCAAGGACGATGCTGAAGGAATGAAAGGTTATATAAAGGAACTAGAGCAAGGAAATGATGGAATTTGGAAATTCCACAAGAAACGAATTTGGGTACCTAAGCAAGGAGAATTAAGAAATAAGATTTTAGAAGAAGCCCATAAATCTAGGTATACTATGCATCCAGGAAACAATAAGATGTACCAAGATTTAAGAAAGAATTTCTGGTGGATAGGAATGAAGAAAGATATAGCAAGATATGTTTCTAAGTGTCTTACTTGTTCACAAGTTAAGGCAGAACATCAAAAACCTTCAGGACTACTACAACAATTAGAAATGCCGGTATGGAAATGGGAACTTGTAACAATGGATTTTGTTACTAAGTTGCCTAAAACAAGAAAAGGTAATGATGCAATTTGGGTAATTGTGGATCGATTAACCAAATCAGCTCATTTTCTACCAATGAAGGAAACCTTTAGCATGGAAAGGTTAGCCAAGTTGTACGTAGATGAAGTGGTATCTTTACATGGAGTCCCACTCTCCATTGTATCAGATAGAGATAGTCGTTTCACTTCTCATTTCTGGAAAAGTTTCCAGCAAGCAATGGGAACTCGACTAAACCTAAGCACATCATATCATCCACAAACAGACGGACAAAGTGAAAGAACCATCCAAACTCTAGAAGACATGCTCCGAGCATGTGTAATAGATTTTGGTGGAAATTGGGACGATCACTTACCATTGATCGAATTCTCCTATAATAATAGTTATCATTCAAGTATTGAAACTGCTCCATTCGAGGCACTATATGGAAGAAAGTGCAGAACTCCAGTTTGTTGGGCAGAAATAGGAGAAAGTCAATTATCAGGTTCAGAAATTGTGCAAGAGACGACCGACAAGATTACTCAAATCAAGGAAAGACTGAAAACAGCTCGAGATCGTCAGAAAAGTTATGCAGAAAATCGCCGCAAGCCATTAGAATTTCAAGTCGGAGATAAAGTACTATTAAAAGTTTCTCCTTGGAAAGGAGTAGTTAGATTCGGAAAGAAAGGAAAGCTAAGTCCAAGGTACGTAGGACCATTTTCTGTGATCCACCGTATAGGACCAGTTGCTTATCGTTTACAACTACCAGAAGAATTAGCTGGAGTACATGATGTATTTCATGTATCCAACCTCAAGAAATGTCTATCAGATGAATCTTTGGTAGTACCTCTTCAAGACATAGAGGTAAACGAAAAGCTGAAATTTGTTGAGAAACCTCTTCAAATTGAGGATCGAAAGATCAAGTTTCTCAAATATAAACGACTAGTTTTAGTCAAAGTCAGATGGGATTCAAAAAGAGGAGCTGAATACACTTGGGAGCTGGAATCAGAAATGAAGAAAAAGTATCCTCATTTATTCCAGTAAATCTCGAGGACGAGATTTTTATTAAGGTAGGGAGAATGTAACAATTCTCATCAAAAGTCTTAATTATTAATTTAATTTGGCCAATAGGAAACCCTAATTGAGAAACCCAAGTGATTCTGAACAAACCCTAAAATTTTCAGAATTTTCAGAATCAGGATTAGGGCCCCTAAAACTCAAGGGGGGGTAAACCCTAGTTAACGATTATCAACAATTACTCGCTGTCAAAATGTTAAATTAAGAAACTGTCAAGTCAGCATAGCTAGTCCCAACCGTGGCTACTCTATGAAAAATAGGCAACCCTTACGGACCGTAAGGGTTATTTGTTACGGTCCGTAAGTGGTGGCAAATTTTGACTATAAATAGCAGACATTGGGACTTGAAATTTGGCATATGATCGACGAAGAAATTCGTTTCAGACATCGAATTACTTTCTGTTTATTACAATTAACACACACTAATCACGAAGTGCTGCCGCAATCAGGGTAATAACTCGATCGCTATTACGATTCAACGTCCGATCGATTCTAACTATCCAACGATTGTTTAAGTGCCGCTCAAATTGAGTTTATACTTTATTAATTTATCGTGATTTCGACTTGAATGTTTGAGTACTGCTCGAATTCGGACTATACTCTGTCATTCGTTGTGAATCCGCTGAATTGTTAAGTATTGCACTAATAAATCGTTGTGAGGGTTTAATCTCGTGAATTGGCGTAACTGCTGTATTAGTTACTAACCTGTTTGTGTGTGCATTATTATTTAAATTAGGTTAATCAAGGCTAATCAGTAGGCTTATATTCTGCTCGTTAAATCTATAATGTGAGTCATTCTCTTTTTATCAAATTGCTTTATAAATTCTTAAAATATTTTCAAAGGTTATAATTACAGTGATTAAGTTTATGTAATCACCAAGTTACAGCCGGTATGTGGGGTATTGTGCACAGTATTGCAGTTTTATCACTTTAGGTGGGCGAACCTAAATTTAGTGATAACCGTCATTCATTGGGGCAGCCAATGGTGATATGACCACAGTCACAGAAAAGAGTCGAGTGACAAATACTGTGGGTAGTTGGTTTGATATCAGAAACATTGTAATTTCTTAATACTGTTAATTATAACAAACGAGTCGTTTTAGTAAAACTGAATGATTCACTCAGTATTTCCCTGCCGACAAAACCTTTTTCAAACATGTTTCAGGTGATCTGTTGTGAGCACAGGAAAAGTGCCGTGGAGCACTACATGCTTAGAAAAGTGGCTCAATGTAAATAAATAAAGAAACATGTTTTAAGAAATAAAGGATTTCCCAGTGAAATCACTTATTTGTAAATTATGGGATTTATCCCTATATTATATATAAACAAGCAGTTTTAAATTTTAATCGATCCTATTTAAAAAGACTTCCGCTGTCACTTAATTAGATACCATCGGATTTCCTGCCTCGCGACTCTAGACCGGGTCAAACCTGGGCCAAGGGCCGTGACACGAACGCGTAAGAAGCGTAACGGGTATTCATGAGAGCCATATACAGGTTTCCTAAGTTAATTATGCCTCAAATATGTTGTGACATCAGTAAGATGTCTTTCATTATGCCCGAAATGAATTTAAACACAAACTATGCCCCGTAGGGGTAGTTTGGTCATTTAAAAGGTTATAAAAGAGTTTAAGTATTTACCTGAGTTACAGGTCTGATATAATTATCAAAAATACTTATTTTACTAAGTTATAACAGTAGGGTAAGGTATATATGTGAATTTACCAATTATAATCAAACTATGCACCGTAGGGGCATTTTGGTAATTTCACATAAGCCGTGAAGCTCAAAACTGAAGTCTGAGTTAAACAACTTTTGCTTACTGTTAAAACATTATAATTTACCTAAAATATCAGTAGGTATCAACCCTTGTATGTCTAAAATAGTTCTAGTACATACTATGCGTTAAAAACGCTTAAAAAGGCGATTAGAAGCCATTTCCGGGTTCTATACATAAAGCTGATATTTTTGTTACTCCAGAAGGCTTAAAATAATTTATTTATCATATGTAATCAGTAGAAAAAGGTTTGGAGTCAATTAGATATGTAAAACTCATTTTATAGCCCGTAAGGGCAAAACCGACAATTACCGGATTAAGCCTACGACTATGAGTTATGCTCAGCCTAAAATTAATTAAAAATCTTCAAAAATCCCAAAATAATATATTATATCAGTGGGTATTAATTTTGATATCAAAAAGTAGGTTTAACTAGGCTATACGCTAATTACGCCGTTTAATTAACATAAAGCTTTCATTTTACGCTAACGAGCATAACTCTTAATCTACACCTCAAACTGATGTCAAACTTTGGGTACAAGTCTACATATCAGTAATTAAGGTTTCTACTCTTTTATATTTTCAAAAATCACATTTTAGGGTGAAAAGGGCATAATGGTCAACATATGAGCAATTAACGGAATCATGCGTATTAATCGGTTAACTAATGAACCATGGTGTATAATCACAGAGGGTTATACTAGCATGTAACCTGGTCCAAATGAAGCTCTTAGGTATTTCTAAATCATACCAAAATGGGTCAGAACTGAAGTCAAAACAAAAGTCAAAGCTTTGCGACTTTCGGTTCCGAACCGGGTCTAAATAGTAAATTGTCGGGTTAAACATGTTTAGACATGTTCTTACACTAATTACCAAGTTATCTTAATGATCAAACAGGTTGTATATGTTCTACATTGATGATTATGCATAAATTAGAATTTAAGTATCCTGTTGACTTTTTAATCACAAGTTTGACCCGACATTTGACCTAGTTAGAGTGGGAATCAGGGGGACCCTTTTAAGGGTTTATTACCCACATAATTACCAACTTATAATTACTTTTGATTCGACTAATCACTGGATCATTAGTGATTAATCTTAAATTCAACCGTTAATTACGACGGTTTGACTTCTAAGCTTAAACTAAGTAAAAACTTAACTAAGGAAGGATTAGTAAACTTACAAGTGTCTAATGGTTGATTAGGAAGGCCTGGAGAGTGCTCTTGTGCTCCACAATTGATCAGAAGATGTTTGAGGAAGGAATGATCAAAGTGTTTGCACATTGGAGCTTTATATAGTGATCAAGGCACCACAATGTGTTGACATCTAAGTCTAGCACTGACCACAACATTCCCACAGGTGTCCTAGATGTTTAGGGGTTGTTTAGGGGCCTAGGGATATGAGGAAAATCGTTTAAAGGGCAGTTACACGCGCATAACAGCAAACAGAAACATTTCCTGTCGCTGGGCACTGCTTGCGCACCGTAAGGCTTTATGCTTGCGGTGCGCAAGCCTTCATCAGGGACCAAAATTTGTTGTTCTTTTAGTATTTCAAAAGGGCAACCTCATATTCCGACTTTGGGGCCTCAATTATCAGTTAGGGACCTCCCAAAATGGCCTTGAACAGTTACATACCCTACCATTTTGAATTGTTTGCTTGGATTCATTTTGAAAGTGCCGAACAAGAAGGTTTACCGTGCATTTTCTTCGTAGGAGTCAACCATTTCAATTATTGTCAAGAATTTCTGGATTTAAGATATATTAGATGTTTAAGATATATATACTTGGGTCTTGGGATTTATAAATGAGGTCGTTCAGAGGTAAAAATTAACATGACGCCACTTTTAAATCCTGCCAAAACATCTTTATTAAATCCGGGTTTACAACCCTTTTTGTCTTACATGACACGTGTCGTTATATTACTGAACACGAATTTTCGAGGTGTTACATCCTCACCCCCTTAAAATAAATCTCGACCCGAGATTTACTGAAATAAATAAGGGTACTTTTCTTTCATGGTGGATTCAACCTCCCACGTATACTCTGGACCTATACGGGCATCCCATTTGACCTTTACAATAGGTACATGCTTCCTTTGAAGCTTCTTTACCTGTCGATCTTCAATCGACAAAGGTTTTTCCACAAATTTTAAGCTCTCATCCATATGCACATCTGAATGCGGTATTACCAGTGATTCATCAGCGAAGCACTTCTTCAGATTGCAGATGTGGAACACATTGTGAATTCCACTTAGCTCTTTCGGTAAGTTTAACTTATAGGCAACTGACCCGACACGTTCGATAACCTCGAAAGGTCCTATGTATCTCGGGCTTAGCTTGCCTTTCTTAGCAAATCGCATCACCCCCTTCCAGGGTGATACTTTTAGCAACACTTTGTCACCCACTTCGAAGTGAAAAGCTTTACGCTTCGGATCTGCGTAGCTCTTCTGCCTATCTTGGGCAGCTTTGAGACGGTCACGAATCTGGACAATCTTGTCCGTCATTTCAAAGACTATCTCTGGTCCTGATAATTGGACTTACCAATCTATCGTCCTAGCAATAGGCGTTTAGCATTTCATCTATACAAGGTCTTCAAAGGAGCCACCTTGATACTTATATACAACTATTTAGGAAAAGCTTATCTTAAGGTGAGATGGTTATCCCCACCATTGCTTAAAACTATTCTTAAGGAATAGCTAATCCTTATAGCTAGTTGAATAACTCAACGATCCTGGGTAGTTGGTGGCGATTCTTAATCGTTGTTAGCATAGGGTTGCGGTAATGAGTGCATAAGCAAAATGAACCGTCTTTCTTATCTACAATACCAAACTCTCGGAATATCGAGTTAGGCTATATGAACCCTCTATTTAAAAGCTTAGTTAATCAGGGTTTCGATTCTTCCAATGATGGTACTAGCCGTCATGGAGATTTCATAATAATGCAGCCTTAAATGGGATATAAATCTTAATTCTACCTGCCTTCCAGGAGGTAAGCAGGGAAAACTTATGAGAAGATAATCAAGATGCAACGAGGCTACAGAGATTTTCCGTATCTCAGGCTCCAGTTCATCCATCATTGCTCGTGTCAAATAAGTGACACATTTATGTTATAAGTCCACGAATTCCTTAATCGGGAACATTTACTTGGAAAATTCCATTCTGGATATCTTCTTTGAATACTACTAGTCGACTTTAGTACAATATGATAATTGGGATATCTCAGGGGTTCCATGCATTAAACCTCCATACTGATCAGGCATGGAAGCAATCTATGGGACACACTAAGATACGCCAATCCTCATATGGCACTCTTATCAAACATAGTTTGGCATTCGCAGGCGATATAAAATAATGAGAAAAATAATAAAATAAAGTAATATATATATTGTCGTACTCTTTCTGGGGAAGAGTACTCCAAATCCTTATGAAAGGATTATCTCCGAGGATGGGAGAGAGGGTCATTAAAGATTCCATTGGTAAATTATACCTTATTTTTAATATCTGAAGTTCTTATGAATGTGATCAAAAGCTTGCTAAGCTTATGGTTTACTAAAGGTTTATTATCCCATGCGTTTAACGTAAGATACTTAGCAGACACTATCAATGCTAAATGGTACGGGACGTACCTGATGCTATTACTGATATGTACTGTCTCTGTCATTCAATCGGTAGTTCAGGCGTTTCTTTTCTTATCCTTCCCAGAATTAGCTGCTCCTTCCTTGGCAGCCTCAGGGCAATTAGTACTGATGTGGCCCTTTTCGCCACAGCTGAAGCAGTTTGCATTCTTTATGTCCCTACATTCGTGGGACTGGTGACCAGTTCTTTTGCATATGCCACATTGCTTTATCTTTTGGTTTGATCGACACTGTCCCCAGTGCCTTCTGTTGCAAGTTTTGCATGTAGGCTTCTTGTTGGAATCCTGTTGGTTATTGTTGAGCTCGGATTTGCTCTTCTTAGGATTTTGGGGGTTATCCTCCTCCCTTTTACGCTTCCCATCTTCAGAAGCCTTGGCAGCCTTGTTTCTAACCACATCGAGTGTGAGAGATAGCGACAGATCTGCCGCTGACCTGAATGTAGTAGGTCTCGATGCTTTCACACTTGCCTTTATTTCTGGGGCTAGACCCCCAATAAAGCGAGCTATTCGCTTTGGTTCCGGTGTGATCAAATAAGGAACCAATCGAGACTTGGTATTGAAACTTGTAAGGTATGCTTGACAATCTAAGTTCTCCATGACTAATGTCAAGAATTCAGTCTCAATCTTCTCAACTTCATGTTGAGGACAGTAATTTTCTTTTATAAGAGCAACGAACTGATCCCAAGTCATGTTGTACAAAGGGATCTTCCTGCTGGCTTGAATCAACGATCTCCACCAGGCTAGGGCCTCACCCTTAAATGATTGCGACACGAACTTGACCACATCCCTCTCAGCGCATCCGCTGATATCCACAACTGTATCCATCTCATATAGCCACGTCATACAATCTACAGCTCCTTCCTCCCCAGTGAAATCCCGGGGTTTACATGAAACAAAGTACTTGTAGGAGCAACCCTCATCACGGGGTCTTTGATTCAGTATGATTTGTTGAGACGGATCACTGTGATGATTAGAAGAGTGACGCTCGTCATCTTCCTTCTTGGGTTCATCCTTCTTGGGGGGTGGCTCTGTATGTGGTGTTGATAGGGTCCTACTACGAGTCCCACTATACTCTTTATACTGTCGTTCTAAGGCCCTTGTAACAGCGTCATCTACCAACGCTTTCAATTCAGCACCCGTTAAATTAATCCGGGCGTTATCAATATTCTCCACTGGATGGCTATTAATTTCGTCAGAGTTAGCCATTTTAATTGAACTGTTGCAGAAAACAAGGACAATAGTTTATTTGGGAGTTTATTATGGAATTGTCTTCTATGGAAATTCATTACCCATGGAAACGGAGACCATATTTGGTTAATTTATTAATCACATTTATTTAGGATTTATATTATAACTTATCCTAATTATAAAAACAATAACAGTTTTACTAGTGGCACGAAAGGCCTAGTCACACGGACATTTTTAAACTATAAGCTATGATTTCAGAGAATCAAAGCATTGAGGTTTGAATCATAGTTCATTGCCTATTTCGGTCAGGGAGTCATCGCTACCCCTGTCTTTTGGCTCATGTAGGAATGAGCAAGGCCCGTAGGCACTATATTACCAATGCATGGTCAAAATATGATCATCTTAATTGATGATTTAAACCCATGATGCAGAGATCATTAAGTTGGGTTAGGAATCTTTTGAAGAATCCTCATATAATAATGACGTGTGTGATTTTAATGAATCACGTCTGCCCGGAGTGTTAACATATTTTCAGATGTTAACAGGGATACGAATCTTTTAAACAGGTCTTACCATCTTGGCCAGGTCTTTATTATGACACTCAGGCTAGGTTTCACTCTTAAGATTCTTATTCATATGTATACTGGCAGGGAAGGAAGGATATTTATTTTACTCAGGATTTTTATCATAAATCCTAATTTACAAGTTAATAGTAGCACAAATGGCCTAGTCGCGTAGACAAGTTTAATTTATAAGCCACGATTTCGAAGAATCGAGGCATTAAGGTTTGAATCAAAGTTCATTACCTTTTCTTGACAGGGAGTTGTAGTCTACCACTGTCTCTAGTCTCAGAGGACATTAACTATAGCCCGTAGGCACTTCCCTTCTAAGGGATGTTTATAATATAATCATCTTATAGGATGATATAAGCCATGATTTCAGAGAATCGAGGCATTAAGGTTTGAATCAAAGTTCATCACCTTTGAACAGGGAGTCGTAGACCACAACTGTCGTTGTCATAATTGACGATACAATATGGCCCGTAGGCAAATCAATTGACATTACTAAACGATGCTTTAAGAAAAATAATAATCATCGCACTGATGATAGTAGTCATGATAGTATTGATCATATTGACTATGAGGCTTGGGGATAGCCCACCACCTTAGACAGGGACCCTTAATGGTTACAACTGTCATTGTCGTATTGACAATATAATAAAGTATAGCTCGTAGGTACTTCATCACTAAGGATGTTAATAGTTTGATCATCATATTGATGATATTAGTCATGATCGCACTGATCATATAGATTTATGAGGCTTGAGCATAGCTCACCATCTTTGACAGAGAATCATAAAAGATCACAACTGTCTTTGTCACGAAATGGACAATATAATATAGCCCATAGGCAAAACATCGCTAGGATGTTATATGATATTAGTCATGATCACATTGATCATATAGACTATTAGGCTTGAGCATAGCTCACCACCTTAGACAAGGAATCATAAAGATCACAATGTCAATGTCTCAAATGGACAATACATTATAGCCCGTAGGCAAAACATCACTAAAGGATGATTATTCCAAATAAGGGAGTTTAGATTAACCCCGGTGGCCTGTGTGACTTTAACAATTCACAGTTTGCCAAAAATGTTAACATACTTACAGATTTTAACAGGGATTGGAATCTTTTGGATAGGTTTTACCGTCTTGGCCATGTCTGAAATGACATTTAGGCTAGGTTTTACCATCTTGGCCATGTCTGCATTGACATTTAGGCTAGGTTTTACCATCTTGGCCATGTCTGCATTGACATTTAGGTTAGGTTTTACCTTTAAGATTCCTTTAATATTTAATGCAGAGCAATCCTATTTTGAGATGTTAAATTATGGATCTGAACCTAATTATGGAACTACCATCTTGGCCCGGTTTTAAAATGACACGTGGCTAGGTTTTGTCATTCTTAGATTTTGCCATTTTATAATGGTAGATCTTATAAAAAGAGTGTTATTTTTCATTTATTTCATATTTCATGTTTAGAATGAAAATTTAAATTTAATCATTCCACTATAAAATTTAAAAATCAGGTTTGCCCTAAATGGGACTTGAAAGGAATAATGTTGTTCTCGAAGGGATTGAAAAGATAAATATGTCCTTATAAGGACTATTGAGGAAACGATCTTCAGCAAAGGAGTTTCTTCTTCCTTCAATTCCAGAATGTTTTCTCCCTGGTTGCACGTTTCATCCGGGTCGCGGTACGAAGCTCAGCATTTCAAGGCTCCAGATGTGGAGACTTCTTATTACAGCTTCTTCGCTTGGCGGCGTATCCAATATAAAAATTTGGAAGCAAAAATTTCCGGATTAGGATTGAGATTATTCCTATGTTAAGTCTAGACTCAGAGGGTCAAGGAATGTGCTACTGTGTCATTGAGATTAAACACAAAAGGGTAGTGTTTAATTCACTCAACGTTGGCTCTGATACTAACCTGTCACACCCCGACTTTCCACGTGTCACCGGTGGGCCCGGTGGGGAGTATCGTGACGTAGTTGATATCATCATAGTCGAACAACACAATATATAAATGCACAGCGGAAGCAAAAGATAAATATATTACAATCCGAATATAAAGTAATATCCAGTATTACAACGGAAAGTAAAGGATCCACAGGCGGATCTTAAAATATAAACATTTGTTCAACAGACTTTAGACGCCTAGAACTTGCAAGGTTCCTTATTAACGTCCTGAGCAGCTTCCAGCCTATTACGTACTTGTACCTGTCACTTAGACTTTTGAAAATATGTCAGTTTTCACTGGTAAATACACTCAACTGACTCATTTTGAAAAGAGTTTGAGAAAATTGATTTAGATGCACCAGGCACAAAATATTTTGACACTTTGATTAAAATGCACAGAGGCAAAATTAATCTTTTATACTTGGGAAAATTATTTGTATATAATCTTGTATACAGTTTTACTTATTTGTCGTCCATTAGGGCCGGTTAGAAGAGCCGGACAGATTAACTGACACGCCACAGGTATAATGCCCACAGGCTATCATCCTCTAAGTGGATTACCAGTTCCGGTATAGTGCCCACAAGGATGATACCTCGAAGTGGATTACCAGTTTTTACATAATGCATCTGTCAGGTGTATGCCTACACCCCGTGCTTAGGTCGTGGCCATTTCGTAAAATGATGCCAATGATATCCGGGACATGGTCATTAACCCCCAAAAGCCATACACCAAATAATACATATTAAACAGGTTATGTAAATACATCAATCACAATCCGATTTAAATGACTACATACACCTGACCAAGCGGTACTTTTATAGTGCCATATCCCAAGCCCGTATAGGGAAAATAAGTTAAGAGTATTTACCTGAGCTAGCTCCTGTCTTAAATAGCAAGAATTATAATAACTCAGCCGTATTCACTTAAGTAAGCGTAGGTACAATTTACAGGAAGGCTCTAGTCTGGAATGATGGTATAAATAACCAATTAGAATGCTAACAGGTCTTTAATTAAGCCTAAGCTTAGACCGGTTAGTCTTAAAGAAATATATGGTTCAAACGCATGATTAAGCGAAGACCGGAATAGAATGTGTTTTAGACCCGACAAGTTTGAAGACTTGTATAATATGGGTAATCTAAACACCTTCTGGATTTTGAGATAAAACCTTTAAGGTTTGACCCGTTTAGGCTAATTTATGTAAACTAGTTACATAAATCGTACCGAACGCGTAAGAAGCGTAACGGGTATTCATGAGAGCCATATACAGGTTTCCTAAGTTAATTATGCCTCAAATATGTTGTGACATCAGTAAGATGTCTTTCATTATGCCCGAAATGAATTTAAACACAAACTATGCCCCGTAGGGGTAGTTTGGTCATTTAAAAGGTTATAAAAGAGTTTAAGTATTTACCTGAGTTACAGGTCTGATATAATTATAAAAAATACTTATTTTACTAAGTTATAACAGTAGGGTAAGGTATATATGTGAATTTACCAATTATAATCAAACTATGCACCGTTGGGGCATTTTGGTAATTTCACATAAGTCGTGAAGCTCAAACCTGAAGTCTGAGTTAAACAACTTTTGCTTACTGTTAAAACATTATAATTTACCTAAAATATCAGTAGGTATCAACCCTTGTATGTCTAAAATAGTTCTAGTACATACTATGCGTTAAAAACGCTTAAAAAGGCGATTAGAAGCCATTTCCGGGTTCTATACATAAAGCTGATATTTTTGTTATTCCAGAAGGCTTAAAATAATTTATTTATCATATGTAATCAGTAGCAAAAGGTTTGGAGTCAATTAGATATGTAAAACTCATTTTATAGCCCGTAAGGGCAAAACCGACAATTACCGGATTAAGCCTACGACTATGAGTTATGCTCAGCCTAAAATTAATTAAAAATCTTCAAAATCCCAAAATAATATATTATATCAGTGGGTATTAAGTTTGATATCAAAAAGTAGGTTTAACTAGGCTATACGCTAATTACGCCGTTTAATTAACATAAAGCTTTCATTTTACGCTAACGAGCATAACTCTTAATCTACACCTCAAACTGATGTCAAACTTTGGGTACAAGTCTATATATCAGTAATTAAGGTTTCTACTCTTTTATATTTTCAAAAATCACATTTTAGGGTGAAAATGGCATAATGGTCAACATATGAGCAATTAACGGAATCATGCGTATTAATCGGTTAACTAATGAACCATGGTGTATAATCACAGAGGGTTATACTAGCATGTAACCTGGTCCAAATGAAGCTCTTAGGTATTTCTAAATCATACCAAAATGGGTCAGAACTGAAGTCAAAACAAAAGTCAAAGCTTTGCGACTTTCGGTTCCGAACCGGGTCTAAATAGTAAATTGTCGGGTTGAACATGTTTAGACATGTTCTTACACTAATTACCAAGTTATCTTAATGATCAAACAGGTTGTATATGTTCTACATTGATGATTATGCATAAATTAGAATTTAAGTATCCTGTTGACTTTTTAATCACAAGTTTGACCCGACATTTGACCTAGTTAGAGTGGGAATCAGGGGGGACCCTTTTAAGGGTTTATTACCCACATAATTACCAACTTATAATTACTTTTGATTCGACTAATCACTGGATCATTAGTGATTAATCTTAAAGTCAACCGTTAATTACGACGGTTTGACTTCTAAGCTTAAACTAAGTAAAAACTTAACTAAGGAAGGATTAGTAAACTTACAAGTGTCTAATGGTTGATTAGGAAGGCCTGGAGAGTGCTCTTGTGCTCCACAATTGATCAGAAGATGTTTGAGGAAGGAATGATCAAAGTGTTTGCACATTGGAGCTTTATATAGTGATCAAGGCACCACAATGTGTTGACATCTAAGTCTAGCACTGACCACAACATTCCCACAGGTGTCCTAGATGTTTAGGAGTTGTTTAGGGGCCAAGGGATATGAGGAAAATCGTTTAAAGGGCAGTTACACGCGCATAACAGCAAACAGAAACATTTCCTGTCGCTGGGCACTGCTTGCGCACCGTAAGGCTTTATGCTTGCGGTGCGCAAGCCTTCATCAGGGACCAAAATTTGTTGTTCTTTCAGTATTTCGAAAGGGCAACCTCATATTCCGACTTTGGGGCCTCAATTATCAGTTAGTGTCACGACCCCCAACCCGGTTTGACCCGTTTCTGGAGCTGCGGGACAGAAATCCCGTGGTTTTTTTTAATTAACAGCGGAATTTCTTCAGGATCGTTTTAAAACTGAAATATTTCCCGATTATTTTATTTCACAATTCGGGATAAAACCTAGTAATTTACAATATTAAGATTTTACGAAGAAATCTTTTATTTTACAAAACATGTTTCTTTATTTTATCCTAAGCCACTTCCTTAAGCTGATAGTGCTTCACGGCACTTTTCCTGGATCACAACAGATCACCTGAAACATGTTTGAAAAAGGTTTTGTCAGCGGGAAATACTGAGTGAATCATTCATTTTGCTAAAACGACACATTTGTTATAATTCACAGTATTAAGAGAGATTACAATGTTTATTTCAACCAACTACCCACAGTATTTGTCATCGACTCGTTTCGGTGACTGTGGTCATATTACTATTGAGTCCGTTCACCCAATAGTAACGAGTATCATTTAATTAGGTACGCCCACCTAAATTGATAAAAACAGTAATGTGCACAATACCCCACATACCGGCTGTAATTTGGTGACTACATATACTTAATCACTGTAATTATAATCTTGAAATTAAACATACTTTTTATAAATAAATTTGATAAAAAGAGAATGACTCACATTGCAGATTTAACAGAGCTTATTCTACTGATTAGCCTTGATAACCTAGTTTAAATAATCAGGCACACAAACTAGGTTAGTAACTTAATACAGCATTTACGATAACTCACGAGATTACAACCTTCACAACGAATGACAAAGTGCGATACTTAAACATCCATCGATTTAACGACGAATGACAAAGCATAAACCCTAATGTGGGCAGCACTTAAACATCCATTGGATAGTTAATCGATCGGACATTGAATCGTAGCAGCGATCGAGTTATTACCCTGAATTGTGGTAGCACTTCGTGATCAGTGTGTGTTTTTGTAGTGATTATACTATAACTCAGCGTACAATTCGAATTTGAACGTCGAAAGAACACCCAATTGCATGAAACAGGCCGTCCTATTTATATGTGAATTTGAGTTCCCCCGCGTGTCGCGGGAGATGTTGCTGCTCCTGTCGCGACTCGCCTGGGGTGACAACCTACCCTAGGGTAGCCTTGTCACTAGTATAGGCCTGCTGAGTTGCTAGTTCGTGAATTTTAACTCTAGACAACGCATTTTAGAGATAATCGTCAATTAGGGTTTACCCCCTTGAGTTTTAGGGGCCCTAATCCTGATTCCAAATGTTCTGAAAAATTTAGGGATTATACAGAATCACTTGGGTTTCTCAATTAGGGTTTCCTATTGGACAATTTGATTTAATAAATATAACTTTTGATGAGAGTTGTTACAGTTAGGGACCTCCCAAAATGGCCTTGAACAGTTACATACCCTACCATTTTGAATTGTTTGCTTGGATTCATTTTGAAAGTGCCGAACAAGAAGGTTTACCGTGCATTTTCTTCGTAGGAGTCCACCATTTCAATTATTGTCAAGAATTTCTGGATTTAAGATATATTAGATGTTTAAGATATATATACTTGGGTCTTGGGATTTATAAATGAGGTCGTTCAGAGGTAAAAATTAACATGACGCCACTTTTAAATCCTGCCAAAACATCTTTATTAAATCCGGGTTTACAACCCTTTTTGTCTTACATGACACGTGTTGTTATATTACTGAACACGAATTTTCGAGGTGTTACACTTTTGTAACGTGCTGAACCCTTCATAATTCCGAGCATCGGGTCGTTGCGTGAAAAACGGGTCTAGCCACGCCAAATCATCAGCAATCTGTGTGAATAACAGGCGACTCATTCGGAACCTTCGTCTGAAAATGTGGGCATTGTAAAGGGGTGCATCCGAAAAATAATCGTTCACCAATTTCTCGTGCGCTCCTGTCGTAAAAAATATATAAATACGAGGAAATAAGGAATAAGGATAATAAAATTTAATAATGATAAACCTTGGCGGTCTCTGTTAATCCGTATTCGTCTGGTAATTACCCTTTCAGACGAGAAGTCTTCCTCTTCCTCCTCCATAAGAATCTGCGCCGCCTTTACCACAACTTTTGCGTAAAACATCTCCTCTTCCTCCGAAGAAGACGAGGACCACCAAGAATTAGATGCCATTGTGGATGAAAAGATATTTTTTTATAAAAGAATGGTATAAAAACGAGAGTGTTTTGGGTTGAAAGTGGGGAGAAAATGGTGAAAAATGGTATAAAATGAGATGGTTTTATAGAAAAGGGGAAAAAATTTTATTAAATCATATAGCCGTTGAACGGCTATTTTTTCAAAATCAAGGCCCGTCACAATCGTCGAGTGGGAGCCGGTTTTCACGTCACGGGCCGAGGGGGGCAGTGTGGGGGACCGGCGCCGGGCCACGCCGGGTCTAAGCCGGCCCCCATACCGTCTGGTCTTAAGCATGGATTAAATAGAATCGAATTAATGGAGTCAGTCACATGAGTAATGCCAAATGGGGTTGAGAGAGAAGTCGAAATATGCATCTCCACTAGTTTTATTTTGGATTTTAGCTTCAATTCACGTGTGATGCTACAAATAAATGTCTAGTATGTGGATATGATTTATATTAATAATTTTCCCTTTTCTATTTGTAAACTATTAAACTAAGGGTTGTGAAGAAACACTGACCTTACGGTGGTATCCGATGAAAACTTCTAGTATCAATGATCCGAACGAGCAGACTGCAAAACAGAAACACCGTTAGGACTCGTTACAGGAATGGGGTTATTCCTGTAACCACCCTCCGGCGTGAGAATAAGTCTCGGGTTTGGGAGTATAAAAGTATGGAGAGAGAAAGAAGTTGTATGAGAGTTCGATCATCTGTACCTTATACGTTTACCTCTATTTATAGTTTATGATTAGGGTTTCCCTCAACTTAGGATGGGCTCCTATAAGTTAGGGATTTGCATGATCTTCCCAAAAAGTTGGAGATTTGGTTGCGTGTCCTATCCGTCTAGGATGGAATATTCTAGAACAAATATTTATAATTGTTTATTTATAATAAAATAATAGGTAATGACCGGGTTGGATTATCCGATTGGGGTCATACCTCGTCATGTCCCCCCAGTCCGAAGTTATGAAATGTAATTCATGACATCGGACTTAGAGAGAAAAAAGAAAGTATATCCTATATAAGGAAAAATTATGGTGCCATAAATGCGATATGAGAAAATGGCGGCGATGTGATAGGATGTGACAGTTAAGCCATCATTGGGGTAACAACTTGGTTTACCCTGTTCTGACGCGTGTGTCTGTACATTTTCCATTTTGAATTTTGAAAAGTTACCATATAAATAGCATCCCTTTTCACGAGGGTTGAGTTCCAATTTCTCAGAACACCTTCTTCCACTTCCCCTCTTTCAAACGAAATGGCTTCTAAGAATGTTGAATCCTCTTCCTCTGCCTCCGCTAGCTCCGAAACCCTATTCTGCAAATGGGGAGTTGTGTCCTACAACAACCTTGTGCAAGATTATGGGATTAGGGCTGAGTGGAATCCCTTGTTACCGTCAAAAACAGACACAGCCTATCCATTGAGAAAGGGGAAGATCACGTTATTCAGTGATTTCTTCAAATTCTGCAATTTCCGGTTGCCCATCACCAAATTTCTCAAATCCGTGCTTGATTACTACCACATTCACATTTCCCAGATACATCCGCTAGGGTTAGTGAAAGTTCGTCAATTCGAATTTGCGTGTGTGGCTTTAGGCCACATACCAGAACTCATCGTTTTTAGGGCTTTCTTCGTGCTTGTGTGGAAACCCCCCTTTTTTACTTTTGATCGAAGAGACACTGAGGCTTCTTGTTTGAGGGAAATCCCTACCAGTTCCAGAGACAAAGATTGGAAAAAGAAATTTTTCTACATTGACAGCTCTGTAATTCCTGACGACATGCATTGGAGAAACATGGGGCCAAAGGACAAAATTAAGGACGACAGTCCTCCTGAAGATGCTTATATTGCAAATGCCCTATATACAAGATTGTGTGATCGCCCTTTCGAATGTAGAGTGATCCCGGAGGGGGCCCTGGTAATGGCGGGGATGAGTCTATTGTGGCGTGATATCAAACAGTATCCCTCATTTCAAAGGGATGATGAAGGTATGCCTACTGCTTTGTTAATCTTGTATACTACCATTTGTTTAAATATGCACTTTTCCAGGAGAATGGAGCTTATTTGACTTTGTCGATCCTCCGCGGCACCTGGCATTGAGGGCCGCCGACCGTGTTCTTAGTGAAAAAGAGCCAGATGTGTTAAAAATTCACCTTGATCAATTTTTGCTACCCGCCCTTCCAGCGGATCCGATTGCCTACCTTGCCTCCTCTAGCTTTGGCGGGGGTACTGACGCTGTGAATCCGGAGAAAAAACCCACCCGGATAAAGATAACCGGGAGGAAATATATGGCCGCTGGGATGACCACGTCATCCGCTAGTGGTGCGGCGATTACCAAAGGTGAAATGGTTACTACAACTGAAATCACTAGCCCTACCCATGTGTTGAAAAAACGAAAGACATTTCATGCTCCGAAGCTGCCCGCGTTTGAAGCCATGCAGTCCGCCTATGCCATACCAACTGGTACAGGTTTTACATCTTTGGTTTATTAATTAGGTGCTTTATGTAACTAAAGTGTGTTTTTAATACAGGGACTACTGGCGTGGTTCAAACTTCCCCTGTGACAACCATGTCCTTGTCATCTATAGAGGCGGTAATTCTTACTGATAGCAACCCACCGGAATCCACACCATCGGTGAGTCCGTCTGTCGCCGTTAGCTGTGCCATGCCGCCCCCCCATTCACCGCTGCTGTGACCGTAACAGCGAGTCCTGTTTCCGCACCGCTAACTTCCAGTGTCACGCTTTCCCCTGTGTTTACTTCTCCTTTGACTATTTTGTCAACTGTTGGGAAAGAGATCCATGCCACATCTTCTACTCATGAGGCGACAAGTGCTGGGGACCGTGCCGCTGGTGATACTGGCGGGTCAAGCAGTGGCATTGCCGACGATGGAGCCCGCCTGGGGGATGATCTATACTTACCTACCATCAACTGGGACCCCAACAACCGGGACAAACGCTATCAACCTCAGTGGAAAATTGCGGAATCTTCTAGGTTAATCTTCCCTCCAGTGGTTCAACATTGGGTTGAACGGGCTTATCCTCCAGCGGAGGTGGCATATGTAGAAGGGCTGAACAATGAGAACTTGATGAATTCCGCTATTGTGGATTCTGTTAGCCAACCCAGGAGGCTTACAGAGATCCGACGTCGGTGGATGCATGACAATAATGAGCTCCACCGAGCCCAAGCCGCTGTTGAAGAACTGAAGGATGAGAAATACCGTCTGGAGAGTCAACTTCAGGCTGCTGGACTGAGAGAGAGTCGGTTTGTCTCGGAGAAAAACAAGGCCGAGGATGATTTAAAGAGGGTTATTGCCCACCTTGCCGAAGAGCGGCTTATGTGGGCTCGGGACATAGCGGAGAAGGACCGGGTTATTGCTCATGCTAAAACCGTGCAAGAGGAGTTAGAGCGTAAAGCTGTTAGTGAGGCTCAGAAGGTGAGATCCGAAATGACTGCTCTTGTGGATAAAGTTCGAATTGACACTGATTTTGTGTCACAGGTGCAGGAACGCTATCAAGCGTTGACCGTTGAGGTTGAAGCTTCGAATGCCAAAGCTCGGGCAAGACAGGCGGAGTTGGAAGAGCGGGAAGGGCAACTTAGAGAACTCCAACAACGTTGTGATTCCCTTCTTCTTGAACGGGATACCCTTGCCTAATCTTCCGCTACACGCCTAAAGGAGATGGAGAGTGCTCTGGAATAAATGAGGATACTTTCGCTTTATTTCTGATTCCAGCTCCCAAGTGTATTCAGCTCCTCTCTTTGAATCCCATCTGACCTTGACTAAAACTAGTCGTTTGTGTTTAAGAAACTTGATCTTTCGATCCTCAATTTGAAGAGGTTTCTCAACAAATTTCAGCTTTTCGTTTACCTCTATATCTCGAAGAGGTACTACCAGTGATTCATCTGATAAGCATTTCTTGAGATTTGATACATGAAATACATCATGTACTCCAGATAATTCTTCTGCTAGTTGTAAACGATAAGCAACTGGTCCTATACGTTGGATCACTAAAAATGGTCCTACGTACCTTGGACTTAACTTTCCTTTCTTACCGAATCGCACAACTCCTTTCCAAGGAGAAACTTTTAACATTACTCTGTCTCCAACTTGGAATTCTAACGGCTTGCATCTATTGTCTGCATAACTTTTCTGGCGATCTCGAGCCATCTTCAGTCTTTCCTTGATTTGAGTAATCTTATCAGTCGTCTCTTGCACTATTTCAGGACCTGATAATTGACTTTCTCCTATTTCTGCCCAACAGACTGGAGTTCTGCACTTTCTTCCATACAGTGCTTCAAATGGGGCGGTTTCAATACTTGAATGATAGCTATTTTATAGGAGAATTCAATTAATGGTAAATGATCATCCCAATTTCCACTAAAATCTATTACACATGCTCGGAGCATGTCTTCTAGAGTTTGGATTGTCCTTTCACTTTGTCCGTCTGTTTGGGGATGATATGCAGTGCTCAGATTTAATCGAGTTCCCATAGCTTGTTGGAAGCTTTTCCAGAAATGAGAAGTAAAACGACTATCCCTATCCGAAACAATGGAGAGTGGAACTCCATGTAAGGATACAACTTCATCTACATACAATTTAGCCAGTCTTTTCATGCTAAAGGTTTCTTTCATAGGTAAAAAGTGAGCTGATTTGGTTAATCGATCCACAATTACCCAAATCACATCATTACCTTTTCTAGTTTTGGGTAACTTGGTAACAAAATCCATTGTTATAAGTTCCCATTTCCATATAGGCATTTCTAATTGTTGTAGTAGACCTGAAGGTTTCTGATGTTCTGCCTTAACTTGTGAACAAGTGAGACATTTAGAAACATATCGTGCTATATCCTTTTTCATTCCTATCCACCAAAAGTTCTTTCTTAAATCTTGGTACATCTTATTGTTTCCTGGGTGCATAGTATACCTAGATTTATGAGCTTCTTCTAAAATCTTAGGTCTTAAGTCTCCCTGCTTAGGTACCCAAATTCTACTTTTGTGGAATCTCCAAACTCCATCTACTCCTTGTTCTAATTCCTTGATTCGTCCTTTCATTCCTTCAGCATTATCCTTGATTGCTGTAGCTTGAACATTCTTCAATTGTTCCATTAAATCTATTTGTAGATTTAATCTGAGAGCACGAACTCGTCGTTGTTTTTCATAATACTTACGACTTAAGGCATCTGCAACTATATTTGCCTTTCCTTCATGATACTGAATATCACAGTCGTAGTCACTTAAGATTTCCATCCATCTCCTTTGCCTCATGTTTAACTCTTTTTGCCCAAATATATATCTTAAACTTTTGTGGTCTGTGTAGACAGTAAATTTACTTACGTAAAGATAATGTCTCCAAATCTTAAGGGCAAAAATCATGGCTCCTAATTCTAAATCATGAGTCGTATAGTTTTCTTCGTGCTTTTTCAATTGCCTTGAAGCATATGCAATCACCTTTTTGCGTTGCATAAGCACACATCCATATCCTAGTTTTGAAGCATCACAATATACCTCAAAATCTTCAGTTCCTTCTGGTAAGGCTAAGATTGGTGCATTTGTTAATTTCTGCTTCAATATTCTAAAGGCTTCTTCTTGCTTAGGTCCCCATTCAAACTTAATGGCTTTACAGGTTAACTTAGTTAATGGTACGGCTATCTTGGAAAAATCTTTAATAAACCGTCTATAGTACCCAGCTAAACCTATAAAACTTCTAATTTCCATTGCTGTTTGTGGAACCTTCCATTTGGTAATTGCCTCTATCTTAGCAGGATCTACGTGAATACCTTCGTGATTCACCATGTGTCCTAAGAATTGCACTTCTTGCAACCAAAATTCACACTTCGAGAATTTGGCATAAAGCTTTTCTTTTCTTAACAAAGTTAAGAGTGCATGAAGGTGTTCACAACGCTCCGTCTGACTTTTGGAATAAATAAGTATATCGTCTATGAAGACAATTACAAATTTATCCAAATATGGTTTACATATCCTATTCATCATGTCCATGAATGCAGCAGGTGCATTCGTTAACCCAAAGGGCATGACTGTAAACTCATAATGACCATACCTAGTTCTGAAAGCAGTTTTAGGTATGTCTTCTTCTTGTACCTTCAATTGATGATATCCAGAGCGTAAATCTATCTTAGAAAAATATCTAGCCCCCTGAAGTTGATCAAACAGATCATCAATCCTAGGTAATGGATATCGATTCTTAATTGTAACCTTATTCAATTCTCTATAATCGATACACATTCTCATTGAACCATCCTTTTTCTTAACAAATAATACTGGTGCTCCCCAAGGAGATGAACTAGGTTGTATGAAACCTTTATTTAGTAATTCATCTAATTGCTTTTTCAGTTCTAACATTTCTGTAGGTGCTAACCGATAAGGTGCCTTGGCTATCGGTGTAGTTCCTGGAATTAGATGAATCCTAAATTCTACTTCCCTATCCGGAGGTAATCCTGGTAAATCTTCTGGGAATATATCTGGATATTCTGAGACTACAGGAATTTCCTTAAGTTCTTTACCCTTAGTACTAACGATTACTGAAATCATATACACTATTCCTTGTTTTCGTTCATAATTAGCAACTTTCATTACTGATATGAACTTCATGGGTTTACGTGGTTTATCTCCTATAATCCTAATCACTTCTCCGGTGGGTGATTGAATTTCTATGGAATTCTGATCACAAAGGATTCTAGCATGGTTGGCTACTAACCAATCCATTCCTAATACAACATCAAATTCAGCTAAATTCATCGGCAATAGTTTTGCAGAGAATTTATGTCCTAAAAGTTCTATGTTTTCTTCTTGCAAAACTTTATCTATTTTAACTGAATTTTCGTCTGCCGTTTCAACTGTAAAAATCTGCCTAATATTGGTTAAAGGTAAATTAAGAGCTTGGCAGAATGAAGTATTTATAAAACTTTGGTTTGCACCAGAGTCAAATAATACTTTGGCGTAAATGTTGTGAACTAGGAACGTACCCGCTATCACATCTGGGATGAGTTCTGCTTCTTGAGTGGTCAGCTGAAATGCCCTGGCATTCTTCTTAATAGTTCCGTTGGTCGCCTTGGTTTTGTTGTCTGCTGGTTTGCCTAATTTAGGACATTCTGTTTTGAAATGTCCTGTTTCTCCACAATTATAACAAATTGTGAATTTCTTCCTGCAGTTTTCTTCCCGATGTCCTAAAACTTTGCAAAAATTGCAGGTTATATTGCATCTTCCATAATGTTTCTTTTTGCAATTCTTGCAGAAAGGCAAAATTGAAGATTGCCCTGTTCCTCTTCTTTTAAAGCTGTTGTTATTACCCGTACGAAATCCTTGGGTAATTTTCTGAGCCAATTCTTTCTTCTTGTTTTCATCTTGCGTACGTACCAGTTCGTCAGTTAGGGTATTAGCTAATTCCACAGCATCGTCAATAGTGCGAGGTCTCGCAGCTTTAACGATGTTGCGGATTTCACTAATCAGTCCCCAAATGTAGCGAGAAATGAGTACCGGTTCTGGCGAAGCCAGCGTTGGTACCACTCTAGCATATTCAAAGAATGTCGAAGTATAACCGCGACAATCTACACCCATCATCCGATGATTTAGAAACTTATTCGTCATCTGTTCCTTTTCATACTCGGGACAGAATTTTCTTTCTACAAAACCTTTAAATTCTTCCCAAGTCATAGCATAAGCTGCTATTATTCTTCCTTTTGATTGTAACACAGTGTTCCACCATTCGAGTGCTCCTTCCTTGAAGAGATTTGATGCGTACATGACTTGATCATCTTTAGCACATTTACTTATTGCAATTACTGCTTCGGTTTTCTCTAACCAACGCAGTGATGCAGTTGCTCCTTCATTGCCTGCAAATTCAGTAGGTTTACAAGCAAGGAATTCTTTGAAAGTGCAACCAGGCGTTGCAGTTTTCATTTTCTTAGGAAATGGAGTTGATGTGGTTCCCCTTTATGATTAACATTATCATTGCCTCCGTTTACACTATTACTGAAGTTATCTTTAGAAATACGTTTACTAGGAACAATTTGTTGCGGTTCAATTGGATTCTTTATAGCAGCAACAAATGCTGGAATAGCATTGGCTATCCCTTGAGCAACAATATTTTCGATATCTTGTCTAGTCATATATTGATCTCCTGGATGTTGCTCAGACTGATTAACCTCATTTACTGGTTCATTACCACTGTTTGCCATCTGATAATAAATTTTATATAAATAATTAGTATAATTATAATTATAATAAAACAGTTTGCACATAATCACATTAACATGTATAATAAAAAAAATTATTGATTTCACAAGTTTCATTTCTATATATTATATTATGCCTCGTACACACGATTATCATACAACGTTTTATTGTTAAGTTATTATACATACTGGTTATTATGATTATTTATTCACACATATTCCTGCAAATTCTCATTATCTGGTCAGCTAATTTCTTAAAAACGACGCTCCCTTTCGTCATACTTCCAAGTAACTCTTTCTCCCACATCCCTAATCCGATTTCCTGCATCAATTAACTCTTCGCCCCAGAGGCGAAGTTCAGTTAGATTCTCCGGGCTCATAGTTGGGTATAGTGGAGGTTCTGGGTCAACTTGTGGGAAAAATGTATCAGGGTTGTTTAAAATATTTTGGTATTGCCAATCAGTTGTCCACCATTCATCTAATTCTACTGGTAATGGTTGAGGTTGGACAATAGGATCTGGAATAGCAGGTTCCAGATTGATTGGGATTGGAACTTCTAGTGGATAACTAAAAAGATCTTCTTCAGTAAATATAAGGTTTGGATTAGCTGGTTCAAGGTTTCCATCGGCAGGTCCGATGAGGTCACTCATTACTAGTTTATGATCTAAAGTTTCCCAAGGAGTCATTTTCTGTTTCTGGCTAGAACTTTCTCCGATTTCTCTTTCTGTTTGCTTAAAACTCTTTTCAGCTTCTATCTCTACTTGATTAATATTTTCCTCAATTTCTACCCCTTTTCCTTTGTCTTTTGGTTCTTCAGTTGTAGTAACCTTTCTTGTTGCTGGCTTTTTCCTTCGTACTCGCCTCCAACCCACAAATCTGCTTCTTTTCTTGGGTTTAGGTTTTGCCACTGGTTTGGATTGAAATTCCAGGGGTTCTTCTTTATCAGCAAAGTAACCAGTGAATTCCTTTGAAACTTCTATCTTAACAGGATAGAGGTTAAGATTTTCTAAACCTTCAGATATCTCATTCATGCTGTTTAGCATATATGCAAAATACATACCAAATGTTAAAATAAATAACAAAATTTTATAGATAACCCATAAATATTATTGCATACATAAAACAATTGACAAGTAAATTATACTACGATTTACTGTAAACTTATTTATTTACTAAATAAGGTTTCTGGAACACAAAAGTGCTAAAACTTTTGAGTAATTTAGAGATTTGCATTTTCTGCTACTGTGGCTAGCATATAAAGATTTCCCCATTTCTCATCTAATTTGTCCTCCCAAGGTGATTTATTGATTAAATACTGGGTTTCTTGTTTAACTTTCTTCTCTCGGTTTTTCCTTATTTCCTCCTGACTTTTCCTAATAATCAAAATTCTTTTATTAGGAGAAAGTGGTTCCTCGTAATGTGCCTTACGGACATATATTCCTTCTTCAGGAATTACATAAGGTTTTGTTTGGGATGAACTTCCCTTCTCGTTAGTTGACCTATCTAGTTTAAGATAGATGTTTGACAGCTTTTGTTTACCCATACTGTAATTAACAAATAATCAGTTAATAAAACACATAATCACATAATTGGCAATCAGTAAAATTAAGTATTTCTAAATACTTAATAGGCTTAAATCAGTGGCTCTGATACCACCTTATTTCTGTCACGACCCCCGACCCGGTTTGACCCGTTTCAGGAGCCGCGGGACAGAAATCCCGTGGTTTTTTTTAATTAACAGCGGAATTTCTTCAGGATCGTTTTAAAACTGAAATATTTCCCGATTATTTTATTTCACAATTCGGGATAAAACCCAGTAATTTACAATATTAAGATTTTATGAAGAAATCTTTTATTTTACAAAACATGTTTCTTTATTTTATCCTAAGCCACTTCCTTAAGCTGATAGTGCTTCACGGCACTTTTCCTGGATCACAACAGATCACCTGAAACATGTTTGAAAAAGGTTTTGTCAGCGGGAAATACTGAGTGAATCATTCATTTTGCTAAAACGACACATTTGTTATAATTCACAGTATTAAGAGAGATTACAATGTTTATTTCAACCAACTACCCACAGTATTTGTCATCGACTCGTTTCGGTGACTGTGGTCATATTACTATTGAGTCCGTTCACCCAATAGTAACGAGTATCATTTAATTAGGTACGCCCACCTAAATTGATAAAAACAGTAATGTGCACAATACCCTACATACCGGCTGTAATTTGGTGACTACATATACTTAATCACTGTAATTATAATCTTGAAATTAAACATACTTTTTATAAATAAATTTGATAAAAAGAGAATGACTCACATTGCAGATTTAACAGAGCTTATTCTACTGATTAGCCTTGATAACCTAGTTTAAATAATCAGGCACACAAACTAGGTTAGTAACTTAATACAACATTTACGATAACTCACGAGATTACAACCTTCACAACGAATGACAAAGTGCGATACTTAAACTTCCATCGATTTAACGACGAATGACAAAGCATAAACCCTAATGTGGGCAGCACTTAAACATCCATTGGATAGTTTAATCGATCGGACATTGAATCGTAGCAGCGATCGAGTTATTACCCTGAATTGTGGCAGCACTTCGTGATCAGTGTGTGTTTTTGTAGTGATTATACTATAACTCAGCGTACAATTCGAATTTGAACGTCGAAAGAACACCCAATTGCATGAAACAGGCCGTCCTATTTATACGTGAATTTGAGTTCCCCCGCGTGTCGCGGGAGATGTTGCTGCTCCTGTCGCGACTCGCCTGGGGTGACAACCTACCCTAGGGTAGCCTTGTCACTAGTATAGGCCTGCTAAGTTGCTAGTTCGTGAATTTTAACTCTAGACAACGCATTTTAGAGATAATCGTCAATTAGGGTTTACCCCCCTTGAGTTTTAGGGGCCCTAATCCCGATTCCAAATGTTCTGAAAAATTTAGGGATTATACAGAATCACTTGGGTTTCTCAATTAGGGTTTCCTATTGGACAATTTGATTTAATAAATATAACTTTTGATGAGAGTTGTTACAGTTAGGGACCTCCCAAAATGGCCTTGAACAGTTACATACCCTACCATTTTGAATTGTTTGCTTGGATTCATTTTGAAAGTGCCGAACAAGAAGGTTTACCGTGCATTTTCTTCGTAGGAGTCCACCATTTCAATTATTGTCAAGAATTTCTGGATTTAAGATATATTAGATGTTTAAGATATATATACTTGGGTCTTGGGATTTATAAATGAGGTCGTTCAGAGGTAAAAATTAACATGACGCCACTTTTAAATCCTGCCAAAACATCTTTATTAAATCCGGGTTTACAACCCTTTTTGTCTTACATGACACGTGTCGTTATATTACTGAACACGAATTTTCGAGGTGTTACACTTTTGTAACGTGCTGAACCCTTCATAATTCCGAGCATCGGGTCGTTGCGTGAAAAACGGGTCTAGCCACGCCAAATCATCAGCAATCTGTGTGAATAACAGGCGACTCATTCGGAACCTTCGTCTGAAAATGTCGGCATTGTAAAGGGGCGCATCCGAAAAATAATCGTTCACCAATTTCTCGTGCGCTCCTGTCGTAAAAAATATATAAATACGAGGAAATAAGGAATAAGGATAATAAAATTTAATAATGATAAACCTTGGCGGTCTCTGTTAATCCGTATTCGTCTGGTAATAACGCTTTCAGACGAGAAGTCTTCCTCTTCCTCCTCCATAAGAATCTGCGCCGCCTTTACCACAGCTTTTGCGTAAAACATCTCCTCTTCCTCCGAAGAAGACGAGGACCACCAAGAATTAGATGCCATTGTGGATGAAAAGATATTTTTTATAAAAGAATGGTATAAAAACGAGAGTGTTTTGGGTTGAAAGTGGGGAGAAAATGGTGAAAATGGTATAAAATGAGATGGTTTTATAGAAAAGGGGAAAAAAATTATTAAATCATATAGCCGTTGAACGACTATTTTTTCAAAATCAAGGCCCATCACAATCGTCGAGTGGGAGCCGGTTTTCACGTCACGGGCCGAGGGGGGCGGTGTGGGGGACCGGCGCCGCGCCACGCCGGGTCTAAGCCGGCCCCCATACCGTCTGGTCTTAAGCATGGATTAAATAGAATCGAATTAATGGAGTCAGTCACATGAGTAATTCCAAATGGGGTTGAGAGAGAAGTCGAAATATGCATCTCCACTAGTTTTATTTTGGATTTTAGCTTCAATTCACGTGTGATGCTACAAATAAATGTCTAGTATGTGGATATGATTTATATTAATAATTTTCCCTTTTCTATTTGTAAACTATTAAACTAAGGGTTGTGAAGAAACACTGACCTTACGGTGGTATCCGATGAAAACTTCTAGTATCAATGATCCGAACGAGCAGACTGCAAAACAGAAACACCGTTAGGACTCGTTACAGGAATGGGGTTATTCCTGTAACCACCCTCCGGCGTGAGAATAAGTCTCGGGTTTGGGAGTATAAAAGTATGGAAAGAGAAAGAAGTTGTATGAGAGTTCGATCATCTGTACCTTATACGTTTACCTCTATTTATAGTTTATGATTAGGGTTTCCCTCAACTTAGGATAGGCTCCTATAAGTTAGGGATTTGCATAATCTTCCCAAAAAGTTGGAGATTTGGTTGCGTGTCCTATCCGTCTAGGATGGAATATTCTAGAACAAATATTTATAATTGTTTATTTATAATAAAATAATAGGTAATGACCGGGTTGGATTATCCGATTGGGGTCATACCTCGTCATGTCCCCCCAGTCCGAAGTTATGAAATGTAATTCATGACATCGGACTTAGAGAGAAAAAAGAAAGTATATCCTATATAAGGAAAAATTATGGTGCCATAAATGCGATATGAGAAAATGGCGGCGATGTGATAGGATGTGACAGTTAAGCCATCATTGGGGTAACAACTTGGTTTACCCTGTTCTGACGCGTGTGTCTGTACATTTTCCATTTTGAATTTTGAAAAGTTACCATATAAATAGCATCCCTTTTCACGAGGGTTGAGTTCCAATTTCTCAGAACACCTTCTTCCACTTCCCCTCTTTCAAACGAAATGGCTTCTAAGAATGTTGAATCTTCTTCCTCTGCCTCCGCTAGCTCCGAAACCCTATTCTGCAAATGGGGAGTTGTGTCCTACAACAACCTTGTGCACGATTATGGGATTAGGGCTGAGTGGAATCCCTTGTTACCGTCAAAAACAGACACAGCCTATCCATTGAGAAAGGGGAAGATCACGTTATTCAGTGATTTCTTCAAATTCTGCAATTTCCGGTTGCCCATCACCAAATTTCTCAAATCCGTGCTTGATTACTACCACATTCATATTTCCCAGATACATCCGCTAGGGTTAGTAAAAGTTCGTCAATTCGAATTTGCGTGTGTGGCTTTAGGGCACATACCGGAACTCATCGTTTTTAGGGCTTTCTTCGTGCTTGTGTGGAAACCCCCCTTTTTTACTTTTGATCGAAGAGACACTGAGGCTTCTTGTTTGAGGGAAATCCATACCAGTTCCAGAGACAAAGATTGGAAAAAGAAATTTTTCTACATTGACAGCTCTGTAATTCCTGGCGACATGCATTGGAGAAACATGGGGCCAAAGGACAAAATTAAGGACGACAGTCCTCCTGAAGATGCTTATATTGCAAATGCCCTATATACAAGATTGTGTGATCGCCCTTTCGAATGTACAGTGATCCCGGAGGGGGCCCTGGTAATGGCGGGGATGAGTCTATTGTGGCGTGATATCAAACAGTATCCCTCATTTCAAAGGGATGATGAAGGTATGCCTACTGCTTTGTTAATCGTGTATACTACCATTTGTTTAAATATGCACTTTTCCAGGAGAATGGAGCTTATTTGACTTTGTCGATCCTCCGCGGCACCTGGCATTGAGGGCCGCCGACCGTGTTCTTAGTGAAAAAGAGCCAGATGTGTTAAAAATTCACCTTGATCAATTTTTGCTACCCGCCCTTCCAGCGGATCCGATTGCCTACCTTGCCTCCTCTAGCTTTGGCGGGGGTACTGACGCTGTGAATCCGGAGAAAAAACCCACCCGGATAAAGATAACCGGGAGGAAATATATGGCCGCTGGGATGACCACGTCATCCGCTAGTGGTGCGGCGATTACCAAAGGTGAAATGGTTACTACAACTGAAATCACTAGCCCTACCCATGTGTTGAAAAAACGAAAGACATTTCATGCTCCGAAGCTGCCCGCGTTTGAAGCCATGCAGGCCGCCTATGCCATACCAACTGGTACAGGTTTTACATCTTTGGTTTATTAATTAGGTGCTTTATGTAACTAAAGTTTGTTTTTAATACAGGGACTACTGGCGTGGTTCAAACTTCCCCTGTGACAACCATGTCCTTGTCATCTATAGAGGCGGTAATTCTTACTGATAGCAACCCACCGGAATCCACACCATCGGTGAGTCCGTCTGTCGCCATTAGCTGTGCCATGCCGCCCCCCCCCCCCCCCATTCACCGCTGCTGTGACCGTAACAGCGAGTCCTGTTTCCGCACCGCTAACTTCCAGTGTCACGCTTTCCCCTGTGTTTACTTCTCCTTTGACTATTTTGTCAACTGTTGGGAAAGAGATCCCTGCCACATCTTCTACTCATGAGGCGACAAGTGCTGGGGACCGTGCCGCTGGTGATATTGGCGGGTCAAGCAGTGGCATTGCCGACGATGGAGCCCGCCTGGGGGATGATCTATACTTACCTACCATCAACTGGGACCCCAACAACCGGGACAAACGCTATCAACCTCAGTGGAAAATTGCAGAATCTTCTAGGTTAATCTTCCCTCCAGTGGTTCAACATTGGGTTGAACGGGCTTATCCTCCAGCGGAGGTGGCATATGTAGAAGGGCTGAACAATGAGAACTTGATGAATTCCGCTATTGTGGATTCTGTTAGCCAACCCAGGAGGCTTACAGAGATCCGACGTCGGTGGATGCATGACAATAATGAGCTCCACCGAGCCCAAGCCGCTGTTGAAGAACTGAAGGATGAGAAATACCGTCTGGAGAGTCAACTTCAGGCTGCTGGACTGAGAGAGAGTCAGTTTGTCTCGGAGAAAAACAAGGCCGAGGATGATTTAAAGAGGGTTACTGCCCACCTTGCCGAAGAGCGGCTTATGTGGGCTCGGGACAAAGCGGAGAAGGACCGGGTTATTGCTCATGCTAAAACCGTGCAAGAGGAGTTAGAGCGTAAAGATGTTAGTGAGGCTCAGAAGGTGAGATCCGAATTGACTGCTCTTGTGGATAAATTTCGAATTGACACTGATTTTGTGTCACAGGTGCAGGAACGCTATCAAGCGTTGACCGTTGAGGTTGAAGCTTCGAATGCCAAAGCTCGGGCAAGACAAGCGGAGTTGGAAGAGCGGGAAGGGCAACTTAGAGAACTCCAACAGCGTTGTGATTCCCTTCTTCTTGAACGGGATACCCTTGCCCAATCTTCCGCTACACGCCTAAAGGAGATGGAGAGTGCTCTGGATCGAACAAATGTTGAAGTGGAGGGGTTGACCAGTCAACTGGCCGCTTTTCGGGGTGACAGAAATTGGCTGATAACCACCGGGCTCGTAGGAGCGTTTGAATATTTTCGCCAATCAGCGCCCTTTACCTCTCTGATAGACCGTCTTTCCGCTGCAGCCTATAAGTCCGGTCATCATAATGGCGTTTACCAAGGATATTTCGATTGTAAACAATCAGACAAGATGCCTTCTGACTTTCATGTGGCTAGGGGCAAATTTGAAGGTGAAATTGCTGATGCACTGGAGGCGGTATACAACGAGCCGCTGTCTGTGTATGCTGACTTAGTGGATAAGGTGAATGAGGAGGGCACCGAATCGCTGCGTATGATGCTGGACCCCGTGGAAGAGTCTGAGGAAGCATAAATATTTGAATTTTGCTTATGTGTTTTAAACATTTATGGCTTTTGTAATGACACTGTTTAGCCTTGGTTTTTGTGAACGTGTCCACGTAACTTGTCAGGTAGTTAATGCTAACTCATGATTTATGTAGCCACCTTTTTTCTGAAATACGGCGATTTGACCTGTAATGATCATTTGCCATTAATACTGCTGTCGTCATCTCTGTCAAAACTGTTTGCCCCTCTATAAATTTCGTTTCTTTTTTCTAAATTTGGTAACTGCAAGATATGAGTCGTAGAAGTTATAAACAAAGGCTCTCCGATATTTTCCGTCGATTAGATGCTGCCGATGGATTGGTTCGACTACAAACTCTGGTGACGAAATCGATGACTCGGAGGAGAAGACCTAATGCCATTCCTACACGGGCGAATCGTGCATGCCAGAGTATTGTTTATGAAGATGCTATCCCGGCTGACACTGACATGGCACCACTATCAGCCGATGATCTGATGCAACTCGTTTCGGCCAACCGTATTCAACATTGCCCTTTGGTGTACGAGCGTCGTCGTGGTGGTCGCGTTGGAAAAGATCCTGTTGATAACCCAGGGGTGATATCCCCACCGGTGATTGGAGGATCAGCTGATGACTCGACCATTGATCCCCTTGTGCTGGATTGTGGTAAGGTGCAGCATACCCCTGCAGAGGTGATGGCGACCTGTTCCCACAAGTAGGTGTTAGAACATGTTCCTTTTTTGGTTCCCGTATGTTGGCTTTTTAACAATAGGGACAAGTACTTGGTTTTGCATAAGATAGTTTGTATGTATGTTTTGTTAAAATACCTATCTTTTGTTAGCGGTTATTGCATCTATTACCAAGATACCCGCTTTCAGCGCTGTATATTTTGACCCTATGACCTATGTGTATGAAAATACTTTCGTGTTTAAGGGCACTGTTGCTTATTGTTTTGTGCAATTTGCTTGCTATGGTAAGTTTATTATATTCTTTCGTAATGAGATAAAAGAAAATAATCTTTATTAAACTCACAACTTAAATGAAAAGAAGCGACATCGCTGTGGATGGATTACACTTGTTTATTAAAAAAGAAAAGGGAAATTGGATCGTGCTGTTAGGAGCAGGACGTTACAGGTAACATTTTTTCAACTGAGCAATGTTCCAGCTACGCGGTATGGCGGTTCCATCTAGCCTGGACAATCGATATGCCCCTTTGCCCAGATCTTCTTGAATGATGTAGGGGCCCTCCCAGTTGGGTCCTAGCTTTCCTGTGGGCTCCGCCCTACTTGCTTCATTGTCTCGCATGACATAATCGCCTTCTTTGAATGTATGTTGTGCCACGCGTTTGTTGTAGTACTTTTCCAATGTCTTTTTGTATTTTGCTTCGTTGATAGCGGCGGATTCACGCCTTTGCTCGAGTGCGTCTAAGCCCTCCCTTAGCAGCCTGTCGTTGTTGTTATCACCCGCGGTAAGGCGACGTAGTGACGGCAACCCCACCTCAGCGGGTATCATCGCTTCCATACCATAGGTTAGACTAAAGGGTGTTTCATTATTACTAGTCTTGGGCATTGTTCGGTGCGCCCATAGGACGTTTGGCAGTTCTTCGACCCAGGAGCTCCCCTCAGAGTCCAATCTTCTCTTTATGCCATCTAGCAAACTTCTATTCGCCCGCTCTACCTGGCCGTTCCCTTGAGGGTGCGCTACAGATGTGAAAATCTGCTGTATCTGGAGTTCAGCGCACCATTCTTGCAAAACTCTCTCGGTGAACTGTGTTCCGTTGTCGCTTACCAAATATAGGGGCAATCCAAACCGGCATACTATGTGTTCCCATAAGAACTTTTTGGCATTATCCGCCGTGATTTTAGCCAAAGGTTTGGCCTCTACCCACTTGATAAAGTAGTCGATTGCCACAATTAAGTATTTTAGCCTTCCGGGTGCCAACGGGAATGGTCCAACGATATCCACCGCCCATTTCTGAAAAGGCCAGGCCGCGGTGACTGGGATTAGGTTGTTTTTGGGCCTAAGTGTTAGGGGAGCGAATTTCTGACAGCTATGACATTTTCTGAGCTCCTGTACTGCGTCGTCGTGCATCCCGGGCCAGTAGTATCCGGCGTTATGGATTTTGGCTACAACTGCCCTGGGTCCGGCGTGGATGCCGCATATGCCCGCATGAATTTCTTGAATCAGGTACTTGGCTTCTATCGGAGAAACACACCGTAGAAGCGGACCCAAATATGACTTCCGGTATAGAATGCCACCACTGACTTCATATTGTAACGCCTTTGTTTGAATTTTCTGAGCATCGCCTTTACCGGGGGGTAACTCCCCCTTAGTAAGGAATTTTAACATTGGAGTATACCAACAAGGCTCCTCCGCTGTTACTGCGGAGACATTCCGTGGTTCAATTGAAGGCATTTGTAACGTCTCTATTGTCACTTCTTTTTCCATGCCTGAAGTGGCGAGCTTGCTTAAAACATCTGCTATCTGGTTTCTTCCCCGATGAACGTGGTTGAGTGTGACATTTTCGAAAGAAGCCATGAGCTCCTTTGTTTTTGCTAGATATCTTGCCATTGATTCATCCTTACCTTCATACGTCTCGTTAACCTGGTTATTAACCAGCAAGGAGTCAACATACGCCTCGACCCATGTAGCTCCCATAGATTGAGCCATTCGTAAACCAGCAAGCAGCGCTTCGTATTCTGCCTCGTTGTTGGAGCATTCGAAGTCAAAACGTAGGGCGTACATTAGTCTAATCTCGTCAGGGCTTATCAGCATTAAACCCGCCCCAGATCCTTTCTCACTCGACGACCCATCAGTAGTTTCCAGGTCTGTCTGGCGGTGCTAGATTCCGGGATGTCCCGGATGGCGGGATCTAATATGGTTTCTCCTTCAGGGATTTCTGCTAAAAAGTCGGCGATAACCTGCCCTTTAACCGCTGTTCGTTTCCTGTATTCAATATCTAAAGCGCCTATCTCGATTGCCCATTTAGCCAATCTTCCGGAGATTTCCGGCTTGTGCAGAATTTGCTGTAGCGGGTAATTTGTCAAGACTTGCACGCGATGTGCTTGAAAATATCTTTTCAATCGCCTAGTGGCATGTACTAGAGCCAGGACCAATTTTTCTAAAGTTGGATACCTCGTTTCCGGTCCCGCCAGTACTCGGCTTATGTAATATATGGGAGTTTGCTTCCCATCTCTTTCCACCATGAGTACCGCGCTTACTGCGTTATGGGCTGCTGCCAAATATATTTTTAGTACTTCATTGGGAGATGGTGCTGTAAGCATGGGTAATTTCTCGATAAAACGCTTCATATCTTGCAGGGCTTCTTCAGCTTCACCAGTCCATTTGAAATTCTTTTTGTTGAGGCAGTCTTTTAATGTTTTAATGAACGGTAAAGATCTTTCTGCGTGTCTTGCTAAGAATCGGTTGATCGCCACTAAACGCCCGTTTAGCGCTTGTGCTTCCTTCAACGTTCTAGGGGAGGGCATTCGCCTTATAGCGGCTACCTTTTCCGGGTTAGCTTTGAAACCCTCCCGGGTGACTACCACGCCTAAGAACTTTCCTTCTTCTACCCCAAAAGAACACTTCTTGGGGTTGAGTTTTATGTTGTATTCTCTAAGCTTTTGGAAGGTTTCTTCAATGTCTTCTAACATTTGCTTCTCCTCCCTACTTTTGATCACAAGATCGTCTACGTACACTTCCAGATTTCTGCCGATCTGGGCTTCGAAAGCTTTGTCCATGAGTCGCTGATAAGTTGCCCCGGCGTTTCGCAGACCAAAAGGCATCTTTGTGTAACAAAAAATGCCCACGTCGGTATGAAATTCTTCGTCTTCCTTGGACATTTTGATTTGGTGGTACCCCTTATAGGCGTCTAGGAAGCATTTATACCTATAGGGGACCAGAGAATCAACTTTGAAGTCCATCTCAGGTAATGGGTACGCGTCCTTGGGGCATGCTTTATTCAGATCCTTGAAATCAATGCACATTCGCCATGTACCATCTGGCTTTTTTACCATCACCGGGTTTGACACCCATGTGTGATACTGCGTTTCTCTGAGGATTCCAGCTTCCACCAATTTCCGTACCTCTTTGACGACTGCTGCTTTTCGATCTGGGGCCATACTGCGTTTACCTTGCGCGACCGGCTTAACGCCTGGTAGTGTTGCTAACTTGTGTTCCGCCTTATCGCGGGGAACTCCTGTCATGTCGGAATGTTCGAAAGCAAAAACGTCAACATTCCTTTTCAACAATGCTTTCAAGTCATTTTTAACTTCTAGGGAGAGGCTGTCTCCAATGGTAACCGTTTGATCTGGGTGGCGTGTGCTCAACACCCACCTTTCTGGACCGATAGCTCCAGTGGGGCCCTGGCGACACTTCTTGGTGTTTAATACCTCCCCCATTTTGTCTCGATACACTGTCGCAATGCCCCGCGGAGTGGGGAACTTCATGAAACCTCGCGCCGTTGAAACTATAGCGTCTAACTTACCCAGGGTGAACCTTCCAATAATCACATTGTGGTATGACTCAGCGCGTACCACAAGGAACGTTAGGAGTATGGTTCTTTCCCGGGGCTCCTGTCCAAATGTAACCGGAAAAGTAATTTGACCAATAGGGTCAACCTTTTCCCCTGTGAAACCTTTAATGGGGGCGTGTACAGATTCCAGCAACCTTTGGTCTTCTAGTTGCATTCTGTTGAAACAGTGTTCATAGATGATGTCTTCTGAACTTCCGGTATCGACCAGAATTCGCCTCATGCGGTAATCCCCTACTGCAGCGGATATGATTAAGGCGTCTGTAGTGAGGTGCAGGTCTTCTATGCGAGGTTCGATGGTCATGGTTGCTAGCATCCAGGGTTCGAGCGTGGAGAAACTCCGCTTTGCCCCTTTTCATTTGTCAGCGTGCACCATATTCAATTCTCGCGGTCTTTTGCCCGCCGCTTTATCGTTTTCTTCCTTTACGATTGGTGGACCTTGTTTGATGTCTCTTACTAAGTGTGCCAACTTACCCGCTTTCACAAAATATTCGATCTGCTTTTTCAGCTGAAAACAGTTGTTTGTGTCATGACCGCTCCCTTTGTGGTATTCACAGTATTTGCTTGTATCTTTGTTTGGGTTATCTTTTAGCGGCTTCAGAGGATTAAACTTGAGGTTTTCTGAGGCTAGGATTTCCGCCGGTGTCTTGCTTAGGTTAGGGTAGTCAGATCGAGGTTTCGAGGACTCGTTCCTTGAGTAAGTGTTTCTTGAGCGGTCGTACCGCGAGTCCGTCTTGTCATTCCTCTGGTATCGGTCTCCTCTACCCCTACCTTTGGTATTCCGTTGTTCTCTATCTTCTTGATTTTTTAGAGCCTCTTTCTTTCTATTGGCTGCATGACTGGCGGCTACGGCCTTTTCTTGTATGACATATACCTTGGCAATCCGAAGTATTTCATCAATGGTGGGTGGCACGCCATCCCTCCCATGGAGGGTTCTTAGCAACTCGTCATCGTTCACTCCCTGTAGGAAGGCTCCGCAGGCTAGATCGTTTGTCACGCCCGGGATTGCCAAACTTTCCTTGTTGAATCTAACGATAAAGTTTTCCACCGTCTCATTGTCTCGCCGGCGGATATGGAGAAGCTCGTTTCTATCTTTAGTGTGCCTGCGCTGCTGGCTGAATTGCAAAATGAACTTGGATTCCAGATCCTCAAAACTGTCTATTTATCCTGTGGGTAAACTGTCCCACCAGACCCTAGCCGCACCCATCAGTGTTTGCACAAACATTTTGCACCATAGGGGCATAGGCCAACAGGCCACTTCCCCCGCACTTTTGAATAGGTTAAGGTGGTCATCGGGATCCCCTAGACCATCGTATTTGCCTACTGTTTGAGGCATTTTGGGTTTCTCCTTGATAGGGGCTTCCGCTATTCTTCTGGTGAACTTGGATTTGAAAATTGCATCTACTGGCTTATAAGGTCTAGTGAGCTCGTCTTCTTCCACGTTGATAGGTTGTACTGAAGGAATGACTCCGCCCTGGCTTATACCTTGAGTAGAGGTGGGTAGCGCCGAAGTGCTGTTTAGCATAGAACTGGGGCCTCTGCCCGGGGAAAATCTGGGTCTGGATGTGTTCCCTCTGTCATAGGCGGGCTCCACTGTAGGCTGAGCTGGGGTGTACACCGGTTGCGAAGTAGGAAAGGTCCACCATGGCGGCATATAAGCCGCGTATGGCGATTGTTGAATATGACTCTGCGTGGTTCCATGGGGTGTATGTGCTGAGTTACCATATGGAGGTAAGTATCCATATGGGGGCGCGTAATAGTACCCAGGGAAATAAGCTTGATTTCCTGGCGTGACTGGAGCGTTCATGATTCCTGCCGGCATGACCACTGGCTGGTGAGGCAGCGTAGACAGTGCAGCTGTAAGCGCCGCTGTGTACAGGGGTGGCATGGCGTACGTGGCAGATGGCTGATAATACTGAGGCATGCTCGCCTGCGGCATGATAGTGTTCAGGCTTGCCGACGTAATAACTGGCATAGAGTTAAAACGCGATGTCTGTGCACCAGTAGTTACCGCAGGGGTAAACATGTTGGTACCAGTTACTCCTGGTTCCATGGACTGTAACCGCAGGGAAGTGTATGGGAGTACATCCGCTTCAGTTGTTCCAGAAGCAGTGACTACATTCCCCGAAAAACCTGGTGGTGGTCCTTCCGCCTCAAATTCCAAATCAAGCGACCTGGTGACGACCGGTGAAACCGGAGCAGTGGTGATGGGGCCTGTGCCTGCCCCCATGTTGTTATTTGTGGCTGCTTGACTTGGGGTGACTGCTGCGTTCCGATCACTGGCCATGGGGTTCGAACTGATTGTTACCGAACAGGTCCCACGGATGGCGCCAATGAAGAAACACTGACCTTACGGTGGTATCCGATGAAAACTTCTAGTATCAATGATCCGAACGAGCAGACTGCAAAACAGAAACACCGTTAGGACTCGTTACAGGAATGGGGTTATTCCTGTAACCACCCTCCGGCGTGAGAATAAGTCTCGGGTTTGGGAGTATAAAAGTATGGAGAGAGAAAGAAGTTGTATGAGAGTTCGATCATCTGTACCTTATACGTTTACCTCTATTTATAGTTTATGATTAGGGTTTCCCTCAACTTAGGATGGGCTCCTATAAGTTAGGGATTTGCATGATCTTCCCAAAAAGTTGGAGATTTGGTTGCGTGTCCTATCCGTCTAGGATGGAATATTCTAGAACAAATATTTATAATTGTTTATTTATAATAAAATAATAGGTAATGACCGGGTTGGATTATCCGATTGGGGTCATACCTCGTCAGGTTGTTTGGAATACCTTTTAAAAATTTAAAGCTAATGTTTCATTTTTGAGCGTTTAATCTTATTGTGGGCCTGTGGCTTTCTATTTGATCTAGGTGTTAAATCCATTACAATGGTACACCTGTAATGGGGTTTTCGTCTCCTTTTGTTGGAGATATGGCTGTAAACGAACCAAACGAACACGAACAAGACCTTGTTCGTGTTCGTTTGTTAAAAAAATATAGGTGTCCGCAAACCGTTCACGAACACTTATCGAACGGGATTTTATGTTTGTGTTCGTTTGTTAAGGAAATGAACTTGTTCGTGTTCGTTTGTGTTTGTTTGTTAATTTTAGACAACGAACGTTGGCAAACACAAATGAGCACAAACTAATGTTCATGAACACAAATGGAAACAAACGAAAACAAACAATCGTTCATGAACAGAATATATAATACACTGAAACTTATTAGATATTTAATTTGTCAGAATTTTGATATATTTAAATAAATATAAAAACTAAAAACACTAATTAACTATCGAACACAAGCGAACATGTTACCGAACGTTCACGAACATAAACGAACGAACGCCACCTCTGTTCGTGTTTGTTCATTTAACTAAACGAACGAAATTTCTTGTTTGTGTTCGTTTGTTTAATAAACGAACGAACACAAACGAACTTCCCACCGAACGATTCACGAACTGTTCGCCAAACGTTTGGTTCGTTTACAGCCCTAGTTGGAGACGTGTAATTGATGTGGAGGAGAGAGAGTTGGGAGGGATGGAGGAATGACATTGTGGGAAACTGGGGATAAACACCGTTTGTGCAAGACTGCGAGAGGGTAGGAGAAGAGGGGTGTATCCGTGGGGTAGGTCCACACAACATTGACGTGGCTTTATTCGTGAAGAGCCCCGTTGGGATGTTCTAATAAAAAAAACCGCTATAATCCCAAAATTTTAGCACCATTTTTTACTTTGACCTCAAAGTCAAATATAACGGATGGCTTTGACTATACACTAGTATTAAGCCCCTGTGTTACAGCTGATGTGGCATTTGACATGGCTTTTTGATGATGTGGCGGCTGAATTGGCATCTGACTTGGCTTTTTGATGATGTGACACTGGTTTAGTGATGTGGCAGATAATATTAGCAAACTGGGTTAGTGTTGGGTTAGTTTGGGAGTTCTATCGGCCAATAAGTTGGGAGTGGTGTGGTATAAATCGAAAGGAGAGTGCTATCGGCCAATTGGTGAAAGTTGAGGTTATTTAAATCCAACGTCCCTTAATTTTATAGTAAAAGACAGGGTTTATTATTAAATTTTTATGTTTAAATTTGTTTATGCGTTTTGTTTTGTTTTTTTTTTTCTTTTCATTAACGGGGTTAAATTTGTTCTTTGATTCCTTTTTTTTTAAACTACAAACTCATAAGTAGAGGTGAATAATAATCAAATTTTTAATTGAAACTTAATCGAAAACGAGTCAATCGAAATCCGACTAACCAAAAATCGAGTTAATCGAAAATTAGTTATCGATTTTTTTACCCTCGATTAACCAAACCGAACCATTCACATTTTCACATATTTCTAGCTTTTATGCCGCCATTTCATTTATTTCATGATTTATATACTAATTTCATGTATTTATATCTCAATTTCATGTATTTCTAAGCAACCATTTTAGCCAATTTCGATTTTGATTATTAATCAAAATTAACCAAACCGAAAACCGGCAAACTAACTGAATAAAGCAAACTGAGTAATCAAAAAGCAATTGGTAGCTAAAATAGATTAACAAATGACTTAGGTTTCTATTTCAATTAAGGCTAATAACCGAATTGAATCGAATGACGCACACCCCTACTTAGGGGGAGCAACACCTTACTACACTTGGTACCACCAAACTACAAGCTCTTTGGTAAATCCGACCATGTACCTTGCAAATGAGGGCAATTTAGTCTTTTTACCCATATCTTAATATATAAAACAAAGACAATTTATATATAAACCATAAACTCCCTCTCAATAAACTATCTAGCTCTTCGGAGAACCACCGATGCATCTCCATTGCCATCTACCATTCGTCATCACAACATATCTAAATTATTAGGTAAAAAAGACCATTTTGTCTTCATGTCAGGGCACATGGCTTCATTTAACGCTAAAAATAGATACTCGTTAGTTGAAAGAATGAAACGCGTAAACAAACTTAAACACGAAGGATAATTTTGTTATCTTCATGGTTTAGGAACAAAACCTGAAATTTAGTATAGTTAAAGGACGACAAGTGTACTTAATTTACTCTAGTTTTTGTTATATTTTTCTAAAGATTTTCCTATGTGCTAAACTTGAAACAGGTGGAAACTTGATCAGGGTTCACATGTTCTTGTTTACCTTCAATAACGAAAATAAATAGACCAATGGTGTTAAAGTTTGCAGCTTTCTAACATATAAAGAATTGGAGAGTAGCATGTAGGTTAAAGGAGTTGATGGGAAGTTGAAGTGGTTTAGGGTTAAGCATGGATTAAATAGAATCGAATTAATGGAGTCAGTCACATGAGCAAATGCCAAATGGGGTTGAGAGAGAAGTCGAAATATGCATCTCCACTTGTTTTATTTTGGATTTTAGCTTCAATTCACGTGTGATGCTACAAATAAATGTCTTGAGTATGTGGATTTATTCATATTAAAAATTTTCCATTTTCTATTTTTTTAAGTATAAACTATTAAACTAAGGGTTGTTTGGAATACCTTTTAAAAATTTAAAGCCATTGTTTCATTTTTTGAGTGTTTAATCTTTTACTGTGGGCCTGTGGCTTTCTATTTGATCTAGGTGTTAAACCCATTACAATGGTACAACTAAGAACATATTTAATAGGGTATTCGTCTCTTGGAGATAGAGGGGGCAATCTTGACCTAAAGCATTCCAAGTGGGTCAGTTTGGGTTGCTTTTAAAATTCTATGGGTTGGTTTGGGTAAGATATTTTAACTAAATGGGTCACAATGGGTCACTTAAAATTCCATCTTGTTATTTTCGGGTCAAAGCGGGTCGACAACATTAAATAAATGGGTCGATGTGGTTAGTGTCTTAAAGATATGGGGAAGGTTTCGGATCGGAATGGGTTTCGAGCCGGCATAAGTATCCGCACGAAACGGGTTTTGGATCGGAACGGGTTTAGTTCAAATTGAGTTTCGGGCCGAGTCGGGTTTCGGCACGACGCAGGTTTTCGATCAGAACGGGGTCGGTTCGTGTTGGGTTTCGGGACACCATCGTGGGAAAATGGGGATAAACACCGTTTGTGCAAGACTGTAAGAAGCCCTCCTAATCTGTTATGTTTTCAAAACTCCAATTTATACAAAAGAGTTAAATGCCCGGATAGTCCTTGTGGTTTAGCCTTTTTTCACCTTTAGTTCCTAACTTTCTAAAATTACCTCTATAGTCCTCAACTTTTCAACTTTCGTTCCTGGATAGTCCCTGGCGCGGATGAGGGTTAGTTTTTGGTGTTAAGTAGATGTGAAATTACTAAAACGCCCTTAATTAAAAAAACTAATAAATTAAACATGCCATTATATTAACCCACTATATCTCTCTAAACAATCCCACTTTCTCTCTCTACTGCATCTCTCTCTCTCTCTCTCTCTATACAGCATCCACCACCACAAGCTCCTTCCACCACCACCACCACCACCACCACTCTTCCTCTCTCTACATTACACCACCCTCAAATGATTAGTTAGCTATGCATCCCGACACAAGACTATGCGTTCAAGTACCAACTGCTTGTTATATATTATGACAAGATAGCTTAGTGCAATTTTCAAATTCTGTAGATAATTGCTAGAGCAGTTCAATTGGGAGAGGATCCAATCAGCTTAAGCAGACGCTTTTGTGAAGAGTTTCATAGAGATATGGACTATCTTCACTGCTTACATCCTACTGAAGAACCTCGTGTTTCTGATCACATGCCCCAAATCATTGATATGATAAAACGAGATTGAACAACGGTCGTGTTCTGACATTACTCCGGTGATGGTTCGGTTGTAGGCGACGCCGGTGTAACCAAGTTCGATTGCTTTAACGGCGAGTTTTAAGCGTGTGGATTTGTTGTTAGTGGAGGTTTGGTTTGGTGAATCGGTGTCGGGGATGTTGAGATCGAAAAACGCCATTGTTGGTGGAGTTAGGGTTGCAAGTTTAAAGGTGGAGGGAAGAGATGATTGCAGATAATTAGGAAGATGATGAAGTGGGTGGGTCCCACATAAATCTCTAAGTATTAAGCATGTCTCTTTTAACTTTTTAGTATTAATTTAACACTAAGGGTATTTTTGTAATTTCACATCCACTTAACACCAAAACCTAACTCCCATCCGCGCCAGGGACTATCCGGAAACGAAAGTTGAAAAGTTGGGGACTATAGAGGTAATTTTAGAAAGTTAGGGACTAAAGGTGAAAAAACACCAAACCACAGAGACTATACGGGCAATTAAGCACAATGTGAGAAAGCTTTACATAGCCTGCATTCTCTTTGATCTAGTCCTTTGTTAAAATCATTTCAAAACAAAATTATTATAAACACAATTTGTGTATTTTAACATTTCAAACACTCTTCAATATGTATTTTAGACTACATAGAACCATAATTAACTTAATAATGGACCCTCAAATTGAGCAAAATCGCAATCAAGTAAAAATTGTGAGTTTTCACTGATTAGTAATTTCATTAATCTTCAATGTTTCAATTCAAAAAAAATATTTAACCACTTCTGATAGTATAAAACAATCATGTTTAAGCAATAATTTGGTTTCTTACACACCAATTTCTTAAGAGATTATACTTGGGTTGTTCTTGACCCATTTCTCCCTAATCCACAACAAATATTTGATAGATTTCTAAACTACACACAGCAAACAACTTTAAAATATACAACATAAGAATAGGATCATAATCAAACTCTACTCAAACGGACAAACGGTGAAGAAGAGCACGTCGTCCAACATCAAGCCTCCACCATAACCTCACCAATCTATGAATCAAGATCTACTCGTAAACGGTACAACCGATATGGTGGTCGGTGTTCAATGGTTGGTTGTCTGTTAGCCATTGTGGGTATTTAAGTGGTGTAGAATTAGGGAGTGTGTGTGTGTCGCCGCTTTAAAAAAAAGTTGGATAATCCATGAAAACACAATTATACCTCATATGCAATGCAAATGAGGGATTTAACATCCAAAATACAGTCATCTACATGAAAGACCAAACTGTTACAAAATACAACCGTACATGAAATCTAAAATATGAACGTACAACATAGATCATACATGATATTTGGTCATTCAAAAATATAAGCAAACTCTTATTAGTTGCATAATTATTTAAATATAAAATAATCATTTAGAACAAACAATTTGTTAGCTATTCATATCCCAAACAAAGACTACCATCACCATCCAGCTTTTTTAAGAATTAAAGAGAACCGATAAACATGGAATGCATTCTACGAATCATTACACATAATAAGAAAACGTAGTGTTGAACATATGGATCATGCCATACAATTAGATTAGACAAGCATGGTTCAATTAGATTTAAGTACACTTACTTTGCATTATTGACAGTGCGACCGTTTCTGACTATTAACCTCTTTTACTTTATAATCATTTTCCAGAATCAACTATGGGCTTTCACAAAACTCCATCACCTGAAAGAGAGAGAGAGAGAGATACAACGGTGAAAGATTAACAAAACGACGAACTATAAGTCAGTAGACTCTAGTACCTTGCCACACATCGGACAAGTGTCACTTCTTTCCATCCATTCGTATATACAACCAAGGTGAAAATGATGAGAGCATTGTGTCACAATTTTAGGATTCTCTAAAGTATAGTCTGCAAGTTTAATTTATAACATTGTTAACACACAGAATTCACAATCAGCGTGAATGAAATCACGAATATTGTATTAAAAGAATTTACCATCAAGACATGTAGGACAAACATCTTCATTATCCGAAGATTGCTCATAGAGAAGACTTTCCGAGGCTTTGACTTTCAAAGACTTCTCTAAAGACTCTAAATTAGTTCCCCTTTTATAATCTTCATCTGTAGAATCGATACCAGATTTTCTTTTTGAAAGATCCATAACTTCCATACCGGATTGTGAATCTACTTGAAAATGGGTCATTGATTTCTCACGTCTAAGAACTAGGCCACGTTGCAAACGCGTGAATCTATGATCAGAATCGTAAGCTAAGGGTCGTGTAGCCGAATGAATGTCATCATTTGCAGAAGTTGGTAGTGAAAAACCAACACCCGAAGATGAAGTAGTTCCTTGAATAGGTGATGATATGGGTAGTTCTTCAATCCTCTGAAACAATGCACCGTACTGCATATTGTACCATAGCCAGATTAAGCGTCATTAGCCATACAACAATAACGAATTCATAAAAAAGTAACCAACTTTCCTTAAATTTTAATTTTAGGTAAAATAGCTCGGGCAAACTGCATGAAAGAGAAACTAACATTATATTTATTACCAACTTTAGCAACCAACCTCATTTTAATGACTGCACACCGCCACGTCAGATGCCACGTGTGCACAAAATGACTGTGAACCGTAATAGAATAGTTACAGGTTAGAGAAAATGATTTCTTTTCAAATTTACATTTAGCGTAAAGTAAGCGGATGGTCCCTGTGGTTTATCAAAACTTTGGATTTGGTCCCTAACTTTCCAAAAGTACACGGATGGCCCCTTTGGTTTGCACTTTGTAACCCACTTAGTCCCCGACTTCTTCCAAAAGTACATGGATGGTCCCTGTGGGTTGCAATTTGTAACGCATTTAGCCTCTAACTAGGACCTGCTGAAACCTTTAGATGTGTTGGCTGGGGACTAAATGCGTTACAACGTGCAAACCACAGGGACCATCCGTGTACTTTTGAAAAGCTAGGGGCCAAATCCAAAATTTTGGTTAACCACAGGGACCATCCGTGTACTTTACTCTTACATTTATAAACAGTTATTAAGTATCGCATCAGATGTCACGCGCCATATAGCCATATACATGTTTCATCATCAATTTTCAAAATTAAATAAAAAACATGTTTCGTTGCTACACTTGGTAATAAAATGTAACTTGGTTGCTAAAACTGGCAATAAAATGTAACTTTGTTTCCATCATTCCTTTAACTTAATGTCGGTTGCTAAAATTGATAAAAGAAAAATGTGAAGTTCGTTTCTATTTCTAACGGTTTGTCCTACTCCTATAGTATCTCTTCACTCCAAAAAGAATACAAACTTTCAACTTTCGGTATTTTGGTTAACTCCAAAACTTCACAGATAAGTAAGTAGTAAACTGGAAGTAGACGCTTTGCGCAACATCGACCAACCAAAAACAGTATAACTGTAAGTTTGTCACGTTATTACCTTATCAGCCCGATAACAGAGTATCGGTTGCTAAAATTCAGAAAAAAAAATTATATGAAGTCCGTTTATATTCTTACGGTTTGTCCTACTCATATGGTATCTCTTCTCTCCAAAAAGAATACAAACTTTCAACTTTCGGTATTTTGGTTAACTCCAAAACTTCACAGGTAAGTAAGTAGTAAACTAGAAGTGGACGTTTAACGCAACATCAACCAATCAAAAACCGAAAAAAAAAAACTGTAAGCTTGTCAAGTTACCACCTTGTTATCCAATCAGCCCCATAAGAGAGAATAACTATAATAAATGTAAAGCTTGTGAATTTAATATTTTAATCATGCTTACCCCTGAAAACAACTGGTGGAAAAAGAATCTTAAGCACAGACAATGTCTATATATCGCATTAGTCGAAAAATCTTCAAAGTCATCACCACATTCACAGCAACAAATAGAATTCATCTCAATTTATAACTGAATGCTGATATCTAGAAGCTTGTTGGACAATCAGATAACTTCAAGCTGCAAATAAACAACAAATATAACATAATTTGGTATAAACAAACAATGAATAAATACAAGATATAATCTAATCTGATATGGGCAGCTAAAAAATATGATTTTGAACAATGAACAGTAACATTGACAGAATTTAGGCAGCCAATATTGACTGTATAATCCTAACATCAAATGATCATAAAAAGGGCATATATGAATTGGTTTGAATAAAGGGTACATGAATATAAAAGATTTAAAAGAGAATGTATAACTAACAAATCAAGATTAAGAAGAGGGTATTAGGGTTTTTAATAAAAATACCGGTGGATGATCGGAAAAGACTCCGGCAACAATCGCCGGTGACAGGGTTCCAGAGAATCTTGAAATTTGAAGAAAATTAAGAAAGAATGTGAAGAAGAATCATGTGTAAGTGAAGGGTGTTTCGAGAGAAATAGAAAATGTTAACCAGCTTACTGTTTTTAGTTGGAAGATGGCGATGGGTTTTGTTGGTGAAAAGACTATTTTGCCCTTCCTGTTTTTTTAACCGAAGGCCATGTGTTGTGGGCTCTCATCGTGGCGTTATCATTGCCACATCATCGGCGGTGCATCACGTATGGCAAGACTAGGAGGGGACTGTGGGCGTGGGGTGATGAGGTTACGTGATAGGCACCGAACCGAACGTCACCTACCCTGGACCGACCACCCTCCACCAAAGACCGAACACTAGTCACCGAAGGCAACGCCACCGGATCAAACCAAACAACCTGAACAGATACGACCGGTATAGAGGATCATCCCTAACCAACCTGGGGCCACAACTCTAACTGCCTGGCAGTGACTGGTTCGGCCATAACTACCTTGCCACGTCAGCATACCCCAAAGGTATAAATACCCAACTAAAACCTCCCAAAAAGGGTAATCACTACTTTCCTCCTCTGACTCTCCTCTCTCTCTCTCTCTCTGACTTTACTGGACATATTCCGATACTTAATTTCACGCCCGAACTTGATCACAGAGAGGTTGCAGATAAGACTTCATGAGACTCTGTTGTAGCCAGCTTGGACCAACTGGTACTTGAGTCTTCATGGGGCAAGGTAGAGAAGACGTTTAGGGATTATGTGGGGTTTCTCCCAACTATTGAAACCCCGTAAAAAAACTAGATTGTTGTCATATGTCCCAAATTACTACGATGATGTCTTAGTTGTTTATAACTGGCGGCATGTTATGTGATTCGTTAACCATATGAAAACGCTTGTTTCAACGTATCTTATCTTAGTGTGACACATATAAGCATTGTGGTTACATAAGAAATGGAATCGTATTTGGGTTCGTTCGTTTAGTGAGGGTTCCACCAAACAACTATATCACCCTTACCTTTGCATCAACACCTAACGACGTCAAAACGTACAATAACTTGAATTTGTACCGTTGAATGAAAACGTATCATATTTAGCACAGACCAACCGAAAATGTACACAAAAATAAACATGAAAACGTATTAGACCAGACTCATTTTCGGAAAAAAAAAATCATGTTGAAACGTGAGTTTATATTGTTTAGTGAAATTACACCCACACATAAAATGAACATGGAACATTATATTTGATCAAAGTCGTTTCCGAAAAAATATATGTAGGGGTGTTCAGAATTCGTTTCGAATTCAAAAAATTTGAAATTCAATTAAATTCGATTCAACTATCAATAATTCGTTTCGATTATCAGAATTCGAATTCGATTCAATTTGAGTCAACTAAATCGAATACGAATTTATAATTTCAAATTCGATTCGATTCGAAATTCGAATAAAAATTATACATTTTATTTATTATTTTTATATATAATACATATATAACTTTTATTGGGCTATACTATAAATTATTTTCAAAATTTATTCCAATATTAAAATTACCCATTACCAAACCCACTACATGGTCCATAACTAAAACCTAAGTAGTAAATCTATCAATAGATTTCTAACCCTAAAAATATTAACTTGTAGTGGTTATTTCCCGAATTCTCGTTTTGAATGTTAGACTTATGATTCTTTATTTGGAATTTTTTAATGTGATATCGTGTTTTATGGCTGCTTTAAAATTTATGTTTCATTTTAATAGCTTTTTATATGTTTTAAAAGAAACGTAATCAAATCGAATTTATTCGAATTCGATTCGGATTCGAATTCGAATTTTTAATCGAATATGAATTGGGTTTTTTATTCGAATACGAATTCGAATCGATTTGGGTAGGTTTTAATCGAATACGAATCGAATTCGAATTCAAGGAAAAATTAAAATTATTCGAATAATTCGATATTCGATTCGATGAACACCCCTAAATATATGTGAGAAAAGTTGCGTCGAAACGTGAATTTATAATGACACGTACATAAATATAACCACGTGAGAAAATAGTTTTTTTTTTTCTTTTAAGCTAAAGAATGAAATTCGGGTTAGAAAGTGGATAATCGTACATGAAAACAAACCTCTTTTAAGCGACACTAGAAGAAACCGGGTTTCACGGCTTTACAAAGTGTACATTCGTTGTTCGTCAACTTACACCTCTAAATTGTGGGATTTTATACTTGGAGATGTTAGAAAAATTTTCATGTGAATACTTTTGCCAAGCAATTATTTACTTATGTGTTATCATTATTATATTGCTGTCATTATTATCATTATCGTTATTTACTTAAAATAATGAGATTTTGTTTGATACGGGGTAATGAAATGGACGAGTGAATGAAATGGATTAGATAATTGAATGGACAAAGGAATGAAATGGATCATTGCTATTGCATGCTCTGATTTGGTTACTATGTTAGAATGGAATGAAATGAATCATTATCTTGTGTTGTCTATAGGCAGGAAAAGATGAAGAAATAAAATCGATGATGGGTAGCAGTTGTGGGTGGCGGTGACGCAGGGTGGCGATGGTGGTGGGCAAGGAGGCTGGTGGACGGGATAAATTTGAAGGAATAAAATGCAACGCTTACTCCTAATCTATTAGACTAATAATTCTAAGGGGCTGTTTGGCTGAGCTTTTCAAAATGACTTATTTGCTTAATAAGCAAATAAGCAAATAAATCATTTTGAAAAGCTCCATTTTAAAGCTTTTCAAAACAGCTTATTGACTTATTTGCTTTTCAGAAAAGCAAATAAGCAAATAAGTTGTTTTGAAAAGCTTAGCCAAACAAGCCCTAACTTATTCATCCATGCCCACGATTGAATGTAAGACCCATCCTTTGAGAGGCATAACTATGGGTATGTTTGGCTAAGTTTTTTGAAATAATTTATTGACTTGGCTTTTTGAAAAGTCATAATGTCTAAAATAATGTTTGGCAGGAAAAAAAGTCAATAAGTCATTCCATACGGACTTTTTCAAAAAAGACCATAGTTGTATCAAAAAAACTTAGCCAAACATGCACTATGTACAAGTGGCATAGCCCCAATAGTCCAATACTACTGAGTTATAACAAAACTACGCATCGCGGCCCAAAAATATACATCACCCGTTCATCGTCTTTCAATCGCTCCGATTTACATTATTCTACCGGAGATTCCGCTCACACTTCGCCGGCAGTCCTTCTCCGACGACAACTTTCGCATCGGTGAAAGATAATCTACTGGTATCTTCTCTCTCACCTATTCTTCCCCTTTTAAATACTCCGATTAGGGTTCTTTTTTCTCTCTATATATTTTTTTAAATAAAATTAGGGCTTTTTCTATATCGTATTGTATCGGCAGAATATATGTTACTTGAGGTTCTAAACAGCTGTTATGTAAACCTAACACTTTTATATTGCAGTGGAAATGTCGGAATACGAGAATGTTGTTGGAGGAAAGCTGAAATTAAAGGGTAAAGCTCTTGATGTGAAAGCTGGTGGTAGCAAGAAAAAGAAGAAGAAGACTAGAAGTTTGTCTGATCAAGCTATCCAAACAATTGAGAATGAAATTTCTGAAGGTATTGTGATATGATGCTTACATACCTGCAACTTATTATGTTTATCTTACTTGTTGTTTGAAGATTGTTTGGATATATTCATCATGTTATGTTGGTTCTATGATGATTCACACTTATACACACTATCTATATATGTGTACACACACAAGTGTATATTGTGTTGTTAATGGTCTTTTAACAATTAACACCATTGATGACATACAAGTTATTGAACTCTCCTCGGTCACTATTTAGACGTCTTAGTTTTGCCTCAACTGTAGTCTTAAACATTTTAAAGTGGCTAGACGTCTCCTTTACATACACTTGATAAACCACCCAAGTTTTTAGACCAAGACATATCTTTTATCTTCTGCTCATCTAGGTGTAATAGGACTGCGTAAGTCATTGTGAACTAGTCGAAGAAGTGCATTTGCTCTCCATTGCGTGGAGTTTGGAATAGAGTCCCAGTGTTTTCCCTTGGCACAAGTTCTGCATACTTCTTTTACTTTTTGTATAAGAGGCAACCCCTTCAACTGAAATTGTAGTTTGTAGGCATGATGAAGTAGGAACTTTAACTACTAGAGTACCAAAACAAACATTCTATCAACTGTGTAAACTTATCGTTGAAAGTTGTTAACCAGTTAACGTCACCCTTTTGTCCTCTTTCCTTTTCAACAAATGCCATAAAAGCTCCTCCTGTTCATCTAACTCCGCGTGTTTAGTACATCTTTGATTGTTTCCCAGCTCGGGCATTATGAAGCAAAATGTCCCAGATTATGGCACTTGTAACATTCAATCGAGGATTTGTCCACCTCTCTGTAATCCTCTTCTTCTGCCTCTTGTTGCCCTTTCACCACCTGATATCTTGAGGACTTGCTTTGCCCTTTCACATGGAGTGTTTCAAACTCAGTACATATAGTCTGCAGTTGAGCTCTTTTGACCTTAGTTGACCCTTGAAAATTCTGCTTCATGTTGTCTTAAATTTGTTTGCTACCATGTCAAGAATACCCTATCAATTGATTGATATAGGAATTCTTGAGCTTGAGATTGTTTAGTTTCATCTTGTCAATCTGCTTCAATCATGTCTTATTTGGCACGACTCCTTGCCTTAAAAATTCCAGTTCCATTATTTATCGAGATCCTGTTATTTTTTTGAACTGGTGAAGGTCTTCAACAACCAAACCCAATGGTCATAGCGACCAACTGACCATCAAACTTGCTGACGCAACAAAACCCTTAACACTTTACTGGTCTCTCTTCTTTTACAACTCTGTAATTCAGGCTGTAGATGCGAGTCTCTGATACCAATTGTTAAATTGATTTTATGATTCACACTTTTACATTCAATTTTACTGATTAAAGTTGATTAGATAATATTGAAGGAGACAATTAGCTTTAGATAGATATATCCGTATACTGAACAAAAGTAGAAGGCTAACAATCTGCATAACTACTTCTTATTCACATACTCTATTTTAGGAATACTTATTTAATACCAAGTAACAATAACAGATATATTGAAGTTTTACGAGCTTGATCACATCATGTATATGTCTGAATTTTCATTGAAGGGGTATTTTGTTTTGATTAATCAGTTGCCTATCTAAATAGCTATGTTCTTATTGTGCTAAAGCATTTGGAATCTAAAGTTCGTTTGAAATGGATGTGTAGGCACGGGAACAGTGGATGAGGAAGAGCTGAATGATGGTTCTAGTTCAAAAGCAAAAGGCGGTGCACATGTGGATAGTTTGACTCCTGCAGAGAAACGTTATATGGAGCAAAGGCAGAAAATAGACATGCAGAAAATGGCCAAGACATCCAATAAGTCACATCGTGACAGGCTTTCAGAGTTCAATCAGTATCTTGCCAACATGAGTGAACACTATGACATTCCGAAAGTTGGTCCTGGCTAAGGCTAACCTTGATTTGAACTGCTGCTACAGCACCATGTCTTTCATGAATTTCTGTCACTGCTCATGGCTTGTAGTAATACAATCTCTATCCTACATTTGAACAAGTTATTTGTTATGTTTTTCCTTGAACCCTAAACTTGTGAGCATGCGAGTTTGATTACATTAGTCCAGTTGCTTGTCTTCATATTTAACTTTGATCGACTTTGAACCAAGCAAAAACTGTGGAATCAGGATTTTCATTACGTAGGGTTGGTTTTGAAATGGAAAAGGTGAAATAAAAAAGAATCACCAAAATGGACACTTTGATTACATAAATTACGAAAATATACTTTCGACTTGTAGATTTTTTTTTTTCTAATCTACCAAGACGTGCCCATTGTAACCAGTCAGACGTAATGTAACATAACCCCATTCAGGCACGTCGCATCTTATTCGTTGAAAGAGGTCGAGTGTAATTGTGTTCATTATGCACCCGAACTATGAATGGGGTAATTAACATGAGCCGAGTAAGTCATGCTCACATTGAAAGATAGGCAAGTGTAAATGTGTAATTGTGTTCACCATGCACCCGAGCCATGAATGGTGTAATTAACATGAGCCGACGTAAGTTATGGCGTTATGCTCACTTGTTTGACACGTCCTATTACATGTTTACACATTGGACTTTACTTGTGCACCTTAAACCCAAAGATGTCACCTTTGTGATGCTTGATGTTATTGTCAATGTCTACGAAAACATTTGCAGATACAATGTTGGTTTTGTTATTTTTTTTGTTTCAAGTGTCCATTTTTGTTAAACTTCAAAAAAAAAAAAAAAAAATAGAGGCCAACGACAGCCATTTTTTTGCTGTTCTTTTTTAACGCTCTGCAAATTGCAATGAAGTACTACATGTCACAAAACATTACTTTACTGGCCTGAATCCGAAATTATCAAAAAAACATTAATTGTACAAATGTTTCTCTACATTTGTGTTTCTTTTCTCTAAACCCTAAATATACTTCAATCCTGACATATATTGTTGTCTGGATATTAAATACTGGGTCAAGGAATATATAATCCCTAACAGCCCCAATATCCTTATCTTCACAACATCTGTGATTATCGACGAAGCTAAGTTAAGAGGTATCGTAAGCAACGGCATCGAGTCGTTTCTCTTTCTGTAGCTCCACACAAACTGATTAAACATAACATGACTCGGGAACGTTAAAATCAGTAGCGCCAAATTTTTTACCGCAAAAAACCAATCGGCCCCGCCAATTTGCATTCCCCAACCAACATTTCCTTGCCATATCTCTTCCCATATGCTGTAAAACGAAGTTATAACCATATAACCAGATATTACAACCGTAACCGGGAAATACCTCTGTTTGTCCCCAAATCCCGCTACAAAATCCGAATCTTGATTAAGCAGCAAGAGTATAGGTGCCAAGAAGAATATCGCACGGTTTGATCCACCGGTTAGATTTACATTTAATATAAGACAGATGGCGAAGCACATAACGGTTGCCACGTTTCCGACAGCTGGCATCCATGCGCCCTCAGCGGCCATTCGTTTGATTGTAAAAGCGGGTACGGTAGACACCCGACGTTGCTGCATGAATCTCATTTTAGGCGGGAAAGTAGCAAGCGAGTTGCTACTTTGACCGGATTGACTGTGTTTAAGACCACCGCCCCTCTCGTTGACTTTTTCCCGCATGAGCGATGCCAACTCAAACTTAATCTCGAGTGCAATAAGCATAAAGATAGCAGCGTACAACCCTAAAAGAGAAGTTCGTGCACCCTCAACCGCCAGCAAAGCGGTCAACTTACTATCTTCCTCACTCATCGTATCGATCCCACTTTCCGCTAAAATAGTCTGAACCCTGACTTGACCCTCTAACAAATACGTAACCGGGAATAACGCCACTAGTAACGCAAACACCCATGGTAGGACCTTAGTGCTTGAAGCTGACGGAAGATGTGTGAAGACCACAAACACAGAGGTGCAAACCATGGTTATGATTATAAGAATGTGTAAAACCGTTGCTTGAAGGAAATATTCAGCGGATATATAAACACCAAGCGCGATTCCCATTGCGATTGAGAAGATCATTCTTAACTCGACTATGTATTTGATGGGAATAACGGAGGTGAATGCTGAAAGTGAGAGGAGAATTGCTGAGATCAGCAGCCATGATGGCCATGTAGGCTTTGATGTAATGAAACCGTATATTGAGATGTCGTCAGATGATTGACGAGCGGCTTTGATTAATTCAGAATGGTAAGTCCATGAAGATGGTAGTGGTGGTTGCATGACTATAAAAAGGAGACCCGTTGCTATAACTAGTACCAAGCCTCTCTTAGCAGACTGCATACATATAAATAATTAATAAATGTCAGCATATAAGTTAGGAAACATTAAACAGCATAAAAAAAGAAGAGTAAAATGCCGTTTTCGTCCCTGAGGTTTGGCCAGTTTTGCGACTTTTGTCCAAAGGTTTTTTTTCTGCATCTGGATCCAAAAGGTTGAGATGCGGAAATACCCCTGACTTAACGGAGAAAAACGGATGGAGTTAACGAGCCGGATGAAAATGGCAAGATTTCAAATCTTTTGAATCTAGATGCAGAAAACAAACCTTTGGACGAAAGTTGCAAAACTGGCCAAACCTCAGGGACAAAAGTGGAATTTTACTCAAACAAGAATATATTAGGTATATACTAATTTTTGCCTATTACTCTATTAGAAGAAAAGAAACACGAGTTGGCAATTTCGAACCATTTATTCATGAATGGATTGGTTTGGTTGTGGTTTATTAGGTATATTGTAGTGCAGTAATGCTTACAGCCTCCTATATTGTTTTGTTATAAAACAGATTGCAATAAAATAGATTTTGTTACCGTGTTTACCGTATTAACTGTTTATAACAAAAGGATAAAATGATAAAAATATTGTTTGTGGGTCAAACCAAGCCGTTCATCTTGCCACCAGGACAAGAGAAAGAATTAACAATTAAGTATGGAGGTTTTGTTTACCATGACGTGAGAAAAGTGTAGAGCAACAATGGGAACGCAAGCCAATCCTGTCAAAAGTATACAAAATCCCAAAAGTAACCCTCCAGATGGCGATCTTCCGTTCCACCACTGCAACGCTTCAAAGATTGTCTCACGGCAAAACCAGACCGACAAAGCGAAAACCGCAGCATGTGAATATCCTTGCCACGGTTTCATCTTTGATGCTGTTCTTGAACGATCCCTGCACGTTATTAAAACTTAAAAGGTTAAAAAATAATATGTAATATTTATAATTGAAAATAATCGAGAATTAAGGTGAAGCAAATACTTGTACAAAAGCAACGGAGGAGAAACGGCCAATAAAAGAATGGCTGATGCCCATAAACCAGCTTTTGATGTCATAAACAACAACGACAGCTTCGATGAATACAAGCAAGTTAGCACCCAAACAGCTTTTGGTCCAACACGGTGGTCAACCGAAAGTCTTCTCACAAGAGCCAATCCCACAAAAGTCGTTAGAACAACCATGTAGCTAGGGTACATGACCTCGTCATCAAAGCTATAGTAATAAATGCCAGAGTACGTATAAAAACGGTTCTCGATGTAGCATAGAAGTAAGGCGTGACCGATTAAACCAACTTCTGTCAAGTAATGAAGCTTTTGCGGAAGAAGAGCTAGACCAGGAACGGCCATTGCTAAGATGACATCAGCAACGATAAGCTTACAGAAAGATCTTAATGACATGCCTGCTAGCCATATGTTGAGATCCCAGAAATTGTGATATACAAACCATGTCACCATTAAGCTCCCAAGCACAACGAATGCAAAATACGACGAGAGGTTTTTCTTTGTGAAAAAACGAGCTAGATAGAATCCGGCTACTGCAGGGAGTGGTATGAACTGCAACAAGGTATTGGAAAGTTAATAACACTATGTTAGTGTATGGAAATACGTTCTTTATAGTTCATACTGCACAGGTAGTCTATAAAAACTAATAAAAGAAATAGATTCCACTCCTACTCATAAATAGGCTGAGCTCGAGCTGAGCTTGAGCTTTAAAAATAAAACTCTAAATGCGCCAAGCTCAAGCCTATCTGGCTCGGATCAGCTCGTCTACATGGTTACACCCCTACTCATAAGTAAGCATTTGTTGAACCTCCATCATAAAACTATATTAATTTTCTTAACAAATTGCACAACATTCACATCATAAATCATAAGAATAATGTTTAGCCAGTGTTGTAAGCCATATTAAACCTACATAGTGGAAGACACAAAACGTACTCCAAGACAAGAAAGTGCATAATAGAAAATATATAACACGCATACAATATTATAATTTAATACTATTCCACAAATAAATAAAAAAAGTAATATGATTCCCTTTTAAACCGAATGGTGAAGTCCAAAAAAAAAATTCCTATCGCACACTACACCCTGAATTGAAAACTATGAAATAGTGATGGGCCCCTTTTCACAAAGAATAAGAAACCAAAGGAGAGATTCCAGAATAAGTGACAGAAGAAAATGATTCCAGGCCCCTTTCTTAAAAATAACAACAAACCAAACAATGGGGTTAGACAAAAATGGAAAAGAAACTAAAATGCCAAGGATCTCTTAAAAATTGCACCCAACATAACCTAAAGCATCCTAGTTGTTGCGCTATGTCTAAATTTGCAACGTGAGGCTCGCTAGAAAAGTGAGCTTGCTCAAAAGGTGAGCTCCCAACAATATTTCTACTTTTGAAACATAAGGATGAAACCCAACTATGTTTCATGGATAGTTAAGCATTTTATCATGTGAGCTATATTCTATTTTCACTATTTGTCCTTGATTCAATCAACCAAATTTGAATGAGATGACAAAAGAATTTTTTAGTGTAACCAATATTAGAGGGTGTTTGGGATTACGTTTTGAAGTGATTATTTGATTATTGTGTTTGTAAAACATAAATAATCTAAAAAAGTGTTTGGATGAAGCATGTACCTACATGCTTTTTCAAAACGCAAAATCTATTTTGAAAACGCATAATCTATTTTGAAAACGCAACACCAAACACCCCCTTAATATGATTGAAAATTAAGAGCTTTATTACTAGTCGATATTACCTATTATTCGGTTGGTAGAATTGGCAATTGGCGATCAATAAATTGATATCACAGCAAAACATTATACGGTGACATGTTATGCACAGCTATGAATGAATTTAAGAACCATAAAAATAATTTAAAAGAATTCACCAACTCCAAAAAAAAGGTCTCTTTAACAATTCAAATAATATATCTAAAAAACTAAGCTTCATGAACTGCTAATATAATTTTTTGAAAAACCATGCATGCTATTTGTTCCAGAGCATTTGCTACGATAAAAAACTATATGGCTCATGACAACTAGATTGATGAAAACCACACATATTTTCTTTTACTTTCCTTTTTGTGCAAAGACAGCCATCTCAACTATAAGGCGTCACATGGAAAGTAAATGCTAATATAGGAGAGAAAATAATAGCAAGAACTAGAGAAGAGCAACAAGATAGAAACACTTGAATAACAATCACTTTCTAGACCAAAATATGTCCTGCAGCAATGTTGTTGTATATAATAAACTGACCCTTGTAATAAGATAGCAACATATTGACATATTGTCACCGCTAGTCTTGATAGAAGCCCACAAATTGACCAGTGTTTTTTAACTAACAAATTGTTGCACCACATTTTCCTATGCAGCCTAGTTTATTTTAGATTATAGAAACCATTCACAGTTGGAACTAAGTTTAACCATACTGGTTGGGCTGTTGTTAGTTCGGCTTAGATTTGCCAATTGCCCCTTGGCCACAAAAAGAAGAGAAAATAATTACTTTACACAACCTAGTAGTTGAATGATATAGGTTTGCAAACACATGAATTATAACAATGACACTTAAAAATAGCATTTGCTTGAGAATGACATACCAACACAGGAAATCCCACAACGACTGCTCCAGCACCACTCACAAAAACAGCCAAACCAGTGAAAGCCAACGAACTAGAAGCATCAGCAATCATGCCCATTTCATATGCACCAGCACCAGCAGCCCCTCCTAGCATCGTAAAAGTGACCAGAACATAATTCAACGGCCAAGGAACCTGAATGTACCGAGCAAACGAATGGAACACAACCCTAACCTCCAAGCAAATAACAACAACAACCAAAGCAACAGCACCGTTCACTATTCTAATACTCCGCAACTGATGCTCAATCTTAGTAACCCACCACAAAGCCCCTCTGGTAGACGCATACAATTGAAACAAAAACGGAATGAAAAAAAGCAGAAACAAGTCACAAACCGCAGACGCGGATGAAAACACAATCGAATAATGAGACGCAACATGAAACATCAACGGAAAGAATAACAAGTTCAAAGTATGCAAACAACTCTCCAACTGACCAAGAATCAAATTATCATCGGGCACCTCTCCACCGTGATAACTAACTTCCTGCTTCAACTTAAATGACGAAACCCTCGGTATCGAATACAACCAATAGAAAACACAATTAAACACCATATGATAATAAGCAGCATTCACCATACCAACAGCAGAAACAGTCGCCCAACTAAACAGCACCGAACCGATAAACGGAATACACGCAAACAAAATCCGTTCAAGAGCAAGAACAATAGTCGGATACTCGATCTGAATCCACTTAAACTGAAGAGACGCCCAAACACCGATCAAAAAATTAGCCAAAGCGCATACAAAACAAGCAAGTAAACCTAAAATCACCGAATTAAACGTCACAAACAGAGACGAACTAAAGAAGAACGCAATCTGTGCAGAAATTAGCGAAAACCACACCGCGAAAAACGAACCGGACTTGAAGTTCAACGAGTCGAGAATGTAAGCGATCATAAGCCCTAACGTCAACACGGTTACAACCGGAGTACCGCCGAGATCGAGGAGAAACGCAGCGGATGGAACCAGTGCGATGGCGATCCTAGCGTTGTGAACGAATGATGACGGAGAGAACCGAGAGTTCTTTAGCGATCTGCGGTTGTTATTATTATTATTACTGCTGCTATTGGTGGAGCTAGGGTTAGGGTTTGGTTCGGTACTGTAGCCGTTGTTGAAGGTGGTGGGGAAGGTGGGGGCGCTCATGGACGGAGAGATATACGGACGGTAGGAGCGAGATTGGAGGTCCGGCGGAAGCATGGTCGCCGGTGGGAGTTTGATCGGAAAATGGGATCTGAGTGAGTTGAGTCGGAAAGTGGAAAGTGAAAAGAGTGGTAGGTTTGATCTGAGAGAGTGGGTCCAGTGACGTGTTTGCGAGATTCACCACCGTTGGATCGGAGTTTCGCGGGCCCCACATCCACGTCTACGAGACTAGTGTATTAAAATGGATTTTTTTTTAATTGAGAAGGGGGGGATTTTATTAATTTTCACGATCAACAAAATGTATGTTCATGTTTCTAGCAAGGTTAGCGAACAGCCGAACACAGCCTGTTACCATCAATTAACATGGTAAAACCGATACTGATACATTGAAATTAGGCTTGTAAACGATCCGAACTTTCATGAACTATTCGTGAACTTATTTGGCGGGAAGTTCGTTTATGTCCGTATGTTCGTTTATTTAATAAACGAACGAACATGAACAAAATATTTTGTTCATTTAATTAAATGAACGAACATGAACAGACCTTGTGTTCGTTCATTTATGTTCATGAACACTCGTTTATGTTCGTGAACGTTCATTTATGTTCGTTTGCTTAAATTTTAGTGAATACATAAATAATTATATTTATATAAATATTAGGTTTTCTAACTACTTATATAAATATATTTAGTTAATAATTGAGTTTTATAGTAATAAAAATGAAATTTTAGAATTTTTCTTAGATCGTAACTGATCATTTATTTAATATTTACATAAAAAAACTACTTAATTTTAGTACATATGGATCCTAATTTAATTTAGATGTGTTTTCGGATGAATTGTAATATATTAGATTTGTTTGTTTGTGTTTACTAATGTTAAATTGTGTTTGTCTATATTTGCTATAAAAATATGTTTAGTTAGAAATTGAGTTTTCTAGTAATGAAAATGAAATTTTAGAATTTTTCTTAGATCGTAACTGATCATTTATTTAATATTTACATAAATAAAACTACTTAATTTTAGTATATATGAACCCTAATTTAGATGTGTTTTCGGATGAATTGTAATATATTAGACTTGTTTGTTCGTGTTCACTAATGTTAAATTGTGTTTGTCTATATTTGTTTAATTACGTTCATTTGTGTTCGTTTTTGTTTGTTCAATCATGTTAATTTATGTTTGTTTATGTTTATTCAAATATGTTCAGTTAAATTTTCTTTTTGTTTGTGTTCGTTTATGTTAGTGAACTGTTCGTTTAGGATTTAAATGAAAGAACATAAATGAACACGAACATGCTCGATTTCTTAATGAACGAACACGAACAAAAAAATATGTTCGATTATATGTTCGTGTTCGTGTTCTTGTTCATGTTCGGTTAAAGTTAAATGAACGAACACGAACATTCATATGTTCATGTTCGTTCGGTTCGTTTACAAGCCTAATTGAAATTTACCGAATCCTCGCAACAAATATTTTTCCATCCCGCTCTATGTTTTATGCAAAAAAATGACTTCTCTTTTATACCTTCTATTGTTTTGATTGTTGTGTATGCTAACCTTCATCTCGTACACATAATGTGGCAACTACTGAACCCTATGCGTTGCTGCTGCTCAACTTTTAGCCAACTTAGTGCCATTGACCACAGCAATTCAGCACAATAAATGAGATTAGAGTGTGATTGGTTGTTTCCACAAGGAACTCGCATCTTAGACAACTTTGATCTTTAACACCAATACCTTTCTTAACCAACTATGCTCTAATAGGTATTTTCTCGTTGTTGCCTTCCACACAAAAGTGTTACTTTTAGGAGTTGTCCAGTTGTACCAGCTTATCACAAATGACTGATTTTTGGGAGAGTAGTTTGCCCAGTACTCTTTGACTTCTTTAACTGAGAATTTTCACATGTTACCTGTCTTCTAGCCCCACACATCCTCACGTCTTTCCAGTTGCCCCCATTTAAAAGCGCAGTTTGGGTCGCAAAGTTACTCCATTGTTCGGGTGTTTCCGGTAGGAGTGTTCAAATCCGAATTTTGGATATTCGAAATTTTCGAATACCAGATTTCACTGTCCGAATCCGTATCCGAAATTTTGGATATCCGAAATTTCGGATATCCGATCAGATAGTGAATCGGATATCCGAATATCCGATTTTTATTTAATTTTTATTTTTTTATTATTATTTTTATATTCAAACCGTATATTTTGGATACTTTCGGATATCTGAATATAAGTTTTCGGATATTTTGGATATTTTTCGGATACTTTTGGGATATTTTGGGATACTTCTAATATTTTTGGATATTCGGATATCCGAAAAAACTAAAAATTAAATTTTCGGATATTTCAGATATCCGAAATTTTTTAAAATCACTATCCGAATCCAAAATATCCGAAAATTCGGATATCCGAATAATATCCGAAAATTCGGATATCCGAATTTTCGGATATTTCGGATATCGGATAATTCGGACCGGATTTTCGGATCCGGATAGTTTTGAACACCCCTAGTTTCCGGTTGTGAAGATTCCCAACCCCACCATCTTTGGTTGTTTGATTTTGTGTATTGTTCGGCCAGCAAAACTTGTTGTGACTGATTTCGTACAAGTCTTTAAACTTCTCCCTTAACGGAATATCTGATAGCCATGCATCTTCCAAAAATCTCGTTTGGTCATTGTACCCCACTTCACATATAATTTTTTGATTCACATCTACATGTTGCTTTTCTAAGTCTTTTCCAAAAAGGGCTATATTCTTCCACACCCCGGTGTACGCATTTACCACCGGTGTTAGTCCTTATTTTCATTTCCTTTCGTGCACAGTCTTACGGGTTTGATCTAAGTCTCCGTCACCACTTCATTAAAAGGGCAATATTTACCTCCCTTATGCTAATGATCCCCAACCCTACCAAGCGTTTGTTGTTTAGCATATTTTCCCAACCGACACATCTCACTTTGTTCTTTGCGTTCGTACCTCCCCGTATAAACTTCCGTCTAATGCCTTCCAAAGTTGTCATTACCTTCCGGGAGCTTTATATGATAACATAAAGTATGTGGGTAGGCTCCCCCAAATCGCCTTGACCAATGTTACACGCCGCACAAACAACATTGTTTTTCCTTTTCAAGTTATACATTACTATCACGTGGATACTTAGTCCACCGTATCTTAGACTAAGGGGTTATTTGACAACTTCTGAATGGTTAAGTGTTGAACTAGTAAGAGGTCTGAACCATTAAGTGTTGAATCAATAAGAGGTTTTAACCATTAATAGTTAGTATAATGTTTAAACGTTCAGAGGAAAATGTCTGACCAATTCAATTATAGGTCTTAACTATTCAGACTCAGTATACTATTTAACCATTCAGAGGCAAATGTCTGAATCATTCAGACATCTACTCGCGAAACAAACAGTCTGAACCAGTAAGAGGTATAAACCATTAAGAGCCCAATTAAGAGCTAAATAGACAGCCCTTAAAAGTATATTTGTTTAAAACTCTACTTTTAACTGTTATTAGTTTACGTATTTCGAAATTTTAAATGCCACAAAAAATGTAAACTCTTTTGTAATATGTGTTTGGACACTATTGATCTGAGGTGGCTAGAGACGTCACTTCACACCCACTCGCCTAACATGTTTATACGTCTTACTAGAAAATAAAAAACCTCCATGCTGTGAAAATCAATGGGTTCCATTGTCTTTTATTAATTTAATATTAAGTATAGTTTAAATTTAAAATTTAATTCCTTCGATATTATGACATATAAAAAAGGCTAAGGTCGGTGTAAGGCCGAGATTAACATATATTATTGAGCACGTAAGATGTTACATTTGTCATTATTGTGGTAAGTATGTTTAAATTGTGACAAATTGACCATCATGTTTACTCAAATATACCTATAAAATTTACCTTTTCATCATGAATGTCGTGTTCTATCATGTTTACTCAAATATACCTATAGAATTTACCTTTTCATCATGAATGTCGTGTTCCATCATGTTTACTCAAATATACCAATAGAATTTACCCTTTCATCATGAATGTCGTATTGCATCATGAAAGAACCAAATTCCTGAAATCTTCTTGCCATTTGCATGACATTCCAAATCAATGTTTTCTTTTATTGTATAAACTCTTTGTGCCAACAGTTGTATCCATCATGACGTACGAAACTTGTTTTTTTACAAACATTTTTATATGATATTTTATCATTTTATTTAAAATATGGTATAAAAGAATTATAAGAAAACTATCGATACAATATACGATACGATATTATATTCTACTACACATATACGATAGTATACACTACTATACTACACATGTAAGCATGTACTGTATTATGTGTCATGCCCGCGAGGAGCGTGACTTACCAAGATTAAGCCACTAATCATGTTGAACCGTTTCAGTTTGATTGGAAAATGTTTAGCTATCACATTCAACATGAATAGTGATAAGAGTTTCGATGTTTGAAAACGTTAGTTTAAGTTAACAGCGGAAGCAAAACCATAAAGTCCAGACGTAATCAAAACCATAGTTGTTAAGCATAATAATGAAAACAGTTTAACCAAAAGCCATGACATTCTCCAAGCTGCAAGTCCCCTTTTGACCCATACCTAACGTCCTGCAAAGCATGCTAAAGTGTATCAACATAAAGTTGGTGAATTCACAATTATAGTTATGCGTTGTCACACCCCAACCGATAACGGAAACATCGGAGTGTGACGAAAATGAGATTGCAATAGACTTCATAACACTACTTGTGACAATATTTAATTATCAAAATTTTAGTTCATTACTAAAAGCAAAGTACAATGTTTGGAAGCAAATTACGACAAGAAGTAACATGAAATCAAAATACAACAAGTACTAAAATCTAAGGCGTGTTTCTAGTCATCCTACTAGATTTCGTTTATCATCATCAATTTCCTGCAATACGTATTAAAGTACATGTCAACACATAAAGTATTGGCGAGCATACGAGTTTGAGTATTATCATATGTATAAACGTTTAAACAAATCCACATGGCATAATCGTAATCTAGGACTTAACATAATGATACTAGCATGCAACTTGTAATTGTTAACCCAAAGTTTCCCGCTAGCGTAATCTTATCGTAGCAACGATAAGACCGTTTTGTTTAAGTTAGCATGAGCTCAAGAATACGGGCGGCGCGTTAATTCTATAGCGTTATACATGTTAAGGGAGGCTTGTACGGAGTTAATGACAAGTATAAAGCAAATAAGTTTATAGCATGTATGAGTTCTAGTATCACATATCAAGCATTTATATTGGATTGTTTGTTTGTAAGCATGTTTGTAAGTGTGTGTTTTAATAAGGAATAAGTATTGCACCCAAAAAGTGATGAAAAGTAAAAAGGGTCATGTACACTTACGGTTTTGCAAAGCTTTTTGATTTAACCGAGAGTTGACGAGATGTGGAGATTGGAACACCAAAGTTACCTTACATTGGGGAAACAAAGGTGTGTGAGTATTCGGATTTAGTGGAGAGTTTGGATTCGAATTTATGTATGAAAATATAGCTCGTATAAATACTCGTTTGGGCACTAAGATTTTATGTGTTTTCATTGGTCCTAACTTGCCCATTAGAATCACAAAAGATAAATAAACAAAGATAATATAACCTAAGTTCATAACATCTAACCATAATCCGATTAGTATGATGAATCCGGCTATATATATATTTTATTTTATATAGTATAAGTCCATTATGTAATATCATATAAATCACGTAAGTCAAGCATGGAGGTAGGATGATTAGCATCCATTAAACCTCATTGTATGATTCACCAAAGCACACGGTTATCAACATAATTGATAACCCAGGTGGTCATGAATAATAAGAATTATAAACTAACTAGTTTGCCAAGTAGCCAAGTAAGATCAACCCGGGTGTTCCATACCCATCATGACAAATGTTAGAGGTGCGGTAGGGTTGTGTTACTTTGAGTCTTGAAAGCTACTTGGATGAACAAAAACAAAACAAGCAAGTGAGGTAGTGGAACAAGTTGGGATAGTCCAAGCTTCCATGGTTCACACATTTAGACACATGCAAGACTCACCATATGGACTATGGTAAGCTTAGATGGTCACACACTTGAAGGTTACTTGGAACCTTATCAAAACAGAAAGTTTAGGAGTTTCTTGGACCTTAAACTTGATGGAGAACAACCACACACAAGCCCCACAATCATGGGTTTGATTGAGGACAAGGTAGGTACAAGTTCTTCACAAGAAATGAACTAGAAGATGAACATCTATAAGGTTTAGTGAAAGTAGAAAACTAAACCCACTTTGGACACCAAAATCGGAGTTGTACCGCCTTGTTACACCTTAGTGAACATTGGGTAACAAACCTTGATGTTATCCAAGTGTTTTGAAACAAGAAAACTCAAAGAATAAGTAGAAGTGAGTTAGAAATCACTTTGAACTCCAAAGATATTCTGCCAAAATCAGATTTTTTTTGCACTTTGAAAGAGTCTTGAGAGAGTTTAGAGAGTTTGTGAAGTGTGGAGGAGTTTTGGAAGTGATGTATATATAGTAGGGGATTAGGGTCTGGGTTAAAAGGAGGTTGGAAGGTGACTATAGGAGAAGGGAGGTGGAAAAAAGGTGAATTTCGCGCTTTTTTAACATTTTGTCTGCCCATATTCGTAGGCTACGACTTGCAGGCCGTAGGCTACGAATTGGTCTGTTTCAATTTTATTTTTTTGGCATCTTAAGGGATATATAAGTGTGTGAACATCAAGAATGTATATGAGTATGATTTCGAATATAATTTAAACATCAAGTACAATTCGGTTTCGTATATATAAAGCACGTATTCGAGATTGATTAAGTATCATGTATTTGTGCATAAACAAGTGTGAATAAAAATGTATTTCCATTATGACCAAAGTCTCAAATGTAACACCTCGTAAATTCATACCCAATAAAATAAAGACACGTGTCATGGCAGGTAAAACGTGTCATAAGCCCGGATCAAGTTGAAAGATGTATGGTAGGATTTAAAAGTGTCGACATGTTAATTAATACCTCTGAGCGACCCATTTATAAATCCCAAACCTTAATCTATATTATAAACATCTGATATATTCAAATCCGGTTATTTTGATAATGTATAATTCAAATTGGCACAAGAAATGGATCCTATGTTTCATTCGACAAATTCCCTTCAAAAGCATTCATCAATAAAGTCCAAGGATGTGTAAGTGCATGGCAACACCTTCAAGAGCATGCAAAGGTCTGGTTCATGGTCCCCTCTTGCTGATAAAGGCATAAGATTCGGAGTTGTAAAGAATGCATGGTCAAAGCCTAAGAGATTACAAAGTTTTGTCTTCTGATGAGGGCTTACGGACCGCAAGAAGACCACCTTACGGTCCGTAAGGTGGCGGAGCTGGGCGAAAATAAATAAAAAGCGGATACGAACCGCAAAGCCAAGGGCTTACAGTTCGCAAGGTTGTAACTGTGCATCTTAGATCAAGGTCGGTTGTGGACCGTATAGTTTTTAACTTACGGTCCGTAAGAGGTGCTTACGGACCGCAAAGGATATTGCTTACGGTCCGTAAGACTGTCGCTGGCAGCAAAAATGGACAGATGCCTGTTCAGCCTGTTACACCGCCTTAGTTGCATGGTATTCGAAATACAGGAATTGGGCCAACAGTTTTGCATGCCTAGGGACACCTGGGAACATCATACAACATTTGTAGACTTGCTTGGCATCATCTTGATCAATTAAACTCACTATATAAGAAATTCCATGGTTGCAACATTGGAGCACCTCATTTGAAAACTCTCAAGCTGATCTCTGGAGCTTCTCTGGCTTTCAACAAGTTTCCTTAGGATCCATAATCTTGCTTAGGTGTAACACCCATTCGAAATTAATGTTAATATATCAATAAAATATGCATTTTATATAAAAAATACGCCTTAATAAAAACTTTTCCATCAAGAATATTCACACAAGTTTGAAACATTCATAATACCAGTCTTAAGTGTTTCCATAATTCGTATTATGAAATCAAAACAAAGTTTAATGCGGAAGCTTCATTATCATGTGTTCGGTTCTTCATCGAGCTTGATCTTCATTCGGGCACTCTTGACATTCACCTAAGATCAAAACCAACTTAAAAGTTAGTTTTGATAGTCAAATAATAAGTTTAAACAAGTTACATGGGTTAAACAAACAAAATTCAACAATTTTCAGGAATTAGGGGGCGTCGCGTGACGCCTAGCCCCCTTTTTCACAGCATGTTGCTTAAACTGTTGCTGCATGTTCCCAGCATGACTCGATTTCACGGAAACGAGCATAACTCTCTCGTTTTTAATCCGTTTTACCCAATTCTTTTTCCTACGAGTCCGTAATTTAATTCTCCATCACATGGAGTTAAAATCCAACATCCAACATAATAAATTTTGAGACTTCTAAGTCTTCGACTCGTTACATTTTTACCAAATTTTAACTCGTTTATGCATTTTATCAAACAAACATATTTGTTTGATCCTTATATCACATACACTTCTTCAAATTAATGTTATCTACCACTTTAGGTTCTAATCACAGGTTTATTACACAATTTAAACCCGTTTTTGCTCGTATGCTTATTTTGACCCGTTAAGGGTAATTAAGCCTATTTTAAGTATGAGTCTCTTTCATTCACATCAAGCATTATACTACCACATTTCTTGTCAAATAATCTTTCTTCACAACTATATTTGTATTGTATTAAGTGTGGAAATTCCTAAACTCCGAGTTTTACCCCTCGAATCATTATTTTACGGCAAAGACTATTATAGAGTCAAATGACTAAGGATTCACATCATTCGCTTTTGTTTACTCATTCTAAGTGTTTAATTATGCCTACTACTCTTTTCCGAACAACCCTTATAGGTCGTTCGCTCGATTTAGCTTACAAGGGCATTTTGGTCAATTTTCATCCTTCTTTTACTACAATGTCCTTTAAATACTGGTTTGACCCCAAAATCCGACCCTTTTAACCATATCCTTGTTTATAAACCCATGTGCTTCTAAACACCATAAATATAATACAATTTATTCGGTTTACCAAAAAGGTAACCGAATATCTATATCTTAACCTTGTCTAACTCTTATAGAATCTCAAGTTCTACATGATGAGTTGAACCATTATACATACCTGGATCGGATCAATATATTGACCCGTATCAATACCTTGACTTAGTAGCTGCTAAGCAATAGCGATGTGCGTATCCATTTGATATTTATTCCTATAAACATGTAACTCGACAAACCATTAGACAACATTGTCAAAGGGTGATAATTTCACCTTTTGACCCGTTTATTTGCCTAGTGATCTTCGTCACTTCAAGCAAATGCCAATCTCATGTGTTATGCTAATTTAAAGTCTACTAGCGAAAATACAGAATCAAGCATAACGTAACGGAATCGTAGTTACGTACCTTTTAAGCACCTTTTTCAAACGCGTATTTCCACCGGCTTGTCCACTTGACGATCCGGATCCCTCGCCTAAAGAGTTCAATTCACAATCCGTTTAGAACCCTTTTTATAAGTCTTAACGCATAAATTGCCATATCCATCAAGCATGCGTTTTTGTCCGATTTTCCACATTTATCTTTCATTTAGGCATTTTAACGAACACCTAACGGGTAAAATTTTACATCTTTAAAACCAAGTTCATAACTTGATATTTTGCCCAATATAAACATACATACGATTTCATCATGTCAAACATGCATACTAATCTCAAAATCATTTCATAGTAATCAAGTAACACCACTTTTGGTAGTCATGATTCTTGTGTTCATCTAAATTTACAAAACCCATTTAACTTATCAATGGATCATCATGAATTTCATAGATTATCCAATAATCCAACATGTTATTGACTAGGGTTTACTCCTAGACATCATATTACTTCAAGATTCATCCATGCATGACATAATCAAGCTCAATTTCAGTTTCTTACAAATAACCTAGAATTTAAGATGGATCAAAACATCACAATTTTACATACCTTATGATCCTTTCAACTAGGTGTTCATGAATTTGTGCTTGAAATTCGATTTAGACTTGATTAGAGGCTCCAATTTGTGAGTTTTGTAACGATTTTAGGGTTTGAAGAAAACCCATGTCGCCCCCTGCTTCTTAATCGACCAGACACCCCCAAAGTGGGTGTTTGGTGTGTTTTAATTCTTGTTTTTAATAAATCAAGTTTCAAGTTTAACAAGTTTGGCCCCTCCATTTTCCTTAGTTCACAATTTAAGTGTTTTAACCCACTCATAAGTCACTATCTAACTAGGTTAGAATTATTCCTAGTCAGCTTAGTAGGTTCGGGAAGTCGTAACCCATTTTACTTTAAATCCCGTTAAATCGGGCCTTTTATCCATCCTATTTCCTTGAAAGCTCTTATTCACTTTAAATAAATATTAGGATTATTCACTTAATTCCTAATATTTGTCGGTTTACTTTTACCACTAACGGTACTTTCCCCGTCTTTAGTATTAACGGGGTTTAATTACCAAACCCGTTTTCGGGGTGTTACATTAGGACCTTTATAAGTGTCCTTAACCTTCTAATTACGTTTATAATTAGTTTAATGGCCTAAAGTCAAACCCGTCGTAATTAAGGTTTGACTTAGTGATTAATCACTAATGGTCCAGTCAATTCTCGAATTAAGAGTAGCTTTGAGTTGGTAATTATGTGGGTAATAAACCCTTAAAAGGGCACCCTCTGATTCCCACTCTAACTAGGTCAATTGTCGGGTCAAACTTGATTATAAAAAGTCAACAGAAAGCTAATTTTCGCATAAACACATAATTAACAATGTAGAAGCCATACAACCTGTTTTGTCATTCATATAACTTGGTAATTAATGTAAGAACATGTCCAAACATGTTCAACCCGACAATTTTCAGTATAAGCTCAGTTCGGAACCGAAAGTCGCATAAGTTGACTTTTGCTTTGACTTTCTTTTCTGACCCAATGTAGCATGTTTTAGAAGTGCCTTAGAGCTTTATTAGGACCAGGTTACATGTTAGTATAACCCTCTGTGATTATACAACTTGGTTCATTAGTTATCCGATTCATATGCATGTTTCCGTTATATGCCTAAATGTTGACCATAATGCCCATTTGACCTTAAAACAAGAATTTTGAAAATGTGAGAGGACAATAATCTTTATTACTGATTTATAAACATGTCCCTAAATTTTCACATCAGTTGGAGGTCTAGATTAAGAGTTATGCTCAATGGCGTAATTAGAAAACTTCTTATTAATTAAACGGCGTAGTTAGCTTAGAGCCCATCTAAACCCAATTTTTTATACCAAACTTTTTACCTACTAATATAAAATAATATTTTGGGATTTTTGAAGATTTTTATTTATTTTTAGGTTAAGCATAACATATGGTTATAGCTTTGATTCGGTAATTGTCGGTTTTGCCCTTTTGGCCTATAAAATGAGTTTTACATAATATTTTGATACCAAACCTTTTGCTACTGATTTTATATAATAAATAAAATATTTTAAGTCTTCTGGAATGATAAAAATATCAGTTTTTCTTTAAAAACCCGGAAATCGCTTAAACCGTCTTTTTACGCGTTTAAAACGCATTGTATGTATTAAAACCATTTTTGTCATATAAGACTTAGGGGGTGTTTGGGATTCCTTCTCAAAAAGGACTTATTGACTTATATAAGTCATAAGTGAGAAGTTACAAATTATAACTTCTCAAAAACAACTTCTCACCACACAAAACTATCTTATATAAGCTAACCCAAACACTTTCAAAACAACTTATTAACTTTTATAAGTCAATAAGTTATAAGTTGCTCCAAAATAAGCTAACCCAAACACCCCCTTAATACCTATTGATGTTTTAAGCAAATTTTTATATTTTAACAGTAAAGAAAAGTTTTTAACTCAGGTTCCCTGTTTTGACCTTTTAAGCTTATGTGATATTACCAAAATGCCCCTACGGTGCATAGTTTAGTTATAAGAGGTAAATTTCACCTATATACCATACCCTACTGTTATGACTTATAAAAATAAGTATCTTTACTGAATATATTAGACCTGAAACTCAGATTAATATTTAAACTCTTTTATAACCTTTAAAATGACCAAAATACCCCTACGGGGCATAGTTTGAGTTTAAATTCATTTTGGGCATAATGGAAGGTATCATACTGATATCACAACATATTTAAGGCATATTAACTTAGAAAACCTATTCATGGATCATTTGGTTACCCGTAACGCATTATACGCGTTCGATACGGTTTATGTAACTAGTTTGCATAAATTAGCCGAAACGGGTCAAACCTTATCATTATTATCTCAAAATCCAGAATGTGTTTAGTCTACCCATATTATACAAGTCTTTAAACTTGTCGGGTCTAAAACACATTCTAATCCGGTCATCGCTTAATCGTGCGTTTTGAACCGTATATCTTCTTTTAAAACTAACCGGTCTAAGTTTAGGCTTAATTAAGACCCGTTATGAATCTAATAGGTTATTAAAACCTTTGTTCCAGATTAGGAGCCCGGTAAAAGCTACTTGCACTCGCTGTTTGTGAATTATACTTACTCAGGTAAATACTCTTAACTTATTTTCCCTATACGGGCTTGGGATACGGTATTATAATAATACCGCTTGGTCGGGTATGTAGTCATTTAAATCGGATTGTGATTAATGTATTTACATAACTCGTTTTAATCTGTATTATTTGGTGTATGGCCTTTGGGGGTTAAATGACCATGTCCCGGATATCCTTGTCATCATTCAAAGAAATGGCCACGACCTAAGCACGGGGTGTAGGCATACACCCGACAATTGCATTATGTAAAAACTGGTAATCCACTTAAAGGAATCAACCTTGTGGGCAATATACCTGTGGCGTGTCAGTTAATCTTGTCCGGCTCTTCTAACTAGCCCTGACGGACGACAAATAAGTAAAACTGTATACAAGATTATTTTTAAATAATTGTCCCAAGTTATAAAAGATATTTTGTGCCGTGTGCATTCAAACTAATTTTCTTAAACTCTTTTCAAAATGAGTCAGTTAATTGTATTTACCAGTGTAAACTGACGTATTTTCCAAAAAGGCTAAGTGCAGGTACTAGACGAAATAGGCTGGCTACTCCTGGCATCATTAATCAAGTCTTGCAGGCTCTAGATGTTAAAGTCTGTTGAACAATGATCTTTTATCTTTTGATCCACCTGTGGATCCTTTACTGTCCGTTTGTAATACTTTGATATTACTATTTATTCGGTTTTTAATGTGATTCACCTTTTTGCTTCCGCTATGCATTTAAATTGTGTTGTTTGACTATGATGATATCAACTACGTCACGATACTCCCCACCGGGCCCACCTGTAATACGTGGAAATATCGGGGTGTGACAGGTTGGTATCAGAGCCAACATTGAGTGAATTAAACACTAGCCTTTTGTGTTTAATCTCAATGACACAGTTTGCACATTCATCGACTTCCGAGTCTAGACAAAGAACTTAGGACTAATCCAAATTTGTTTTATTTTAATTTTGTCCTTTATATTTCTTTGTTGTTCTTTTAATTGTTTTGACAGGTTAAACAAGATGCCACCTAGATTTCGTGGAAGAGGTAAAGGCATGGGTCCACTCATCGCCCCAAACGATCACGAGGCCGGGCCGTCACACCGGCGAACACCGTCAGATTCCCTAAGCAGAAGTCCTCAAGAAAACTAGAGGATCCATATTGAACCCGCAAGGCGCTCAGTCTCGCTGAGCTCCTCGCCTTCTTATCTGAACTCTTTTGGGCCTCAGTCTGAAAACGAGCCCCAACTCACACCATTCCTATATACCCCTGCAAAACCCCAACTCACCCTTCAACGACCCAACACCCTATTTCCAGAGCCGGTTCAACCCGGCAAACATAGTTGAAGAGCCAATGGGTTACAACCCGTTGGGACCGGAGGACCACTTCTCCATGGATATGGATGAAGATCCGGAACCTGCCCAACCACCAACCGGGACGCCTACTCACCCCATCGAAATTTCGGATGGGTCACCATTTCTTGGATCACCTTATAATGGTCCCGACAGATACGAGGCGAGGTTTAACCAGATCGACTGGGTGTTTACTCCCAGTTACCACAACTCGCCGCCGCAGCAGCAGCAAACAACAGGATCCCTTGGAGGATTCGCGCTTTGTAGCGGTTACTCCACCACCACCACCAGTGCAACAACAGCCTCCGGAGCCACCGAGGCGTAGAAGATCAACCGCACGGATGTCTGTGCGAGGGGGTGTCCGTATCAGCACCCCTCAGCATTCAAGTGGCAGCCATTACCCGCCACTATACGAAGACCCACAAATGGGTGGGCCTTCGAACCCTGTTTCTGAGGTGCAGTCTGCGCCAGTCGCACCGCCACCAGTGGGTTACAACAACCCAATTCCTACATACGCCAGTTCAACGGCGTACAACTCATTTGAACAGCCGGCCCATACCAACTACAACTACGCTGAAGTTGACCCATACCTTACGGCAGCAAACTACAATGCTCTTTATCCCGAGGGGCCCTTTGGAATCCCATATCAAACTGGATATCCACCCTATGGATACCCACCTTATGGGTATCAACCACCACCTCCTCAACCTCCACAGTATCAGCAGCCCCCGCAGCCGCCAGTGATATCGCCACCGCAGCACCAGGAGATTCTTCAAAGGTTGAGTCAGGTGGAGGAGGAGGTTCGGGAAGAGCGTAGGCATAACCGAGGAATTTTCAAGGGTCTGGCGGACTTAATCAAGGGGAAGACCAAAAAGGGTCATTAAATCCTTTATTTGTTTGTTTGTATTTCTTTAATGTTTAACCAGTCCCTGCGTGGACATCTGTTTCTGTAATCAGTCCCTGCGAGGACTTGTATTTTCCTGTTAGCCCCTGCGTGGGCATGTCTTTCTGTTTAGCCCATGCGTGGGCAAGTATTTCAGTTAAAGTCCCATTTAGGGTAATATGTACTTTTAATTACTAATGGCATGTTAATCATTTAAATTTCATTTTTCATTATATGCATAAATGTAAAATGTATAAAATAAATAAATAAATAAAATTCAAAATATATCATTCCTTTTACAAGGTCTGCCTTTAAATATTAAATAAGAATCTTAAAGGGTATAACCTAGCCTGCATGTCATTATAAGACTTGGCCATGATGGTAAAACCTATTTAAAAAGGGATTCAAATCCTTGTTAACATCTGAAAACATGTTAACATTCCTGGCTAACGTGATTCGTAAAATCACACGTGTCATCCTTACATTGGATTATTCAAAATCCTTCTTTATTATTTAAACATCCATTTATGATGTAGGACCTACGAGCCATAATTATTGTCATATAAGACAAAAGATAGTCATAGTCTATAACTCCCTGTCAAGAAAGGTAATGAACTATGATTCAAACCTTAATACCTCGATTCTCTGAAATCATGGTTTATAAATTAAAATTTGTCCCTGTGACTTGGCCTTTTGTGCCATTATTATATTATAACTAAGGGTTATTAATGAAAAATCCTGAGTGAAATACTTAATAAATTAACTAATATGGTTCTTTAATACCATGGTTAATAAATTATAAGATGACAAATCTATTATAAACTTCTAAGAAGTCATTGTCATCATCTTATGTAGTAAGCAAGCTACATGGCTGAGTCTGAAGAAGTCAACAGTCATCCAAAGGAAAATCATGATACCACCAGGATCAACGTAACTGGTGCGGAATCAAGCACTGATTGATAATGCTGTTACCAAGGCCATAGATAGGCAGTTTAATGAGTCAAGCGGTACTCGAAGTAGGACCTTATCTGTACCCCATTCTAAACCTAAGACTCACTCTGAGGCTCATAGTAAGCCACCCTCTAAACGTGATGGATCAAGGAGGGATGACGATCATCACTCCTCAAATCAGCATAGTGTTCCGTCGAAGAAGATTGAGCTCAAACGAGAACCACGTGGTAAGTCCTGTACCTACAAATATTTCGTCTCCTGTAAGCCCAGGGAATTCACTGAGGGAAAAAGGGGCTGTGGATTGCATTACATGGTTGGACGAAATGGATACCGTGGCTGATATCAGTGGTTGCGCTGATAGGGATGTTGTGAAGTATGCATCTCAGTCGTTTAAAGGAGAAGCACTAGCCTGGTGGAGGTCTCTAATCCAGGCTACTGGGAAGATTCCATTGTACAATCCGTCTTGGGATCAGTTTGTTGCGCTCATCAAAGAGAATTACTGCCCTCAGCATGAGGTTGAAAAGATTGAGTCAGACTTCTTATCTCTGGTGATGAAAAACCTAGACTGTCAGACTTACCTTACTAGCTTTAATACCATGTCTCGACTGGTTCCATATTTGGTAACACCGGAACCCAAGCGAATTCCTCGTTTCATTGGGGGTTCTGAACCGGTTTTGATAGGTTTAGACATGCCTTAAAGTTCCATTAGGACCTAGTTACATGATTGTATAATCCCCTGCGTTTATACCACTTGAATCCCTAATTGTCCGACGTTTCCGTTAAGTGCTTAAATATGGACCATAATGCCCTTATGACCATACAACGAGAATTTTGGAAATGTGAAAGTACAATAATCTTTGTTACTGATTATAAAACATGTCCCTAAATTTTCACATCAGTTGGAGGTCTAGATTAGGAGTTATGCTTAATGACGTAATTAGAATGCTTCTTAGTAATTAAACGGCGCCATTAGCATAAAGCCTATCTAAACCCACTTTTTGACACCAAACCTTTTACCCACTGATGTAATATAATATTTTGGGATTTTTGAAGATTTTTAATTATTTTTAAACTGATCATAAGCTAGGATTAGTGCCTTGATTCGATAAATACCGAATATACCCTTTTAGGCCATAAAATGAGTTTTACAAATCCTTTTGATACCAATCCAATTGCTACTGATTTTAAATAATAAATGAAGTGTTTTGAACCTGTTTAATTGATCAGAAAACTCAGAATCCTATTTTAACCCGTACGTCGCTTAAAACGGCTTTATACGCGTATTATACGCATAGTTTGAGTTTAAAAACATTTTGTCACATAAGACTTATTACCAACTGAGGTAACCTGTTAAAATAAATTATTTTACTGATTTATTCAGACCCGGATCACAGAAGCTTAATTAATCCCTTTTATAATCTTTAAAATGACCAAAATACCCCTACGGGGCTTATTTTGAGATTAAACTCATTTGGGGCATAATGGAAGATATCCTACTGATATCACAACATATTTAAGGCATATTAACTTAGGAAACCTATTTAGGACCCATATGGTTACCCGTTACGCTTCTTGCGCGTTCGGTTCGGTTTATGTAACTAGTTTGCATAAATTAGCCGAAACGGTTCAAACCTTATCCTTTTTATCTCAAAATCCAGAATGTGTTTAGTTTACCCATATTATACAAGTCTTCAGACTAGTCGGGTCTAAATCACATTCTATTCCGGTCTTCGCTTAATCATGCGTTTGAACCGTAAACCTTCCTTAAAACTAACCGGTCTAAATTACAACTTAAATAAGACCCGTTAGGAATCTAATAGGTTAATAAAACCTTCGTTCCAGATTGAGAACCCCAGTATAAGTACTTGTGCTTGTTGATTAGAATATACGGCTGAGTATAAATTGCTTTTGCTAGCTCAGGTAAATACTTTTAACTTATTTTCCCTTATACGGGCTTGGGGTACGGTATTATAAAGATACCGCTTGGTCGGGTGTAGAAACCTTTTAATCGGAGATGATTAAATTGCATAATCCCATTTTAATCTGTATTGATTGATAACAAATAACATTGGGGGTTAATGACCGTGTCCTGGACGTCCTTGGCTCATTTAAAAAGTGAATGGCCATAACTTAAGCACAAGGTGTAGGCATAACACCTCCTGTTGCGTATGTAAAAGATATACTCACTCGTAAGGATGTCTTCTTGTGAGTTATATTTATGGTGTGTCGATTAATCTTGACCGGCTTGTATTGTATAATCACTTGCCCTAAATGTTGGACAACCATGTAAATCGGATACAAGATCTTTATTAATAAAATTGTCCCAAGTATAAAAGATTAATTTTGCCCCGTGCATTTTAATCAAATTATAAAAGATATTTTGTGCCACGTGCATTCAAATCAATTTTCTTAAACTCTTTTCAAAATGAGTCAGTTAATTGTATTTACCAGTGTAAACTGACGTATTTTCCAAAAGGTTAAGTGACAGGTACTATGCGTAATTGGCTGGGAGCTCAGGGCGTCATTAGGGAATCTTGCAAGTTCTAGATGCCTAAAGTCTGTTGAACAGTTTTCTTTTATTGATCCGCCTGTGGATCCTTTACCTTCCGTTGTAATACTTTGACATTACTTATATTCGAAATGTAATATATTTATCTTTTGCTTCCGCTGTGCATTTATATATTGTGTTGTTTGACTATGATGATCTCAACTACGTCACGATACTCCCCCCCGGGCCTACCGGTGACACGTGGAAATCGGGGTGTGACAGGTTGGTATCAGAGCCAACATTGAGTGAATTAAACACTAGCTCTTTTGTGTTTAATCTCAATGACACATTAGCACATTCCTTGACCTTCTGAGTCTAGACTTAACATAGGAATATTCTCAATCCTAATCTGGAAATTTTTGCTTCCAATTTTTTTTATATTGGATACGTCGCCAAGCGAAGAAGATGTATTAGAAATTCTCCACATCCGGAGCCTTAAAATGCTGAGCTTCGTACCGCGGCCAGGATGAAACGTGCAACCAAGGAGAAAGCATTCAGACATAAAATGGAGAGGAAACTCCTTTTGCTGCAGATCGTTTCTTTGATAGTCCTTATAAGGACCTAATTACCTTTCAGTTCCTTCGAGGACAACATTATTCCTTTCAAGTCCCGACTAGGGCACATCTGTATTTTTAAATTTATAGTGGAATAATTAACTTTAAATTTTCATTCTAAGTATGAAAAATGAAATAAATTTCCTTTTATAAGATCTACCATTATAATAAAATGGCAAAATCTAAAAAGGACAAGACTTAGCCACATGTCATTTTGACATGGCCAAGATGGTAAGACCTATTCAAGAGATTCAAATCCTTGTTAACACCTAAGAACGTGTTAGCACTCTTGACAAATGTGATTCGAGAAAATCACAACAGTCATCCTTATATTGGATTCTTCCAATTTTCTTATCTAGCCTAGTGATTTAGAAATCATGGCTTGTGTCATCCTATAAGATGATCATATTATAAACATCCGATAGTGATGAAGTGCTTACGGGCTAAACTTGTTGTCCGATAAGACAACGACAGTGGTGGTCTTTGACCTCCTGTCTAAAAATGTTGGACCAGGTCCAAGCATAATAGTCGGTAGGATCCAACGATCTCGACTAATAGCATCTGAGAAGATGATCATATTATAACAATCCCTCAGAAGGGAAATGCCCACGGGCTATATCTATTGTCCTAAAAGACAAAAGACAGTTGAAGTCTACAACTCCCTGTCAAGAGAAGGTAATGAACTTGATTCAAACCTTAATGCCTCAATTCTCTGAAATCATGGCTTATAAAATTTAGAACTGTCCTTGTGACTAGGCCTTTTGCGCCACTTCAATATCCTTAATGTTTTATAACTAGGATAAATTATCATGGAAAATACTAATTAAATATAACTAACAAGTTAACCAATATGGTTTATATTACCATGGTTGATGAATCGTCAAAGATGATGATTCCATAAAAACCTCTGAATAAATCATTGTTAATATTTGTGTAGTAATCAAGCTACATGGCTGGATTAGATGAAGTTAACAGCCACATGAAGGAGAACAATGATACTACCAGAATTAATGTAACTGGAGCAGAATTGCAGGCAATAATAGATTATGCTGTTACTCGAGCTCTTGATCGACAGTATGATGAATCAAATGATACCCACTCTAAGACTCTATCTGTGGCTCGTAGTAAGCCCCCTCTTAAAACACATGAGTCAAGGGAGGACGATGTTCATGACTTGTCAAATCAAAGGAGTATTCCGTCTAGACAAGTTGTGTTTCATCAAGAGGCATCAGTTCAGACCTGTTCATATAAATATTTTGTCTCCTGCAAGCCCAGAGACTTTACAGGAGAAAAAGGGGCCATCGATTGCATGACATGGCTCGATGAGGTGGACGCTGTTGTTGACATCAGCGGTTGTGCGGAGCAAGATGTTGTGAAATTTGTTTCACAATCATTCAAAGGAGAAGCGTTGGCATGGTGGAGATCATTGCTCCAAGCCACGGGAAAGGTTCTACTCTACAACTTATCTTGGGAGCAATTTGTTGCATTAGTCAAGGAAAACTATTGCCCTCAGCATGAGGTAGAAAAGATAGAATCAGACTTCTTGACTCTGGTCATGGAGAATTTGGATTGTCAGGCATATGTGACAAGTTTCAACACTATGTCCCGCCTAGTTCCTTATTTAGCCACCCCTGAACCTAAACGCATAGCGCGTTTCATTGGAGGCCTAGCACCAGAGATAAAAGGAAATGTTAGAGCATCTAGGCCAACCACATATAGGTCCGCGGTGGACTTATCCTTATCTCTCACCTTAGATACAATTAGAATTAAGTCTGTTAAGGCTTCTGGCGAGGGAAGAAGAGAAAGAGAGGAGGAAAACTCTCATCGATATAACAAAAAGAAGAAGGGAAGCTCGGAGCGCGGGAAGGATTCCGAGTTTAGGAAGAACTCGAGTCAGTCTGATAACAGACCCAAATGCAGTAACTGCAAAAAACAACATTTTGGAAAATGTACAATAGACCCACGTGCTAAATTGTGTGGAATTTGCAAGACCAAGGGTCACAAAACCTTAGATTGCAAGGGGTTAAAGAACGCCACATGCTACAATTGTAACGAGGAAGGGCACATCAAAACCAACTGCCCAAAGCTTATAAAGAAGCCTGGAGAGGCCAGGAAAACAAACGCATGAGTCTTCCGGATGAACGCCAGGAGGTGGTACAGAAGGATAACTATATAGCAGGTACCTTTCCTTTTCAAGCAGTTTATGCAGAAATTTATTTGATGCTGGCACATAGGATACAATAATGAACGATAACTGTTGAGAACTGTTGTCTCCGCCTGATTAGGAATACGGTCATTTAATACGAGGTAGAAATTGGCCGATCATACTTTAGAAAATGCTCCAACAAATCTTAGATTGATATCTTATATCTATTAGGAATCACTCTTTTCTAATATCCCTATGGCAAGCCTTCAAGCTACCTAAATTCTTCAATATAATAAAGACAGATGTGACGTTTTAATCCTCTGTCAGAAAAGTGATGGACTAGGTCCAAACCTTAAATGCCATTGATGGTCTTTTGCGACCTAGGCTAAGTAATATTAATATATATTTTAAATAACGTTCATTAAGAATGTTAGTGCTATATTAGCCTATATGGGTTATTGATACCATGGTTAGTATATATATTAAGGCCATCAGGATGAGAAATAGCAGTTGTTGGATTGCAACTAAGAAATTGTTTTATTGGTGTTAGGAACCAATATCGAGTATGGCAAACTCGGATAAGACATCAGTCAATCGCGCCATGGATAATGCGACGCATGCTAATGATGCTACAATTGTGAACCTTAGAATTTCCCACGATGTTCTTCAAACTATGATAGACGCAGCTGTTGGAAAAGCTGTGAAGAAGGCCGTGAAAAAGTTCAAGGAGCTCAATGCTATTAGCTCCAAAACTCATCCAAGACCACACGTCCTTACTCACAAGAAGGATCTCATTCATACCTCTAATGCAAGGGATGAACTAAAGAGGAAAAGGGAGGAAGATAACTCCCAGAGTTCTAAGAAAAAGAACAAACAAAAGTCCAACCAGAAACCTGTATGCAAGACCTGCAAGAAGCGCCATTTTAGGAAGTGCAGGTTCGAACCAAAATTCCAATCATAGCCGAGGGCTTGTGGGATCTGCAAATCGAGGGAACATAAAACGTTGGACTGCAAGGACATGAAGAATGCAGTCTGCTTCGGCTGTAATGAGAAAGGCCACATCAAGACCACGTGCCCTGAATCTGTCAAAGGAAATGCGGCTAAGGAAGGAAAGCCTGAAAAAGGAAGCGCCTAAAATGCCGTAGCTAGTCCATAAATAATGGCATCAGGTACATTCCTTGACATCTTATCAGTGATTTAAGTATTAAGAGTTTTTATTTTGGTTCGGATACCAGTAAATCCTTCATAAACTATAAGTATAACAAGCTTTTTAAAACCTTTCATAAGAACCCTATATATATTAAGTATAAGGTAAAACTTACAGGTAGAAAATTCACCAGAACTATTTCTTCTATTCCTGTCAGAAATCCTTATTCATAAAGTCCTAATGTACCCTCTCTCCAGATAAAGTACATCATCATATGAAATTGATATCTCTTGATCTCTATTGATTTCGAATACCAAATGGTATGACAAAAGTGCCATATGAGGATTGGTGTATCTTAATATGTCCCATAGATTGCTTCCATGCCTGATCAGTATGGAGGTTTAATGCATGGAACCACAAAGATATCCCAATGATCATATGGTACTAAAGTCAACTAATGTCATTCAAAGAAGATATCTAGAAAATAGAATTTTTCCAAATAAATGTTTCCTGGTAAAGGAATCTGCGGACTCGTAACATAAATGTGTCACTCATTTGGCACAAGCGAGGATGAATGAACTGGAGCCTGAGATTTGGAAAAATCTATGTAACCTCCTTGTATCTTGGTTATCTTCTCCTAAGTTTACCCTGTTTACCTCCCTAGAGGCAAGTAGAGTTAAGATTAACATCCCGCTTTGGGTTGGAGTGTTGTAAGAACTCCGTGTTGATTATAGAATAATCGAAACCCTGATTAAGTAAATTTTAAGATAGGAGATTCATTTATCCTAACTCGATATTCCGAGAGTTTGATATTGTTAGATAAGATAGACGGTTCATTCTGCTTATGCACTCATTACCACAACCCTATTTAGACAACGATTAAGAATCGCCATCAACTACCCAGGATCATTGAGTTATTCAACTAGCTATAAGGATTAGCTATTCCTAAATATTATTTTTTAAGCAATGGTTGGGATAACCATCCCACCTTAAGATAAGCTTTCCTATAATAATTGATATGTAAGTATTAAGGCTGCTCCTTGGGAGACCTTGTATGGATGGAATGTTAAGCATCTATTGTTAGATAGAGAATTGGTAAGTCCAATTATCAGGATCTGAAAGTTTCCTAGGAAACAACAAATAAGATCATACAAATCCATAATCGATTGTAAGCTGCCAGTATACGGCAGGAAATCAAGGATTTATGAAAGTAGCAACCCTCCTAAGTTCTTGTTAAAGAATAAGGTTCAACAACAGATATCAACCAGGAAGGGTGTGCCAAATTTGTTAAATCATCAGACTAGTTAAGCTCTGAATATATAGAATCATTCGAAGGAAATCGAATGTATCAAAATCAAGTAGCTTATAAGCTCAAACCTATTTAAGGAGCTTGGCGGAGCTCGCAATACATTGCACACTAGTGACTGAAGGATATGTTTCGCCAATAAGTCAAGAAGCACTATCACATAATGATATGCAGATTTATGATGTGATGAGCGTCCTGTATCGACTGAGGATCGACAGGTTAAGAAGCTCCAAAAGGATACATGTACCTAATATAGGAGTCACTTTGGGAGCTTGGAAAGACTCCAGATATGTTATAGAAGTTAGGTCCATTATGCGACAAAAAGTACTTCCATCATTTTTAGCAAATCTCGAGGTCGAGGTTTCTTTTAAGGGGGTGAGGATGTAACACCTCGAAAATTCACGTCCTATAATGTATTGACACGTGTCATAAGCTTGAACGTGTGAAAGAATACTCTAGAGGAACTAAAGTTTACAAACATGGAAACTATGAGAATATAAGGGTTTAAAACGTCAACAATGAATAAATATACTTTACAGTAACCCTACATGATGCTAATACCTTTAAACGAATAAATCATGGATCATACGAAGCTAAATATGAAAGAAAGTGAGAGATTACAAACTATAGGGGTTAAATGTGTCAACATGTTTAAAGTGTACCTCTGAGTGACCTTTTAGCAAACCCGAAGCTTTGTAACGGTAAATTATGCTCACTAGAATGCGTGATAAAAATTTCACCAAGTTTCGTTATCGTATGAGAAAGTTATGATAAAATTCGTATTCGAGGGGTTAGATGTGTCAACGATGAAATTTATGACCTTTCGGGTAAACACAAAGTGATCAAGGACTTCACAAAGTGGGCATAAGTCTTGGAGCCCTTATAAATCAATTTAGAGGGCTTATAATGCAAGAAACAATGTGAAAACGATGTTTAGGAGGACCGGGGACTAAAAGTGCAATAAATGAAAAATGGGAAACCTGAACACAAGGCCCATGCGGGCCGCGTAAGACTTAACAACATCTTACGCGGGCCGCGTCAGTCGCCCAGAACCAGAAAAGATGACAGGTGCCTGTTTCAGCCTTGTAACCGACTCTAATGCATTGTTTAGCATACCATGGGCGACTATAACTGGTATTTAGACTCTAGGGACACTTGTGTTGATCTTGAATCATGCCTAGACTTGTTTGGCAACATCTTGGGCAATCAAAGAACACTATATAAAGACCCATATGTTTCAATCTTTGATCATACCATCACCACTCAACTTCTGATCAATTTTGAAGCTCAAGACCATTTTCTAAGGTTCCCTAGTCGTGCATTAGACACTTGTAAGTATGTTTAACCCTTCTTAATTAAGTCTTGCTTAGTTAATAGCCTAGAAGTCAAACCGTCGTAATTACGGTTTGACTTAGTGATTAATCGCTAACGGTCCAGCGATTAGGCAAACTTAAGGTAGTTATAAGTTGGTAATTATGTGGGCTTTAAACCCTTAAAAGGGCACCCACTGATACCCGTTCTAACTAGGTCGTTTGTCTAGTCAAAGAGGATTAGAAAAAGTCAACAGAAATGTAAACTTTGATTTAACGCATAATTAACGATGTAAAAGGCGTGTAACCTATTTTATCATACATATAACTGTAGGTCCCTCGGAGGTTGAGGTTAAACCTTATCCTTGTTATGTTTAACACACTAGCAAGTGCGGAATCCAAGCTAGAATGCAAACCGGTAGTTTATATGAGAACACAAGCTACAAAGAGAAAGGTAGACACACGAGATATCAAAGTTTTCTCTTGTATTTCAGTGGACACTGTTACAGCCCTTGACCAAACTGAAAATATGCTCTCTACAAGACTAAGTTCACTCACATCCTAAAGTGAACACATTACATGACTATATATACCCATGACAGATCGTCTGGTCGAAGGATCAGATAGACTGATCGAAAGATCATCTATCGATCTGAAACTTACCGAAGGATCCACATATACCTCGAAGGATGATATCCTTCGAGGTCCATCTATATCCATTGAAGGTTTATCTTTCGAGCTCATCGAAGGATCTAAACAATCCTTCGATGATCCATCCTTCGACACAAACATATTACAAACTATGTGCTAACTGTTTGGCCAAGTTAAGTCAACTTATGACATCATTATGACATCATCATGATGATGTGGCAGCGGGAACCGGCTTGCGGCGCTTCGTGCTTCGCGTGTTGAACTCTGGGACGCACGACGGAGGAATGTCGTGACGTCGGGCTTGAGCCGAAGCTTACCGGGTCGAACCGAATCGAGTTGAACCGAACCAAGTCGCGTCCACAAAATATGTATCAACAAACTCCCCCTTGGACGCTACTCGTGAGGTTCAACTTCCATGTCTTCCACGTCGGAGGATCTTCAAAGTCTTCACGCGTCGTAAGTAGAAAGTGTATCAACAAACTCCCCTTTTCATTTAGGTAGTGTGTCAATAAACTCCCCCTTAGATTGAACTCTCCATTGAGTCATGCTCGTGAATCTTTTGACTTGTCAAATCTTCAGATCCTTGTGGTGTTCATGAAGGGTCAGCGGCAACTCGATCATTTTATCCTTTGAGTGCCTCCACTTTGTGTCTTCATTCCAAAGCTTGTCAGCGAACATGTTCTCCTCGCCTTTAGCATCTGCACATGCAAGAAAGCTAAACGCATAATGAGAACAACCGCTTGGAATATAGTTAACATTTAAACAAACGACACATATGAGATCAAATCTCAATCAAACACCGACCGACAATATTTTGAAAGTTTAGAAAAATATTCAATTTTAATCCTTTAACTTTCAAAACTTGTTAACTTCGACTGTTTATGAAGATGCAATTGTTTTCCGGCTTAGAATCAGGATTTTGGGTAGGATAGACTCGAGTTCCAACATCAGTCAATCAAAAAAAAAACAAGAAGCAAAATCTTTTTTTTGGCTTTTATAAAGTTTATATTAAAACACACCTAAAATCTTTTTGAAATTTTTCATTTTTCAAATGTAAAGACGGAAAGCAATAAATAAATAAATATATACAAGGACGCAGAAACGACAAGCAGTAAATAAATATTTACAGACATTCTTTTTGCGAGTTTCGAGGGTAAGAGAATCATATCAGTGTACGGTCAAGCCAAAACGCTCTTGTTGTTCTTTTTGTTAACATTTAGATAAGCATCCTATAACGATTATCGGTATTGTTATCCACATAAGCTCAACTTATCATTTGTAATCATGGCGAGGGGATACGTTAAGGTATGATTTATACTTACCAACCGGTGTTCATCCACATCACGACACATTCCCGTATCAAGGTATGCACGAGAGTTCATCTTACCGGTGAGTATACTGATTATCATCTGTTTGACCGTATATGATGTGAGAAACTCACTTATTTTGATTGAAAACAAGCCCTATCTGATAGAATCACTTATTTATGAGGAACTTGATTTTCAGATGCATGAGGGCACAGGAGCAAGTCCGTGAACAGGTCAGTACTTTCGTACAACAGAGAGACGAACTTGACTCCCGCAAAGAATTTGTGATATATTATCACTTATTTTGATGGGACATGTGATTGTTGATCACTTATTGAGGTCGAATGCAGTATGTACACGTATGTATGGTATCATGGAAGATCTAGACTTGCGTCCCCGTTATTTTCGGTAAAAGAAACAACCATGATACCCAGATGATAAGCAGCATAAAGACCGAATATCTCAGAACCTCGGCAATCTCTCAAACGAAATTTCGGTACCAAGACCATATGCCAATGTATGGTTCCCACCTAGTCTTCAGTCGATTAAGGTTTATATCACCCTGCACACTTTAAAATGATTGTGAGCCTACCGATACATCTTATATAGAGTTGCTTATCGTTTTTCATTTAAGGTTTAAAGAGGTTTGGACAGACCACTGATGTACTATCATTTTCTCTTTTGCTCGCCAGGAAACTCATTTTTGTTTTTCTATTGTTTTTGTGTTTTAAAAATTTTCGATGTTTTTGGATTTTTCAAATTTTGGATTTACTCCCCCTAAAATCAACAAACTAAGATAAAATTTAAAAGACACAAAGATATTTACAAAAACGATTTCCCGATGTTGATTAACTCATGTTTTACCTCAATGCCGTTTACCAAAATTAAATTTTAATCAGAAATGATTTATCGAATTTTGGAAAAATCAGTTGGCATGTCGGTAAGCGGTGCGGACCATGACAACATTGTCTGGCCAAAGAGTGCTACGAGAGGATAACAATTTATAAAGTAGCTTAAATAACGACAAGTAAAGGAGAGATTAGAAATTTAAAACCGTATCCTGCAACTGCTTCGTGCATTGCAAAGAATCTGAGTGCTCTCCCAAACTGGATATCCACCCGGTGTGGACTTCAAAGTCGATTCTTTGTAGCTACTGAGAAGTCTCTTGACAGCAACAAGATCATAAACCTTTGGGTCCGGCTGGTCTTCCATATTGCACCAGCGAAGGTCTTTATCTTTCTCTTGAGAAGTAGTGTGCGGTTGTTCAACCCATGCCAAGGCATCCGCACACCCGGTTGGTTTGTTCAACAAACACATTTTCTTCAATCACACCACGAAGAAATGTACACTGCACGTTCATCTTGTTGATTTTGAACATCAGACGTGCTGCAGGTGCGTACATTTTGATTGAATCTATCCTGGGGACCCGATCAAAGCCTTGAACAATCACATTTTGAAATGATTTTCCTTCTGTCGAAGCTTTCAATCTCTTTCGACAGACACTTCTGTCTTCTTTTCTTTTTCTCTCCATCAAAGGCAACAATTTCTTTTGTCGCCTATCTTGTGCATGGACACTCCACTATCAACAATCCGATGACTATCGATAGTTCCTCCTGGAACATCCTTCACTCTCACTCAGAGATTAGTTGGAGAGGGGGACCCAAGCCTTAACAGACTTGGGTCGTCCTTGATCATCAAGGAAAGTGATTTCAATCACTTGATGATTAGGAAAAAGAACCTGTGGTGCTCCCCCTGATTGAATTACCTGCTTTTGCTTCCAAGCTGTTTGTCCTTTACCAGTATTTGAATTTATTGTTTTAGCATTTACTGGTTTTACAGTTTCAGGTTTTGCTTGTACAGGTTTTTCTTCTTTGACCTCTGATTTTAAGGCCTTTTCAATTACCTTTTGATTCTTTTGCTTTAACTTATTTTCCCTTTCTTTCAAGACACGTGGGTCTTGTTTCGGGGAAACTGATCGTTTTTGGTAATCGATTTCTTGGGGAGCACTCGTTTTTTACTTCAGCTTTTGCACGTGTGGGCAATATCTTACAATATGCCCAACTGTGCCACATTCAAAACATGTTCTCCGCTCTACAAACTTCGGAGAAACATGTTGATGACCAGACGGAGAACCAGACAATGAACCTTGTGATCTAGACGTGCTTGGACCTAAATCACATCCGTTGGTGTGTTGGGTGTAATTATTCTGATCATTTCGTTTTAAAATTCTAACTTGTTTTACAAAATCAACGTTAGATTTATCCTGAAATGTTTCAAGTTTGTCTGAACCCGTGGATCCAACAAAGTTCATTTTCGGTTCTCGTTTCTTAACAGGAGCTCTTTTGTTTTGCACCTTTTGTTGTTGAACCTTAGGTTGCTCAACCTTTGATTGTTGAATTTTAGGTTGTGCAGCCTTAGGTTGAGTAGCCTTAGACTGTTCAACTTTAGATTGTTGAACCTTTGGTTGTTCAGTCTTAGGCTGCTGAACTTTAGGTGCTTGAACATTCTTGTTCCGAGCCTTCTTTCCCTGTACCTTACCTTTTCCGGAATTGACTTGTTGTTTTCGCTCAATTGGTAGTTTTTGGTTTCCGTATTGTTTTCTAATTTGTTCACACGGAATTGGATCACATTGAGTGACGGTAACTTTGCCACTTTTGTTCCCCAAAAACTTATCAGTGCATCCTTCAAAAATTTGCTCAATTAAATCTTGATTTACATTTTTAATTGGAAAATCTTTGTTAGAGTAGATTTTGCTATCTCCTTTGAGCGTGTACAACAAATTATTCCCTTCAAGGCTAGATACAATGGACTCCATTGCTTTTGATATTTCAGTCTTACTCGGTTTCACTGGTGGATCACACAAGATGTGATTCTCGATTAGAATATCTGTTGTAACCGAGTTAGACTGTTGTTTCACAATTTCTTCAGATTCATCGTCCGAAGAATCAGCATCCTCAACAATGGGAGGTCTCTGTTCCTTAACACACGATGAATCTGTCACATTCTCAGATTCTGATTGACCCGAGGATGATGTACCAGTTGTGAACCCGAGGCCTGCTGCAAAGTCATCTAGACCGAGTGGCACAGTAGGTTCAAAACGGGGCATATCCTCGTCATCAGGCAATTTGGAGTAATTGTGATTCATTGGGGGAGGACATGATTTGAATCCAATACATTTTGCATCCCCCTTTTTCTTTTGAACGTCAATGATGTGATCCAATACATAGCGGGAATTGGAATAGCTTTCCAGTTTCTGCTTAATTGTCTCACATTCACATCGAGCTGTTGCCAACTCTACCATTTGCTTTTCAATTGTGTCAATAAGATTATTGTTAGCATGTTGTTTTCGCAAAACAGCCTTTTGTAATTCTGAAACATCATGTCTTAATGACGCAATTGTTGCTTTAAATTCCTTTTCATTTCTGGTTAAAAACAAGTTAGCTTCGGTTGCTTTAGAAAGATCTACAATCAATTCTTGATTGTGTTTGTGTGTGATTTCAAACAGACTTTCCTTTTCAGCATATTTTAAGCACTTTGCACATTCAATAGGAACAGAAATAGAGTCAGAATTAGTATCACATACCTGAGAAGTTTGACCTTCTACGTGAGCCATAAAGGCTGTATGAAAAGAAAAAGATCCATCTTCAGAGAAGAACTGAGCAAGCTTCTCGGAAGTTCCAGCAGATTTCTGGCAGAGAATAGATCTCCTCTTGCATAATGCTTCAGCTTCAGCCAAAAGCTCATCAACCTCCAAATCTAAAGCATCACTTGATAAATCACCAGCATCAAGTGATTCCCCATCCATGCTCCCACTATAACCCGAACTATCTTCATCTTCTGAAGATTCACCAGCAGACACGGGTTCTACTACCTTCTCAATCACTTTAGCATAACATGCTGTTCCACCATTTCCTCCTTCTCCAAGCTGAATGTTCCAGTTGCAGATTTCATCAGCTTGAACAACCAATCCTCTGTGGGGATTAGTGTTTGTGGATCCAGATGCATTTCCTCCAACGGGAACTATTGATCTGACAGAATTGTTGTTCAGTTGCTGTTGTGGCTGTCCTTGATTCCTGAAGGGATTCTGATTTCCTTGCTTAGGTGGTTTCTGACACTCCCGCTTGAAGTGACCCTTTTCACCACAATTGAAGCAAGTGACAACATTCTTATCAAAACCATACTTGGTGTTGTTGTTGCTATCCAAGTTGGTTCTCCCCGTCCTTTCCATAAACTCCTTTGCTCTTCGAATTGCACTAGCAAGAGCCCATTTGATATCCATCATTTCAAACTCTTCTCTATCCACTTGCTGATAATCTTCATTGGTTAGATTGATATTCCCAATCTGACCTGCGACCAATCCACAATAAGCACTAACCAAGGTGTTCAACATCTCCATATGCTCCTTGGCTATTTCGACACTGACTTTGGAAAAGTTGGAAGTGTCTAATCTGACTGTGTTCGGATTGGAAGTGGCTTGAAAGTTTGAAGAGCTTCCATAAAACCCTTGCTGTTGCGGTTGTTGCTGCTGAGCTCTGCTTGGGTCTAAGAAAGGCGGTGGTGTGAATTGCTGAGCTGTCGGTTGCACATACTGTTGTTGAGAAGAAGAATCTGGTCTTGAATACATCGTGTATGCTGAAGGATCAAACTGATCTGTTGTGGAAGGTCCGGTGTTTGAGATGAAAGCTGTTTGAAGCTTCGCGTGTTGAGAAGCTGGTTTTTCTCCACTGATACCTCCTGCAATCCCATAGTACATCTCTGGATTTTGAGGAGTTAGTGTTCTTTTTGCCTTAAGCTTTTCTTCTACATCCTTGTTCTCCAATTTTTGAATTAACTCATAAACGTTGATTGTGTCTAGAACACCATTTTCTTTGAGAATTTCAAGAAAACTGCTCCACTTTGATGGTAAGCTATCAGCGAATCTCTTCACCATTTCTTGTGGAGTGGCAGTGACTCTAAAAGCAAACATCTCGCTCAACAAGTGATGGAACCTTGTAGATAACTCTGCCAAAGTCTCATTCTCCATACACGTGAATCCTTCAAACTCTTTCTTCAGTAATTCTTGCTTGATCTTTCTAGATTGAGCATTTCCTTCACATCGTAACGTGAGCATATCCCACAAGCTTTTAGTAGTCGTGCAGTAAACAAACTGGTGGTAAATGTCTCTGTGAAGAGCTTGTGTGAGAATCATGAATGCTTTCTTTTCTAACTCAAATTTCTTCTTATCATCATCAGACATAGTGCTGTAAGTTTGTGGATTAGATCCTGCAACTTCCAAATCATTGTCAAATGCGGTGAAGAAGCACATCCATAGATCTTGACCTTGACCTTGCCCCTGAACATAAGTTCTCAGCCTTTCTTTCCACCATCCCCAATCATTGATGTGATTTAGCTTTGGCGGTTTTGTGCTTGTACCAGTTTCACTGTCGTTCTGCATCATTGCTTGAATGCTGCTACTTTGATTTGTGACCAATGCCCATTGATTTGCAGTTATCATTGCAGCTTGAGGTGGGGCAATAGCTCGCATCCATGCAGTTTTGTCGAAATCTGACGCAGATTGCGTAGCTGATGATTGCGTAGCTGATAATTGCGTAGCTGATGATTGTGGAGTCAAAGTTGTTAGAGTCCACGCGGTTGGATCCCACTGACCGTTTGTTCCCATTTTATAAAAATTAATATATTAAGTGAAAATTGATTTAAAATTTGAAAAACAAGTTTTCCCTTTTTTAAAAATTTAATTTTCACAAACTATGTTAATATCTCGAATGATAACAACCAGCCGAAGGATCCCTGATCGAAAGACCTGAAAAACACAAACTTGTTAAACTTAAACAGACTAGGATCGAAAGAACAATACTTGTTCGAAGGATCAACAGTGTTCGAAAGATCACTGTTGAATTTCGAACAATGATTTCGAAAGATTCTCCAATCGAAGGATCCTTATCTTTCGAATAAGAACTGTAGATCGAAAGATATATCCTTCGAAAAGATTCCTTGGATCGAAGGATAAGTCACAGACTTCGAAGGATGTTCGAAGGATGATTATCTATCGAACTTCCTTTAATCGAAAGATGATCTTTCGACTTCGAAGGATATCCTTCGATCTGTACTGACACAGTTGACAAAAAGTGACAGGTTGGTGAAAAGGTGATTGGTTGGTAGAAAGCTTTCGGCAGAAGGTATGTTCAGACCATACTTTCTACCAAACCAGGATTTGACCAATAAAATATTACTTAAAAGGAAGGTTCTTATCCAGAAAACCGGTCACCGGAGTAAGCCGGAATTTGGTCGGAAATTACCAAACTTCTTAAAAACAAGTTTTTAAGTTACCCAACCCGTCCTTTAACACACCCGGTTAGTTTAGAACACGTTTTTACGACTAGAAATGCGAGAAAAACACTAAAAACGGGTGCTAAACCATGTGAGTTTTTGTCCAAACACTCCAAAGTCTTGTATAAACTCGGTTTTTAACAAGGAAAAGAGCCACGGCTCTGATACCACTTGTAGGTCCCTCGGAGGTTGAGGTTAAACCTTATCCTTGTTATGTTTAACACACTAGCAAGTGCGGAATCCAAGCTAGAATGCAAACCGGTAGTTTATATGAGAACACAAGCTACAAAGAGAAAGGTAGACACACGAGATATCAAAGTTTTCTCTTGTATTTCAGTGGACACTGTTACAGCCCTTGACCAAACTGAAAATATGCTCTCTACAAGACTAAGTTCACTCACATCCTAAAGTGAACACATTACATGACTATATATACCCATGACAGATCGTCTGGTCGAAGGATCAGATAGACTGATCGAAAGATCATCTATCGATCTGAAACCTACCGAAGGATCCACATATACCTCGAAGGATGATATCCTTCGAGGTCCATCTATATCCATCGAAGGTTTATCTTTCGAGCTCATCGAAGGATCTAAACAATCCTTCGATGATCCATCCTTCGACACAAACATATTACAAACTATGTGCTAACTGTTTGGCCAAGTTAAGTCAACTTATAACATCATTATGACATCATCATGATGATGTCATGATGATGTGGCAGCGGGAACCGGCTTGCGGCGCTTCGTGCTTCGCGTGTTGAACTCTGGGACGCACGACGGAGGAATGTCGTGACGTCGGGCTTGAGCCGAAGCTTACCGGGTCGAACCGAATCGAGTTGAACCGAACCAAGTCGCGTCCACAAAATATGTATCAACAATAACCTAATAATAAGTATAAGAACTTGTATAAGCTTGTTTGATTCGACAATTTTCTGTTTAAGATCGATTCGGAACCGAAAGGCGCATAGTTTGACTTTCTGCTTTGACTTCGGTTCTGACCCGGTTTTGATAGGTTTAGACATGCCTTAAAGTTCCATTAGGACCTAGTTACATGATTGTATAATCCCCTGCGTTTATACCACTTGAATCCCTAATTGTCCGACGTTTCCGTTAAGTGCTTAAATATGGACCATAATGCCCTTATGACCATACAACGAGAATTTTGGAAATGTGAAAGTACAATAATCTTTGTTACTGATTATAAAACATGTCCCTAAATTTTCACATCAGTTGGAGGTCTAGATTAGGAGTTATGCTTAATGACGTAATTAGAACGCTTCTTAGTAATTAAACGGCGTCATTAGCATAAAGCCTATCTAAACCCACTTTTTGACACCAAACCTTTTACCCACTGATGTAATATAATATTTTGGGATTTTTGAAGATTTATAATTATTTTTAAACTGATCATAAGCTAGGATTAGTGCCTTGATTCGATAAATACCGAATATACCCTTTTAGGCCATAAAATGAGTTTTACAAATCCTTTTGATACCAATCCAATTGCTACTGATTTTAAATAATAAATGAAGTGTTTTGAACCTGTTTAACTGATCAGAAAACTCAGAACCCTATTTTAACCCGTACGTCGCTTAAAACGGCTTTATACGCGTATTATACGCATAGTTTGAGTTTAAAAACATTTTGTCACATAAGACTTATTACCAACTGAGGTAACCTGTTAAAATAAATTATTTTACTGATTTATTCAGACCCGGATCACAGAAGCTTAATTAATCCCTTTTATAATCTTTAAAATGACCAAAATACCCCTACGGGGCTTATTTTGAGATTAAACTCGTTTGGGGCATAATGGAAGATATCCTACTGATATCACAACATATTTAAGGCATATTAACTTAGGAAACCTGTTTAGGACCCATATGGTTACCCGTTACGCTTCTTGCGCGTTCGGTTCGGTTTATGTAATTAGTTTGCATAAATTAGCCGAAACGGTTCAAACCTTATCCTTTTTATCTCAAAATCCAGAATGTGTTTAGTTTACCCATATTATACAAGTCTTCAGACTAGTTGGGTCTAAATCACATTCTATTCCGGTCTTCGCTTAATCATGCGTTTGAACCGTAAACCTTCCTTAAAACTAACCGGTCTAAATTACAACTTAAATAAGACCCGTTAGGAATCTAATAGGTTAATAAAACCTTCGTTCCAGATTGAGAGCCCCAGTAGAAGTACTTGTGCTTGCTGATTAGAATATACGGCTGTGTATAAATTGCTTTTGCTAGCTCAGTTAAATACTTTTAACTTATTTTCCCTTATACGGGCTTGGGGTACGATATTATAAAGATACCGCTTGGTCGGGTGTAGAAACCTTTTAATCGGAGATGATTAAATTGCATAATCCCGTTTTAATCTGTATTGATTGATAACAAATAACATTGGGGGTTAATGACCGTGTCCTGGACGTCCTTGGCTCATTTAAAAAGTGAATGGCCATAACTTAAGCACAAGGTGTAGGCATAACACCTCCTGTTGCGTATGTAAAAGATATACTCACTCGTAAGGATGTCTTCTTGTGAGTTATATTTATGGTGTGTCGATTAATCTTGACCGGCTTGTATTGTATAATCACTTGCCCTAAATGTTGGACAACCATGTAAATCGGATACAAGATCTTTATTAATAAAATTGTCCCAAGTATAAAAGATTAATTTTGCCCCGTGCATTTTAATCAAATTATAAAAGATATTTTGTGCCACGTGCATTCAAATCAATTTTCTTAAACTCTTTTCAAAATGAGTCAGTTAATTGTATTTACCAGTGTAAACTGACGTATTTTCCAAAAGGTTAAGTGACAGGTACTATGCGTAATTGGCTGGGAGCTCAGGGCGTCATTAGGGAATCTTGCAAGTTCTAGATGCCTAAAGTCTGTTGAACAGTTTTCTTTTATTGATCCGCCTGTGGATCCTTTACCTTCCGTTGTAATACTTTGACATTACTTATATTCGGAATGTAATATATTTATCTTTTGCTTCCGCTGTGCATTTATATATTGTGTTGTTTGACTATGATGATCTCAACTACGTCACGATACTCCCCCCCGGGCCTACCGGTGACACGTGGAAATCGGGGTGTGACATAAAGGCATCCCGACCTGCTACTTTTAGGTCGGCAGCTGATCTATCTTTATCCCTTACTTTGGACGCGGTCAGGCTGAGATCGCTTAAGAACTCAGATGAAAGTAAGAGAAAACGTGAGGATGATAACTCACGACGGTCTGAGAAGAAGCATAAGGGAAACACAAACCACAAGAAGAAGTTTGGGTCTGGCAAGGATAGTCAGCAAGCAGATGAAAAGCCAAAGTGCAAAACCTGCCAGAAACGTCACTTTGGAAAATGCCGGTTCGAATCCAAGTCACAATCAAAACCATTTGCATGTGGGTTATGCAAATCCAAGGAGCACAAGACGATAGAGTGCAAGAAGATAAAGGATGCAACGTGCTATAACTGTAACGAGAAGGGGCACATCAAGTCCAACAGCCCCAAATATGCCAAAAAGCCTGAAGAAGTCAAAAAGACCAATGCAAGGGTCTTTTGAATGGATGCACGAGAAACCGTTCAGGATGATAATGTGATCACAGGTACCTTTCTCATCAATGATGTTTATGCAAGGGTATTATTTTATTCGGGTGCGGATAAGTCATTTGTAGATGATAAGTTTTGTAAGTTGTTGAAATTACCTGTTAAAACCCTAAGTGTGAAATATGAGGTAGAGTTGGCCGATGGTACCATAGAAACTGCCTCAACTGTGTTAGATGGATGCTTTATATCCATTAGGAACCACTCCTTTCCGTTATCCCTACTTCCTTTGAAATTAGTTGGTTTCGACATAGTAATAGGCATGGATTGGTTATCTCATAACCAATCCCAGATTTTGTGTAACAAGAAACAAGTGGTGATCAAGACTCCGTATGGTGAGCCACTTACCATACAGGGAGATACCCAGTATGGGTTGCCTGAGCAAGTGTCTATGCTCAAGGCATCGAGGTGTTTGAAGAAGGGTTGTGTCATTTATATGGCACAGGTAACTATTGATGAACAGAAACTCAAGGTTGAAGACATCCCTATCATTTCTGAATATCCAGAAGTATTCCCTGAATAACTTCCTGGTTTACCGCCAGATAGGCAAGTGGAGTTCAAAATCGACATTATACCTGGGGCAGCACCTGTTGCAAGAGCACCTTACCGGTTAGCCCCAACTGAGATGAAAGAGTTGAGAACTCAGTTGGATGATTTGTTGGCAAAAGGATTTATTAGACCTAGTTCGTCTCCTTGGGGAGCACCAATCCTGTTTGTAAAGAAGAAGGATGGATCGATGCGTCTATGCATCGATTATCGCGAGCTTAATAAAGTCACTATCAAGAATAGATATCCATTGCCCAGGACCGACGATCTGTTCGATCAATTACAAGGGGTAAGTTACTTCTCTAAGATTGACTTAAGGTCAGGCTACCATCAACTGAAGGTTAAAGATGAAGATGTACATAAGACTGCATTTAGAACTCGTTATGGTCACTACGAGTTCTTGGTGATGCCTTTTGGGCTCACTAATGCACCAGCAGCTTTCATGGATCTCATGAACCGTGTCTGCAAGCCCTACTTGGATAAACTCGTCATCGTCTTCATCGACGATATTCTTATTTACTCGAAGAATCAAGCTGACCACGAGAAGCACCTTCGTTGTATTCTCTCACTGCTTCAACAAGAGAAACTCTATGCCAAGTTTTCAAAGTGTGAATTTTGGCTTCATGAAGTCCAGTTTCTTAGACACGTGGTTAGTGAGCGTGGGATCCAGGTGGATCCCGCTAAGGTTGAAGCTGTCATGAATTGGCAAGAGCCGAAGACGCCCACAGAGATTCGTAGCTTTTTGGGACTGGCAGGATATTATAGACGTTTTATTAAGAATTTCTCAAGGATTGCAGCAACCCTAACTTCGTTAAATAAAAAGAATATTAAGTTTGATTGGGGTCCTAAGCAACAAGAATCGTTTGATATACTTAAGCAGAAGCTGAGCAATGCTCCCGTGTTGACATTGCCTAATGGAATAGAAGAATTTGTAGTATACTGCGATGCATCACACACTGGTATGGGGTGTGTGCTCATGCAGAAAGGCAAGGTTATTGCCTATGCTTCCCGACAACTAAAAGTGCACGAAAATAATTACACCACCCACGACTTAGAGTTGGGTGCCGTTGTATTTGCATTAAAGCTATGGAGGCATTATTTATATGGTACCAAGTGTGTGATCTATTCTGATCACAAGAGCCTTCAACACTTGTTCAATCAGAAGGATCTGAACATGAGACAGCGTCGATGGATGGAGACACTGAATGACTATGATTGTGAAATCAGATACCATCCAGGCAAGGAAAATGTGGTTGCCGATGCCTTAAGTAGAAAGGAAAGGGTTAAGCCTATAAGAATCAATGCCAAGAGCATTGAATTAAAGAATAGTTTAAATGAAAGGTTGTTAGCTGCACAGAAGGAAGCTGTATTTGAAGCTAATTATCCTGATGAAAAACTAGGAGTAACTGCTGAGCAGTTATCCTATGGCAAGGACGGAATTCTGAGATTAAATGGACGGATATGGGTTCCAGTCTATGGAGGGCTTAGGGAAGTAATCCTTCAGGAAACCCATAATTCCAAGTATTCTGTTCATCCTGGAAGTGACAAGATGTACCAGGATTTGAAGGCTAATTATTGGTGGATAGGCTTGAAGAAGTTTATAGCCACATATGTGGCCAAATGTCTGACGTGTGCTCAAGTTAAGGCAGAACACCAAAAGCCGTCAGGTTTGCTACAACAACCTGAACTTCCCACCTGGAAGTGGGAGATGGTGACTATGGATTTTATCACCAAGTTGCCAAAGACTAAACGAGGAAATGATACTATTTGGGTGATAGTGGATAGACTGACTAAGTCAACCCACTTCCTACCTATTAAGGAAACACACAACTCAGATAAGTTAGCTCAGCTGTACGTGGACGAGATTGTATCTCTCCACGGGGTGCCTGTGTCTATCATCTCTGATAGGGATACAAGGTATACATCGCATTTCTGGAAAAGCTTTCAGCAATCCCTAGGCACTTGATTAAATTTCAGCACGGCATATCATCCTCAGACGGATGGTCAAAGTGAACGTACTATACAGACACTCGAGGATATGCTACGAGCCTGTGTTTATTGACTTAGGAGGAAGTTGGGATGATCATCTTTCGTTGATTGAATTCTCATACAATAATAGTTATCATTCCAGTATTCAAGTTGCACCATTTGAAGCTTTATATGGAAGAAAGTGCACGCCCGTTTGTTGGGCAGAAGTTGGAGATGTCCAACTAACAGGACCTGATATAGTCCTGGAGACGACATATAAGATTGTACAGATACATGATCATCTCAAAGCTCCCAGGGATAGGCAGAAAAGCTACGCAGATAAAAGACGTAAACCTCTAAAGTTCGAGGTTGGTGACAAAGTGTTACTGAAAGTATCACCCTAGAAAGGGGTAATGCGATTTGGCAAGAAAGGCAAGTTAAGCCCAAGGTATATAGGACCATTCGAGATCATCGAACGTGTCGGATCAGTGGCTTACAAGTTAAATTTGCCTGAAGAGCTCAGTGGAATCCATAATGTGTTTCACATCTGCAATCTGAAGAAATGTCTAGCTGATGAATCACTAGTCATACCACATACGGATGTGCATATAGATGAGAGCCTGAAATTTGTGGAAAAACCTTTGTCGATTGAGGATCGACAGGTTAAGAAGCTTCGAAGGAAGCATGTGCCGATCGTAAAAGTTAAATGGGATGCCCGCAGAGGTCCCGAATATACGTGGGAGTTAGAGTCCACCATGAAAGAAAAGTACCCTCAATTGTTTCAGTAAATCTAGAGGTCAAGATTTCTTTTAAGGGGGTGAGGATGTAACACCTCATAAATTCATACCCAATAAAATAAAGACACGTGTCATGGCAGGTAAAACGTGTCATAAGCCCGGATCAAGTTGAAAGATGTATGGTAGGATTTAAAAGTGTCGACATGTTAATTAATACCTCTGAGCGACCCATTTATAAATCCCAAACCTTAATCTATATTATAAACATCTGATATATTCAAATCCGGTTATTTTGATAATGTATAATTCAAATTGGCCCAAGAAATGGATCCTATGTTTCATACGACAAATTCCCTTCAAAAGCATTCATCAATAAAGTCCAAGGATGTGTAAGTGCATGGCAACACCTTCAAGACCATGCAAAGGTCTGGTTCATGGTCCCCTCCTGCTGATAAAGCCATAAGATTCGAAGTTGTAAAGAATGCATGGTCAAAGCCTAAGAGATTACTAAGTTTTGTCTTCTGATGAGGGCTTACGGACCGCAAGAAGACCACCTTACGGTCCGTAAGGTGGCGGAGTTGGGCGAAAATAAATAAAAAGCGGATACGAACCGCAAAGCCAAGGGCTTACGGTCCGCAAGGTTGTAACTGGGCATCTTAGATCAAGGTAGGTTGCGGACCGTATAGTTTTTAACTTACGGTCCGTAAGAGGTGCTTACGGACCGCAAAGGATATTGCTTACGGTCCGTAAGACTGTCGCTGGCAGCAAAAATGGACAGATGCCTGTTCAGCCTGTTACACCGCCTTAGTTGCATGGTATTCGAAATACAGGAATTGGGCCAACAGTTTTGCATGCCTAGGGACACCTGGGAACATCATACAACATTTGTAGACTTGCTTGGCATCATCTTGATCAATTAAACTCACTATATAAGAAATCCCACGGTTGCAACATTGGAGCACCTCATTTGAAAACTCTCAAGCTGATCTCTGGAGCTTCTCTGGCTTTCAACAAGTTTCCTTAGGATCCATAATCTTGCTTAGGACCTTTGTAAGTGTCCTTAACCTCCTAATTACCTTTATAATTAGTTTAATGGCCTAAAGTCAAACCCGTCGTAATTAAGGTTTGACTTAGTGATTAATCACTAATGGTCCAGTCAATTCTTGAATTAAGAGTAGCTTTGAGTTGGTAATTATGTGGGTAATAAACCCTTAAAAGGGCACCCTCTGATTCCCACTCTAACTATGTCAATTGTCGGGTCAAACTTGATTATAAAAAGTCAACATAAAGCTAATTTTCGCATAAACACATAATTAACAATGTAGAAGCCATACAACCTGTTTTGTCATTCATATAACTTGGTAATTAATGTAAGAACATGTTAAAACATGTTCAACCCGATAATTTTCAGTATAAGCTCGGTTCGGAACCGAAAGTCACATAAGTTGACTTTTGCTTTGACTTTCAGTTATGACCCAATGTAGCATGTTTTAGAAATGCCTTAGAGTTTTATTAGGACCAGGTTACATGTTAGTATAACCCTCTATGATTATACAACTTGGTTCATTAGTTATCCGATTCATATGCATGTTTCCGTTATATGCCTAAATGTTGACCATAATGCCCATTTGACCTTAAAACAAGAATTTTGAAAATGTGAGAGGACAATAATCTTTGTTACTGATTTATAAACATGTCCCTAAATTTTCACATCAGTTGGAGGTCTAGATTAAGAGTTATGCTCAATAGCGTAATTAGAAAACTTCTTATTAATTAAACGACGTAATTAGCTTAGAGCCCATCTAAACCCAATTTTTGATACCAAACTTTTTACCTACTGATGTAAAATAATATTTTGGGATTTTTGAAGATTTTTATTTATTTTTAGGCTGAGCATAACATAGGGTTATAGCTTTGATTCGGTAATTGTCAGTTTTGCCCTTTTAAACTATAAAATGAGTTTCACATAATATTTTGATACCAACCCTTTTGCTACTGATTTTATATAATAAATAAAATATTTTGAGTCTTCTGGAATGATAAAAATATCAGCTTTTCTTTAAAAACCCGGAAATCGCTTAAATCGTCTTTTTACGCGTTTAAAACGCATAGTATGTATTAAAACCATTTTTCTCATATAAGACTTAATACCTACTGATTTTTTAAGCAAATTTTTATATTTTAACAGTAAAGAAAAGTTTTTAACTCAGGTTCCCTGTTTTGACCTTTTAAGCTTATGTGAAATTACCAAAATGGCCATACGGTGCATAGTTTAGTTATAAGAGGTAAATTTCACCTACATACCATACCCTACTGTTATGACTTATAAAAATAAGTATCTTTACTGAATATATCAGACCTGAAACTCAGATTAATATTTAAACTCTTTTATAACCTTTAAAATGGCCAAAATACCCCTACGGGGCATAGTTTGAGTTTAAATTCATTTTGGGCATAATGGAAGGTATCCTACTGATATCACAACATATTTAAGGCATATTAACTTAGAAAACCTGTTCATGAATCATTTGGTTACCCGTAACGCATTATACGCGTTCGATACGGTTTATGTAACTAGTTTGCATAAATTAGCCGAAACGGGTCAAACCTTATCATTATTATCTCAAAATCCAGAATGTGTTTAGTCTACCCATATTATACAAGTCTTTAAACTTGTCGGGTCTAAAACACATTCTAATCCGGTCATCGCTTAATCGTGCGTTTTGAACCGTATATCTTCTTTTAAAACTAATCGGTCTAAGTTTAGGCTTAATTAAGACCCGTTAGGAATCTAATAGGTTATTAAAACCTTTGTTCCAGATTAGGAGCCCGGTAAAAGCTACTTGCACTCGCTGTTTGTGAATTATACTTACTCAGGTAAATACTCTTAACTTATTTTCCCTATACGGGCTTGGGATACGGTATTATAATAATACCGCTTGGTCGGGTATGTAGTAATTTAAATCGGATTGTGATTAATGTATTTACATAACTCGTTTTAATCTGTACTATTTGGTGTATGGCCTTTGGGGGTTAAATGACCATGTCCCGGATATCCTTGTCATCATTCAAAGAAATGGCAACGACCTAAGCACGGGGTGTAGGCATACACCCGACAATTGCATTATGTAAAAACTGGTAATCCACTTAAAGGAATCAACCCTGTGGGCAATATACCTGTGGTGTGTCAGTTAATCTTGTCCGGCTCTTCTAACCGGCCCTGACGGACGACAAATAAGTAAAACTGTATACAAGATTATTTTTAAATAATTGTCCCAAGTTATAAAAGATATTTTGTGCCGTGTGCATTCAAACTAATTTTCTTAAACTCTTTTCAAAATGAGTCAGTTAATTGTATTTACCAGTGTAAACTGACGTATTTTCCAAAAAGGCTAAGTGCAGGTACTAGACGAAATAGGCTGGCTACTCCTGGCATCATTAATCAAGTCTTGCAAGCTCTAGATGTTAAAGTCTGTTGAACAATGATCTTTTATCTTTTGATCCACCTGTGGATCCTTTACTGTCCGTTTGTAATACTTTGATATTACTATTTATTCGGTTTGTAATGTGATTCACCTTTTTGCTTCCGTTGTGCATTTAAATTGTGTTGTTTGACTATGATAATATCAACTACGTCACGATACTCTCCCCAACGGGCCCACCGGTAATACGTGGAAATATCGGGGCGTGACATCAAATTACAAGTTTGGAAAAATGAAACACGAATTACGACACGATTACAAGTTTCCAAAAATAGAAATACAAATACACTTTCTAAATAAGGAAAATACAGAAATGCAAAGCGTTACAAACGTAAAGCGTAACGTAAGTTCACATGCAAAAGCGTTATAAACCATGACTCGGGTAGCTCTAAACTGTGTGTACCAAATGTTGACGTTATAGTTTTGTGCCCTCATTAATGTCTATCCGCATTGATGCAATGAAAAAGTCAATAGTTCACGCCCGGCTCCCAGCACGGTGTGAGGTTTTTCAAACCTAATAGTGCTATTAACTAATACCCCGCCTGCCAACCTGGCATGCTAATCGGTAAAATGTGTAGAGACTTCCAGATAAAATGTGTATTATTCCCACATCCAGGGATATTAGACTATGTGTGATCCCAATCCAAGGACGCGCGTGTAGCCTCAATCTATAACCACCCACAATCACTACCATCGACCACCGGCCACCACCACCACTCAACGCTTCATTTTTTTGCCTACTAAATAATACACAATAATAATTCATTCCATTTACATATGGTAACAAAAAAAGACATGGAATGGTAATGATGTATTGTATTCTCTCATCCATTATATTACCGCATACCAAACAGACCCATTGAGTTGAGGGTTCGTAAACCTTAACTGCCCAGATAAAATAGGAAAACGATAGAGTAGAAAACCGAACGGGCCTATAGATCTGTAACTAGAAAAACGCAGGCTACTTCACGGCCCAAGCTATAGTATTCTCTGGACCGGGTCTAGCCCTAGATCCAACGGCCTAGATATCATCAAACGGTTGTCACACACTCTAGAGGTTCATATATAACATTCATCTTCACGTTTCTCAACTTTACCTAGGGTTTTTTGTGAGCAGCTGCATCTTCAATCTTCAACACCTCCAACCTTCTTCAAATCTCGATTCAACATGGTCAGTAACTCGTTATACGATTCAATAAAGTATAAATTAGATGTATCAAACACACACACACACACTGATAGAGTTATCGTGTAGGGATTGTTGACTGATGCAATCGATTTGTTGAAAAATACAGGTTTTGCCAAATGATGTTGATCTGCTTAACCCACCAGCTGAGTTGGAGAAGAGGAAGCATAAGCTCAAGCGTCTTGTGCAGTCTCCAAACTCTTTCTTCATGGTATTTCTTTCATTTTTGTTACATTAATTTTTATATTTGTGTTATTATAACTTTGTATTTTGAAGTGCTAATTTTGTTTAATTTTGTTCAAACAGGACGTTAAGTGCCAAGGTTGCTTCAATATGTAAGTGCCTGATGAAATATTGTTTATTTCTGTGTTTAATTTGATGTTTATAATTTTATTAGGTTATAGACCCATGTCACCGGTTGTACAATAGAACTGAATTTGTACAATAGAAATTATATAGTTGTGTAGTGTTCTTTGGGTTATTTTTTTGGGGTTTGATGTTTTTCGGGTTGGGTTGTTCGGGTATTTGGCTAGGAAAAAGTGACCTGATAACCTACCCATTTGAAGTGAGGGTATATATTATTTGGGTTCAGGTCAGTTTGGGTCGGTCGGTTTTCGGCTTTAGATGTAAAATAAAAAAAATGTTTTTTTTTTTCACAAAATTTTATCAAATATATCATGTTGTTAAAAATGTCATCACAATTCAAACACCGTTTAACAATATGGTATGACAGTATTCGAAATTGAACCAATAATCGAACCATTTAAGGTTCTGGTTGGTTGGGTTTGGGGTTTTCGGGTTCAGGTTTTTCGATTATTCTCTAGTTGTGTAATCTGTAAAAAACATCATATCACTGAATTTATGATATTTGTGTAACAGAACAACTGTATTCAGCCACTCGCAAACTGTGGTGGTGTGCGGAAACTGTCAAACAGTGTTGTGCCAGCCGACAGGTGGACGTGCAAGGCTTACTGAAGGGTGCTCCTTCCGGAGGAAGGGAGATTGATGAAAGTAGTTGTCTTGATCTTCAATATGGTATCTTGCCTAATTAGAACTGAACTATAAGTTGAGTATTTTATGTTAGGTTTTTATCCTTATTTTTGGTGAGAACACAAAATGTTAGTTTGGTAACTTTTGTTATGTTATTGTAAAGACTAAAGTTTTGGATCTTCGATATCATATCTATGGATTCATGATTTGTTTCTAACTTTTCCTGTTATGCATTGCAATGATTTTGTTTGCAATTTGGTTAATTTTATCGCTGTGATGATATCATTGGCTTTGATGACCTGATGAGTATGATGTATTTCATTTTTTCGGTGTTTTTTTTTTGAAACACCGGATTGATTCTGAAATTTTGATCTCCTGCTTGGTTGATTTTAGATCATTATTTGTTCATCTGCTAGTGCTGGTTGTTATTGACAATGCTTTTCACCTATGTGTGTAAGATGATCTTTATGCATGAATTTAGTTTTTCTTCTCTAATTTGTCATAGCATTAGCTTGGTTTGTTTAGAGCCTTATTGTCACTGCCTGATTTGTGAGTTTTACCACTTCGAGGTCAGCTCGTTATAAATCTTGTTTGGTTATCTTATTTTATTGTCCACTTGTTTCCGATGTGGCTCAAACTGATTCTAGCATTATCATACCCGCTATTACTCTTGTTCTTGAAACCGATTTATGACCCAACCTGATTTAAGAAACTTGTAAAAAAATTGTTTTAACCGACTCAAGCTGATTTCAACCCTATGCCAGTTGATTTGGATATGATTATTTCTTGTTAATACTAGTTTATGACCCGAACTGGTTTGGCCACACATCGTTTTTTGACAAATGTTGACCAATATAAATAACCAAATTAACTCACGTTCTGTACCAAAATCATTCGAGGCAACGTCATTTATGGCCTAAGCAAAAAAAATTAGCTCCAAAAGCCGATAGTGGGGGATCAGATCAAACGGCTGTTAAAATACAAACTGAACTAAACAGGAAACTGATGCAAGAATAGATCAAGCAAAAACTGAAGTAAACATCTATGAAGCTTTCATGCTATCAAATAGAACATCTTGCGCAACATAGCCGACTCAGTGTGCAAAAACCGTGTCATTTTGTCTTGGTGGTCTATCAGGAATTGAACTAGGTTTAAACTTAGAAGCCTCATGTCTAGCAAGTTCAGGCGGCACGTGACTATTGCTCTGTGTAAGCATCTGCTTAAGATCATAGAAAACTTCAGTATCATCTAAAGTCAAAAACGTAGTAGCTGTACCCGTTTTCCCTGCTCGCCCTGTACGCCCAATACGATGCGTATACATTTCAATATTTCCAGGCATGTCATAGTTTATAACATGAGCCACATCAGGTACATCCCACGCCCCGCGACATCAGTAGCAACCAAAACATTAAATCGTTTCGTCCTGAATCCTTTAAGACTGATTTCTCTTTGTTCCTGCGACTTGCCACCGTGTAAAGCTGTCACACGGGAACCTTCTCTTTCCAATGTTTTAGATACATGGTCAGCAGCCTTTTTAGTGTTTACGAACACAATGGCGGTTTTGTCTACCAGATCATTCAGCAGTTTGTCACCTACACATTTTTTCGGATTCTTTCACCATGATAACATGTTGCGTAACGAGATCAGCCGCTTTTCCCGCAGTTCCTATAGTTACGACAACAGGGTTCCGTAAGTACTTTCTAGCTAGTCTCTCAACAGCCGTTGGCATAGTGGCGCTAAACATACAAGTCGTTCTATAAATTCGTTTCTCATCAAGCCATTCATCTTCGTTTTCGGATTTGAAATTGCTTGATGGCATTGCATCAAGCACACCCACAACTTGTGGTTCAAAACCCATATCAATCATGCGATCAGCTTCATCTAGAACAACATGGTTACACTGGTTTAAAACAATGTAACGTCTTTCTAAGCAATAGATTAGTCGTCCAGGAGTAGCAATAACAACCTCACACCCTTGTCTAATCTTAAACCCTTGCTCTTCAATCGACTGTCCACCAACAATCGAAACAACTTTGATTCCTAAATAACGAGCAAACTTAACCGTTTCTTCCTCAATTTGCTGTGCGAGTTCTCTAGTAGGCGCCAAGACAACCACATAAGGCCCCTCCGCCTCATTTTCCTCACTTATCGGAGGTAGTCTGGATATGTATGTTAACATAGGAAGCACAAAAGCAGCAGCTTTACCCGAACCGGTTTCTGCAACACCAATGACGTCAAGCTGTTGGAGACCAAGCGGAATCGCAGCCATTTGAATAGGGGACGGGGTCTTGTATCCCGCCCGTTCTACCTCTTTCAAAAGTTCCGAACTCAATTTACTTTCGACCCAACTCCGCGTAGGCCTGGGGGTTTTCGTCCCTTTATAAGATATGTCAAAATCTTCGCGAAAAATCCTCCAATCTCTCTCTGTCATCTCGTCCAGCTTCTTCTCCGACCAATGTCGATCAACTCTCATATCGAACGTATCATACATTTCCGCAGCCCAATCCCATCCTTCTTCCTAATCTCGTCTCGCAACTTTTTCTCGTTCTTCGCAGCCAACCTTTTCTGCTCCCTGCGGTCTATACCAGCGCGAAAACCTCTCCCGAACATGAGCATCGCCTCATGCGGATTCTGATAAAGAATGTTGGTATCGCGAGACGTGTCTTCTGTATTCTCCCAATCAAACAAAACCCGAAACTTCTTGCTAGGTTTAGTTACTCGTTTCTTCGGCTTGTTTGATCCTAAATAGTGCTGTTTAATCGCTTCGAGCTCCTTTCCGCGCTCTCGCTCCGCTTGCTTCTTGATTCTCGCTCGTTCTCTAGCCTTGTATTCTTCATCACGTTCATGTTCACGGTGATGACGATCAGGGGCGGATCTACTTCACAACTCGGGGTAGCCTCCGCTACCGCTTGGTCGGAAAAATTTTGACGTTTTTAGTGTAAATTTTGGAAAAATTTGACGTTTTTTCGATTTCGTTACCGCTTATTTATAAAACGTTACCGCTTGGTCGGAATCCTAGATCCGCCACTGATGACGATCGTAATCACGAGAAGGTTTAGAAGATGACGATCGCCCACCACTATTTTTTTTCTAACATACGGTAGATACCTCACCATACATTCTCAAACCACACGGTGTGGGCGTGAAAATGTGACGTGGAAGTCCCTCTACGTCGGGCACACCATCCCGCGTATGGCGTGGAGGGCGGTGTTGTGGGTGGGGCTTAAGGATCTCCACCAGCGTGGAAGGCAATTTTGTTGGTGATGTGGCGCAGGTTGATTGGTGGTAGGAGGTTTGTGATTGGTGAGGTTATTTTTTAAACAAAAGGTGGGGTCCTTTCCACGCCCAACGCCACCCCTGCTTTTTTTACCATGCCCCCTTGCTGATGTGATTGCTACATGACGCTTAATGTTCCCTCTCTTTTCATGCCCTCCCACACCATATAGTCTTAGAGCATCTCCAACGGTGGTCAAAGTCCCTCCAACAGACTCATTTCAAACCACCACCAATCCAAATCCCCGTTTTTCCTCCAACAATAAACCTCCACATCATACCCTAGTTTTTACACTAAAAATAAAAAAAAAAGTTTGTGAGTGGGTGGTCCCCAACATTTCGGACCAAGCTGGTCCGCTCCAGCAAATCGGACCGCATGGGTCAAAGGCCTCCAATAAGGGAAGTCCAGTGGGGGTGGTCCGCTCTGACAAATCATGAAACCATAGCAATGGACCACCGTTGTTTAAGCACCTATGGGCAGTTATCGGATATGACTTTGACTTTTCCTTGTAAAATGCATATCTACATAAACTTTATTAATTTGATTAGGAGTATTTGAAAATGTGTCCCAAGATTTAGGGTGAATTGGAGGATGGGAGACCACAAAATGAATATACCATTTGTTGCAATGTAGTTGTAGTACTAGTTAAGATCTCCATAACCAAACATATTTTTAAACCGACTCTCATGTGATAGTAATGATCGAGTGGGTCCATGACATTATAGCCTAGTGACATCTTAGGGGTGAGATAAGGCTTATGGATCATAATGTCCTGGGTTCGATTCTCACAAGGGGATTTCCCATATTTATTGGGTTTCCTCCTTAATTGGTGTATAAGCATTATTGCCTAGTGAAGATGGATATGATCGGATGATTCCGCTGGTGACACGATTATACTATAGTAATCTGTCAGTGATCCAACTTTGCCGTTCAAAAAAAAGAAAGAAATTATTTAGTGGAGTGAGAAAGTTGAGTAAGCTTTTAAGTGAGTAAATGCTAGAGTGAATGTATACCAAACGGTTGGTGAATGGTGTTTAATAGTTTAGAGAGAGCGAGACAAGTGCCATAATATCTCATAATATTAACCAAAATGACTAACATTACACGTATTTTTATGTTTGTGTTTTAGTCCTATGATTGTTACTATATCTAGTCATATGAACAGAAACCATTAAACTTGGCTTTGTTTGGCATCTCACTATAATTTATATCTTAAAACTGGTTGTAAGTTCTTTTTTCATCATGGGAAATGTTGTGGTTATATACTGAGCCTAATTGCTTGATTAAACTCTGATGCATAAACATATAGACCAAGTTAATTCACTACTACGAAACTAGGTAATTGCGACTAGAAAAGACTAGTCGCAAGATTTGTTTATCTTTAAGCTTGATTTTTATAATTATATGACTCATGGAAAATAATTACATGGTTTTGTCTAACATGTGTCAAGTTGAATTAATTATCTTTATCATTTTCTTTCATATTAAAGTATTTAATTAATACACATTAAACAAGCATACTTTGTATAAGTATCAAATGAAATCTCAGAAAATTTATTTAATATTCATACATCTTAACTTGGACAGACAAACCAGTGGCGGAACTAGAACATTAACTCAGGGGTATCAAAAAAAAAAAATCACCGTTAATCGTACAATATTAAAAAACAACAATAAATAAATAAAGTAATACAAATACCTAATAGATTTGTCCTTTTTTTTTTCATAGCTTGAAATCGTTCCATCACATCGTCATCTTTTACTTCACGTAAAAAATCCTTTTCGAAACCGCACAGACCATAGTATTGCTCAAAATTCTGAGCCCATTCGATTGCGTAAATCCGTCTTGACAGACTTCAATTTCGAAAAACATCTTTCAACGGTTGCGGTTGCAACCGGTAAAAGCAATGGTTGGGCAATTGGGCTTATTATTTACAGTCTTCAATTGATTTGGGCTAACATATTGGGCAATTGGGCTTATTATTTTCAATTCATTTGGGCTTACAGACTTTTTTAGGGGTGTTCTCATAGTTGTTCAGGGGTATCCTTGGTATAAAAACCGAAAAAAATAACTTTTTTACACTACCGATAAAAAGTTAAGCCGTAGCCCGTACTACGGCTCGGTATACATTAAGTCCGCCCCTGAGACAAACCCATTAATATTATAAAAAAACTCAACGTCAAGCACCCTCTTATATTGGTTGCTACTTATACTTTAGTATATTTTGCTTCTTAGAGCATTCACATCCAATCCATTATATTTTCACTCTAAATTATACTAAAAAACACTACATTTTCTTTCTCATTTTCAATTAAATAATATTTTTATACGTTTATCATTACCTTTTCTCTCTCCTCCACTCACAACCACTTTCAAAATATACTAAAAAATTATAGGGGGTGAACAGTATCTCCCAAATATACAGATGAACAGTAACATTTTCTCTCTCCTTCACTCACAACCACTTTATATACTCTTTATATTTTAAAAACAACACACATAATTTGATTCCTTTAGAGCATTCACAACCAATCCATCAAATTATACATACATTCCACTAAAAAACAACTCATATATCAATATATTTCCACTAAAAACAAATATTTTTTCTCTCTCCTTTCAATTAAATAATATTATCGTTACATTTTTCTCTAACTTCCACTCACAACCACTTTCAAAATATATTAAAAAATTATAACGGGTGAACAGTGTCCCCTCAAATATACAGATGAACAGTAACATTTTCTCTCTCCTCTACTCACAACCACTTTTTATACCATTTATAAAATAAAAACCACTTTTTATGTGAATGCTCTTATACTTTATATATTACTATACACTATGAAAAAATTCAATTCAAGTTTAAAAAAAAAAAGAAAAAATATATATAAATAAAGATGAAAGAAATAATACATCGAAAACATAGGAATTAGGATACAAATATAATATCATAAAATCTGACCCTCACTTTAGTAACATATATTATAAAAATAAGCGATGCAAATTAAACGGAACAATACGGAATCCAAGATAATAAAAATAAATCAAACGTCACGGTCCCTCTTGCATTCCGGTGCCATTTTGGGAAACCTTTTCCGATCAGTACAGTAG